>CM055105.1:17081352-17681352 GCA_029204225.1 Diphasiastrum complanatum
GATACTACACTCTAGATGGCATATTTTTAACCATGATTGAGGGTGTAGCTAGATCCTTACCCTCATCCAATGATGCAACATCTTCCATTCGAGATGAGGGGAGGGCCCTACTTGCACCCTGAGTCGCTACTAGGAATATGCTCCTCCTTTCAAAATGGACAACTTGGTGGAGCCTTTCTTGCACTCTCAGTCATAATTAGGTATATGCTCCATACTAAAAGACCAACCACCCCCGTTTTTTGTCTTGTTAGATGAGAACGAGTGAGTTTTTTATCCTCTCAACAACATCACTCCCACTCAATAGGTGTTGTCATGACATACCATTCAACTTTGGCAAAAGGCTAGAGTTGTAGGGCCTCACCCTCATCCAACTGTAGAGCATGATTGAAAGGAGGCGTTGTTGTTAAGTTGGCTTGGGAGCACCCCAGATGCTCTTAAAAGACATTGATGGGTGACCATCTTAGTCGCATAGCTAGTCTAGAACATCTTGGTTCACCTTCATTACAATATTTTTACTTGGCCAATATTAAAACAATAGACATTAGGCTCATCGTTATGCCTCCAAATTTGATTAAATGACTTTGTCATGTTATCTGTTAGGCTTATGAATGAATGCTTGGTTGGTTTTGTTTGTATGATATTATAGTTCACTTTGATTAGGTTTGGCTAAGTGAGTTTTTTTTTGTTATAATAAGATTAATGGCTAGGCAATTATCTTTGGAGTTGGTATTCATGCTATGGAATGGAATGGAATGCTTGACTACTGGACTGAAGGTCTCAGTGTAATCGACGTTGTATACCTGAGAAAATCCTCTGGCTACAAGTCGTGCCTTTCTTCTGTTGATACTTCCATCTATGTTGTACTTGACTTTGAAAATCCATTTGCAATCAACTACGTTTCTGCTGGCAGGTAATTCAACAATCGACCACGTCTGGTTCTTGATAAGAGATGAATACTCTTTATCCATAGCTTATTTTCAGAGATCTGAATCAGGCTGACTGAGTGCCTCTTGGACAGACGTCGGTTCCTGAACAAGATAATCTGCAGACTCGTTGATATACCGGTAGGTGGTCTGCTAGTCCTTGAAGATCTTCTGGGTAATACATGAAGTTGATTATTTCCATCATACTGTAGTTGCTGATCTACAACATTATTATTTTATGATTCGCCGTTGATTTGTTGTTCGTCAAGAACAGAGGAGCTTGGACCTTCAATAGGAATAGAACTGGAAAGTTCAAAGTGTCAGGAGAATCTGATAGGTCGGCTACATGGGAACTGCCCTTTCCTTTGAGGTCTTGAAACTGATCTTCGATGAAGATGACATCCTGGCTAGTGAATATCTTCGACTCGATGGGATTAAACAACTTGTAGGTTTGATCTGAAGTAGTGTAGCTGATGAAAACACACTTGATACTCTAGAAGTCGAGCTTCTTCCTGAGATCACGAGGAATCTGCACAAAAGCAGTACATCCAAAAACTCGTAAGTTTGATAAAGAAGGTTTGGTACCTGGCCAAACTTCGAATGGTGTTTTTTCTGAGAGGCCTTTAGCAGAACATTTGTTCTGAATATAGGTTGATATTGAAACACCTTCAGCCCAGAAGCACTTTGGAAGTGTCACATGTGATAACATGCACTCTGTCGATTCGACTAAGGTTCTATTCTTTCTCTCAGCAAGACCATTTGACTGAGGTGAATAGGAGGTCAATGTCGTTGTTAAGGCAATAGTCCTTGAATTCATTGGAGATGTATTCTCCCTCGTTATCTGACCTCAGTGCTTTGATTCGTTTGCCAGTTTGATTCTCAGCATGCTCTTTGAATTGTCTAAGTTTGATGAAAGCCCCTGATTTTTGTTTAATGAAATAAACAACTGTTCTTCTAGAAAATTTGTCAATAAAGGTAATGAAATACTTTGCATTTAGCAACATGGAGTTTACATAGGTCCACATATATCTGTATAAACAACATCTAACAGATCTTTTGCTGCATGCATATGGTTTGATCTAAAAGGAATCCTAGCCTGCTTTCCAAAGATGCAGCTATGACAGACTGGGAGATCGACCTTACCATAAGGATAGTTGAGATCAAGAACCATGGATTGTCTGGACATGTTCATAACAGATGCATGATTCAAGTGTCCTAAGCGATGATGCCATAGTACTGCTTTATTGACTAGAACAAAGATTTTCAAGACTTGACTAGACTCAGAATAACAGTGTGCCAATCTATATAAATAACCCTGCCTCTTGCCGAGTGCAAGGATCTTATTACTCCTATCAATTATTTTGCATTGATCAGATTCAAATTCTACCTTATGACCTAAATCTGTAATTCTACTCACTGATAACAGATTTGTAGAGAGTTTAGGACCATATAAGACCTTTGATAGTAATTTGAATTGATTATGCTGGAACTGCAATCTTACAGTAGCTTCACCTTCAATAGTGTGAGTACTATTGTCACCAAAATGAACAAATTTCTTCGTGCTATAAGGCGAGTAGGAGTTGAAGATCTCACATTGATTGGTCATATGTTGACTTTTTGATGTTTTACCTTCAGCTATGTGTCCAATCTGTGTATCTGATATATTGAGGATAATAAGTGCAAAAGCTTTATCGTCTTTCAATTTTCAATTTGAGTCGTCGTCTTCAGGTTTTACTTTTGTACCTATAACAACATCTCATAAGTCGTTGGCGATTAGCAAGGTCTTCATCTTAAATTTTCACAAATGATAATTGGATCCATTTAGCCTCTTGTCTACGATAAGACCGACTTTACTTTGAGAATCCATCTAGAACTTAGTTTGTCTTATGTATCGATGACGCTAAGATGTGGTAATGCCAACAATAGAAAATTAATTCTCTAATATTGAAAGGTTGAAAAGAACTTAAGAGTATGATATCAATTTGATATCGTGAAAGATATCAAGTATTAGAGCTTTCGCTCTGATATCATGCTAGAATCAGATAAAGAAGTAGTGAAACCTGGCTCTGATACCATGTTGAAAAGTGGTGTGCAGAAGATAGGTCTAGCTCAAAAAGAAAACAAACTCAAAAAAGAAACGAATGAAAATAACTCGAGTGTCTAGAAAGAAAACTTTTCATGCATGGCGGAATAAACTATCTTCATCTTTCCAATGCATGACTACGCCCATCAATTTCAAACAAAACAATAGTGATAGAAATCACGTTTGAACTTATAGTAACTAACTTTGAAATCGGCAGTACTACAGTGATTACGTAGCCAAACAATTAAGCATCGAAAATTATCAAACAAATAATTAATCGCGAATTAGTCGCGGAGAAATACAGAAACATATACATTCTGAGACGAAAACTAAACGCAATGAAGGATAGTATTGATTCGGTATGAAAACGTAACAGAAGTAAATGAGTACAATAAGCAAATCAAAGCCGCATACTCTATGCTATCTCTAAGCGGCTAAAAATGAAAGTCTGAATTAAGCGCAATGCTGATAAGCGGTAGTGCAAGCGGCAACCTCTAAAACAACTTTAAGAAGTGAGCTAGAATGCTCAAGAGTGTTCAAGCTCACAGGCTTGAGAGAGAGAGAGAGAGAGAGAGAGAGAGAGAGAGAGAGAGAGAGAGAGAGAGAGAGAGAGAGAGAGAGAGAGAGAGAGATAACTATTCAAATGCTTCTGATAATCTTGAAATCTGATCGTCAAACTGTGTGAATCTGAATAGCTATTTATATTAAGAAATTAGGTCGTGAATTGCGATCGCCAGTTGGCTGGTGATCAGCTGGCATCCATCCGGTCCTTGTCATTGATTGTTGATAAACGGTGAAATTCGTCGTAAATATTCTGTTTGCATAAATGAACCAAAACTGTAGCTCTGCAGAAATGAACTAAAACAGCCACAGGCGACACTATCGGATTTTTCGCGAAAAAGGAGAAAAGAGAGAAAGTGCCCTTAAATCTCATTTAGGGTTGCCCCAAACTTTGCCAAAGTCATTTCTTTAACATTTGAGGCTCTTCTGAAAAAGCGAAAAATGCAACACTGTGTTTTTACACGAGATTTTGTCAGGCAAAAAATGCGAAAAAGAGACATTGTCGTAAACTCCGTGTAATTTTGCAGATTGTGAAAAACACTTGTGATTCTACTCTGCATCAGCACCTTCATTATTTGAGTTAGAAATTGACTCGAACTGCGAAACGTAACTGTCAACATCATCTGAAGACATCCCTTTAAAATAATCATATTTGGCAGCAGCAATGGTATGGGCCAGATGAATCATATATGGATCCTGCCATAAATGAATATTATGCGGCTTATGCAGCTCAAACTCAGTGTCAGGGTGGAAGAAATTACGGCTGCTATGGATGCATCGAAGGACACAGAATTGTTGAATGTCCTTACAAGGGACAATACACATCCTTCTACTGGGAATGCGGTTATGGACACTGCCCAACGATCATTCAAGTATATTGGATCATAATGATCTGAAATCTTTCACATGGTATCAGAGCTTGTGTTTTAGTTTATGAAGGAGAAAATCAAATCTATCAATGATTTGGTGAAGATATCAAGTCTAGAGCATGCTAGAGAAGATTCTACACCAAAATCGAGTTTTTTGCTTTTGTAGATTGGATATTTTGTAGATCAAAACACTATATAGGTCAATATACTTGATCAATTTCAATTTTTGAATTCACATACTGGATTTGGCCTATTTTTGGATCATTGGATCAGCCTAAGTGGTGGCTTATAGATTGCATATCAAATTTTCAGCATTTGCATGTAAATTTAGAATAGTCAATTTTTTTGTGATTTTGTCAAACCCTAATTTTGATTGGATTTCTAGATAGTGAGGTTTTTGGACTTCATTTGAGTGTGTTTCAATCTTAGGAAGTGGCAAAAGTCATTAGATTGAGGATAGATCATAGGTTGATCAAGATTCTCTATGTGTTGATTTGCTTGGTATAAGTGCTAAAAGAGAATTTGTGAGATAGTTTCAAATCTTGGTGATTGTTTTTTAAAGCATTTGTTGTTGTTCAAAGGAGTGCTTTGTGCATTGAAACAAGTTGAAAGAGAAGATCAGGTCATTGCTACATGGCGACCTCAATTGGAGTCATGTTGGAAGCCAATGATAGGCTTACCTCAAGTAACTATTCATTCTGGAAAGTGAGGATGGAGTTACTTCTTAAAATGAATGATGTTTTGGATATTGTTGTAGGTTTGGAGGAGAGACCAGCAACACAACAAGATCAAATGAGGTATGACAAGAGGGCCAAGAAGGCTCTACACATGATAAAGATGAATGTTACCAATGAACTTCTCAAGGAAGTTGGTAAGTGCACATCATCTTTGGAAGCTTGGAATCCATTGAAGAAGCTTTATGAATCCAAGTCTACTTCTAGAGTAAATGCAAAAGCTATTGATACACCTATGGAGTCTCGTGTAAAGCTAACTATAAGCTAAGCTATTGTGTTGGAAGGCAAGATCCTAGTGAGGAGCATTGGAAGCTAGGAAAGCGAGTTTTGAGGTACATCATTGGAACTCAAGATTTTGGCATATTGTATGAGGGATCATCATCCAATCTTTTTGGATTTTCAGATTCGGACTATGCTGGAGATGTAATGGATAGGAAATCCATTAGTGCTTATTGTATTTTCATAGGTGATGGAGCTATATCATGGATGTCGAAGAAACAAGCCACTATCTCATTGTCATCTAGTGAGGCCGAGTACAAAGCTCTTACACATTGCACAAAGGAGATGGTATGGATCAAGAGGATGATCAAGGATCTTCACTTGCTGGATTCCTCAGAGAGCCCAATCATCTTTTGTGACAATCAATCAGCCAAAAGAATGGCATCCAATCCTATCTTTCATGCTAGGAGCAAGCATATTGAGATACAATATCACTTTGTGAAGGAGCAAGTCATTGCAAAGGAGGTGGAGCTTCAACATGTGTCTTCAAGGGAATGTGTAGCTGATATCGTCACTAAAGCATTGGAAAAAAGACTTGTTCATGAAGCATAGGACTTCACTTGCAGTGTTATCAAAGTCTATGCTAAAACTAGTTGAAGAGGGAGTGTGAAAGATTCAACTAGTTTTATCACATTTTGCTATATTTCCATATTTGGCATATTGAGGCCAAAACTTGTTTTAGACTTATAGATTGACTTTTCAAAGTTCATTAGTCTAAATTTCATTTGAATAAACACTTTTTGAAAGTGTGAAAAAGTTAGAATGCGAGTTTGAGTAGATTCTAATTTGAATAGTTGGGTACATTGAATCTAGACCCAAAATTAGTAGAGTTAGCATTTTGTTGGGAAAGCCAAGTGGCCAAATAGGGTTTGGACCTGCTATAAAAGGATGTAGCTCGTGGAGAGAGTAATCTTCTCTCTTCTCTATCTCAGTTCATACTTATACATGGTTCTCTTGGGTTCTACTATCCATTGGTGCACTATCTTGGTGATTACTTGCAATTCTATGTGTAGAATGATCTACATTTGTTATTTTTGGATCCACACATGTGAAATACAGTAGCTTGCTGGTTTTGTACGGACAAAACAGTAATTTTTCATTTCATTCAAGTTTGATCAAGTTCTATTAGTGTTTGCATCTCATTTTGTGTGTAGATGCTGATTTTTCTAATTGGTCAGATTGGTAGTGTATTTCTCTTTCTAACCAACGATTATTCAAGTAGATTGGATCATAATGATCTGAAATCTTTCACATACCGTGTATCCAAGACTAGGAGTATACTTAATCTTACTTATTGGCCATGGACATAACATTCTTCCCTCCTTAAACTGTGTCTATCCTTAGAAGCTCTCTAAACAGGAAAGAATAACAGGAACAGTTCTTTTAACTTTAAATATTAACCTAGAAAATCATTATCCTTAGCTAAACTTTCATTTCAAACAAGTACTCAGAGATAATCTTATCTTTCAAATGATAATCTCTACACTGGAGTACAACTCAGGTCTGAAAAGTACACTAAGCAATAAATTTTTTAATCTAGGTTACATTCATCACAAGTTAGTTACATCACCCTCATGTAAAGCACATACATGAAACACTGGGTGAAATAACCTAACTTAAGAGATTAAAGTTAAAATAATAATAAAATAATTATAATTACAGTTTGAAATTATTTATAACTGTTGTGAAGCTACCTTTACAAGCTTTACATCTGACGCCACTGGCGCCAGCATTGTCCCCGACGCCGGCAGCGCCCCTGCTGCTCCTGACACCACCGGCGCCACTGTGACCAGAATCCAGCCGGCGCCAAGTTCCTATGGGCGAAGACCAGAGAGCTCAGATCGATGTGCAATCACCTCACGCAATCTAGACATGATTAAAGGAAGCCTGGGGATCAATAAATTCTAGAGAGATAAAATGACTTTCTAGAGAGAGAAAATTCTAGAGAGAAAAATGTGCTTTACCAGCCTAGGTAGAGTACTTGGTACGAGGGGAGGTGGCGAATCCCACCAATACTATAGGCAAGGCAAAGGCCCGTTGGCAGGACCATCTCAAAGGGAGACCTTGTCATTGTTACCTATTAGTAAACCTGCCTGAGTTTCTTGCTTGTATGTATTCGTGGTGAGTCTTAGTACTCGTGCTTTGCCTGGTTTGCATGATTGCTTGTGATACAAGGAGCTGATGGCTCGAGGAGGAACCTTTCTTTTGAAGGCTGATACCATCAAACAAAGAGGACTACAGAATATGTGGGGCGGATTTGCAGTTCAAGTACTCGCACGTGAACGGCAACAAAATGACTCAATGTTTGCAAAGGATGGATGGCTAGCGTGTTTCTTGGGTTAGTTTCATTTGCGACAACGCCCACCAGACGCAAGCAGGAAGTCAAAAGTTGGAAAGGGCAATTTCAGGGGAGATCTTCTATGGAGCAGTTGGTCTTCATTTGGGACGGCCACCTTCGGAACTGAAATTCACTGAGCATGGGTGATATCCAGTATCAGTTGGGTTTTTTCTCAAAGGAAAAAGACTAGGATCCTTTTCAGAGATTGGCAACAAGTTGGATCGAGCCATAATCCTAGCAGATGGGAAGCAAAGTGTTGGAAAGGCTTTTTGTCCGAAGAACTCTACTCTAAGTTCGATCAGCTGATTTTATAAGTGGAGGGGGAACTATCACACACACCTCTCTCTTGGAGCAAATTCAAGGTGACCTAGCCATACTCACATGAGGAGTCTGGCGAACTTTGGACCTAATAAGTTGACAAGCTTTTGTTGTGGAAAGAAAAGCTTGTTATAGGCTTTCTCTGGACCAGCAATGATGAGGAAACATATGAGTACATTGGCTTGTGTTACGTGTAAGACAGCTGATCAATGAAGGAACTGTGAAAGTTGAGTCTTGCATGAGAGACTTGGTATTTCGAACGGACGCTAAGGAACAGTTCGTGTTGAGATCGAACTAGTGCAAACTCTGGGTGCATGTGTCTGATTCAAAGAGAGCTACTTGAAGCCAAGCTCGATGTACACTTCTTGTTTCGATTGTGAGGCAACTGACCAGTGATGGAATTGTGAAAGTCAAGTTTTGCGCGACGGAAATGGTGCTTCAAACAAACGCGAAGAGATAGTTCGTATGCGGATCAAACTGGTGCAACCCTTTGGCTCTCCACGAGGTCAATGGTTACATTTGGGCTGATTCAAAGAGCTACTTCAAGCTAAGTGAGAGGTGCATTGCGGAGTACTCAATCTTTCCCTATCTTAAAGAGCCAAGAAGGAAAAGTATCAAGATCTAGGACAAGGAGAGAAATCAAGGTGCAGAAGCAACAAGGCACGGAGTGGACCATAAAGTGGGCAATCAAACGATAAATCCTTTGGCTCAGGGAGCCTTGATACATGTGCGGAACTGATCAAATCTGGAGCTCAGGGAGCTCAACACATCGGTGCATCAAGGACAAATCAGGAGCTCAAAGGAGTTCCAAACTAAAAAAAAATCAGAAGCGACAGGGACGAACATTTCACAGAAAGACCTCTGTCACCAATTAATAAGGTTCTTGGGTTTTACGTAAGCGATATAAAATCTACGCTTTTCTCAGACAAAGAGATATTTTCAAGTTATGTAATTTTTCAGTACAAAGAGCTGAGCCTCCGACTTCTGGTGTGCCAATTTCAATGTTAATAAAAAGTGGCCAGTAAATTGAGTATTGTCCCAAGTAGCTTAAATGTATATTTTAATTGGGAGACACCTTTACTTTAATCTGACATCTGATGAGGACATCAGATTTTATAAAGGTGGGGTGGATGTTGTAAAGCTACCTTTACAAGCTTTACATCCGGCGCCACTGGGGCCAGCATTGTCCTCGACGCCAACAGCGCCCCTACTGCTCCCAGCGCCACCGGCACCTGCGCCGCTCCCGGCGCCACTGTGACCAGAATCCAGTCGGCGCCAAGTTCCTATGGCTGAAAATCTTTGATCAGTTCTAGCGAAGTCCAGAGAGCTCAGATCGATGTGCAATCACCTCACACGATCTAGGCATGATTAAAGAAAGCATGGGGATCAATAAAATCTAGAGAGAGAAAATGACTTTCTAGAGAGAGAAAATTCTAGAGAGAAAAAAACGTGCTTTACCAGCCTGGGTAGACTACTTGGTATGAGGGGGGTGCCGAATACTACTGTTGGAGGGTTTGCGGATCCCAAGGCAATCCTAACCCTAGTTAATAAGTGAGGGATTTGGCATCCTACGTGTGTAAGTCCAACCCGATGATCACATAGTTATTTGATTGATTAATTAGAAAGTCAATAAAAGGACTTTAGGCCTTTTTGCGTGACTTAAATGTCAAGTTAGTGAATAAAGTTGGGTTTCCCTCCAATTTTGATGGTTCCCACACTTTTTTAGATTTGAATAAAAAGAGAGGCAAGACTGGACCAATAGGATTCAGAGGCCAAGGTCCTCCTCTCTACTATAAAAAGGGACCAACTCGAGTTGCTCCTCATGTTCATTTCCTCATTTCAATAAAGAAGATTGGTTCTCTTTAAAAATGGATTGATGAATGTCCTTGCTCTTCCTCTCTTCTTCTCCATTTCTCATGCTTTCTTTGGATTTTGCTAATTGTTGGATTTGATCATTATTGGGATTGCTATTTCTTATGCTTTTTGTGAGAGAGAAAGGGAGAGAGAGAAGAGTAAGTTTCTATCATCGTTGTGGATCTAGGGTTAATGGAAGTAGGGTTAATGGATGTAGTGTTAATGCTTAGTGTTAATGGATGTTAGTGTTAGATCCTCCATTCATGTTGAAATCTGAACTATATTATCGCTCTCATGGGAACGAACCTACGCGTGACAACTAACTCCGTTTCTTTGATGCTAGATTGACTAGATCTTGGATTCAGGTTAGGCAAGGAAAGAAACCCACTACAATTTTGGCGCCGTTGCCGGGGAGCTATACCAATTTTTTAGTTTGCAGCATGTTTGGCTTATGGTTAGCTTGCATTAGGCATCTTGTTGTGGCATGAATAGTGTTAAAACTGCATTGTAGGGATAGTTTGGAATTGATTTTGCTAGATTTTGAGTGGATTTTCTTGTTTGAAATCTAATCTGATTATTAATTGGGAAAGCCATTCAAATCACTCGTCCTAAAATCCATTTGGATCTGAGATATCAGAGAAAACAACAAAAATTGGTCAAATCTGTCAAATTTGGTCAAAAAGAGACAAAAAGCGTCATCAAAGCCCAGAACTTTTCACCCCCTTTTAGGAAACCTTCGCCGAGTTGCAGGCACCTTTGGTTTTGTTTACAGAATCTTCAGTCTGAAGGGCAAAGATTAATTCCCAGCAAATTTCTAGAAACATCAGAAAAACCACCAAAAAACATCGAAAATTATCAAAATCCTAAAAAATACAAAAAAAGAACCTTCGCCCAATTCATTGTGCTTAGATGTGATTCAGATCTATCTACTGCCAGGTCGGCGAAGAATAATACCAAAAATGAAAAGATTTCAGAAGATCAGTTGTCATATTATCATATTTTTGCCAAAAAAGTCACTTTTTTGCAAAATTATCAATATTACTCTTGATCCTTCGCCAGAACCTTTGTCGAGTTTTCAGAACATTCTATTTATATAAAAATACTATTTTTGAGTTCGGCGAAGATTTATCTTGACCAGATCACAAAAAATCTTGATTTTTACCCTCGCCAGATCACAAAAACTGTATTTTCTTGTGTCAGAAACCTTCGTCCGGTTGTCCATAGTTTTATCTGTGTCAAATCTTCCATCTGAGAAATCGACGAAGGTTATTTTCCAAGAAATTGCCAGAAAAGTGTTCAGAAAGTTTTTATCCCAAAATAGCACTGTTGAACTTTCGCCGAGCCAACCTTCGCCAGTCCTATTTTTAGTTTCTGATTTTCCAGATCAAGTCTCTCTCAAAATTTGGATCAGATCTGATATATTCTGAATTGGACTCTGAGAGATTTATCATTTTTGAGAAGTATTGATTGATCGAATCTTGGGTAGTTTTTCATTATATAGAATTAGATTCTTGAAAAGTGGAATAGAGCTAGCAGATCTAATCTGAGATAGTTTTTGGAAAAATCTATATCCAATTACATTATCAATTTGATCTAAATGGTTGTCCCTGGAGCTGCTCCTAGAGGTGCTCCACAGGAGGTCAATCCAATTGTTGTAAGAAGAGCACCCCGATTGGATCTACCCAAATATAATTGATTAACAGATCCAATTCGATTTCTTCAGATATATGCTGAATCTTGTGAGGTCTATGGTGAGATTTATCCTCAAGATAAACTTAAGTTGTTTCCTATGGCCTTAACAGGCGCAGCACAAGATTGGTACTATAACCAAGATGAAACTGAGCGTACAGATTGGGAGGTTGTTAAACGAGCCCTTATCACACGGTTAAACCGCGGAAGTTTATGGAAGACCCTTTCCTACTTTTAAGTAAAATTAAAATGGGAAAGCGGAAAATGGTTTGAGATTACATCGAAAGGGTGAAACGTCTTAGATCTGAATGTGAGCCTGAGTTGATTAATGAAAATGCCATGATTATGTGGTTTTTGTCAGGTCTACCTAAACGGATCAGACGTGAACTGAAACGCCATAATGAGTACGCGCTTTTGCAAAATGCAATGGACGATGCAATTCGGGAGGAACATGAAGATTCAGATGATGAGCCGAATGTCAGTATGTTGCCTTATACAGCAGGGCAAACTACTACGACATCCACCACTATTGCATCAACGAATGCCAATGCTACTGCAGAAATGATGCTCAATGAGTTCGAGAGACTTGGGAAGACCCAACAGAAACAGATGGAAAAGTTGCAGTTGCAATTTGATGAGAACATCAAAGCATTGGAAAAATTTCCGCGGAGAAGCAAACAAGGAACCTGAGAAGTTTGCAAAGACTTTTCCTACCTGGAAAAATGTCTATATTCTATTTGTACAAGAAATTACACAGTGAACGAGTGTCCTCAATTGAAAAAATGAATGGAAATCAGTGTTTGCCATCTGTGTAATTCACCTGACCATGAGACTGCCTTTTGCAACTTCAACCCTCGGATGATTCAGCAACGGTATGCCCAGATGGGATATCAAGATCCACAGTATGGAGGCAATCCAGCAGCAAGACTACGACAATCTACTCTTGGATACCCGGAGCGTCTAGCCTTGCCTGCCCCACCAAAGCACTCCGCTCCTCCTGCCAATTTGATGGAACCAGAACCTTACGGAAGTGCTGATCAATGGAGCTATGATAATTATTGTTGAATTCACACGTGTGGATTGTCCACAACATGTACTTGTGATCTCCTAAGATGTGTAGATGCACCAAGATCAAGACTAGATTGAGATTCAAGATCTATCTTTGATTCTATGGCAAAAACACACTACTACATGCATTCAATCACTTCCAACTCTCACTCACACATGTGGGAAGTGTTCCAAAAGTATTCTAAGTAAAAACAAGCTGCTCTCCTCAGGTAGAGAGAAAAAAAAAACCATCATGAGCTCTCGGGTAGAGAGAGAAAGCTAGAAATTCAATGACACTCAAAATCCACTCTATCTCAAAATCAATTAGATCCAAAATGAGGAGTACAATGATACTAGTAGATTCACGAGCTACCACTATGCTTAACTATGATTGGATCACACTTTGCCACCTCTTAATCCTATTGGACCATTGATCCATGCACCTCTAAATTCTATTGGACTATATTCAAGCACACCTCAAATTCCTATTGGACCACACATGGTTCCACCTCTAAAACCTATTGGACCTCTTAAACTTCATCAAACAAAAGCATTACACTTGTCTACACTCTAATTGGAACAAGTTTGGCCTCCTACTCTATTTTGGCTCAATAGTGGCATTACAAGTGGAAATCGATAATTTGCCATCTATGCCAAATTTGACCCTATCAACATCCTACACCTAAATGCTTGATTATGAAATTCTATGAGACCCCTATATCAAACATTTTGATTTACTTTACAGTTTTCCACACGTGGGAACATCCTCCACACATGTGAGATTCACTTACAAACTTCTATCATAAAAAATACCAAGCTAGATTTTTGCCAATTTCTCACACTCCTCCTCAAAAAATAGCTTGGAAAGGTACTAGATCACTTGAGAAGTTTGTAAATCTTTTTGAGTGGATCCTTTGGTATGCATAAGAAGTGAAGATCAGCCAAGGGATCCATCATAGCAGCACCCTCACCATATCCATGATAAGATCTCTTTGGTAGAGATCTCTTGCCAATGCCTTTGAAGAGTGCTCCACCAATATGCCACTATGATCATGGGCTTCCTCCATGCTTGATGATGATTTTTGATTTGAAAGTTCCACTTGCATGATGGATGCACCATAAATAGAGAAATATGAGGCTTCCAGGCCTCATAAGGATCATGGAGATCAAGATCATAAGATGTGAAACAATGATGATTATCAAGATTATGCTTTCTAGCTTGACTAGTCCACATACAATGAACTATATCCATAATGGATCTAATCTTGATATCAAAGACTATCTTGATCTTTTTTAGGCTAGTTACTCTCTCAAGGATGTAAGTGTCCACTTTGGATGCTTCACTTAATCTCAAGAGGAGTTTACAATTTGCCTCAAAACATGTGAAAACATTATTTTCAAAAAAGTGAGTACCAAGCTCAATCTTGTTCTTACTAGAATCAAGAACATACTTTTGACAATACAATATCTTGCTTTAAAAAAGTATTGGAAACACATCTAAGTCAATAATGATTAGAAACATGTCCATACCATAAGCATCATACAAAACTAGTATAGCTTTTCTTGAACTTTGAGATCCAAAAAATTCAATGAAGCAAGATAGCATTTCAAGCAAAGGAAGAGAAGCATATATGAATGTGTTGTAGTAGATACAACATGAAAGATGCCCCTCTTTGCCATGTAAGGTGAGCCATAAAGACTCGGCCATGCATCTTGAAGATCTTCTTGAAATCATATGAAGAAGAAACTCCTCCTCACACATTGGCCCCATCATAACTTGAATACCTTCAAAAAAGATAACTTATGCTGCTTCTTGAGAAGCCTTGATCTCGGCCACTTCCAAGATTGAATCTTTATGCAATGTGACATCTCTATTCACAATCACTTTTGAAATAGAGTGTGTAAAGACACTAAAGGCCTCCTTGATGGATGAGTATCCAATCATGATCCATGAGCTTGGATCATCCTTCCTTCTTGTTTCCAAGGGAATATGTGCAAAGCAAGCACTACCAAGTTCACTAAGGTGATCAACCTTAGGCTTTATCTTGAATAAAACTTCATATGGTGCTATTCCTTCAAGAGCTCCAATACTCCTCAAAGCTTTGATCTTCAATGAAAATTTCTTCTCAACATATGCTTTGAATAATAAGGAATAATCATACACCATAATACTTGAAGAGAGAAGATATGTGCATCTTGTGTGATCATCCTCCTTTGAAATATTGGACATATAAGAAACATCAAGAGAGTTTACACTCTCACTTGGATCCAATTTGTAGATGCCTTCAAATCTTGATCCATATGCAAGGATCTCACCATCCTTCTTGATCACACAATTGTCAATATTGAAATTGACATCAAAGCCACTATCAAGAAGTTGGCCAACACTTAAGATGTTCTTTGTAAGCTTTGGGACAAAAAGAACATTGTTGAGAAAGAGATCTTTAGAAGATGCAAGCCTCAAGGAAATGATCCCTACTCCTTCAATATTGCACTCATGCTTACTTGCAAAGTATATGGTCTTCTTGACTCCATCATAAGGCAAAATAGATGAAAAAAAGTGCTTGGAGCCACACATATGTGAAGATGCTCCACTATCAATATACCATGAGTCATCCTTGTTGAAGGTGGAAGAGGAGAAGCTTGATGCCATAAGAGAGCCTTCTCCATCACTTGCAATATAGTCTTCTTTCTCATTGGTGATGTTGGCTTGATTGAGTTGATTCTTCTTCTTGAAACAATTGGTGGCATAATGGCCTTTCTTGCCACAATAAAAGCACTTGATCTTCTTCTTCTTGAGATTTGAAGTAGAAGCATGAGAGGTATCATCCTCCTCCTCTTCATCTTGGTCTTTAGCTTTGTCATTAGAGAAGTGATGGTGGTGCTTCTTACTCCTCTCTTTGTGCTTGGCAAATAGAACTTTGCCATCATCATGACTGAGTGATAGTTTGTCCATCCTCAAGAGTTTGTACTCTTGTCTTGATTCTTCATAAATAAGCACACTTTGAAGGGCCTCCAAACTTGGTAGCTCCTCCTTAATGGCATAGGATTGGACAAGGTTGTCATATTCATCTCTCAAGCCATTGAGAATGACTTGGACTAGCTCACTTTGATTGATTGAGTCACCAATACATGCAAGCTCCCTATGAATATTCTTGACTCTCAAAACATAATTAGATGCACTCTCATCACTCTTTTGACTACTTTGGAAGATTTGATTTCTAAGAGTGAGGAGCCTAGAGGTGTTCTTAGCCTCATAGATGGTCTTGAGACAATCCCAAGCTTCCTTGGATGTAGAACAATCACCAATCTCCCTCAATATCTCATTAGAGACATTCATCTTAATGTAGTGGAGAGCCATCCTAGCTCTCTTCTTGTATTTTTGTACTTCTTGGAGGACTTGAGGCTCCTCCTCAATCCCAAGTACAATGTCCATCACATCTTGGAGTATCAAGATGGACTCCATCCTCAACTTCCATATTGAATAATTGGAAGTAGACAATCTCTCACTTGGTTGCAACAAGTATGAACTCATTGAAGTCATGTAAAGTGAAGATAAATAAAAGTGATGAACAAAAAATGTTGCTTCTCTCTCACTATAGGATCCAATAATGGTGTGCTACCATCTCCTATGCAAGATCTTGCAACAAACTGTGAGATGATTCTCACTAGCTATCTCAATCTCTCCAAAACTAGATCTACTTCACAAATGATGGAGTATGGGCAAAGTTAGGATCAAACACTCTTAGCACGTGTGAAATACACTAAGAAACCAAATTTGACTCAAATACAATGATATTGCATGAAACAAAATGGCTAAGATCTCAAAATAGTGCCTAGATCACATATAGATGAGATTGGTAAGCATTCAACTGTGATTTTGGATCAAACAAGCAATCTCTTGACCAAACCAAATGTGTCCACCCAGGTCTAGGTGCCCTACCTAACCCTCTTCAAAAGCTTATAACTTTTGATTGGCAGAACCAAATGGAATGAAACTGATTGCATCAGAAACTAGACAAAAATAGCTTCAAAACAAGCTATCTAGCAAGATTTTTGGATCAAACATGAAAGAGAACTCCCAAACCGAAATTGGATGTACACGTGTCTGAGCACCTGATTCCGTATAGTACCAGGTCAGACCCAATCAATGTCCTTTTGATCTCTTTTGATCCAAAATTAAACAAGATAGCTAGGAAAATGGGCCTTGACAATTTTTAGCTCAAGATTGATGAATAGTTTTCACTCAAATGGATCAAAATGCATGGTAACCTTAGGTAGTCTCTGATACCATGTTGAATTCACACGTGTGGATTGTCCACAACATGTACTTGTGATCTCCTAAGGTGTGTAGATGCACCAAGATCAAGACTAGATTGAGATTCAAGATCTATCTTTGATTCTATGGCAAAAACACACTACTACATGCATTCAATCACTTCCAACTCTCACTCACACATGTGAGAAGTGTTCCAAAAGTATTCTAAGTAAAAACAAGCTACTCTCCTCAAGTAGAGAGAGAAAAAACCATCATGAGCTCTCGGGTAGAGAGAGAAAGCTAGAAATTCAATGACACTCAAAATCCACTCAATCTCAAAATCAATTAGATCCAAAATGAGGAGTACAATGATACTAGTAGATTAATGAGCTACCACTATGCTTAACTATGATTGGATCACACTTTGCCACCTCTTAATCCTATTGGACCATTGATCCATGCACCTCTAAATTCTATTGGACTATATTCAAGCACACCTCAAATTCCTATTGGACCACACATGGTTCCACCTCTAAAACCTATTGGACCTCTTAAACTTCATCAAACAAATGCATTACACTTGTCTACACTCTAATTGGAACAAGTTTGGCCTCCTACTCTATTTTGGCTCAATAGTGGCATTACAAGTGGAAATCGATAATTTGCCATCTATGCCAAATTTGACCCTATCAACATCCTACACCTAAATGCTTGACTATGAAATTCTATGAGACCCCTATATCAAACATTTTGATTTACTTTACAATTCTCCACACGTGGGAACATCCTCCACACATGTGAAATTCACTTACAAACTTCTATCATAAAAAATACCAAGCTAGATTTTTGCCAATTTCTCACAATGATCAGGAAGGTGGATCTTCAGAACAATATGCCATTTATGCTGCTGCTCAACAACAAGCCTCGAGAAATTGGGCCAGAACACCACTTGAATGCTTTGCATGTGGAAAAAATCACAGAGTTGCAGAATGCCCTAATAAAAAAAAAATTGTACCATTCTGTCGTGACTGTGGATATGGGCATTGCTATAAAGACTGTCCAGCAAGACCGAAGCCACCACCAACTACAGCACCTATAAATTTGATAACAATCAAGCAAGGATCGGTAGCTCATAATAAACCCCAAGTGCACCCTTGATGGTGGTCACCAGAGCACAAAAGCAAAAAGAACCAGTAGTGGATTCAGTACCTGCTGATTCTATACCATTGAACGATACACCAACAACATCGAAAGTTTATCCAAATCTTAATGTAGAAAAATGAAGATATCATGATATGAGACAGTGGATTAAGCATCTGCAAGAAGAAGAGGAACTTGAAGCTGCTAAAGTAACAGCTGAAGTTCGGTCTTCACCATTGCAGCCTCCAAGAAATTTACGTACGGATATGAATGATCAATTACATCATCACGAAAAACTCTTCAAGATGACGGAACCGGAAGCACCGCATACAGAATTACTCATGAATATTTTGTCTAGCAAGATCAATATTTCATTGGGAGAGCTCCTAAAGTTGGTGCCAAAAGCAAAAGAAGTCTTAGCGCAAAAGTTAGCTCAAGAAGAATCAGAAGACCATCAGGAGCCGCTCTTTTGTGCTGGATTTGAAGAATCTAAAGATGTACTACATGTTGGAGCAGCTTGGGAAAGTGAACAAAAGAATATCACTCTGCCAATACAACATAGACAATTTTCTAAAGAAGCAGCCATGATAGACGGCAGTTCAGGAGTAAACCTGATTTCTACAAAGCTATGTACAAAATGGGGTCTTACAAAGATTAAGTCTGCTGCATTTGCTATTAAACTAGCTGATCAAATGACGGTTCGTCCATGAGGAATGGTGGAAGATATATCTGTCAGGATTGCAGGAGTACAGTTCGTCATTACTTTCGTCGTGATGAACTTACCAGAAGCACCAAATGTCTACCGAGTTCTCTTAGGACGTCCATGGTTACGAGTTGCGCAAGTAATTCATAACTGGGGTACCGGCAAAATCACTTTTGATCTTACGACTTGGACTATCAAGCCAGTGGTTCAAAAAGCGGATGACGATTCATCAACAACGGATCACACTTGTGATCGACCAGAGAAAAAAATGGGGGTTCACTACGATTCTCAAACGGATACTGTCAAACGGATATTCCATCAGAGATGAGTGAGATTTTCTTGTTAGATCAAACTTTGGATACGCCAATCACGTTTCCACTAAATGTGCTGAATGTAGCCTAGATATCAACGGAACCTATACCAGATCCAATTGAGGATGATCTCATACCAATGAGCCATGCCTTAACTTATGATGGCAATGCAAAACTTACGGATGAATAGATTCTACATCATATGGATCCGACCATATTTGGAGTGCGTAATGTTCCTGATGAACCAACAATCAAATCGCCAAAAGTAATTATATTGAATGGGGACAGGATGACAGGTTCGCTGACAAAGAAACAAGCAAAGCAGCATTATAATACGGTCCTTAAATGAGAAAATCCCCCTCAAAAGATTGATTTACAAAGGAAAAGTCAAGAATGATTCTTCAAGTCAGATCTCCAACAAGACATCATCGTCTAGGAAGCCTTCACCTGAGAAGAAAGATTTATCATCTTGGAAGTCATCACCTCCACAATCAATTCCTGCTAAGAAGACTAAACGAAGATCCAAGACAAGTCCTTTCGAAAAAGAACAAGCAAATGTAGTCCAGCATGATATGCCAGAGCATTTTAAACGTTATACACTGGATGATGTGGTTATCATGCTATCTAAAGCACATCATGAACCTGAAGAACACATGCCGGAATCTAAAGAGGTTTACGATGGCCCAGCTAGGACGCAGCCAATGAATCTTGCAGAACCAGGATAACCAGAAAAGATTGTACAAGTGGGATCACAACTTACTCCTAAACAGTATCAAGCACTCCGTTTGCTACTTATTGAGTATCGAGACTATTTTGCATGGATTTATCAAGATTTGAAGGGTATTCCGACATCAGTCATTGAACATACCATACCTTTAGTACCTAATGCAGTACCAAAGGTTACAAAGTTCTATCGCTGTAATCCTAATGTGGCAGATCTGATAAAGAAAGAACCTCAAAGATTGCTTGACGCCGATTTCATTTATGAGATCGAGCATACCGAATGGATTTCACCGATTGTCATTGTTCCTAAGAAAAATGAAAAATTGTGAATCTGTGTGAATCTCAAAGCATTGAATAAAGTGACACGGAAGGATCACTTTCCGTTACCTTTTACTGAAAACATTTTGGATCGTCTTGCTGGAGCGGAAGCTTATAGTTTCCTGGATGGATTTAGTGGTTACAACCAGGTTAAGATTGCACCTGCCGATCTCCACAAAACTGCTTTTGCAACAGAATGGGACACCTATGCTTACAAAGTAATGTTGTTTGGACTCTGTAATGCACCAAGTTCATTCCAAAGAGTAATGCAATTTGCCTTTAAAGGTTATCTGCAAAAATTTCTTGAAATTTACTTGGACGACTTGGGAGTTCATAGTACAGATACAGACCACCTGGATTGATTGGAGAAAGTCTTTGAAAGATGCCACAAATATCAGATTTCTCTAAATCCATAAAAATGTCAGATATGGGTTTCTCACGGAGTGGTGCTTGGACATGTGATATCAAGACATGGTATTGCCACCGATTATTCTAAGATCAAAGTTATTGTGGAATTGCCACCGCCAGCAACAATTCGAGGAGTTTATGTGTTTATGGGTCATGCGAACTACTATCGAATTTTTATTATCTTCTTTGCAGATTTAGCACGACCTATATACAAATTAACTATTGTTCCTATTTGGACAGTAGAGGCATAAGAAGCCTTTGAAAAGTTAAAAAAAACATCATCTTTAACACCAATACTGCGTTCTCCAGATTGGACATTAGAGCTTCATGTTCATACGGACGCCTGAAAATACGCCACTGGATCAATTTTGATGCAGCCAGGTGACTATAAGAAGGATTATCCTATACAATTTGCAAGCAGACAGCTTGCAGATCCAAAGAAGAATTATTCAACAACAAAACGTGAATCGCTAGCCATGATTTTTTCTGTTTGAAAATTTTGTCACTATCTCATGAAAACGCACTTTGTATTTTATATGGATCATCAACCGTTACTTTACTTGGTAAATAAGGCGTGTAATACTAGACGTATTGCAAGATGGTTATTATTATTGACTGAATTTGACTTTCGAATTGTGGTCAGAAAGGGAAAGCAACATTATCTAGCCGATCACGTTTCACAAATTGAATCTGCACCAGTTAATACTGAAGTGGATGATGAGCTGCCAGATGTTGCGTTGTTCTATGTTGAAGCAGTACCTGAGTGGGTGGCAGATATTGTTGAGTACTTGATACTAGGACAACCGAATGACTCTTTGACAAAAGTACAGAAAAGACAATTGATTCATAAGGCTCAACCTTATCAATTAATTGCACGACAATTGTATCATCGTGGATCAAATAATATTTTATGAAGATGTGTTTTACCGCATGAAGTACCAGATCAAACCTTGTTTTCACATGATGGCATGGGTGGAGAACACTTCTCTACAGATATTACTGTTCGCAAACTTTTGCAATCCGGTTGTTGGTGGCCTACGCTTCATAAGGACACAGAAAATATTATTCAGACATGTGATGTCTGCCAGCGAGCACGACGGCCTACTTGACAGAATTATGAACCTTACATCCAGTTTTATCGCAAGCACCATTTGAAAAATGGGGACTGGATTATGTTGGTCCTATTCATCCCGCTGCTCAAAGATCTCAGACTCGCTACATTATCGTCGCAACTGATTATATGACCAAGTGGGTTGAAGCCAAAGCTATCAAAGTAGTTGATGCAAAATCTACAGCTAAGTTTCTATATGAAAATATTATAATCAAATTTGGATGTCCAATCGAAATTGTCAATGATTGGGGTACACACTTTTTTAATCAAACAATAAAGTGTTTACTGGAAGATTTTTTTGTTATACACAGATTTAGTACTCCCTATTATCCCAGAGGGAATGGCCAAGCTGAATCTTCCAATAAGATTCTCTGCACTATTATGACAAAAACAGTTGAAGCGAGTCGGTTTGATTGGGAACATAAATTGTATGCAACATTATGGGCATTCAGAGTCGCTTGTAAAAATAGTACAAATCACAAACGTTCACTTGATTGATTTCTATCGATTAACATCGATTAGAAAACTTATCAGACAAATAACTGATTTCCAATTTTTACCAAATTGAAATTCAACAAAAAAAAAGATCAAATTTTAACTTTCAATCTGGGAGTTCCCCGCTCCAAAGTTAAAAAATGACAGCACAATAAAAACTGTTGGCAATTCATTGTGGTTCCTTCTGTCAATTTTAACTTATCTATCACCGGAAAATAAATTAGACTTAGTGAAAACACTATGATCAATTCTGACTGATAGACTCAGTTTAATCAATTCACTAATCTAAATTGATTCCATAGATAACAAAAAAAATGACCGAAATTTTGATTTTTTTTGGAAAACTCAAATTTTGCTTTATTTTACATAATTCGAAAATTCTGACGAAAATACTATTAGTATAAAAGGCAATCGAAATCGAAAAAATCGAAACACTGTCCGATTCCTAATGTTACTAACCCAATGTCAAACTGGCATGCAAAGCACACTACATCAGTCACAAATGTCATTAGAATTTTTTTACGTAAACTTCAGTTTTACGGAATTTGTCAGCCATTAACACAGATTTGTGACCCAACTGTCAGAGCACATGCGTATAACCACTCAAATCGATTGTAAATCTCTCATGCATGTCAGAATCACTCTGAGAATCAGCATGCAACTAATCCATGCAAGCACAGTACTACAAATTAGGGAAATGACTGGCATGCAATCAGAACAATTCCAAATTTTGCCAATTTTACTCACAAAACTGCAAAACTTCAGATGATCATAACTTTGGCTACAGGACACCAAATTGGGTGTTGTAAAGCTCAGTACAGAGGGAGACCAAGTGAACAAGATGCTTGCCACGTTAGCCTGCCACCTAGGCTTCACACGTGCGAGATCAGAGTGTTAAAAAAATAGTAGTAGGGCGCACTTCCACAAGAAGAAATCATGCAAAAACGTGAAAACACCCACCCTAGCCCAAAATTGATGTTACCAACAGTCTTAAACAATCAATCAGACTTCCATGAAGTTGGAGATGGTGCATAAGCCACCGGCCATCAATTTACAGGTATGATAGCTTGTTGGGAAGGTAAAAAGGAATGCTAATCATGCTGTAAATAGTTCCAAAATGATCTCCTTATGGATTTGGAGAGATCCATCCCCCAAAAATCACCAAAAATGGTCATTTTTTGAACTTTTTTTACTTCCTACAAGTTCAATTGCTAGAATTCTTGGTTCTAACTTCAAGGAAAGCTTCAAAAGACTTTGTTCCACCACTTTACAAGCTCTACATGGTATTTTAAAGCCACCTACTATCCAAGTTTCTGAAAAAAAAAACAAATAAAAATGATGATTTTTGGCTATTTTTCAATTTTTTTCATTACCATAGAGTGGAATTTCATGACATACAACTCTTTCTCTAACACATACAAACCATTTTACAAAATTACAACCATCTAATTGATCTAATCTTGTTGGATTTTGGTTCTTACTATCTATTTTGTGCCAAAAAGCATAAAAAACCAAGCAATTTTGACCAAAACATAGCCTAGAATCGTAAATCATTAGAGAGAACCGGGATGCATCATTAATTTCATCATTAATGAATCCTAAAACAAAAGTACACTTGCTGAAAAATTCAGATCTACCAAAGATTTGATCTACACAAGAAAAAGCTCCAAAAAAGCATTACAAATTGGCCTTCAAGGACAATTCTCCATAAAACCACAAAGAATCTCAAGAGTAATGGATCTTAGCAACATGCAAATTGAAATTGGGATAGTACACCCACTTGCACCCTTGCTATCCACCTTGGAAGAGAATTCCAATGATCCAATTCAAAATTTTGACGAAAGATAGCCCTTCTCCATGTTCTCCAATCTTCGTAAGCCTTGCTTTGATACCACTATAAGGGAAGCTCCCTAAGATCCTGCTTACAAGATAAAATACAATGGAAAACACACTATGGAGCAACCACCCAAACAAGTAGAAGCAACCAATCAACTCTAGAAGCTTCACCCCCCAAGCCAAGGAATAAGAAACATGAAGGTAGAGTGAAACCCTGGCAATGAATCCATGATCACAATGAGGAGTAGGGCGAGTTTGGACCCAATATATAGAGCCAAAAGCATCCTGGGCACTCAGCCATGCATAGCCCTAAGTTTCCTATACATAGATTCACCTAGAATAGAGTCCTAAGCATGGACCACCTATTCATAGAATTGCTATTGATAACTCTACACATGCATACATTGTCTCATACCTTGTCTAAACTCCATTTAGTGTGTTATGGGCCTCACAAGGATATCGGTTACTTTCGGGTCATGATCCAGTATGACATGGCATAACTAACAGCTTGATTTACTGGAGTACCGTGTATCCAAGACTAAGAGTATACTGAATCCTACTTACTGGCCATGGACATAACATTCACCACCCAACATAGCTAGCTAGCACATGCAATCCTACATCTAGGTTAATCTAGCACCCCCTTGCTAACCAATAACTAACCACAAGCATACCACCACACACCATAGCATACTCAAGATCCAAGCCCTACTTATGTCCCATACCACAAGCAAGATCCAAACCCTAAGCATACTACACACAAGAAAATACTCTATACACTAGTAGCCACACTAGAGCATAAACATAGCAAACAAGAGAGATCTCCCTCCCTCCCTATGGCCGCCCTCCACCCCTCATATAGATGGCAAATGGCACCCTTATGTAACATTCCTTCCCCCTAAACTTAAATTTTTTCTTGTAGGAAAAAATTTGGAAAATTCTTTTGGAGATCAGCCTCCTTTTCCCATGTATCCTCTTCTTCTGATTTGCCCCTCCACTTGAGAAAATTCCCGAAGCACTCTATTCCTTAGAGTTTTATGCCAGTCGGCTATTAACAATCACCTCGGGTTCTGGTGGTCCACTCACGGACTCATCACGAAGAAGCTTTACTAGATCTTCCACAGGGACCAAGGTTTTCCCAACCCCCAACAAGGGCTTCAACTTACTAACGTGGAAAACAGGATGAATTTCAACGTTAGCTGGAAGGTCTAGTTTGTATACGACCTTTTTTATCACTTGGATAACCTTAAAAGGACTGCAATACCTAGGTGCGTACTTTGCACACTTAATAGTTTTCAAGCCCCTAGAGTGACTAGGAATCCTCAAAAACACCTAGTTGTTGACCAAGAATACTTGTGCTTCCGAGATAGATCAACATAGTGTCTTGCCCTATCTTGGGCACTTCTTGTGCTATCTTTAGCCAACTGTAACATTTCTTGCATATCCGCAAGGAAATCAGCTACGCTTAATGTGTTGCACTATTATATGCAAATTCCACCAATGGAAGGTAATTTTTTCAATCACACTGTACTTTCTCACTTTCCGGTAAAAATATCTAAAGGATAAAATAGGCCACTAACTTTTGGCCTCTCTGCTTTATTTAACTGGCACTTAGCACATTTAAGTACATAGGCCTCTACTTGACTTTTCATCTTAGGCCACCAAAATTGATGTCGAACTAGGTCAACTGTTCTTTGTATACCCGGATGTTCTGCGCATGGACTATCATGACACTCATGCAAGATTTGGGCCCTTACTATGTCATTCTTCGATACACACACCTTGTCATTACGAAACAATTGTTTTGAATACCAAAATCTGTTTCAGTCTTTCCCTTATTCGAGGAATCTTGCATACCTGAATCGACCCTAGAAAGTACTTGTTGCCAATACTTTTCGAAAAAAAAGATCGGACTCATATAGTCCTTGGAGAGACTGAAACAACTCCAGTTCTATAACAGTAAAGCATAACTGATTAATAACCGGTAAATGACTCAAAGCATCCGCTAGAGTATTTTGACTTCCTTTACAATAACATATAGAAAAGTCAAAGATTTGCATCAGCTCAACCCATCTAGCCTGTCTCCCTTTTAAATCTGTAGCATCATAGAAATATCGAAGAGTCTGATGATCCATCAAAATCTCAAATCTGGCTCCATACAAATAATGTCGTCAAATTTTCAAGGCATGAACAATTGCAAACAGTTCCTTCTCATAGGTACAATACCTAGATTAAGCAGGATTGAGTTTCTTGTTTTCATAAGCAACAGGATGTCCATCCTGCATCAAAACAACTCCAATAGCATAATCATTGGCATTGGTCCTAACCATAAAAGCCTTATTAGAATCGCCAATGATTAGTATTGGTGTTGAAGTGACACTTTTCTTAAGCAACTCAATACAATTATTCATATCCTCCGTCCACTCCACTAATGGACTCTTAGCCCTCCGGCTTAGCTTCTTATAGCCTCTCAAGGCCTGGGTAAGAGGGAATGCCAATCGAGCAAATTGGGAAATATGCCGATGAAAAAATCCTAAAAACCCCAAGAAAGACTTGATTTCTCGAACTGTGGTAAGAATAGGCCATTCAACAACCCTCTGGATATGATCGGCCTCGATCTCCACTCCTCGTTCAAAAATCTTATGCCCCAAGTAGGACAATTTCTTAGTAGAAAAGTCACACTTAGACTCTTTGGCAAAGAGCTTTTCCCTTCTTAAGATGTCCAGGAGAATTCTAAGATGCTCTTTATGTTCCGCCAAAGTCTTACTGAACACTAGGATGTCATCTAAGAATACCACTATGAATCTTTCCAAATATGGCCTGAACAAATCGTTCATCATATGTTGGAAAGTTGCCGGTGCATTGGTTAGACCAAAAGGCAACACCAAAAATTTGTAGTGTCCAAAGCGAGTTTGAAGACCCATTTTTAGTATATCTTCTGCCCTAATGCGTATCTAATGGTATCTCGATCTTAGATCTATCTTGGTAAAGTACTTAGCACCACCAAGTTAATCTATTAGGTTATCCATCCGCGGTAGTGGATATCTATTCTTAACGGTTACCTTGTTCAATTTATTATAATCGACGCAAAAACCTTATAGTCTCATCCTTCTTGGCAACCAGAACCACTGGTGATGTCCAAGGAGACATTAGAGGAGTTTTGAGCTCCAAAAAGACCCTTTAAGAATTCATGCAAGATGTAGTTTATATTATTAAAATATTATAACACTAATATTTTTGACTTGCCGTAACTTTTTAATCGTAGTTCAAAAGTATGTCATGTAACATATCATTGAAAAGCCCTTGTTGAGCGCTTTTCAATGCACCAAACTCCGCTAAATTTGGACTTACCACTAAAAAGTTATGCCATTTTTAGTGTGGAATCAAAATGTGGACTCAAAAAGTTACGTTACGTAGATTTCAAATTTGAGTGTTTTGATTGGTCCATGTGTAAGAAAAAATTGAGAAAAAAATATAAAAAAAAATCTTTATAAAGGGTCTTTTTTGGATTTAGAACTCCTCCAATGCTTACTAGGTTATACCCACCCCTTCTTCAGGTAATCATGTAAATGCCTACTTACCTCAGCCTCTTCCGATGCACTCATCCGATAAGGACACTGTGCGATCGAAATTGAACCAGGTATAAGGTCAATTTTATGATCAATTGTCCTTTCGGGTGGTAAACCTACAGGAAGGTCTAAAACCTAAAGAACTAAGGAAACATACGTCCATCTCATTACTTCGAGATAGATTACGAGGTAGAAGCTGATTTTTTTACGCAATCTCGTGCAAGTTGACCCTCGCCAATGCACTTGAAGCACATGTTATTCTTACAAGCTTCAGCTATATCTTTGCCACCCTGATGGTTTTTTCTTGGTTTTCTTAGGATTGTTGGAATTGGGATGTGTTTCATTAACAACTTCCCTATCCTTCTTCTTGAATTGAAAAACCTTTCTTTGGCTCATTAAGCTGGTGACCCCTAGGGTGTGTCATCAAAATACTTTGCAGTCCTAATAGCATCCTCTAGGGTTTTTGGATGGTTCCTACGAACATCCACTTGGTAATCTTTTGGTAACTCATCAATAAACATTAACATTTGTACCTTTGGTGGAATGTCACTATAAAGTGGATTCAGGTACTTATGAAAATCTTGATTAAATTGTTCCAAACCTTTATTCATTGTTAAATGACTCAACTTTTGAAAGTGTTCATAGTCATCTAATAGTGGTAGGAAGTATTCCCTAAAAACTATGCAAAAATCATCCCATGTACAAGGTTGATTGCCTTTTGCAACTAGGTCATCTCACCATACTAAGGCTCTTCCTTCAAGGAACATAGTTACAATGGACAACTTTTCACATTCAGGGAATTAATTCATGCCAAAGTATTTGTTCCTATCTTTCTTCTCCCCCTTAAACAATTTTACAGGAGGTGGAACTACATGCTTCTTCTGGTTGGCTAACCTAGACTCTAAGTTTTGGTTCCTTTGATTAGTTTCAAGAAGCTGTTTATTAGTGGCTTGAATTTGTTGGTATAAAAGTTCAAGAGCTTGTGCCACATTTGATGGGTTTTATAGATCAAATGATGGGTTTTCATTGGTTTGATCCATTGGAGTTGCTTGTGTGTTTTCCTATTATGCAAATACAACAACAAGTAATTCCAATTAGAATGATAGAAATGCTTCAATTCTTACATAATCCAATGCAAATAAAAGTATTTACTTCTACTCATTCAATACTTATTGTTTGTAAGCTCAATCCAAGCCTACTTTTTGCAAGCTCAATCCAAGCTTAAGAGAAAACTACACCAAGCAATTTCTACTTTTGCCTCTATTCAAAGCAAAAATCAAAACAAATCTTTATGTAAACTTCAATTAACTACTTCAAGTTAATGTTCACATAAAGTTCCCATTCCAATTTCATTTCCATTTGTCATTTTAAATTCAACACAAATTTGCACATTTCTCGCTTTCCTAGTTCTTCAAATCCATGAAACTAGTGACTAGAAATGGAAAACTAATGAAGTTTTATGAAAACTTCACTTTTCAGATCTGTTTTTCAGATTTGCAGGTCTGAAAATTAGAACTTCAAAATTGTGAGAAATTGTAAAACATATCTATCTTATGTATGTTGATTTTGGGAGTTCTACCCATGTAAATCGTTGGTACATATTCAAGGTGTGTGAACTGAGCACATATCCTTGTAGAATAGGGCGAGTTTGGGTTAGGTAGATCAAGTTCCAATGACATGCATAAAGTCTAGTTGGTCTAGTAGGACATGCACCCATGTTCACAATGTCTAGATTGACATGCATGTAGATTTACACATGGAAATGGTCTAATATGACCTTGTAGAAACTTGAGCCATCATAGATGCATTGTGTCCTAAGTTTTCATTGTGACATGCAAGGCATGCAAATATAGTAATGGACACATGCATGTAGTTTTGTATATGTCTAGTTGAGAAATTGACATTTGAAAAAAGTAGGTAGAAGTTAGGTACAATCTTTGCATGCAAGCTGTTAGGTGTCAATATGGTAGTAGTTTACACTTGAATAGGTGTAAGGAATGCATTGAATGCTAGTAGTACCACAAATTTTGGCTCTCCTATATATGTACATATGGTTCTCATTCATTTCTAATGATGAATCAAGCTTTTGTAAGGTCATAATGTCAAAATTGGATCTCATGCTATTTTGCTTGTAATTGTATTCTCTCTCTAGCTCGAGATTGGTGTCTTCTTCATACATTATTATGCTTGTGTACTTTTCCTATTTGTGAGGAATTAATGTAGCTTTAATCTGTAGCATTCTAGATTTTGCTCTAGTCTCAGATCTATATGTAGATTGTAGTATTACTCTACAGGTGATTTGTGTGCCACCACAAAGCATGGTAAAGGTCATTCACACTTTTGATGTGGTTTCTCACACGTGTGAAGTTGCTGAATTTTTCACATGGTATCAAAGCCATACCATGTTTTGAATGCTACTAACATCAGGTGTATGAAGAATTTTGTGACAATTCAAGCTAGGAAGCTGTTTAGCACTTTTTTTGCTATCTATTCTTGAACAGTTTCTGGATGAATGAGGTTAGAACTGATATTTTCAGGTCTGAATACAAGTTGTACGGAATTTTGACTTTTCACACGTGTGAAAATCAGAACACTTCATTTCATTCTATCGCCCTTGGATGTATGAACTGAGTCTGAACTGATGGGACTCCCAGCATGCTTGCTGATAATACAGCTTTCGCATGGAGAAGTTGGCTTGCTGACTGTCGGTAGATCTTGTACTAGACTCTGAGTTGACAGTTGCTGAATATTGTTGTAGTTAAGGTGGCAAAGTCTGAAATGCCACAGCATATCAGTTGATTCAGAAGTGGATGTGTGAAGAAGAGCTTGATTGTTAGAAGAATAGCAATGGCTGAGTTTGTAAAGATAGCCGCTTCTTTTTCCATAGGCTAGCACCTTCCGGGATTTGTCAAGAATTGTGCAGCCATCTGCATCAAATTCGACCCTCCGACCTGAATCGGTGATTTTGCTAACTGAGAGCAGATTCTTGGTTAGATTTGGAACGTGGAGAACATTGGATAGCAATTTGACTTTACCTCTTTTGAATTCAACTCTGATTGTTCTTTCACCTCCGATTGTATGTGATGAGTTGTCTCCAAGTTGCACAACTCGAGAGTGGATGAATGACTTTTAGTCCTTGAACCAGTCGCGATGGTGAGTCATGTGTTGAGTTGCTTCGGAATCTAGGTACTAGGAATCGATATCATGTTGTTCTCCTTCTTTGGTCATGAAAGCTGCTTCATCTTCTTCTTCTTGTTGCTGATTTGAGTGACTGGTCGTAGCACTATGTGCTTGTTGTTGGAACTGCTTCTTCTTTTCGTTGTTGTACTTCAAAGTTCGGCAATCCTTGATTTCGTGGCCAGTCTTCTTACAGTATCTGTAGAAAAGTTTCTACGCTGGTTGGAATGATAAAGAGCTTAAATTCGATCCTGAACCATTATTTGGTCCAGACTGCGTGTTGCTCTTCTTGACAGTAGAGCCTGACTTTGTAGATCTCTTAGATCTAAACTTTTGATTTTTTAATACAGAGCTTAAAGATTCAATCCTGAGCTTGAGGAGGATGCTGATCTTCTGATCTCCTCTTGTAGGAGCAGCCAAATTACTCTTGATAGAGTGAGGTGCTCCTGGGTACCCAATTTTCATAGGCTTCAGGTAGACTCGATAATAGAGTCATGAGTACATCAAAATCTTCTATGACTGAGCCAGTTGCAGTCATCTGCTCCATAAGATTCTTGAAGGTGTTGAGGTGACTCGAGACACTATCTGCATCAGACATTCTAAGGGTGAAGAATTTCTTGATCAGATGAAGCTTGGAAGTACCATCTCTAATGTTGTAGAGAGTTGCAAGGATGTCCCATGCATCCTTAGCCATCTCAACAGCACGTATGTGGCAGATCTGAGTATCCTTGAGTTGAGGGTGATCATGGCAAATGCTTTGCCATCTCTCAGTCTCCACTTGGTGATGACAACTACTTACCATACCTACCCATTCATTTTTGTAGTTGAAGTTGACAAAGGAGAATCATCTTAGACATAGATGATAGTAACAAGGGATAGAAAGGACAAGAAACATACACCAAAGCTCTTTGGAAAAAATTGCAAGTTCGTTGACTGTGCATGGTGGAAACATGAGGAAGGTTGAGGCACCATGACATTGTGCTTCAAAGGTTTGAAGCATAATGTATATCAACGACATATTATGTGTATAGAGTTAGATAAGTACAGTATTTTTAGAGCTAAAAGGCTCCTCAACTTTTCATCTATGTTATTGGTTCCATGTAAGCAAACTTCTATCTATGCTTTTCTTGGCGTTTTCAGGGTGTTTTTCTCTATGTTTGGCAACTTTGGGGGTTGTAGATAAAACAATGTAGACCATGGTGGAGTTATTAGAGGGATGAAGAGACCTGTTGACTTGGAGATGGACAGACAACATGGCAACCTTTGCATTATGTTTTACATTTGAAAAAAATTGGGACATGGATCATTGGAAGGTAAGTGAAAGAGGATATAGATGAGGCACATATTGTGAAAGAGTCATGCAATGTATATTTTAAATTGGAGGATAATTACAGCAAGGAGATTCCATCAACTTCCCTTGTTTAGGAAGAATGAGTGGCTGGATGGATAAGAGTAGTTAAGGCTGATTGGAGGAAATGAGGAGTCAACTTTCATGCATATGTCACTTGATGCCTTCAATGGATCCCACTTTAACAAAACTTCCCACTTCCATGAAAGTGTAATGTGCTGGACTCTCCAATTATGAAGAAGATAAAATGTCATTATTCTCACTACAATAGTATCACACAAATGGAAGCATGGTTCAAAAGTTTATTTCTTGCTAAAGGAAAGTACTTAAAAAGTTGAACATACATCTCACAGCTTAAAGTAGGAGACTCAACCTAGCATCATGAAGACTTTCTATATTGAACTTGAGATAACATCTACATATATATACATATAAATGACTTCAACTCCTATGATTTATGATGATGTGGCAATCCAAGGTACTCTAGAACCTTAAGCTCGGGATTAATAGAAATGGCTTGAGGATTTGTAAGTGTGAACATATAATTTGTATTATAGGTGCAAAGTTTGGTTTCAACAATCTTGGTAGGATTTGGGAAGAGAATGGGAAAGGGGTCCACCAATTAATGGATATAATGACTTTCACAACATCATGGTTTTTGGTAATGCACATATCACAATGGGCCCAACTTGTTATAATAACATACATTGACGAAGTTGTGACTGAATAACAATCATGACATTAGTACTTTGATTTAAAAAATATACACTATGCTTCTAACATGGTTTTAGGTACAATAGTGAGGTCATCATAAGTGCTGTCACAAATAAATGATATCCATTCCACCTTCATGCTAGCTTTTGTGAAAAGTGATAAAAGCTAACTAGTTATTATTGTTGCTAGGTGTCATCATGAGGTTGGACCTCATTGATCCTCATCACATGTACATACTTTCATGCTTATTAGGCTTGATTATGTTTAGGTATTGTTGTTGGAACTTGGGCTCCATGAAGAGCCATAATCATTGCCAAAATCAATGGCTTGATTGTAGGAGAGCTAGAGTGCAAGTGGTGCACCTCTTAATCTATGCCATACATGTGGACCAATCAGATTGAAGAGGTTGTAGCCTGCTAGGGTAGGCCAAAACCCTGAAAGTAGTTTATGAGTCTCCACTTTATGTATGCAATTCTGATTAATGGGAAAACACATAGTGAGAAAATAGTTTTTTTGAGGAATTGGTCGAAACATGAGAGCCCAAGAATCATTCGCCTATTTGAGAGTTGGACTCAAATGGATGTGTGTTGTGGAAGTTATAGCCATTCAAAGTGAGGTGGGTAGGGCACCCAACCTAGTTGGACACATCAAGTTTGACTCATGTCTAGCTTGTTTCATCAAAAAACTCATGTTGTTGCTTGTCAATCTAGTCTAAGTGAGATCTAGGTGTGATTTTGATCCATAGCCACATAGTTTCATGCAAATCAAGTGCATTTGTGTTTGTTGTGGAGCCTTTGAGTGCTTTTCAAGTGCTTAGAAGTAAGTGTAAAAAATTGTCAAAATTTATCTTGGTTATTTCATGATTTTATGTTTGTGAGTACATGTCACATGTGTGGAGCATGTTCCCACATGTGTAAAATAGTTTATCATAGCTTTAGGGGTTTCATAAAGTTTTTATGTCAAGCTTCTTTGTGTAGAGTTGTGATAGGGCTAAAAATTGGCATAGCCATCTCGCGCTAGTTCTCCCCCTTGTGCTTCTTCCCCACCTCTCACCGCCCCCTCACCCCCCAAATCTGGGAAATTGGCAAAATCCACATGTAGTGCCTCTATTGAGCCAAAAGTGAGTCATGATGCAATCTTGAGCTAGATAGGCACATGAATAGGGTTTTGACACTTGTAATAAAGTAATTTGATGAGTGATGGAGTCAAAGGTCGGCTTCGGTCAAGGGGTCCAATAGGATTAAGGCGATGATGATTAGGGGTCCAATAGAATTGAGGAGGCTATGATTAGGGGTCCAATAGCATGCAAGGAGGGATCTCCACAAACTCTACATGTACTTCTCCTTATGATCATTATGTAAGTTAAGTTTTTGAGTCAAACCTTGTTGGTGAGATTTGCTTGTTGAATCTTCTCTCTCTACACGTGTTGGAATTAGCTCTATTCTCTCTCTACCCGAGGAGAGGAGCTTAATTTTCCTTAGTTTTTTCAAAAAGCTTTTTCTTTCATGTGCATGAGCTTTGGTTATCAACCATCTTTGCCTCTATGTCTTGATTTTTTGTTCTAGATCTTGGAAATCAATCAACGCTTGCTTAGGAGATCAATCACACACTCTAGGGCATTCCCACATGTGTGAAATTTCACATGGTATCAGAGCCTACCTAAGCTTTTGATGCTTGTTTCATCCAAAGTTCCAAAAATTTCTCGAAAATCTACTTCTAGAGAGACTAGTTTGCATCTCCCATGCTATCTCAAGGATATTTGGATCAAGAGGGTTCATTATCATAATTACTGAATCATTTCAGGTACTGTGCGGAATTCAGTGCTCAGGCACGTGTGAAGTACAGCCAAATTCATTTGGAAAGTTCTCTTCCAAGTTAGATCCAAATTTGGTGCTAGATAGCTTGTTTGAAAGCTAGTTTTGTCTAGTTTGTGTTGCAATTGACTTCATAGTGATTGGATCTCCCAATCAAAAGATATAATCAATTGAATCAAGGTGGGTAGGGCACCCAACCTGGTTGGACACATTTATTTATGACTCTCTTATGCTTGTTTGACCAAAAATTCTTCTTCTAGGCTTGCCAATCACACTTTCTTGAGATCTAGTCATCAATTTGAGGTCATAGCCATATTCTTTCATACAATTGGCTTGTATTTGTGAATTCTTGGAGTGTTTCACACGTGCCAAAGATAGCTTGACCCCAACTTAGCCCATACTTCATCAATTGATGTGAGAGTGATCTAGATTAAGAGAGATTGGAAAAGCTAGTGAGGTCCATATCTCACTTTGTTGCAAGATCTTGCATAAGAGTTGGTAGTACACCTTTCAAGGATCCTATAGTGAGAGAGAAGCAACATTTTAGTGTCTCATTACAAGAGTCTTCACTATTACATGGCATCTATGGGTTCATACCTATTGGAACCTAGTGAAATTCATTATTCACTTACACTTATGAACCATTAAGTTGATGCAAACTCTAGTTGCACCTCACATATGGTAGAATTAAAATCTTAATGCATATAAATGTCAATATCACATATGGTAGAATTAAAATCTTAATGCATATAAATGTCAATATTTCTTCTCGTCCATGGCAATAGTCTATGTAGGAGGTAGTGTGTTTTATTGGCTTCTAATATTGTACAATCACTCGTACTTTCGTTTGAACTTGTTCAAATATATTCAAAATAAACCTTTCTTCTTTGGCTCACACAATTCATGCATTAACCACAAAATCATAAGAGACAAACTCTTCATAAAGTGATCACTTTAAAAGCTCTCGGTGTAAATATTCTTGGGAAACCACTTGATACCAATACATAGCGTAGCACTCAAAAATAGGTGAGAGCTAGATCTACATGTGCTAACATATGTCTTTTTTTCGTCTCTTCTTCTACTACAATCCTTGTGGCTCATATTCAAACTCTCAAAGTTGTGCATCTAATTTGAATACACTCAGGACTCTTCGTAAAGGTCCACCATAATAGAAGTTTGGCACTCAACTGTCTGCTCTTGTGCTCTCAAATTTTTTCCTTTGTGGAGTTGTGGCCTAGTAGTACCAAACATCTTCTTTTTCTGGTCACTTCTCTTGTTAAAAAATTCACGCCAAATCATCTTACATCAATTTTCACTCGAGACAAGTAGAGTAGATGAAATACATGGGATGTGCAAGCATGCATCAAGCCAAATATACAAGACAAGCTATGAACAAAGGGGTTTCCACTCTTATTTCCAAGCCTTGATGACCAAGTTGAAGGATATTTACCTAGCCACTACTCTCTAGCTCCACCAAGGCTACCAAAGAAACGAGCACAACAAAAGCCATATTGTTGTCGCTCATATTAGCACTGCATTAACTCAATCGCACTCCATTATGAGTGAAAAACTTGCACCTCCAAGGATGACTATGTTTTCAACTAACTAGGTAGCACCTTGTCTCATCAATTTCTTGTACCCACAGTTAAAATACAGGCTTTCATTGAGAAGATTTGACCATGCTTACACCTCACTCAATTTCACAGTCCCCCATGTCTCATACCACTCATATGGATAACTACCTTGACAATAGTTTCGCAGCACATGAGTGCACCAGCTTTTGTACAAATGATGGTACACAAGCTCAACCAACCTTGCGGCAGCACCTTAACTCATTAGTGTCCAATCTAACAACCAACTAAATACTAAGTCCACATTTGCTTAAACATGTGCTCAATAAGAGGAGGTAAGACCTGACAACGAGATCATGGAGCCATAGCTACCAAGTTTCTACTGCCTGACTACCCCCATAGTTATTAGTCCATCAAGTGTCTCTCTCCTCAATCTTGGCAACCAACACTAGATGCTTCCAAAGCTAGCTCATCTATTGTTGCGATCTAAGAATAGGAGGGTCAATCATCTAAGTTGTTTAAGACCATTTTGGATGCTCCCAAGCTAGCTTTACAACATACACCAATCATAGTAACATCAGAGCTTTTCTTGTTGGGGTGTAGAGGGATGATAAGCTTGCTAATCAAAACTCCGATGAGATTACCATTAGAAGTATCTTGAGAGACATACACCATCTTCCATTAGCATATCTTACAACTATTCTTATCTCACTTCTCTTCATACACGCAACATAACATTACACCCTGCATCTCCATGTCCATGTCCATGTCCATATTAACAAGCCTTTTCACCAATTTTGTAACTTCACCATGGTCTCCACCAATCACAACATCATATGGCTTTTCTTGTGATGTCTAGATGGATAAGAGGCTTGCTAGCCAAAGCTCCATTGGTGTACATTTAGAAACCTAAATGAGTGATATTGTAGTAAACTAGAAAATCTACCTCGAGTGGTATCCCCCTCCCAGCACCGCCAGCTCCAAACCTATAGATCAAATTTTAAATAGAATAGATATATTGATAAGAAAAAGTTTGATAATAAGGTGCTATACTAGGTAACGATGAAGAATGTATGAAGATTGATTGATTAAAACCAAAGTTGTGTACACAAGGTGCTAGAGTAGGAAATGACGAAGATATGAATATAAAAATTAAGGCTATCTAGAGGCTCGTGATTGTTGGAGTTATGTACTTCTACTTATAATTAGCAACCGCAGCTACCTCTTTTCTTTAATACTGAACATTGAGCCTTAGTTTGGTTCAAAGTAATCTATCAAGGCTCATGATTATAATCATAGATTTTCATTTTCAAATAGAGCGTCTTTTGAAAATAAAGCTTCTCCTTGCAAACTTCCTTGAAAACTTTGATGCACAACTCCATTCTACCATGATTGTTTGAGATTGAAAGGCATCATTTTTCTCCACTAAGATGGTGTCACATGATCATGTCAAGGGTGCAACTGAAAATGCTTATTAGATATATGGAGTCACTCTTCCATATCCCCACTGATTTAATCTTGGTCTCTAGTGTTGGAATATCAATCCACAGTCTAGAGAAAACTATCAAACAGGGCGGATAGCTCAGTGGTAGAGCATCCCATCCGGTATGAGGGAGGTCCTGGGTTCGAATCCTAGTCTGTCCATCCATATTATGATTTATGGATTTCTAACATGGTATCAGAGCCAGTGGGGGGTTCCTTTGCATGTGCTTGCTTGAGTGGGGGTGTTGCGGGACTGTTGTCACAAGAGGCTTGTGCGCCTACCTGCCTGCATGAAGGTGCTTGAGCGCACGTTGTTCTCCTCATTGTTGGTGGTCCATGCAAGATCCGAACCTGCTTCATCAGAGCCAAGTTAGACCTAACAGTTCATGGTGTCAAAGCCATGGTTAGGTGGCCCAAGTTGTGGGGCAGCTAGGACCCCAACCAAGTGTGGCTTGAGGGGGGGTGTTGGAATATCAATCCACTCTCTAGAGAGAACTATCAAACAGGGTGGATAGCTCAGTGGTAGAGCATCCCATCCGGTATGAGGGAGGTCCTGGATTCGAATCCTAGGCTGTCCAACCATATTATGATTTATGGATTTCTAACATCTAGGGTCTTCTTTCACCTTGTGACCCTCATACCCACATCTTCAAGACAACTACTAGTGTTGATGAAATTTCTACAATGAAGAGACTTATTGGTATAGAAATTCAACCCTTCCTTAATAAAATGCATTCTTTGCTAGTTTAATATTCATCATAGCCCTTTTTCACAACATTTCTTCTACCAAAGCATGAGAAATGTTTGCCTATACTATCAAAGTATGGAGGACAAAAATAAAAGAAAAAGGTACAACACTATTGTAAGAGTTAAATGAATAGGTGGATATGTTGGGTACACACTCAATATTGACATGCTACATCTCCTCGTTGATAAATGCATCCATTCCAAACGATCCTCTAGATGCTTGATTGTTTTGCCTTGAACCATAACCTTTTGTTTCCTTCCCCTGATATTGGCCACCCACGAGGTGGCGCCAGCGAAGCTTGGAAGGGGCCACTCCCACCAATTTTCTGGATCTCATAAGTGAACATTTGGCAGATGAAGGCGTCTCCTCTCACACAGATCTCTTTGGGGAGGAGTTGAGACGCCATTGAATTAACTTGCCTTGTTTTTTTTTTTAATTATGTTGTTTCGAAGACAATATCGTTAAGGACTGGAAAGTTAATCAAAACGCCGACAATATAGTTAAGCACTTGGGGAAGTAGGTCCCCGGACTTTCATAAAACACCCGAGGAAGACGATGATGGAGGGCAATGGACAGCGAAAAATGGTTGTGGAGGTGATGAACAGCAAATGATGATTGTGGAAGGCGATTGACAATGAAGGAGATTCATGGAGGGTGAGGAAGGCAAGGAAGAGGATGCGTGGCCGATGGATAGCAACAGTGATTATTGGGGAGAATGAGGATATGATAGCAAGAAATGATAGAAGGCGAGGAAATTGACAGCAAGTTCTAATACCAAGAATGAACACATTCAAAGATATGGACATGAAGTGGCAAATATCACTCACAAAGCATTATCCAACAAAGAATATCTAGTGAATATGAATGTTCCCTGATAGCTCTAGCAAATTTCCATAATAAATTATTGTCCCTTATCCTAAATAAAGTTCAACATCTCCTTGAACTTCTGTCACTTCCTAGGACATTAAACCCATAAATTGAGAAATGATAGATCCCTTACCCTTATTGTACTGACTTGGCAATTACTTTGAGGGTTCCAATTACAACCTCCTGTAGGGCACCCAATTTAGGACATATAGCCTTTCCTACTACAATAATCTTATCTATAACAAAAAAGGGGTCCAATTCAATAAATAAGCATAAAAATAGTTGCGAAACACCAAATAATTGAAAGTATTCATATGACTATAACTGGAGGAGTATGGATTCTGTGTCCATAACAAGAATCCACAACCAAAAGACACGGATTTAACTAAGCAAACTGTCTATTTTCCTGAATATTAGAGGTAGAGGAGCCATCCATAGAAACCTAAAATGCTTCTTGGTTTCCAAGGGGAGGCTCGAACCTGAGACCAAAGAAACTTTGGATGTCAAGCTAACCAACTGAGCCAACCCCTCATAGAAACCTAAAATGCTTCTTGGTTTCCAAGGGGAGGCTCGAACCTGGGACCAAAGAAACTTTGGATGCCAAGCCAACCAACTGAGCCAACCCCGTTGGATCATTGAAACCTAAAATGGAATGAGACTGGTAGAAAAGAGCACTTGAGATAAAATGGAAAAAGCACAAATGATTTCACTTACTGATGGTTGATAGGGTGATCTTAATCATGTACAGCAATCTGCTTCTCTTTACCCTTCATCAGAGAAGGCTTCATCAACTTAAACATTGGTATAATTGTACATCAACATGCTTTTCTTGATAGTGGTAGAGATTGGCGGCAATGATATGTCACTGTCTCTCTCTGACTTATAGGTAGAAAACGTTTCATCCGGCAAATTTTCAAAATGCTGATCAATTGATCCTATGGCTGGTTAATCACTCTGTATTGTGAATCTGAGCAATGGCGAACCTTGAATCTAACAAAGTTGCAAGCCAAAATTTGAATCTGAAATGGAAGAGAGATTCTCAGGTGGAATGCTGAGCCACAAACAGAGAGGAAAACGTCAAGCAAATGGCACACCTCAAGCACATCGACAAGCCTCAGATGGACCCTCAAACAGAGTGGCAAACTTCAAGAAGAAGTGATAAGTCTCACTAGAGTCTAGGACCAGACAACCTCAGGTCTCAGAGTACCTAAATCGAATTAAGAAATTTAGCAATGTCATCACATGCAACCATTTCTTTACAATATATATTGTGTAGGACAAAGTTCAACCACTAAAATTATAGATAATAGGTAATCTGGGAGGGGGGGGAAATAGGTCTTGGCAAGCATGTTGGGTGAAAAGAGACAAGAAATAATCCCAAAACTTAGCCTACAAGGGAAGTGGCTGTACTTCACTAACAATATGCAAACTAATCACAGATATAGAAATGCAAGTGCAATTAAGATAATTGGATCAAGAATTCAATTAGTAATGAGATCCAAGTGACCGCAATCACTTCAATCGAATTAAAAATCCAATAACAGAAGAGTGGGAATCGAATGATCAATCCTTAGTCCATAGATTTGGAGAGGCACATGTGACATGGCAAATTTCATAAATTGATTACAGAGGAGCATGTATCATCAACAAAGCTTTCAAAAGAGTAACCTATTGAGGCTTCCAGCTAGAACTGCAGGTTGGAAAAATGCAATTTTCAAGTCGACCAATATATCCTCAGAAATTTGAAAATAACCAAGGATTCATGACTTTGTACAAGATTACCAACAAAATTGACAGCAAATTGTCCTAACCTTCTTGAGGCTCATCAGTAGGTCTATATGGAAAGCGAATACACCCACAAGAAAATGGAGAGAGAGAGAGAGAGAGAGAGAGAGAGAGAGAGAGAGAGAGAGAGAGAGAGAGATGAATTTACGTCACCCCAGAAGGATGTGACTTATTGTGATAAGAATATGTAGATGGATTTTGTACGTGCTCCACATCAAAGTAAGAATCTAAGATAGACAATTGCTCTAGCGCATCAAAATTTGCTCGAAGTCCTAGCAATCCACTGCCCATCCTTGAACACCCATTTTGAGGCCACTTGCAACCCTCCCTATTTTTACTACAGCTGGTGCCATACTCTTGTTGACACGTCTTTCTGAAATGATTTGCTGGTATATCTGCTTCAGAATCTAATGACACAGAAACTGAAAATTGATCTTGCTCGTCGAAGGAACTACCATCATTAGTAGCTCCTTGATCAATCGTAGGTAGCTCAGAGGCTTTCTCTCTATCATTAATCTCAGTGTCCTCATCAGATGCCTCACCTTGACTCATGCTGCTTTTTAAATTAGTGAAACGAATTTTGCACCCAAGTGTCTCAACTGCCCGCCTAAGTGCAGCAGCTTCCTTGTGAGCGCGGGCTGCAAAGGCAACTGCAGATTTGCGAGCTTCTTTTTCAGCTTGAAGTTGCTGTGTCATAGATTGCACTCCTGACACAAGGTCCTTCACCTTTTCCTCGGCACTTTCTTTCCCCTAAACAAACAGGTCACATGTTAGTATATCCCAACAGCTTCGTAGTCATGTGTGACAAAGATAAAGCTAAACAGCTCTATTCCACATTCACCAGCTTAACAAACAAACAAAAAGCAAGCTAAAACTTCCCACTAAGATTTATTCATACCAACCTATCAGATTTGAGCGAGTTAGAAAGAGTTATAGCTCACAATAAGCTAATTTGTAACCCATATTCATAATCAACAATCGGTGGCTATAAGATGACACACCAAAAAACAATATGAATAGGTCTAGAAAATCTTATGTCTCTCATCTACACAAGCTTTGCAACATATGATAAGCAGATATCCACTCTAAGATCTGAAATCTAGAAAAAGATATATCTAGGCAAGAGAAAATTGAACAGACTGGGAAACCCCAGTAGAGGGTATCTAAGGTGCTCTTACCAATTCCATTGAAGTGATGCGCCGAGCCAGGAGGCGAGCTTGCATCTCCAATTCTCCACCTTGAGCCCAAGCAGTAGGTGTACTATATCCTGTCAGCATGTCAGATGGGCAAGCCCATCGAAGATGAAACTGCGGCCAGAGAATTGGAGCCAATGTAGCAGCAGGAGGCAGAAGAGCTCCTGAATGCAATTCACTGTTGTAGAAGAGATTAAAATGGTCATGTTCTGGTCCTACTAGTGAACGTTGATCGTCTAAATGCTTCCAAACACATTCACAAGCTTTAGAAACTCCAGCTTGAAGCCTCTCCTTTTCACTGAAAAGCAGTTACACATCGCTTCGTTAGTGAATATCTCCATCAACATACAGATTAAGAATGCTTCTTTTATACAGATTATGATGCTCATGGATCTGCTATATTTTTAAGCTGCAATTTTACTTCTCCGAGAGATTGTTTTTGAAAATTTGTTTTGGCATCTCTCTCTCTCTCTCTCTCTCTCTCTCTCTCTCTCTCTCTCTCTCTCTCTCTCATACGGCACCCTCTCACAAGAACCCCATCCCCCCCCCCCCTCTGTGCTGTTGCTGGTGCAGCAGCAGCAGCAGCCCCCCATAGTGCCATCAAGAAACTAAACACCTAAAAACGTAGAGAGATTGATGAACTTGAATCCGAGTTATTGATCCATGCAGTCGATTAACCCTCTTAGCCATTACTCAAAGGCTGCTGTATTGGTTTTCCTTCTTTTTGGTGCACTAATATCATTCATGCCATACACAAGGATGGTGATCCCATGAATCCTAGTAACTATCGAAATCTTATGGTTGGACATGTTGTTGTGAAGTTGTATGGTACCATTCTTTAGTCAGTTGTGAGCACTGAGGTGGAGACTAGGAGACTGCATGCTATGGGCCAGGCTGGTTAGAGCCCATTATTCCACTACGGATAAGTAGGGGTGTTCCCTCTCACCTATACTTTTTGGGCTATGTATTGACAAGTTGGAGAGGGTTATTGAACAGTGTAGTGAGTTTGAATGCAGGCTTGAAGAAATCTTGATTGCCATTCTTCTTCATGCAGATGATGTCTAGTTTCACCTGCCAAAGAGGGCCTTTAGCAGCAGCCTAATTGCCTTCGTGGCTTATCTTCCATAAAGGGGGCCTAGGGGTTAACATTGGGAAGACCAAAGTGATGGTCTTCAATACTTTCAAGAGCTTTATGCAGAGACAACAATTCCAAATTAAAGGTCAACCATTGGAGATTGTTTTATCTTACGTGTACTAAGGCATATTCTTTACTAGTCTTATATTTAGGATGAGACAGGTAGCTTCTACTAGGCCTGGGAAGGTCATGCTTTCCTTGTTCAGTTGGAGAGATTTTGTTTTCATATTATTCAAGATGCTCCAAGTAAGTGTCAACTTCTGGACATCATTGTTGCCCCTACAGCCTTATATGCAGCAACAGCATGGTGCACTAGTCTTACTTCATCTAATTGGGACAATATCTGTTAGAACACCGACTTCATCATACAAGTAACCCAAGACAAGATTCCTATTGTTGTTAGACAATAGTCATACACATGAGAGAGAACAACAATGATGAAGAGATGTACTCCAACTTGTCCCATTACAAATGAAGTAGGGCGCCAGCCTACATATATACTTTCTCTAAACTATGTGTAAGGTAAAAAGCAAAAAGCAAATAGCAAAAGACAAAAAGCTAATTGCTATAATTACTACCTATATTGGGTAAACACCCAAGATGAGTTTCTAAGTGATAAAAGCAAATCCGATTCTAGTAGTAGTGCGCCTACCTACATGCATGACTAAAAAACGAATTTACTATAAATAGTAATGACCCTAAAATATGACTTACTATAAATGTGAAGGCCCCTATAATAGCAGGCAGGCATGGCCAAATTATCACTAATTAATCCTAAATGATAACATTAAGGGTACTAAAGTAAACATTAACTCTAACACTCCCCCTTAATGTTTACATTGTCTAGAACTATACATAACAAAAGTATGCATGTGTATCTTCCATGAAGCCCATGTAATGAAGATCCTCAATTATGATGTAGAATTCATGATCAACTCTAATGTCAATGTTCATTACTCGATGTAGAACTTTCTTCGTATGATGATGTAGAATTTCCTTTGAATGTCGATCCTTTTCGTATGAACCTGCTTCATATGACTTCTCAATGTCTTGCTTTGGTCTTCATGTCTCTTTAGTGTATATGCGTGACTATCATGAGTTCAACATATCACCCGATTCCTTGACTTCCTTTGAATCAAAGAATTTTGACTCCCCCTGAATCAAATAATGTAGACATGACAACTTTTGCCTTAACCTTGAGAACTTTGCTTGAAGATTGACTCCCTTGGTCTCTTTGAACATCATTCAAGCTATCGCAAATGTAAGGATCTTTCCAACATTCATAAAGAAAAAGTAATCCTCTTTGATTATAGTAACACCATCATGATAACCATAAGTAGGAAATAGATCTACAAATGTCAACATCAAATCTCATATATCAACACCCACTTTAGAAACCTTTACTTCATAAGTAGTTGGCTCCACTTGTGTCGATTCCTTGAATTGAACCCATTTCAATTCTCTTGGTACTCTCATAAGTTACCACTTGTGATGAACTTGATGGACTTTGGTTGAACTACTCCCCCTGGATGTACACTTCATGTTTGCATTCAACCACTCTCTCCAAATAGAATAGAATATCATCCATGAACCAAACCAAATATGCAAGTAAAAGAGCATCCCCTCCACGGAATCTCCTACCTCTATCTCACACACAGAGTCACTTGCACCAAACAACTTTCCAACCTAGAAAGCATGTCATCATGATATTTATTCTGACACTTTGTCATATGCAAACTTGGTGTACGTCCATCTTCAACCATGTTGTTTTTCTTGAAGCTAAACAACAACCTGTACTGTTGATTTTCAACGGCTAATCAACAACCTTGGCTTCCCAATCTTATAACAGAATCTACCACATGACAGAACATGAACTTGGATAGATTCTAGAACCTTTCTCCAACTCAAAATGGAATTGATCTCACTTGGTTCCACCACATGAACAATCAACTATGACTTGGATGGTATCCAGGAATTACATGACAACCACAACAAGCAATCACTTCGATTACTCATAAATCTGAAGTGATACTAGTTCAAATAGACAAGAAAGTTTCTACAACATAACCAAGTTACTATGACTTGAATAGAAACCAAACCGATACAACATAGAATGTTGACCACACAGCTTGCCACACCTGTCACTTATAACAACGAACTTATCATTTGCCACCACGATAAGAAACTGTGAAAACATCCTCTTGAATATCGATTTATCTATATAGACTCATAGTCTATACTTCTCATGCAACTCCCTCTTAAGAGTTTGCACCTTTGTCGATTCCAACCTCGACAAAACCTTGTCAATCTTAGAACCTTTGAAGTTGACCTTCCTTCAGTATGCTTGTTGGTAGCCGCTTTTTGCAGCTTCAGCATCACCTTGATCGCTGATTGTCTTCCCCTACCATCTCTTTTGTTTCATGAAGAGTTTCCTTTCCTTGTGAGTTAACCCTTCCATTTTGTGACGAACCTTGTTCTGATTACTCTTGTGAATCCCTTCTTCACCTTGCACCTGATTGCAAACAACTCCTAGTTGTATTGCTGATCCTTACTCCTAAGACCTCCCTCAGCATGCATCAAGGTTCTTTCCCTTCTTAAACCTCAGTGATCTCCTACTACAAGACACAGCCATTGCATCCTAGCAACCTGTGTATGTCTATGCTTCCTTGCATGTAATCGTCCTCAACTTCCATGTGATTGCCTTGCTGAACTTTCACTTGCATGCAAAAAGCTCCAACTGCAACTCAATACCAATAGTGTTCTGACCAATAGTCACTTGTCTCCAACATGTATCGATAGCTCTCCAACTAGCAATTCTTGGCTAGTGTTCCTTGGATCTTCATGACCTGTAGAAAACTATGTAACCTGTTTTTTTCTTAAGTGAAAAACTGCAGTACCAGCTTTGTAGGTCAGCACTCTTGCCAGCGAACAGCTTCTGATATCTCCCCTTCTAGCAAACAGGTTCAGGTCTGTGGATAGCACCAGCTAACTCTCAAATCTGCTTCTCAGCGATTTGTCACCCAGGAAACAGTCCTGCAGGCAGCGGTCCGAAGGCACTAGATTGGTCTGATGCAACTGTAGCAATCCAGCCAGCAATCAGGCAGCAATGATCCGGCTCAGCGATCAGTCAGCAACGATAAGGTCTGTACCATCAACAAACAGATCTGATAGACAGTGATAAGATACCCTGCATGCAACGATCAGATTCCAATGCAGCGACTGTAGGCAGTGACAAACTGTAAGTCTGATCCAGCTCAACGATTAGGTCAGTTTAAAACTTCCCTCTTATGATCCAATCTTCTTCCACGTTGTGCTCATAACAACATTTTCTCCACACTTTGCTGCCCTACAGCAACCTAAAATCTGAGGAAGATTTCTCCTCTTGCAGCTCAGCTCTTTTCTTTGTACACCGGATCTTCTCCCACAAAGCTGCCGCTGTTGTAGTTGAAGATCAAACTTGAGAGCTGGCTAGGGACACCACCTGCACCTATTTTTCTCCTTGAAGATGATGGCCAAATCAATTCCTTGTGAATTGATTCCGTTTGTTGGAGTACCTCCTTGTTCTTTCGAATCTTGAACCACGCTTGATACCATGTTAGAACACCGACTTGATCATACAAGTAACCCAAGACAAGATTCCTATTGTTGTTAGACAATAGTCATACACATGAGAGAGAACAACAATGATGAAGAGATGTACTCCAACTATGTCCCAAATGAAGTAGGGCGCTAGCCTACATATATACTTTCTCTAAACTATGTGTAAGGTAAAAAACAAAAAGCAAATAGCAAAAGACAAAAAGCTAATTGCTATAATTACTACCTATACTGGGTAAACACCCAAGATGAGTTTCTAAGTGATAAAAGCAAATCCTATTCTAATAGTAGTGCGCCCACCTACATGCATGACTAAAAAACGAATTTACTACAAATAGTAATGACCCTAAAATATGACTTACTATAAATGTAAAGGCCCCTATAATAGCACGCAGGCATGGCCTTAGGGGTATAAAGTAAACAGTAACTCTAACAATATCTCATGACCCTAAATCACTATGCTTTCAAGCATGATAAACATAAAATCTCAGTTCCACACGAAATCATCTTGCCGAGTTTGCCGGTTTGCTCATGTATCTTAATGCCATGCTCCAGCTCACCACTTATATCCATCATGTCAAGGACTTCCAAGCTTCTGAGCAGAGATATATACATTTTGCTCTCAGGCTATCAATTGGCATGGTTCTCTCAAACCTCCCATCTCCTTGACACACGTGGCATCATAGCCCTTCTCTTGGGTACCCATGATTACATTCGAGGGGTCATCTACAGAGCTTAAAATTATCAAGCTTAGCAGAGTCATTTGAGGGACAAGTCCGACTTCTATCGAGTTCACTTTTTGGAGGCAGATATGTCAAGGATTCCAGTTCTACCACACTGCTTGCAATATGGGCTATCACATGGTCCCAAATTCATACCAATCAATTCCCTGTCTCCTCACACGAACATAAGATTGAAACTGGACGTTTTCAGAGTACCCCGCAAGAGGATAGGATCTGCCAATTATGTTCCCTAAGCAAGGTGGAGACTTGAGGAGCACTTTATATTCACATGTCAAGCCTACCATGAGTTTCATGGGAGATATTGTTGTTTGTTCCAAGATACACCAATCACTTTTTAGTTCACTTGTTTCATCTGAGGATCCACATTGTGTTGCACCTATGATACGAGTCGATGCTTTTATTACGACGAGATCTCAAGCCTTCTCATCAAATTATCCTAGACACACAGCTTCACGTCACCTCCTTTTTCTCCAAATAGCAACCATCACTAGATCCAACTTAAGAGGACGATGATGACATGACTTCTCACCGAGCTCAAAGACCGTGCACCTCCCAAAGATACTCGACTTACAACAAGGAGAGTTTCCTCTCACATTCGACGTCGGCACCATATCCCAACGTTACCTCCCATTGCTACCCGTATTACATCTTTTAGTAGCAATAGCACCACCACAGTGCACAAAAGGGGTCACATCGGTTTGAGCCAGCCAATCCGACGGTACGAACCGCGTTCAAATTAGACAAACCAAGTGTGAACAATCGAACCATTCGAATTGGTTTTATAGTTAGGCTTTTTCATTGAAATTTGACGCTTTTTGAGGATAAATCATAATTTATGCCACGAACCTAATTGGATTTGGACCATTAGGGTGAACATTGCTTAGCAGTTTCCTTGCATTGGACCAAGCAAACTTGCTAAAGTGGCGAATCCCAATATTTTGACAGTCTCTCTCGTTCATAGTTGCCAGGGAATGGGAAAGAAGAACGGGAACAAAAATGTCCTTGAAAAAATGGAAACGGGAACGGGAACAGGAACACCGCCACGTCAACATAATAAATTTGAAATTTATAGAATTTTGTATATTGAAATTACACATAATATAAACAATCCTCTCTCATCTATCTTGTTTTTAGGTCTTAGTAGAAACTGTGACCAGGGAACACGTTCCCAAACCTTCCTCCTTCACTTATCTTGTTTTTTAGTCTTTGCAGAAACCGTGACCAGGGAACGTGTTCCCAATCACGTTCCCATTCCTTGGGAATGCGTTCCCTGGTAACGTTTCCAAACTCACGTTCCCGAGCACGTTCCCAACAAGAGAACACTAGGAACGCGTGGCACGTCTAAAAAGCCACGTTCCCACGTTCCCTAGTAACTATGATCTCATTAGAGATGGACCGATCGAGATTCCACTAAAGCAATAAGCAACCGAAAAAACTGCAAACACCCAATCCATTACAATTTTAATATATAGTTTGTTCAATTGCCTTGGAAAAAGCAAAGCCCAATTTATGCGATATCCGAGTTTCAATACAATTAAAAGTTTTTACAACAACTCTTTAAAAAAAAATTCACAACATACCGAGAATACCACCATTACCCGATATTACGATTGTGAGAATGAAAATCCTTTTCCCAAAAGGAGAAACCGAAACCTCACAGAACTAACCAACAAGACAGTTGTATGGAAGCCACAAGAAACAACCACCAAAAGCTCTAAACTATGGTAAAACCATAATGAAACTTTACAAACTTTCCTAAGAATTAAAAAAAAAATTGATTGTTTCTACAGGTTAACCTATTCCATAAGCTAACACAGAATTGACAATCACATCTCGGTGGTTACAACCAATTCATCCAAAAACCAAGGCGAGCAACCTACTTGGATGACAATCGATTCCACACCACCTCGGCTGCAGAATTGTGGATTCCCACCAAGGGTTTGGTTTAATGCTTTGATACCAATAATACGCCCACAGAGATCAAAACCAAACTAGAGTACCATTAAACAGGAGAGAGGTTGCAGCAGACCAAACCTTCCCAACCAAATCTCAGATTAGTACGAATCTAGCCCCCAAGCAACAGGGAGAAAGGCAGCACTGATAAATAGACATGCTTTCCAATCCGACAACATACGGCCGTAAGACTCTCCATGATTACCATAAACATTGTTGGGTGTATATATCGAGTGTAGAGCCCACCCTACCTATCCATGCATGGAATCCACATGGAAGCCAACTATTAGATCATGCCAACCTCCCATGCAAGTCTACTGCATGTCGGAAATCTAAAATGTCCCATCACCCTCTTGTTTAAATCCATAATTGCCCCAAATTTGTGTGACGTGTCTAGTGAAAAGTGGAGATCTCTCAACCTCTGGATTCCAATGATGATTGATCATTTTATCAATGCTCCTCTCAAGTTTCAACTCTCAATGGCAAAATCCAAACCGAATGCCAAAAAGCCCCCTCTCCTCTAATCTCTTCTCCCACTACCTCCTCCTAGTATAAACTAGAATCTGAACTATGATTTGTCAATCATAATTCATCGAATCCTTATTTTATACTCAATAATAAGAGAAAATATATATTAATATTCTTAGAAGACACATGAGTTGCTCTAAATAAGTCCTTTCCACAAGGAAAGTTTCGGATTTATCCAACTCACTTACGATGCCTATATAAGAATTGTAATCTTCAAAATTTCCTTACTCTAGACATGGCACAAAGTGTCACTCCAAAGTTAGGGTCCAATCTAGAATGTGTCTAGATTCTATTACTCTTAAGTTTAAATCTAGAATAAATTAAGACTTAACAAAACTTCATTAAATGAAGTTCTGACTTTTGGTTAACATCACCTATCCAACTCCCTCTGAGTTTCCGAGATAGCATTCCATCTTTTTCCAATCGGGAAGATATTAATCTCGTACATCCAATACACAAAACCCTCTAAATGAATCCAAAAATGACTCATAAAGAGATTGAAAAATTGTATAGTTACCAAGCATCTGGTTCGATGGAAGGGTCATACAAACAGAATGCCATGTCCACGACTGATCTCGGATTATTATCCCGTTAGGAGGTCAGTAGCCCTACCTTGGCCCATAATTTCATTATGATTGTGAGAGGTTTGGGGCCCTCATGTGTATATGGTCATAATTAATTGGAGGCCTAAACTCAAGATGGTGGATCTTTATGAGTCTATCTGACTCATAGGGGAACTGGATGATGTGGCCCAATTAGGCCACAGATGTGACCAGTGAGGTGTCACAGTGCACTACTATTGGTGCATGGGTCTTGGAGGGTATAAGTATACCCACAAGCTCTCACTAGTGTAAGCTTGATTTGGATGTTAGTAGCTACATGTTGCTGGTACAACTCCTCTATCCCTTATGAGTGATTGATCCATAGCTTGGGGGCTAGATCCGTTCGAACTTCAATCTAGCTTTGGTTGGGTTCAAAATCACTATTCAGAAGCGTGCTTTATCAAATCGATTGCATCACTTGGTAGTGCACATACCATACAGATATCCTCTTGAAAAACCGTGACTAGAGAAGAAAAACGTGAAACACCCACCAACCTCTTGCACCAAACTTTTGCTCCAAAAAATCCAAAAATGAGGATCCCAACAAGAGGATCCGCCTTCCAATTCTTGGCCTCCACTTGAGCACTTCCCAATGGCAAACTGCCTAGTTTTGGCTCTGATACCACTATAAAGTCCCTCACCAAGAATACAATAGCCAAGCAAGCCGCAACAAAGCAACACAAGGGAATCGGGGAAACCAACCCAACCAAACCTATTTCGAAGTTCGAATGGATCTAGCCCCCAAGCTATGGATCAATCACTCACAAGAGGTAAGAGGAAGCACACCAGCAGCATGTAGCTACCAACATCAAAATCAGGATGAGCTCAATGGGTATACTTATACCCTCCAAGGCCCATGCACCACTAGTAGTGCACTGTGACACCTCGTTGGACACATTTGTAGCCTAAATGGGCCACGTCATCCAGTTCCCCTATGACTCACTGATAGACCCATAAAAATCCCCTCATAATCATAATTAAATGACGGGTCGAGGTAGGCCTACTGACATCCTGGACATGACAGTTACCTTGATAGTTCTCTTAGCAGATCTCATCAATAGGGAGTTGGGGTCCTTGGGCCTAGGAGCACCCCCAGTCCCAGTCCAACACCAATTATGCATTGGAGTTTGGAATTGTAATGGTATACACTCATCATCTATTGTTGGAGATCTCATTGATTTCATTACAAGGACAGACATTGTATTCTTTATGAAGACACATGAGAGCCAGATCAGAGGACTACTTACATTCTCAGGATACATATGGGATTCAATATATAGACAAGATCCACAAGTGCAAGAGGTTCAGGTTAGATCGCACGTTTATATCGGGAGCCATTACATCTAGTCATGGAGTTCATCATGCATGACAACAATGATTTCAGGGCATTAATGGACTGCTCAGCGAATGTTTTCCAAGTTTGAAAACATCCCTTTGGAAGGAAGCGACCCTTCAATGAACGAACTGTTTGCTGATATAGGGGAACTGCTTGCTCAATGATTTTCATGTGGGAATGCGAGCGATTGCTCGGAAAGTGAGAGCTATAGCGAGCGTGCAGCATTGCGAGCAAATGTGCTAAATGGCTAGCTCATGGGCTTCTCCTAGTTGCAACAAATACTCACCGTAACTAGTGGTGGGTCCCCGTGAGTCGGTTGAGGTCCTAGTAACTCCCATATCATCACAATCAATGGCTCGTATACTCAAATGATCAGCAACATCATGAAAGTCGACCTATCTTGCAGCGGTCCTTGCATTAAAGTTGCCAGTGAGAAGAACATACCCTTAATCAATGAACCTGACAATGTTCGTAGAAAGATCAGCATATGGTGAACTAATGCCCTCCACAAAGGAAGAGAACTCTAGGGGGAAGTAGCAAGCTGCAATAAAATGATTTACGTCCAAGCCAGTGTCCCAATGAGCCTAGATATACATTCAAGCATTGTCTTGACCTTACTCTTGTCTATCTTCAACCAATCCAGGATGATCTTATGAGCGAAGTACAATAACTCATGCTTAAAGAACTCACATTTAGATTCTTTAGCAAATAGCTTTTCTCTTCTGAGAATCCTCAAGACAGCCTTAAGATGGGTTTTTCGACTATCATGGTTTTCTTGGGCCTCCATCTACTTGGCACACTTGGCATCTCTATCACGGACCTCCCACTGGGCACTCACAACTACATCAGATAGCTCCTATACAAAGCATATCTGGGTCGAGCATGGCAGGGCTACCTTGGTAAACTCGACTGCTATCGAACTCATTTCTTGGAGTTGGACATAGCAAGGTTCCCAGTTCTACCATGCTATTTAGATTCAAGACTATCGCATGGTCTAAGATTCGTATTGGGTTAGTTTTGAGTTTCATCGCATCAGTTCATGATTGAGAGTGGACGCTTTCATGACAGCCCACAAGAGCGGCTTTGCTAGATAAGTCCACTATCTAAGGTGGAATATGAGGAACACTTCTTATTCAGATGCCCAATATACTATGAGATGATAGGGAGATAGCATTGTCTTTTCCAAGATGCACCTATCACACTGAGATCCATTACAGCATATATGAGGATCCACTCTGTGTTGCACTCATGGTCATAGAGATGATACTACTACGATAGGATCTCTATCAACTAGTTCAGTCGGGTCACACTGACACACAACTCCAGATCACATCCTTCTCTCGTAGGAGGTTACGAATTGATCCAGACTCAAAGGATAGTGGGGTCGATGATGATTCTCGACATAGGGACCAGAGACAACATACCACCCAACTCTCTCTCTCTCTCTCTCTCTCTCTCTCTCTCTCTCTCTCTCTCTCTCTCTCTCTCTCTCACAGCCCTCCCTCTCTCCATCGCTCTCTCTCTGGCCAGCGATGGCCCCTCCTCGTGCTGCCCGCAGGACAGCCCTACCCCCTCGCCCTTCTACCTCACCCCCTCCCCTCGTTACCTCACCCACTCCAGTTACGAATAGAGCCACAGCTGATCTAGAGCTAAGCTATGAAAGCATCACATAAGCAAGACTTAAGCTATGAAAGCAGCACATAAGCAAGACTTAACCCTAGAAAGCAAGAAAGAGAGAGATTAAGGAGACTAAAGAGAGATCAATATCATCAGTTGAATAACAAATGACACAATTTCCCTACTTATAGCCAAGAGGAAGCCCTAAAAGGAAGCTTTCGGTGGCTAGGGCCCAACTGGGAGGGAAAATAGTGCGCCCTCCAAGGCCAACCATATAGTCTAAGTGTCACTAATGAATAAAAAAGGGCCCAAGGCCTGCTCATGCATAAAGTAAAGTAAATGTAAATGGACGCGGCGAATGTAATGAGCCGAGTCCCTCTCCCTGGCACAAAACAAAAAGACCCAACTGCCGAAAAGAAACTGGATCAAGTAGCAGCAAGCCCTGGTGCATCAACAGCTAGAACAACATCTGATGTAGAGGAATCAACAAGTGCAGCAAGAGCATGAGCCTGATCCGCAAATGATGGTGTATGATAAAAGACATCAATAGGCTCCCATGTGGCCTCCTCAATAGGACGGCCATCCCACTGGACCAAAAACTGAATCTGCCAGCGGCGTCGACTATGGTATAGACGAACCTGTAATATAGCAGCAGGTAAAAATGGAAATAACTCTGGAGCAGTAGGAAACTCAGCATCACAAGGAGCGTCATCCTCAATAGCAGCACGTGATAAACTGACATGGAATACATCACAGGCGCGTGTGGAAGCAGGAAGCTGTAAGCGATATGTAACTAGACTAAGAACCTCCAAAATGCGATAAGGCCCATAATAACGTAATGCAAGCTTCTCAGTAGAAGCATGGCCCTGGACAAAATGATGACGTGCAAACCGTAGGCGTAGATAAACCATATCTCCAAGCTGAAACTCAACATGGCGGCGGTGACGATCAACTGAGGTCTGATAACGTTGCTGAACATGCTGTAAATGAGAACTGGCCCGGGTAATAAGCTCTCGAGCACCAAGGTATCCAAAAAGCCCGAGAAGGTAGAACTGCATCAGCACCAGGAAGCCAATAAGGAAACTGGAAAAGAGATGGACACTCATCGCGAATAGCCGCATGATACACGTAACCATCAACCATATGTGCAAGGTGCCCCAAGAAAAGATAGCAGCATCGGAAAACTAGCACCAAGGAGATCATCCTGACAAAGGATAGCTTAAAATGGAGAAATATGCACCAACATGGTCAAAAGCCCAAGGTATCCATAGGGCCCATGAATGAGAAGTACCAATGGCATACGGTACCCTCAAGGCCCATATCACGAGAAGAGCAGCATGCCAAAAGCTCCAGAAGGTCCAAGAAATCAATGCATCATCTAAAAAGACATGATGCATGAAAATAGTAGCAACAAATCTAGAAATAGTAGAGGCCCCAACTGACAAACTGTAGCCGAAAAACTCATCCAGAAAGGCCTCATATGGACATACCAATCCATCATAGGATACACCAAAAATGGATGGAGAATCGGATGACCCATCGGAATTGGCCGCAAGTGTAATCCCAAAGTACACACCAGGCGCACAAGTGAGGAATAGAAGAAATGCACTGGAACGAGGAACAGGTTCCGCAACATCAATAGCAAGCATCGGAGCAATATCCTCGTGTAGCTGGGAATGAGTATCAAAGCACATATGAGCAACACTAAAGTATATGGCGTCAACATCCCCAAAAACTATCCAAGAGAGGAGAAGGAATTCTCTCAAGGTACCCTGATGGTCTCGGAACACCAGAACAAAGTGGCAACTCAGCATCGGAGACCAAGCGATATGGAGCAACCTGAAATGACAGGGAACCTGAAGATCACCCAGACAAACAGTAGCTGGAACGAAGGCAATAACCCAAGCCAACAGGATATGCCAAGCCTGACAATGAGCAACAATCCAAGGAACAGATAGAGAGCCACATGCATAATCATAGAGATATCCGCACCATAGGCGATCAGTAATATGGAAAAACCAGCACCAATCAACAGGTCCAAATGAAAACCAAGCTATATGTAATAACCAGGAATGCCATATATCCATAGCATCGGCATGGACTGCAGCAAACCTATTTGTAGAAACACCAAGAGACGGAAGGATGTCCGTGTACTCATCTAGAAAGATCCCAGCATATAAATACCCTAGATAAGTAATAGTGACCATCTGGCAAATATCCTCGGATGAAAAATGTGTAACAGTAAGGGCCAAAGGCGCATGAATTATGTCAGGAACCGTAGAAATATCATGAGGCAGATCACAAACCTCAAGCAGAGATCCATGGAGTAAAGCGAAAGAAGATACAACCTGATCACCAATAGCGAGGGAACCATCAAACGTGGACCCATGAAGAACCCCATAGAAATCAGCAGGAACATCGGCCATAACAGACTCAAGAGATGGAGATATAGAGACCAATGGAGAAGATACTGCACCAACCACCGAACTAGGAGGGCAATCTGAAGTATGCGCAAAAGCAATAGTAGAAATACCACCAAGGTATACGGTCTCAATATCGAAAAATCAGCAAGGAAAATGGGCACCCAATCAGAAAATCAGATCTGAAATTCAGCAATCAGGAAAGTGCTCTGATACCAAGTTACGAATAGAGCCACAGCTGATCTAGAGCTAAGCTATGAAAGCATCACATAAGCAAGACTTAAGCTATGAAAGCAGCACATAAGCAAGACTTAACCCTAAAAAGCAGGAAAGAGAGAGATTAAGGAGACTAAAGAGAGAGAGATCAATATCATCAGCTGAATAACAAATGACACAGTTTCCCTACTTATAGCCAAGAGGAAGCCCTAAAAGGAAGCTTCCAGTGGCTAGGGCCCAACTGATAGGGAAAATAGTGCGCCCTCTAAGAAGGCCCCCACTCTCCAGTAATATGTCCAAATGGCCTAATAATGAATAATAAGGCCACAGGCCAACCATATAGTCTAAGTGTCACTAATGAATAAAAAAGGGCCCAAGGCCTGCTTATGCATAAAGTAAAGTAAATGTAAATGGACGCAGCGAATGTAATGAGCCGAGTCCATAACTACCCCCCTCACTACCTCACCCACCCCCTCCCTCGCTGCTACCTCACTCCCCCCCCCCCTCGCTACCTCGCCCATCTCCCCCCACGCTACCTCACCCCCCCCCCCCCTCGCTACCTCTACCTCACCCATCTCCCTCCACGCTGCTGCTGCCACCTCAGCATCACTCCTCGCTGCTGCTGCCAAGAATGGTGCTTCTGCCAAGAATGGCACCCTCACTGATGAGACGCCTGCTGGTCTGTTTGCGGCTGACACGGCACCCCCCTCCACGTCATCCCTCTTCTCTTCTTCTTCTTCTTTCACTCCTTCTCTCACCACTGCTCCCCCCTCTCTTTCATCCTCCTCCTCTTCCGCACCGTCCTCACACCAATCCACAACCCCTGCCACCGCACCCATTCCCTACACTCCCTCCAAATCAGTTGAACTCTTTTCCTCTTGGGAAGCTGACCAAATGAGAGCAAATTTCTAGCTCTTGAAGCAAGAACTTACACAGTTGAAAGAGGTAGTGGTCTCCTTAGTAAAGGAAAAGAACCTGTTGCAGTCCAAAGTCGCCTCATTGGAGCACGTGATCAACACTAGGCAAGTTGCAGCCTCGGAAACGCACACCACCATGATATGGGAGCTCGAGCACAAAATTGAACAGCATAAAGATTCATGGGCAGCAGTCTTGAAGAAAGGCACCAAACCTAGCACCCGATTTCCTTGGTTATCTCAGCCACCATTTCGGAAGAGCGGTCAAGGGAGCAAAAAGCCCATAAAATCAGGGTTCGTGGGATACCGGACACACAGGATGCAGCGAGATTTCTCGAGACCACTCTAGGACATGTGACAGATGGGCTAGATACAACTTGGAGGACCACCAGGGATGCAGCTACACTAATCATCCGCTTCACCATCCCTAGTCAACTGCAGAGAGGCCTTACGCTGTAGAGCCCAGTTATGTGGCACTGCCATTTTTATAGAACGATCTTACCTACATCCAGGTTGAGGAGAGGCGTAAAGCCTTCCAGGTGGCTCGAGAGACTGGTAGACAAGTCATATATCGAGATGGTCAAATACGATTTGTTGCTGGCACCCCTAGCCGATCTCAGAGCTAGGAATTCAGGGCCCCCGGGATTGGTGGGAGCATCCCGGGGCCCCATCCATACCATCTTCAAATTGGGGTATGGAATTGTGATGGCATCCACTCATCCTCTACAGCAGGTGATCTGATTGACTTTATCACGGGACGAGACCTATTGTTTTTTATGGAGACTTACGAGAGCCAGATGCGCAGTTTACCCACCTTCCCAAAATACAGATGGGATTCAGTTTACAGATCTGAGACTAGATCAGCCAGTGGCCATGGTTCGGGAGGAGTGGCTTATCTCTACAGAGAGTCCCTTCATCAGATGTTTGAGTTCGTCAGGCATGATGAGCATGCACGGTATATTTGGCTTCGTATCACAAGACGAGCGATTGGTTTGGACAGGGACGTCTTCATTGTTGCCTACTATTTTCCTCCAGGGTCCTCCTCCTCCTTTGTTGAGGGTGTTGGCTCACCTTATTTGGACCTTTCAGTGGATATCATCAAATTTGCAGAGCAGGGGCATATTTTCCTCACTGAGGATTTTAATGCCCGGACAGCTTCATGACAGACAGAGTTCCGTGATGCTACAGATCAGATGCGAGTTCATGCCCTGGATAGTGACAGCTTGGGGATCACCAGGATTTCCAATGATAGACTGGGACCTATTACTTCATATGGTGAGTACCTGTTGCAGTTTGGTGAGGCACATGAGTTAGCCATTTATAATGGCCTACCTCACTGGCCTAACTCTAGCAGCTATACGTGTCACCCTCACAATGGCGGTCATAGTGTGGTTGATTACCTCATGGGGTCACCGACATCCATTCCTCTCATTCACAGCTTCTGTATCTCCCCTACCACCCTCTCTGATCATTCGTTCCTATCCTTCGACCACCACAACCTCAAGACCAGTCCATCCTTCCCCGTGCACCCAAATACAGCTTCCACCCCCTCTCTATCCCACTCTACCAGGAATCCCTCACCTCCTTACTTCTCTCTTTTCCACACAGTGAATCACTGGAATCACAAGCCGCCTTCCTCACCACCTGTCTCCACTCTGTGGCTACTTTGGCTTTCCCCTGTAAACCTCATAAACACAAACCAGTCCATCCACGATCATCCCGACCTTTCCATCTACCGACGGAAAAAATGCTTTTGAAGGATAAAATTCATAATGAAAAAACCCAAGGACATACAAAACCTACAACTCAATTTTCTTTCTCCCAAGCTGAGGTTTAACTCCAGATAAAAGTGACATTCAGCAATTTGTAAACTACGCATGGAGGCTATTGAATTATCAAACAAAGCATGATAATACCTGTTGCAAAGAAAGTTTCCAAAGCGACAAGATAGTACACAATCCAAAAGCTCGACCAGATATGCCTGGTAGACATAACAGCATTAAAGCAGAAAACTATGTGAAGATGACCAGGAAATGTTTATCCATGTAAGCATACCAACAGAGACATACAGGTCTAACTCTATTTGCACAAGACCAGGCAAAATCTGAACAGTCATATGTGATTCATCTGACCAAGTTTAAAGACAATTGTGCTCTTGCTCAGGCAAGCAGAAGTCACTACAAAGTTCTGAAGTTCCAATTGACTAGACAAGCTAATATATTGCAATCAGCAAAAGAAGCGCTAACAAATATAGATGAAATGAAAGAACAATACCGACGAAAATTCAAAAGCACGAGGATAAAGCCGGAGCAGTTGTGCGACACAGTCCACCCACTGAACGTCCAAAATGATGTGCTCTCAGTTTCCAATTTCTTGACATCGTAAAGAAGTATATTTTATGATAGGACCAAAGACGTGATTTCTTTGGAGGTAACACAAAAAAATCTGCAAGAATATCTATCATATATACAGAAATACAACCCCAGGACATGTGGCCCCATCTACACACCCAAGCAAGCAAGATGCACCTGCAACAGAGACAAAATGTTCTTGTGGCATCCATTGTCTCTATGTCATACATCAGCAAAGTCATGTCACTTGATGAACCAAACATATGAAATGGCATTGCATATAGCTGTACAAGGGTAATCTCATCATGTACAAATGGTAAAGACACATTTTGTAGATAACCCTTATGATGTGCTCAGTCAACTGTCTCCTTTCCTGATAACAGGGATTTAGGCTCTAAGAAAATTTTCAGATTACCCTCTGCAAACAGGCAGATCGTCTCTCCAAACAGACAATTCTAGAGCAACAAAATTCAATTTTTATGCAGCCAAAGCAAGAAAAGCTGCTCAGAAATATACTCAAATGTATCACCCTGTTTCTGTGCATTGACGCTGCATTGGAGACATCTTCCAAACCTCTCATAACAGTTCACAGATTGATAGAATAAATATATTGCAGTTTTTTCAGTTTGGGGGAACAACAAGAAAAACATTATGCTGTACCAAGCCTTACTTCTACATATACTCTGTATTACATAGGATGCTAAGATTCTGTAAAAGAAATCCTCCAAGTAAACCTCAAAGCCGGTGTCAAAATGCAAAAAGCACCAAGGTAAGAACAGGAGCAACATTCACCTGAACAAATATAGGTGAGTAGTTACTGGACACTGCTCCAGGAGATTGGGAACTAGTTGAGGATGTAAAGGAAGAAGCAGGGGCAGTTCGAATAGGTGAACTTGGACCAACACTTCCGCTCAAAGAACCTCGAAACACTTCAACAGTTGGGTTGCAGCTTCCACTGAAGGTAGGCATTGCTAGACGATCTGCAAAAGGGTGCCCAAAAGCAAGCCAGTCTTTTTCCACAAGTGCCTGCTGAATCATTACAAGGTAAGTGTTTCCAACTTCACAGCAATAACCTCAATAAATGATGAGAGGACCCAGTCTACTTTCAACAAGCACAAAAAGTACCTGAAACCCCTGGAAGGTACGGTAATAGGGGTCAAGCATAAGGCCAGCCAATGAGATAAGCTGAGTGGTCCTGTCCCACCCATCACTGAACCAACAATTGAGGTTATTCAGAAGATTGTTTTGCTTCATTTAGATATGTATTATGAAAAGACCAGAGAGTTTCTAGTTCCTGTCAGGTCATAAACAAAATTTCCTGTGACAACAAAGGCATGACACCAGCACGCACATACAGGAAGAACAACCTGTACTGAAAGACCACTCAAGTTGGAAATTATTTCAGATGTGAATGCTTCCATAATGATTCCTGATCGATGGTGATCTTAGAAACAGGTGGCTAAATGCCATGGCTAGTCCAGAACTTTAAATTCTACTTTCTTTGGATCTTTCCTGATCACATCAGATACTGACCAAAAATTCACAAAACAGAACGCACTCTAAATTTTTGCAAATACAGCCCTCGGCTTTCTAATGACTTTCTTCACTAATACCCAGAACCCCCAAAAAATTTCCAAATGATCTTATTGTTAAGCTAAAGTTAATACATACTACAGAATAAAATAATTAAAAAATTGATGGCCCATCCCAGAACGGAACACGTACAGCCAAGTTGTGTGTGTGTGTGTGTGTGTGTGCGTGTGTGGAACAAAAAACAAGATGCCTACTTTTATGTAGCAAAGAAATCTCGAGCGTGTTTGCTTTCAGAGATTTATTCGGGACGCCCCAAGTAAGTGTCGGTTATTTGATACTTTTATCTCCCCCACTGCATTGTGTGCTGCAGAGACATGGTGCCCAGGGCTCACCTCTGCTGATTGGGCCAGTATCTCACGCGTCCAAGTCCTTAAGCTATCACGGATGATACAGGCTAAGCCCTCTGTCCCGCATCAGCTTATCCTAGCAGAGTCTGCAGTTCCACCTCTACAGCTTGATGCCATCTTCCGTCTTATCACATATATACAGCGTTTCAGGCTGCTTCCCACTGATGCACATTGATATCCACAAGCAGCACTCATATTATCTCAGCACCTTCACAGCCTGGGCTATCACTTGTCATGGTTCTCACAGGCATTACGTTTATTGGATACTTTTGGCATATCTATCACGGACCTCCCATCGGGTACTCACGATTATATCAAACGTTTCCTCTACAAAGCATAGTTTCGTCACACATGGCAGGGCCAATTAGGGGTTAAACCTGACTATTACAGGACTCATTTCTTGGAGATGGATGACGTGGGGACCCCAGTTCTACCACGCTATTTAGATTCTGGATTATCCCATGGCCTGAGATTCACATTGGGTCAGCTACGAGTCTCATCACATCAGCTTGAGATTGACATTGGATGTTTCCATGGTATCCCACGTGATGAGCGGATCTACCAGTTATGTTCATTGTCTGAGGTGGAGTCAGAGGAGCACCTTTTGTTTAGATGTCCAGTCTACTACAAGATCAGAGGGAGATTACACTGCCTTTTCAAAGAGACTCCTGTCACACTGCGGTCCCTTATAGCATATGATGATCCGAGATGTCACACTTATGATCAGAGAGATATTTTTACTGTGACAGGACCTACACAGCCATCTGTTCACCTTGATGCACAGCTCCAGATCACATCGTATTTCTCCTGCAGGAGATCGCGGACGAACCCTAGATCGGATGATAGTGGCGACGACAGTGACTCTCTACTACATAGAGACTAGAGACGGCGTACTACTCATATTGCCCGTAGAGCTACTATTCAGAGACGACCTCCTTGGCGACGTCGGCAGCATCTATCGAGACCACCTCCATGTGTTATCCCCATCACATCTTTCTTTCATAGCAGTAGTACTGGGTGACACGGAATTTTACCATTATCTTATTGGTAGCATTAGACTGTTCAGACCTACTTTATGTTCATAGTATAGTTCATTAGCATTTCATTTCTTTTCTGTTACGGAGACGTTTCATACGCCACCCCTGTACCACACACTTGACATGTACTTTTTTTTTGGTCTTATATCCCTATTGACATGGAAATGACATTAATAAAATTTGAACGTTTCCATGGTATCCCACGTGAGGAGCGGATTTGCCAATTATGTTAATTGTCTGGGATATACTGTTGTTTTGTGGATTTTCATAAGGCCTTTGACTCTGTTCCGAGACACCATCTCATTCAAAGATTACATGATCTTGGCTTCCATTCAGACACAGTTTTGGCGATTATGGGCCTATATGAGAGAGTGATAGCTTGTTTCCGATCTGAACATGGCATACCACAACAGGTTCATAGCATCATTAAAGTTAAGCAAGGATGCTCATTATCCCCTACTATGTTTGGACTTTACATTGATGAGTTGGAGTGGATCATGTGTTGCTTCTCGTCATTGCTAGTTTTCTGGTATTTTATAAGCTCTGCAATGAAACTTGTATGGTGACTCGATATCTGTATGCTCGACATGGACGCCACCATTCCACGAGCACCCCAGAACCAGTCCGATGTCGACGAGGAAATCCTTCGAGAGTTGCAGAGACATATGGATGTCGAGGCCCGCTCTGCTTTACGCCAGCAAAGAGCAGTTGAGAGGAGAGGACGGGTGAGGGAGGAGGGAGGGGATGAGTAGGATTCACTGGAGAGGTGGAGTTCCCAGCTGACTATTAGGAGGAGTGGGTGGATGAGCAGGAGGAGGCTGTGGGGGGGGGGGGGGGGGGGGATGCGGAGGGAGCTGAGGGGGATGATCCATGGGATTTTGACATGGAGCAGTTGCTAGTGGACCTCGATGCGGAGACATAGGCGAAGCCATTTTTTCTTCCAGTTAGGCCTAGGGGGCGCCCCATAGGCAGAGCGGGGGTTCATTGTATGTAGACAGGAGCAGGGCATCATAGGTAGCTGTAGGCCAGGCATCATCCCAGTTCGTAGGACCTTCATAGGGTGTGGGACCTGGTGTATACTTTTTCACACATGTGAGGACACACAAATCAATTTGTTCGATCTTCTAAGGTGGATGTGATTGTACATGAAACTATCACTTGATTGTACAAGCAATCTTCTTAGACAACTTTTAAGACAAGAGCACACAAGCATTCATTAATGATCATCCACACGTTCTCACTCAAACCAAACACTTAACATGGAAAACAATAAGTCCCAAACACATACAAAGAGTGAGAGAGAGCCCTTGCTCTCGGGTAGTGAGAGAAAGAGAGGCTAGCTCTCGGGTAGAGAGAGAACAGAAGAGAAACACTCCAAAATTGTGATTAACTCTCAAAAAACCACATTTTTACAATGAGAGAGCTCTTCCATATTGTAATAGATCCTAACACCACAGTAGGGCAAACACTAACTGATCCACCCAACCTTGCCTACTCCCTGATATAGAGTAAGCCCCTCCTAGCCCAGTGTGAGGACTGGTAGCATGCAACTGCCAAGTGTCGGCCACGTGTCACTGACGTGGCCGACTGCACGTCAAGACCCAACTGGGGGCCCTATCCTGCTGACAGGGTCCCTGGACTGTGTTAGGCCCGCCATGGCTATGGACCGTGCTGGGGCACACTACTCGAACTGTCTTGCCCTGTTGGTCGTGTACGCTGGACACGACCCTGACTGTGGTATCTGACCTATCTGTGTTCTCTAGGGTTCGGCACTGGTTACGAGCTCGTAACACTCCCTCCCCCTTAAGAACCGTCTTGGTCCTCTAAGACAAAGTCTGGAAAAATCTTGCAAAGGACGCTGCCTCTTTCCCAAGTGGCATTCTCAACAGGCTGATCATTCCACTTAACCAGATATTCTCGGTATAGAGTATGACGAGTCTGCGTCTCTCTACTATCAAGAATCTCCTTTGGTTCATGTGGAGGTTGTTGAGGATCCAATGGGAGAACTAAAACATTGTCCCCTACCAGATTGTCTGATCTGATTAAGGCTTTTCGTAACTGACTTACATGAAAAACTGGAAAAACCTTACTGCTGTGTGGGAGTTCTAGTTCATAGGTGACCTCGCCTAGTCTCCTACTGATGGTAAAGGGACCACAATACCTTGGAGACAACTTAGCACACACTCCTGATTTGAGGGTTTAGAGTCGACTGGGACTCTCAAGTAGACTTTCTCACCAGTGGAGAACTGCACATCCCGCCTGTGCGGATCTGCATAATGCCTGGCTCGATCCTGGGACTGCCTAATGGTACGTTTAGCATGTTCTATCATCTGGTTTAGGTCCTCTAAAAAGTTTCTGGCTGCTTCAACTTTTTCTTGTTTAAACCCTACAGCTGTGGGTGAGCGTGGCTGAAAACCGTACATCAGCATAAATGGGCTGTATCCCGTAGCTGAATGTTTGGTACTCTTGTAAGCAAACTCTAATATCGAGAGATACTCCTCCCAATTAGTCTGCCTCTTGCTGACGTATGCATGAAGCATATCCTCCAGCACCTGATTTACCCTCTCTGTTTGACCTCCGTCTGTGGATGGTTGGTAGTACTTATATTAAGTTTAGTATGGAGATGATGGAATACTGCCCTCCAAAAATTTCCAGTAAACTTACTGTCCCGATCGCTGACTATGCCGGAAGGTAGACCGTACAATTTAAATAGCCCATCTACAAACAACCTCGCTAACACTGGAGCTCTAACGGTTGTTTTGGTCGGAATGAAATGAGCCATTTTGGTCAGACGGTCAACTGTGACCCATATAGCGTCATTACCCTTTTGGGTTTTAGGCAGGCCTACTATAAAATCCATGGAGATACTCTCCCATTTACCAGCTGGTATTTCTAAGGGATGCAACAACCTTCCGGCCTTTAAACGCTCTGCTTTGTTAACTTGACATTTCTGGCAACTGGTTACATACTGGTGGACGTCCTTTTTCATACTGGGCCAGGAAAATTGCCTACGAAGAAGCTCATAGGTCTTCTGTATGCCTGGGTGTCCCGCACTAGGATTGTCATGACATTCATATAGGACCCGCTGCCTATAATCCTCTGAATTGGGGACACATACTCTATCTCTATAGAGCAAGTACTCATCTTGAATGGAATATTGTTTCCATTTGAATCCTTGAGTCAACTGACCCTCAACCACTAGGGTTTGCTTGGGTAATACAGGCTCAGAATCCTCAACGTCATCTGACGACGTATACTCGGACTCATCATCATCCTCAACGGAAGCTGCCGTATTCTTGGATGAACTGGCAACAGCCCCGAGAACTGGTTATGGAGTCTGTAACTGTCTGCTCTCGACTGAGTTCCAGATAGTAGAGAAGAATGCATCATGCTGGCACTTCCCTCTCAAGGACTCGAGTAACTCATTACGAATCTGAGTAAAACTCAGCTCGTTTATCATAGGCATTCTGCTAAGGGCATCTGCTACTGTATTGAATTTCCCCCGTCTATATCTGATAGACATATCAAACTCTTGCATCAACTCTGCCCAACGAGCTTTCCGACCTCTAAGCTCAGGTTGATTGCAAAGGTATCTAAGACTCTGATGGTCTGTCAGGACCTCAAAGTTGGCACTATACAAATAATGCCTCCAAGTCTTAAGGGCATGGACTATAGAAAAGAGTTCCTTTTGATAGGCACTGTACCTAGTCTGAGCTGGCTCGAGTTTTTTACTCTCGAACGCAACTGGTCGTCCACCCTGAGTTATAGCACAGCACCAACTGCAAAGTCGCTAGCATCTGTTTCGACCACAAATGGCTGATTGGGGTCGACGACTTTTAAAACTGGTGCTGTAGCTAAGGCTGTTTTGAGAGCATCAAAGCTCTCCTGCTGTGCGGACTCCCAAATGAACTCCTTTCCCTTTCCCTTAAGGAGATTGGTCATAGGAACTGCTATCTGAGCATATTCCTTGACAAATCGTCTGTAATATCCCGCCAGACCAAGAAAGATCTGAAGGTCCAAAATATTCTGAGGTCTCAGCCAACTGAGTATGGCTTTAACCTTATTTGGGTCCATCTTAATCCCATCTGAAGAGATAATGTGACCCAAATATGCTACTTCTTCAACGAATAATTCACACTTGGATTGTTTAGCATAGAGCTTATGCTTTCTGAGCAGTCGAAACACCTTTCTGAGGTGTTTTAGAAGCTCCTTCCTCGTTTTGCTGTAGACCAGGATGTCATCTAAAAATACGACTACAAACTTACCCAAGTATGGTCTGAGGACACTGTTCATCAAGGTCATAAAGGTAGCTGGAGCATTTGTGAGCCCAAATGGCATCACCTTAAACTCATAATGACCGTGACGAGTCCTAAAAGCTGTTTTTGAGACATCTTCCGATTTTATACGGACTTGATGATATCCCGATCTGAGGTCTATTTTACTGAAAAATTTAGCCCCGTCGAGTTGATCAAACAACTCGTCTGCCCGAGGCATAGAATACTTATTCTTTATTGTGACCTTATTGAGGGCTCTGTAATCTACGCAAAGACGCATAGACCCCTCTTTCTTTTTCACCAATAGGACTGGTGAGGCCCATGGTGAACTATTGGTCTGAATTTGGCCTTTCCCAAGATAGTCTGTTAACTGCCTAATAGTTTCTTCATCCTCTGTTCGGCTAACCCGATACGAAGGTTTAGAAATAGGTACTGTACCTGGTACTAGGTTTATTACATGATCTACCTCTCTGCTAGGTGGTAAACCATGTGGCAAATCTTCAGGAAAAACATCTTTAAATTTAGACAATAAAGTTTCTAATTTACTGATTTTCTGCTGTATAGAACTGGAAATAGAAACTTCGGGAATAAACTGAAAGTCATATAAGAATACCTGATGGTCCTCGTCTCCGATTAGCTGACAGAGGTCTGAACTGCAGACCATAGGACTGTTAGGAACATCATGCTCCCCATGCAACTGGATCTCTCGGCCTTTATGCTGAAAGCTGAGGATGTTCTCCTGATAGTTTCTGTGGAGGGAAGGTCCTAAGCTGTAGAGCCAATCTCTCCCAAGAACAACATCTGTGCGATCCAGGTGCATTATCTGAAAGTTTATTTCATCTTGGTACCCCTGAATACCAAGATTCAAATTACTTACCATAGTTTCCCATATTTTTTTATCTTCACCCTTAGCTAATGAAACTATGTACCTATGCTCACTAGGTACTTCTGGTAGTTTAAGCTTTTTAACCAGGGTGTAGTTGATGAAATTATGGGTTGCCCCATCATCAACCATAACTCTTACTGACTGGTTACCAACTTTCCCATGCATACGTACTAGGTTATGCGGCCCAAAGCTAAAGGGTCTCGCTAGCATTGCAGAGGTCAGCTGGCAACAGTGTTCATGATCTTCATGATACACTTTGATCTGGGAAGCTGCCGAGTCACTGGGGAAACTTACAATTTGAACAAGATGAACTTGTTTCTTATCTTTCTTATCTTTTTTAGTGAAAGGCCCCTTGGGACAATGTCTGACTGTGTGTCCCTTGCCCATACACACAAAGCACCAACGTTTTTGTTTGGCTTTCTCAAAATCATTTGGTTTTAAGGGCTGTATGAGTGAAGGGCGTTTCTGAGGAGCTTCACTTTTAAATTTATCTTGATTCTTTCTTTTTTAAAATTTCTTTTTAAATTGAAAGTCTTTCTGAGGAGGCTGCTCAGAAAGTGGCTGTTGTCTCGACCTCTTCCTACCCACTGAATCATCATAGATTTGAGCATATCTGAGAGCTTGCTCAAGGGTAGTAGGCGAGTTTCTCTGGACCTCTACTTTATATTCATCTTTGAGGCCACGGACAAATCCCCTGATTTTCTGATAATCATCCATATTTCTAATTTTTAAAAATGCTTCTCGATACTGCGAGATATATTGGATGAGGGACTTGTCCATTAGTGTTCTTTCCCAGGCTTCCCAGGCTCTATCAAGTTCATTTTTAGGTAGGAATTCTCTTAGGAAGGCTTCTTCAAAGGCCTTCCATGACCGGGGAGTCTGCCCAGTCTCCTGGAGATTTAACCACCACTTATAGGCCATAGGCCCTAAGGAAAGACTGGCCTCAATAGCTTGCAAATGGTCAGAGGTCTGTTTAAGAGCATGAATGTTCTTCCATTTGCTGAGGAAGGTTTGTAGAATGTCTGCATTTCTATCCTTCTCTTCCCCATTAAAAGTAGGAGGCTTTAAATCTTTAAGAACACTGGGGTGAGACCGTAAAGTCTCTCCCGAAACTGATGGAAGTGGAGAAGGGGACAACTGAGAAGTGGAGGGAAGGCTTCCTTTCGCGGAACTCAAAATCAAGCTTTTGAGTTCAGCGAACGAGTCTTCCACACTAGACTTGAAATTGGCTAATGCCAACTTCAGTTCATCCACTTCTGTTACCAACTGGAGAAACTGCTCCTCGGTAACCAGTTCGTCGAGTTCTTCAGCGAACTGTTCCTGTTCTTCCATTTCCATAGGTTCTTTCCCTTTACTGTAAGCCAAGGCTTCTGTTTCAAGTTCGTCGAAGCCTCTCTCCGGGGGTTGATCAGGTCCCTGAGGAGTGGTCATCTTGGAAACTGAAAGAGAGGTACCTTAACTTCCGATGAAAAAAATCAAAAAGACTAATTTACAACTGTACAAGGGAAAGTTAGCTGTTTCTGAGGACTGTACTTCCAAAGAAATTACAAAGAGGAACCCTCTCAGCTCTTTTCCCCAAGATTTCAGACCTGCTGTCCTGGAAAATGCCAGTTTGAAGCTTCAAAACGGTGCCAAATTTTCCGGTGCTTGAGTTGAGCAGCTGACTGATCTGATTTCAGGTGTGGGGCTCCAACAAACTGAGTGAAAACCGGAATTTTTTGTGTCTCTGCCCTCGCTGACTGGACAACCACCTGTTTGGCCCAATTTTCAAAAATTCAAGGCCCAATACTCGCTTGAATTTTGATCTGACCTCAAGTAGTAGGTCGCTGGTCTGTAGCAATCTAGTTTGAAGTTCAAACTACTGAAAAATCTCAAAAATCAGGGATGAAAATCCAATTTTTCAACTCTCTGTCCAGCGCCGACCCTGCTACTCTATTTATGATTAGAACTTACTCTAATCTACTCAGAACTTGCTACAATTTTCAGATCTGAGGGCTAGCTATACAGCGATGGATCTGCCCATCCTTTTCCCTTGAAATTCCGCTCAGATGACTCAGAATTTTACTGAAATTGCCTTGTCAGATAGTTGTCTCTACAGCGATGGATCTGTCTCAGAAATCTAACTCATATTCCAACTGAAAGCAAGATGATTCAATGGAGATTTTCATAGTAGAAAGCTACTCCTCCAGCGCTCGATCTGTCTCTCCTATTTTCCAAAGTTTTTAAGAGATTCTAAGCACTCTCTCTACGTTCTCCCAAAGATGGAGATGGCTCTGATACAAGTGTAATAGATCCTAACACCACAGTAGGGCAAACACTAACTGATCCACCCAACCTTGCCTACTCCCTGATATAGAGTAAGCCCCTCCTAGCCCAGTGTGAGGACTGGTAGCATGCAACTGCCAAGTGTCGGCCACGTGTCACTGACGTGGCCGACTGCACGTCGAGACCCAACTGGGGGCCCTATCTTGCTGACAGGGTCCCTAGACTGTGTTAGGCCCGCCATGGCTATGGACCGTGTTGGGGCACACTACTCACACTGTCTTGCCCTGTTGGTCGTGTACGCTAAACACGACCCTGACTGTGGTATCTGACCTATCTGTGTTCTCTAGGGTTCGGCACTGGTTACGAGCTCGTAACACATATAGTACTAGCACGAGATCTAGCATGAGGAAATGCTCTAGAATGATTGGACCCCATTGATTGCCTTTCTACATTAAGAATGGACCCCTAGATTTGCACCTCTCGTCATGATTGGACCTCATGATTTCCACTTCACAATTTGATTGGGCCTCATGATGTGCACCTCTAAACATGATTGTTCCACATGTAATGCACCTCTTAAAGTGATTGGAATTGTGATCTACACCTCTAAATGTGATTGGACCAAATGGATGCATTTCAATCCTAACATTATGTGACAAGATGTCACTATCTCACTAGAATTGAAGTTCGAGGCCTATTGACTATTCAAACTCAACATAAATGAACTAAAATGATTAGGCCTACCCTCCACATGCTCCCATGTGAGATTTACATATGTACATGAAAGTATAAACTAATCAAGCTAGATTTTGCAAAATCTTCACACTCCTCAAAATTTAGTTTGATAAGTGTGCTAGTTCTCTCCAAAATCTTAAGTAGCCAAAAATAGCTTTTCAAGTAGATCCTTTGGAATGAACTTGATGAAAAAATCAGCAATAAGTCTGAAATTGCAGCAATGTTACCATAGCCAAGACAAGGCTTCCTTGATTGAAAGCCATCTTCAAGCATCAAGAAGAGCTTTCCACCATTTGAGCACTTTTGCCATTGATTTCTTCCATCCTTGAAGAGCATGATTGATCCAAAAGCTCCTCCTCCTTGAAAATAGCTACAACTCCATGAGGAATTTAAGAGTCCTTGACTCATAAGGATTACAAAGATCCAACATCATGTTACCAAGATCTTGAGAATTAGTCATATCAAGATCGACACTTTTTAATTGATCTAAAATCAATTTCAAACCATAAGCGCTCGAATCCCATCAGCTGGAGTATTGAAACCTGTAGGTAAAGGGAGCTCAGGAAGGAGGCCCTGAGGACACCAAGCAACGCACTTAGAAGGATTCACAGTGAGGCCCAAAGCCAAAAGCTGCTGAGAGAAATGTAGGAAAGCTGGAAAGACGTCATTAGCAGGTCCCACAATATGCGTGTCATCAGCAATATACCCATGCCCTGCCCATCTGGCCTGGTCAATCGTAACAAGTAGGCCCTGACCCTGGTGAGTGACCCGGTGAACTCAAAACCAGGGTAGCATCTCCATCTGTAGGCTCCTGAACTATGGGACGTAGCCACATCCCCCTATCACCTGCGTGAGGTCAACCTCAGCCCACATGCCCCTACCAACAACCGGCATGGTGTCGATGTGACCTATCAAAACTACCGTGATCGCTCAAAGCCCTGCAAAACATACACAAGCCATGCAAACATTCAATACGTTGCAAATTAGGGCTGAACTAATGTGAAACAGCAAAGATTCACAAATTAGAGCTAAACCGATGCTAAAAAGCAAGCACAACACGTAAGAAACCCTAAAATTGTGCCACATGGGCCAAAAGAGAGTTCCAGCACTTATGTGGACAATGGAAAACATAGTCTATCATCTTACGACACATCGATCAAACAAATACAGCTCATTTCACAGATTAGGGCTAAAAAAGACACCAAAAAGCGAACTTGACATTCATAAATTGATCTACATGCACTACAGGCACAAACCGACACGACATTCCTAGCATTCTTGTAAGCATCTAGAAACACAGTTTGGCATCTAATGGCACCTCAATCTGACACCTGTAGCCTATTTCACAAGGAGGTCCAAAAAAATACACCCAAAAAAGGGAACCACTCTCATAACTTCTTCTATGCGCCGTAATGGCCTAAATTAACATTGTAGGCATTTCCATATGCATGAGGAAACACAATGTAGCACTTTACTTCGCTTCAATTTGACACCTACAGCTAGTTCTAAACAATCATGGAAATTGAAATGTGTAGGCAACAAAAACCTGGAATTGATTTCTCGCTCCAAACTTGTTTCATGTGCCCGATGTCGTGCCCACTTCGTCCCCCTCGTCAAATAGATAGTCGTAGCACCTTGGATCATCGCAATTGGATGTGCACAAAAAAATTTGCCAAATATTTTCTTCTCCTACACCCGCGTGGCCAACAGCAAAAAAAATTTGCATTCTAATGTAAAAAAAATTTGGGTTCCGAAGAGCCCGGAACGCTGGGCCAGCACAATGCATTCCGCTGAAAACCATGAGATATATATATATCTATCTATCATAGTTGTTGTCCGCATTCTGGAACGCGTTCTAGACAGGTTTCTGAAAACGAACATCGCTTCATAAAGGAACTATTGCATGTTGCAGTTGCATTGAGGTGATTCGTGGTTGTTTATGAGTTGAGTCATCGCTGGAATTTGACTGCTTGTGGAGCAGGTTTGCTACAAGAGCCAACGGCGGTGGACCAAATCTATTTGTGGACAACGGAGGTGATGCCACTCTGATGATACATGAAGACTTGAAGGCAGAAAAGGCTTATGAGAAGGATGGTGCCCTTCCAGATCCATCCTCCACTACCAATCAGGAGTTTTAGATTGTGTCGACTATCCTTAAAGAAGCAAGAGTCAACAATCAGCAAGAAGTCAATGGAATTCAGAAAGGTACGATCAACAAGAAGACATTAGCGCACTAGATTGTTGGAATTAGGAATCGGGTGATATGTTGCACTCATGGAGGCCACACATATGCACTTAAGGGACATGAAGACAAAAGCTAGACATTGGGAAGTCATATGAAGCAGGTTCATATGAAAAGGGTGATGATATACAAAGGAAATTCTACATCATCATACCAAGGAAGTTCTACATCGAGCATTGAAGACATTGAGATCAGAGTTTATCGTGGATCCTATATCATAATTGAGGATCTTTATTACATGAGTATCATGGAGGATAGACATGCAAAGTTATGCTATGCATAGTTGTTATTAGTAACAACGTAAACATTAAGGGGGAGTGTTAGAATTATTGTTCACATTGTTACCCTTAATGTTGTTGTCTAGGATTAATTAGCATTATTGGGTCATGCCTGAGTGCTGATACTAGGGGCCTTTACCTATATTTAGTAAAGTCAAGTTAGACTCAAGTTTGAAATTCTAGTCCTTGAATTGGAGCACAAGTTTTGCTATACATAGGTGTTGGGTGCTTTTACCATATTCAGAGACATCATTTAAGAAATTGCTTTAAACCTGCTTTTTCATTATCAGCATATAGACTTGATGCCAAAGTCTATAAGTATGTAGAGCGCCCTAGTCCATTTGTAATGGATTATGGGACATAGTTGGAGACTTGGAGTTATCTTATCACTTGTGTTCTCTCCCATGTGTTTGGCTATTGTTTAATCACAATAGGAATCCTATCTTGGTTGCTTGTATGAACAAGTCAGTTTTCTAACACATTCTAATGGTGCTTTTTTGAAATAAAAATAAGCACTAAAGGACCCTAGGGATCTTTGCCAAATACTCAGCACTATATAGGCCCTATTTTTGCCATGTACTATACATGTACGCCCTGTTTTTGCCAGATCTGTGCATTGGGAATGTGTTAGACATATGGACTCTAGAACCTTAGAAATATGTCCAAACTAATCTGTGAATCGTAGAACCCTAGGTTACTAGTGTAACGGTGTTCGGGAAAGGTGACAATGTATAGGAATAGAATTGCCATCTTTTCCCAAAACCAGTATCACGAAATTCTTGATGATTTTTTATAAAAGCATATTAACCCTTTTATGAGTAACAGTCCTTAGAAAACCGAAAAGCCAGTGAAATTGCATCTATAGTTGCGAGTGAAATTGCCAATGAAACCGACATCTTTTCCAAAAACCCATATCATGAAATTTTTGACGGATTATTATTAAGGCATATAACCCTTATATGAGCAATAGTCCTTAAAAAACCGAAAAGCCAGTGAAATTGCATCTTTTTCCAAAAACCGGCACGTTTTTCCCAAAAACTGGCATCCTTTCTCAAAAACCAGCATTTTCTGTTTTGAAAAAACAGATTGCCCATTTCAAAATCTGATTGCATATGTTAAATGTTTGCAGATTTTTATAAAACTTAAAATAAAATTGGTATTTATGGCCAAAATCTACATTAAATATATATCATAATTGCATAACACGTTCTGCTGCAATCATGTTTCGAAATACTAAATACTGCTTGGCTGCAAACTTTTGTAGAGTGAGGGTGATACAGATACTAAGGTCCATCTGAAAATTGATATAGCAACAGACTTCACCATCAAGGAACCCTTTTCGCGATCTACCACTGATATCATGCAGCATGAGAGCTTACTTTATCTATAGCAGAATTATGAAGTCCAGATATTAACATTATGAAACTAAATATGATTGAGAAATCTAATACAGTAATCATTGATGTACTGTTCTTCATCCAAATTTTGAGACTTTAGCCATTGTACAGAGTCCAGATCACTTGTCTTTTACAGCAATGAGATCATGAAGCAAGAAGCGTGTCAAAAGATGAAAAAATTAATGGGCCAAAGATTATTTCATCATCTGAGAGGTAATAACATGAACATTCAAATGATAGATCCTCATGTGGTACCCACTACTCACAATATACCTGCAATGGACAAGTACAGAAGCACCTTCCAGGGATATACGTGCAGCTATCCATGCGGCCCCAGCTAGTATACCGTGAGCGTGCATCAACCATCCGCTATCTCCAAGGGCTGAGACGGCTGCTGTCATGCTACTTAGGTTACCACCTCCCCAACCCCATCCACCACTTCTCTGAAGATTCAATGCAACTAGATGGATCAGGATAAACAGATGCCGTCATTACAATTTACGAGCCTTTTAAGGAGAATAAGGTAAGTACCACCTCTTAATACCAGCAGCCCTTAAATGATTTTAGCTTACTAGAAGTGAAGATGATCCATCAGAAGAGGCCGCGCCATGTACATCGACGTAATCTCGCAAACGTCCTAAACTATCACGCATAGCGTGAATATTATCTATTCCCAGGAATACAACCTGTCATAAAGCAGATGCAACAAAATTACTAAAACGGCAAAAGTATCGAACAGCCCGAAAACTGGCAACAGAACTTCCTTTCCTGAATTGTATTTGCATGATTGTCATGTTTTCAACAAGAACTAATAAGTACAATGAGAGTTTACGAGCATGCAAACCTCAGAGTGGAAATAATTTGCAGAGGACTCTGATCCACCACCCATAGCTCCATTAGCAAGAGCATTCTTTCTTGGCCTTGCATCTGCTATATAGAGCTTCCTGAAAAATTCAAACGCAATTCTTAGATGCCAAGTCAAGAGGAAAGACTAAATGGTTCTTGAAGGGCCTAAATTGATAAGGCTTCTGAAAAAATTTATACAGAACACAGTTGCACCACATTCCAATATCTAGCATATACTCAGAATGCCATTCCAAGATATTTAGATATTGAACTAAAAGGGTCTCATTTGAGGAGGTAAATATGTGAAATTTCTAGTCAGGTAGGAGGTAAATATGTGAAATTTCTAGTCAGGCAATAATTTTCTTCCTACTTTGTTGCATGCGTCTAGTAAAAGATTATAATAAAAAATCAAGAGATATATGACCACCTACTACATACTCTTAAAAATTTGTGGTATCCTCTAAAAGTACAGCGTATATCATAAAACCAGAAATAGGATCATAATCATAGTAAAGAACATTCAAAACCTGTTATTTGGAAGTTAGACCTGAAAAGATGCAGATTACACCATTTATGTAAATGTTTAAATTGTTATTTGTACAGGCTGAAATTGTTTTAAATTATGTAACTCCAGAAATCTAGCGTTTCCCATAGAGTATGTGTATGTACTATGTATACAGAGTGAACGTACTTTATTTGAGATTACTCGAGTCTATTATTAACATTTTCTAAAAGGAAGGACCAATGAAGCTAAATGAACACCTTTCCAACAACACCACAATATCCAAAGGTTGCAACAGGAAAATTTCCAATTCTTAATGATATAAAACACAGACCTTCTTTGGAAATGCTTCTGAGAAATCGATGTGCAAAAGGTCGCAACAAGCTTCTCATCTGCATTGCTGCATATGTATAGTCAAGGTACAAATTGAAATCAGAATATTAGGAAGGATAACTTCAACCACAACAAGATCCCAAGAATGCAGTCATGCAACTCAAAGCTATCCTTTGACTCCTCACTAACAAGTTCTATGATGCATTGTACATAATCTACTCTCGTAAGAACGTGCTCTGCCTACCAATTATAAGCTCCCTCAGAAACTTTTAAAAGAAAAGCATCTGCTTATGATATACTCATCTGCCATAAGGCATGATTTCTAACACACATCGGGATTCTTTTCCTGAAACTTGAAACTTTGCAGCATGAGATATTAGTATGAAGAAAATTGAGAACACTATAATCAAGAAAAGCATTTACATTATCATTGAATTGGGGGGGATCCATCAACCTAGAATCTTTATTTAATGACATTTAAAGTGAGACAAGAATATTACTTTATCCTCCTTGTGTCATGCCGTCATATGCTTCAGAATCATTATATGAGTATAAAGCTACAAATAATGTTTCTGAAGGCTTGTGTTCAACAGCTAAAATTTTCTCATCACATTAAATCTCCAAGTTAACAAAAACAACTTCTTTAAAAGCTTTGCTCTAGTATCTTCCGGCTTCAACAAACCAATTTTCATGAACAATAAATGTCAGTTTAGACTTTTTTCAAAATTCGATGGAAATCTTTGAAAAGGCAAGTATTGGCAATTGCTCAGAGACCTGAAGCTTTTTACATAACCAAATAAAAGAGAGATGATCAGAATACTGTTGGATAGCACACAATGACTTTCAAGTTTATTGGTTCATTTGGATCGATATGCCACTCCGCCTGAACCTCTGCCACTCGCTGATCGCGTCTCTGTCCAGTAGGGGGAAGGGCCTGCTCCTGTTGTACAGCAGTAGAGAAGGCAGCAGCAGGGGCAGAGGAGCTAGAATGGAGGGCGGCAACCAATGGGGCGGAGGTAGCCGGTGGGGCAGAGGCAGCAGGTGGGGTGGAGGCAGTGGGTGGGGCGGAGGTAGCAGGTGGGGCGGAGGCCGCATGTGGGGCGGAGGCAGCAGGTGCGGAGGCAGTGGGTGGGGCGGAGGCAGGAGGTGGGGTGGAGGGGGAGAGCTGGAGGGCTGCAGAGGTAGGGTGGAGGGCGGCAGGCAAGTGGAGCGGGTGCAGCAGGTGGAGCGGGTGGGGCAGGGTGGATGGCGGCAGCAGGTGGAGGGCAGGATGAGGTAGGAGAAGATGGAGGGGGGGGGTTGGGGGAGCAAGGGCTCCCCCTGGTTTTGCGGGCCATGGAGGAGGCCGGTGATGGAGGGGCGGTGGAGGAGGGCGGACCAGGGTAGGCGGGCTAGGACAGCGCCATCACCATCGCAGATCAGAGAGAGAGAGAGAGAGAGAGAGAGAGAGAGAGAGAGAGAGAATTAGAATTATGACCCATCACTATCCGCAGTCTGTCTGAGATACTATCTACTAGGTATCTGGGTACAATGGGATACCCAGCAGGATCCCGAGATAGAAAATGTGTCCGATAAAACTCTGTCTTCACCCCAGATGAATCCTGCCAAGTGCTCTGAAGATATGCCCTGTATAAGTATCCTCTAATATACTGATGAGTACCAGCTGGTAGATCCGTAATGTGAATACTCAATGTGGAGAGGAGACGACAGGCCTGGGAATACCACGAGAAGGAGTGCCCCTCAGAGTGTAGGTGCTGGGAGGACGACAGAGCTACTGCAGCATAGTGTGTACCTCTACCCTGGAGATCCTCTAGGCGCTGTATGAATGTGACAATATGGAACAGTGCCTCTATCTGAATAGGGGGGACGGCAAACTCTGCCAATATAATATAATGTGGGATAGAGGGCTTAGCCCGTATCATCTGAGAGAGCATATGAATCTGAAGTCGTGAGATGCGCGCCCACTCGGTAGCCGTCAAGCCAGTACTCCATGTCTCTGATGCATATAGAGCTGAGGGAACGACCATAGTGTCAAAGAGTCGGCACTTACTAGTCGCATCTCTAACATGTGAGCTGAAACATAATCTCTCCAACTCTACCAGCGATGCATAACCCTTCCGTAGTCGGGAAAATGCCGCCTGTCGCATGCTGAAAGTGGGACCAGAAAATACCACTTCTAAGTATGTGTAGGAGTCATCTACCTCAAGTGGATGCTCCTCCCATAAAAGCACCTGTCGCATCACGAAGGATCTAGAGGTGTTAAATACCATAACTTTGGTTTTGGCCACATTCACTGATAATCCCCACTCAGTACAAAAAGAGTGAAGCGCGTCAAGATGCCGCTACAAACCTTCCCTCGTCCTCGAAAGCAAAACCACATCATCAGCCTATAATAGGATAGCGATAACGAGGTCACCCAATGTGCATCCCTCACCTCCCTTTGTCTGTATAACCTGCTCAAGCTCGTCTATATATAAACCAAAGAGTGTAGGAGAGAGAGGACATCCCTGCTTAACCCCAATGGTACTCTCTATCTCTGGTGATACAACTCCTGATACTCGGATACGACCAATAACTCGTATGTACAATGCCACAACTGCCTGTATGATATCGTCTTGGAGGCCACGGTCCCGAAGTCTCTGTATCAGTAGATGTTGAGGCACAGAGTCAAAGGCCTTGCGGAAATCCACAAAGCAGCAATATACACGCTCTCTCCTGGCCTTAGCTTCCTCAATGATGGATCTCAAGGTGAAAATATGATCTGATGTGGTATATCCTGGTCTGAAACCTGCCTGACCTATGGCATGCAATGCTCGGGTATCCATCTCTATACTGATCTCTGACTGAAGAATAGAACCATAAACCTTGGCAAAGAGGTGACTGATCATGATGGTATGAGAGAGAGAGCGAGAGAGAGAGAGAGAGAGAGAGAGAGAGAGAGAGAGAGAGAGAGAGAGAGAGAGAGAGAGAGAGAGAGAGAGAGAGCATTGTGGCATGTGCCATCACTATGGAGGAAAAAAATTTAGAAGTTAGTAGTAACTAGTAGCTATTAGCAATAAACGTTAATCTTTATTAGTGGTTACTATTTAGTTAGAACTTGGTGGTTTAGGATTAGGGCTTAAATTTTGGAGAGAGAGAGAGAGAGAGAGAGAGAGAGAGAGAGAGAGAGAGAGAGAGAGAATTAGAATTAGAATTATATAAATGTCTGTTAAGTACCCGAGGGCACATCAGACAAGTAGAGAGTACATCAAAAAAGAAGGAGCGTTGTCCATGTAGGACTTATTTCTAACAGCTAAACCAGCACTAGAAAACAGAGAGAAAAACAAAGCTTAACCTCCAGCTCTGTTGAGGGTACAATATCAGTAGCTTAACCACCAGCTACACAGAGGGAAAGAGAAAACTGAAATAAGTTAGCTAACTGGCTAAGTGGATATAAAAAACTGCATGATACGGTCAGAAGCAGGTGTTGGCCTCCAATGAAGAGCCGTGGGCCTGGAGGAGCGAAGAGGATGCTGGAGCTTCAGTCGTCGTGCTGGAATGTCTAACTCACTGTCATAAGTCTCATCTCTATCCCTCTTCTGGAAAAAGTGTGTAATGTGGGACTGGCTATGATCCATATCAGAAACATCCAATAAAAAGGAAGATCTGAGAGTAAACATCTCTCGCAATAATAAACCAACACATCTCGCATCTGAGAAGGCAAGGAAAGAAGCAAGTGTAAGTGGAGTATCTCTGTATAAGCAATGGTATCTGCCTCTGATCTCATAGCAGGCTGGGCATCGGAAAATAAAATGGAACTCATCCTCAATCTCCTGTAAAGAGCAGCACTGACAAATCCGTAGTGGTCGAGGTGTGTCTGTGTATCTACCTGTCTCAATAGCAAGCTGGTGAGAAGAGACCCTAAACTGACCAAGACGGTAACGCAGGCCGAAAGATAACGTCTGAGACAAACAACCCGGTCGAATGGGAAGCCCGGAAACATCCAGCTGAAGAAGATGAGTGTGATAAAAATGAAGCTTGACCCGTGCTGGATCTGGGTGAGACCACACTGTGCTGATGTAAGCTCTGTAAATCTGCTGGCAGATATATGCGTGTGTCCCGTTCGGGAGATCAGATATAGATAAACCCCACCTGCTCAAAAGGTCAGAAACACACTAAAACCATGAGGACTTAGCCTGCTGACTAGCTAGAGTGTGAGAGGATGTGAAAGTTGTAGCAACATATATGGATGAATCAAGCTCCGAGACTCTATGAATGAATGTGATAATCCGAAATATAGCCTCGACAATCAGTGGTGCTGAGGCAAACTCTGCCAGTATGATATCATGGGGAACTGACTGCTTCGCACGGATCATCCGGCTAAGCATAAGGATCTGCAAACGTGAAATATCACTCCAAGTATCTCTGGACAAGCCAAGACACCATGTCTCTGCTGAATATAGAGCCACCGGAGAGATAGTGGCAGAAAAAAGGCGACAGCGTGTATCAGGATCATGTACATAGTAAATAGAGGAAAACCTCTCCATCTGGACAAGAGCAGAGTGCCCCTTGCGGAGCCTAGACAGTGCAGCTGGTCTAAAAGTGAGCAATGGACCAGTAAAAAGGACACCTGAGTAAGTATAAGAGGCTACTATCTCCGGTGGAAGCCCATCATAGTAGAACATTGTGTCTCTCATATGTTGTCAATTGGTGTTGAACACCATGACCTTAGTCTTACCAATGTTCACCATCAAACCCCATGTCTGGCAGAAAGTATATAAAGCATCAAGGTGTTGCTGAAGCCCAGATGCGGATCTCGATAGAAGTATCACGTCATCCGCATACAATAGAATAGAGATAATCATATTTGCTAACAGACAGCCATCTCCACCCTCCTCCCTAATAATCTGCTCAAGATCATCAATATATAGAGCAAAGAGAGTAGGGGACAAAGGACATCCCTGCTTAACTCCCACTGTACTATGAATGCAAGAGGACCATCCATCACCATCTCGAAAACGGGCCAGCACTCTCATACAATGTGATGATAGCAGCAATGATCTCCTGAGAAAAGCCAAGCGATGCTAAGCGCTGGAGTAAAAGGTGTCTTGGAACATAATCAAAGGCTTTGCGGAAATCCACAAAGCAACAATAAACCCTCTGCTTCCTGAACTTAGCATCCTCAATAATGCATCTCAAGATAAATATCTAGTCAGCCGTGGAGTAGCCAGCGCGAAAACCTGCCTGTCCCATAGCATGTAACCCTTATGTCTCTGCTCGTGAGCTGACAATAGACTGTAAAACGGATCCATATAGCTTGGCCATAGTATGACTGATCATAATAGTGCGGTAGTTGTCGACAATCAAGGATCCCCGGCTTTGAGGATAGGGTGTAAAAGGTTGGTGCACCACGATGTGGGGAGACCGAAGATGACAGATTGGTTAAAGATATGGGAAATGTATGGGGCAATAATGTGAGCAACTGGTTTTAGGAAGTCCATACTTAGGAGGTCAACATCAGTGGCTTTTTGGGTTTAACCAATTTGGATGGCGTTTTCAACCATGGACGGGCTAAAGAGGGTGAATTCTGAAGGGCGTGGGGAAAGAGAAATGGAAAGAGAGTCAACTGTATAAAGCTTAGTAGCATTATTTATCCATGATTCAATAGCAATAGGAGCGAGTTTATAAGGGTTTTTAGAGAACATCCGCCAAAAGAAATGGGAGGATGGGGAGGCAATAGCATCAACAAGTTTTTGTCCCAAGGACTGGAGATAAGCTGTCTTTTTTTTCAGAGTCACTTTGTGATATTCTCTTTGTTTCAAGGCTAGGGTGTTATAATCGACTGTGGGCAATTGATTAACTGCAAATGTTTCGACAGCAGGGCGAGCATCCGTCTTGGATTCCGATGCAGATGCGGTGGACAGATCAGAAGTGGATGCGGTGGATACACTTAAAACAGGTACGATGGCAGGAGCAGGTACCAAAAACTCAGATGTGAGGGACAGGGGGGTGTTTTCTGGGTCTCCCAAAGTAGGGCATGGTGGAGAGTGGGGGGAGTTACCTCCCCCTCGTTTGTTGCATGGAGCCATCGCTCCAGGGAATGTCAGTTGATAGACAGCTTCAGGTGTGAGAAAGAGAGAGGTCCGCTTTCCCAGATGTCCGTTCCACAAAAGTGCGCTCCCCAGATGTCAGCCCAGATGTCCAGAGCTCAGACAAGCCCTGCTCAGAGATCTGTGCCCTTCAGAAATCTATGCTGCAGAGCGAGGTCCATGCTGTCCGCTCAGAGATCCGTCCATGCTGCCTGTACAGAGATCCGTCCATGCTCAGCGATCAGTCCACTCAGAGATCCGTCCGTGCTCAGAGATCAGTCCGCGCAGAGATCCGCTCAGAGATCCGTCTGTTAGGACCGCGTCAGTTAGGACCGTGCCAGATCAGCTGGTCAGGGAAACAGTCAGCGAGCAGTCACGAGGTCCATGCTGGTCGCGATTGAGTGAGAGAGCAGGCTTAGAGGGCTGAATATCTGCCACACAACATGGATCGGGAGAGCAACCACCAGAACCTGCTCGAAATGCATTAGCCTCACGCATTCATAAGAGATGGGGCTTAGGGCGCCGAAAGCCTGCAGTACATCATGGATCAAGACTCAAGAGGGCAACCACCATGCCGAGAGAGAGAGAGAGAGAGAGAGAGAGAGAGAGAGACACCATGCCGAGGGGATCATGTTATCATCGCTGCAGCCTATGGCACATCGAGCACGAAGAGATGGACATGCAAATACTGCCACATCAATTACACAGGTGGGCCCTCACGCATCATGGCGCATTTATTACGTTTGAGCGGGTACGAGATTGCCCATTACCTGCATGCTCCAGACACGATACTCACTCCTGCTACATCGGACAAGGCTGGCCCTTCGAGGTTGGGGCCCAGAGTGAGAGGTAAACACTCAACTCTCAGTTGATTCTTAAATGTTCACATGTGATCACTAACATGTCACATTGATGGTTGCACACTTCATATTTTGAAAGTTGATAATGGATTTTTATCATCTTACGTTGAATGTTTAGAGAAATTACAATGACTTAAAAATGTGCTTTTTAAATTATAAACTAGTCACTGCAGTTCACCTAATTGAATTGTTTTTTTTGGCAGATCGAGATGTAGTGTAACAACCAGATGCTACCACATCACACCCCCAGTTGCCCATCGCTCACCCCTCTTCTCATGGAGAGGACAGAGCTTCAGATGAGGTAGGGCCTAGTAGTCGGCCCTCTGGTATGGGATCCTCGACACCACCTCCATCCACCACGCCACAACATCCACCATTGAGAGGGAGAGGAAGGTGGGGCCACACTACACAGCTAGGGGGTAGGGACTACTATGTGTCCAGCTACGCTCTCAAAGCCATGGCGGAAGCGGAGATTGCAGTTTGATAGTTGTTCTACACCTGCAATTTGCCATTTCATCTAGCTAGGACCTCGGCATGGAGGAAGATGATGACTACACTGAGTGCTATCGGGCAAGTGTGGCCAGGGCCGCCCTGTGAGCATCTTAGGACGAGGGCACTTGTTGAGCGAGCTTCAGTTGGCCAGCAACTAGAGCCCCTCAAGATGCTCTAGTATGCACTCTAATACGCTATGCCCATTCAAGTTTTAAGTTTTCAACATTGCAATTTGCCCTTTTCAGTTTTGTCTTTCAAGTTTCAAGTTTCAAGTTTCTTTGAAGGTTGAATTTTGCCATTTCGAATTTAGGGTCTAGGGTTTGAACTTTGAACTTCAACTTTGCAAATTGCTATGACATATGTATCATGTGGCATGTCATATTCACAACTTTAAGTCTGAGGTCTCAAGAAAAGGAAATTGGAATCATGATTGATCATTGCAATTTGCTACGATGTTGTCACCTGTGAACTAGGTATGGCCGCACCATCATATCTGATGGTTGAAGCAATGCAACGAAGAGCCATATATTGAATATCTTAGTGTCTTCCTGCATGGGGACAATGTTTTTCAGATCCATCGACACCTATGGGGTGGCAGTGCCTGGCGATTACATGTTCACACATATTCGCGCTACCATTGAGAAGGTGGGGCCACAGCATGTTGTACAGGTATAATGATTAATCAATCCATTTAACATTATGATTTATAACTACTCAAAAGGTTTAGCAGCTAAGCTCTAAAGGGTCAAGATTGAAGACTCGATGCACATTGCACAAACCTAGATAGTATATTAAGTTTCTTATGTTTCCAATTTGGAACTTCGAACTTCCAACATTGCTTAATACTTATAGTACGTACTATGTAGAATGTAATATGTACAATGTTCACAATTGAAATTTGAATGATCGATGACCAATAATGATTCACTTGAATTCCATGCACATTGCACGGTAGGCTCGTTTTGGATAGCTTGTGTTGCACATTGCTTGGACCTCTTGGTCAAGGATTTAGCCAAGATACCATGGGTCAAGGAGGTGGTAGACACAAGACGGTCCTTGGCGAGATTCATCACCAAGAGGCAAAGGGCCTTCGGCATGTTCAAGAGACACTCCACCCTGGATGTCTACCCCCACCAAATTTGTAACTCGATTCGCAATAATTACTATTGTGAGCACTAAGAATTTGTGTTGATTGACTTGCTACATTTGCAAATTGCCACTTCAAACTTGCAAGTTGCCATTGTGTATGTCCTATTGTTTCAAATGAGTGGGTGCAGTGGGGGCAATCACAGCAACCCAAGGGTAGGAGGTTCGAGCTGATCGTGCTCTCATCTTTATTTTGGGATGAGGCGCGATCCATTGTCATGGGCCTACAACCTATCTACATTGTCATGCACCTTACAAATCGAGAGGGCTGCACATCGGGCCTTTTATATGAGTTCATTAATAGGTTGGGCGAGCAGCTACGTCTTTGTACAACCATTAGCCCATAGAGGTATACTGCATTATAGTACTTCCTACTGTTTGAAATTTGGATTGATGAATCCTTGGTTGAGTTTTCGATTATCTAGATTCTATGCCATATGGCTAAGGGCTCATCATTGAACATTCAAATCTATTATATTACAGGCCTAAGGAGATCCAGTGCCTCTGGCAAAGCAAGTGGGAGTGGGGAGCTCAGGGATGGCTGGAATGCCTATGTCTCCCAACTTTATCCTAATGTATGGGAGCAGGATAAGCTCTTGGATGACCTCCAGATATTCAGGCAGGCAAGAGACCATCGAGTCCTCCACTGGGCCCGCGCATTTGAGAGAGGGTAATATACTACACAATGCAATCCATGTGGGAGGATCGTTGCAATTTTCCATTTTTAGTAGTTACATTTTATTATTTACATGCAATAGCAGCTTTAATAGCCAGTTTTTGATGAAATTTGAATCATCATAAATATCAAATCCCAATTCTAATTTCTTAGCTCTGTGGTGCTCACTGGCAACTGCTAACTCCTCTTTGAACTGTGATTAGGCCAGCTGCATCCCGTGTCATGGTGGATGAAATTTGGAATTGATGTCCCCAAATTGTGCCACCTTGCCATTAGGAATAGGACTGCACTGTAGTTGCTTGTGAGAGGAACTGGAGTGTTCAATCGCTAATTCACACAAAAACTTGTCACTAATAACTATTAACTATTGCATATCATTTATCTGTATTAAAACCGTTCTACCTTGGGGCCCACAGGAAATTGAAATGAATTATGAGAGTGTCGTCATTATTTTCAGGAATTGGTGGTCACTAGCATGGAATTTGGAAGTGGCTACAGGCTTGGAATCCATTTGAAATATGTTGTAAGTGTTGAAATCAATCGGAATAACAAGCTTATGGTAGATACTGGGTAGGAAGGGAAAAAAAAGGTTCGAACCTTTTCTTGATTCAAACCGGGTTGGTCAATCCTTTCCTAATTCGAACCGAGTCAAATCGGCCGATTCGAATCAGTTCGAATCGGCCGTGATTCGAACCGGCTGGTAACCTTAGTCCCAGCATTAAAATCCCAAATGAGAAAAATATGCCCATGCTCTACGAATCAGACAATATCCAATGAGAGATCAAGGTAGGGTGAGCCAATGCTCTTAGCAAAAGAGGAAGACTCTAGAGGAAAATGCATGCCGCAACAAAGAGGTCCCTGTCCAACAATACGAATCCAAATATAACGTGCATGCTCGTCGTGTCTGACAAACGCGATGATCAGATAAAGAGACTCCCTGTAGAAACGGGCGACCCCTCCAGATCCTCGACCGCTAGCTGATCTAGTCTCAGGTCTGTATACAGAATCCCATCTACACCCTGGAAAGGTAGGTAGTCCTCGCTCCTGACTCTCATGAGTCTCCATGAAAAGCAATAAATCACGTCCAATGATTCATCAATCAAGTCGTTTGATGAAGAGGATGAGTGTATCCCGTCACAATTCCACAATTCCATACTCCAATCTGGAAATGGTGTGAATAGGGCCCCGGGGTACTCCCATCCGGGTGATGTATCTAAGACTAATTATAGGACACGGTTTGGCCATTATGAGTTCCATTTCTTACCTTTTGGTTTAACAAATGCTCCAGCGACTTTCCAACAAATGATGAACAATTTATTTTGTACTTTTTTGGGAAAGTTCGTAGTAGTGTTTCTAGATGATATTTTGATCTATAGTAGAACACTAAAAGAGCATGTAAAGCATCTCCATACCGTGTTAAGGATATTAAGGCAAGAGAAGCCTTTCGCTACATAATCGAAGAACTTTATCGTTTCGTTCACAAAATGTGTTTCGCAATCGCTAATGATCTCGATAGGACATCCAAATCTAATAATAACGTTTTCATAGAGAAACTTAGCCGTTGATTTTGCATCTGCAACTTGAACTGCTTTCGCTTCAACCCACTTGGTCATATAATCAGTTGCAACAATGATATATCTGGCCTCAGATCCTCTTGTCGCAGGATGAATAGGACCAACATAGTCGAGGCCCCATTTCTCGAACGGTGCTTGCGATAAAACTGGATGTAAAGGTTCATAATTCTGTCGAGTAGGACGACGTGCTCGTTGACAAACATCGCATGACTTTACCTTGGTCATAAGATCACCGCTCAGGAGATCAGATTGACAAAGAAAAAGTACAGACGGTAATGGAATGGGTTTCGTGAGCTCAAATCTTTTTTGGGTTTCACTGTGTTCTTCCGAAAGTTTATACTCTAAAATTGCTACTCCTCTGAATAATGTTATGAAGGGGGTAAAGAGTCAGAAAGTAGGCCTAGCCCTCCGATAAAATGGAATAAGATATTAGATGAAAGTTTCCACAAACTCAAGCTTCTAATTGTCTGAGCTCCCAGATTGAGAATAGCAGATCTAAATATCCCTTTTGTCTTTAACACTGACATGAGTGATACGTCTATTGGAGCTGCTCTCTTACAAGAGGGTCAGCCCGTTGCTTTTTAGAGCAAAAAGTTATCCGATGCGCAAATCAGATATTCTACTCAAAAAAAGAGCTTTTTGCAGTGATCCATGCTCTAAAATCGTGGAGACATTACCTGTACGGTAATAAGTTCATGGTGCAGGTTGCAGGTTGTTGGTTACATAATGTACACCCCTTGTTCAACGATTATGTTAGTTGAAGCAACTTTTGCATGGTGATTCAATTTAAAAAGACAGATTTCATTAGAGAAAACCTGAAAATCTTGATATTGCAAAAATTGAAGGTTATATGCGATATCAAAGCTCCTTTCTTCAAGTCAAAATGTTGCAATTGACCTCTGTAACACTGTTTTCAGACATAAATACAACACTTTCTTGAAAAAGAAGGATCACAAGCTCACCTGCGAGAATTCATCATGATCCCAATCAATGGTTGAGAGGAACGTACAAGAACTGCACCGTTTTCTGCAAGTTTGTACACGTGAATACGGTATAGAGTTCAACAATTGAGAAAGGAACCAAACTTTGCTATTGAGATGATGAGAAGATGTATGGCCTCCATGGATTTTTTTCCTTAACAGTAGCAATATAAGCAGTATGTAAGAGAGATCAGTCAAAATAACCACAGTAGACAATGGACAGCTTTTTAAAATGATACCTGGATGCAACCAGCAGAGGACTGGAACTCGTCCACGGGCACGAAAAATTGCTGCTTGCTGAACTTCATCATCACTGTCCTTCACAAAGAAAATCAAAAAGATTCAAGCTTGAAAATATGCAATAGGAATTGATACACAAAGGCATTTGTGTGAGAAAGTATTTATACATTTCAAAAAATCAGGGGAAAAAAAAAGCTAGAAACAGATGCATGACTTAAAACTACCTGAACTACATGCAGAGAGCAAATGTATGTCAGTGTGATCGGTGCATGTACATGCTCAACATTCAAGATAGAAGGAATGAGAATTCACAGAATTGTTGCTCAATATCTTCAACTGTCCAACATTAATAGCTTAGATAAAATGGTTTTCTTGATGCATTAAAAATCAGGAAAATAATGACTCTCATTGTTCAGATTTTGTAAAGAGTCACATGGTTTTTCATGTCTTCAAAATTTTCCTCAGAAATTTACTACAAGCCTAGAAATCCCCTCAAAAATAAATTTGTAACTCACTTCAAGACTTAGGTAGAAGAGTCTTTGGGTACTCTTATTGTACTAGGCTTTAGCTAACTAGAATAAACTTGTGACAGTTACCCTAACATACACAAGAAGAAACAAATATTTGAAAACAACAGAGGTGCTTCGAAGGACCAAGACCAAAGTAGAAGGCAACTGAAATCACCTGACAGAAGCAGGGACAACAAACAGTGAAGGATAGGTGGGGCACATGGTGTAGTCAGCATTAGCATCACTCAGTCGATAATGGATATCCAGCTTCAGTGAACCTGACCCATTTAGTCTGGTGGCACCAGTTCCTCCAATTATGCGAAGATACTCAGAACGAAGCCGTGATTGTGCATCAGTTTGTCCAACAAAGGCCGGGACATGACTTGAGAAAGCAAACATATCCCATAAGCGTAAGGGTCTGATTACCCTCAGCAACGCATCATAGATAGACCTCCTCTGCAGATAACGTACAAGATTATAATTTGGCCAGTATCATATACAGTCTGAGCATTCAGTTCTAGAGAAGAAATAAGCAAGGTATCAGTTGACCAAATAAGCCAGCATCATGAACAGATTGTCTGCAAATTCAAACAATAATGACTCAGCACCCAAAGCTCTTGTGTGACACTGTACATGTCCAACCAAAAGAAGAATTGATAGCAGATCTATAAAAATAATCACAGCAATTTCAGCTTTTTTTCTCTTGTATGTCCCCATTTGTCTGAAACTCCTGAACTCAAGCAGAGGAAAGGAAGTCCTAACCAAGTCACCACTGATATTGGAGGAATACAATCACAATTTCTTAGATCATAGATATAGGCCTGTATGGAGGGAGCTTGTGCAATAAACAAAGAATATAAATGTATTATTTAATAACTTATTTTAGGCAGCTTCAATGAACGCTTGAGCCTGAAGTTCATACTAATGCCCTCTACATTGTCCTTCCTCTTGATGAGACACCATTCTTCATCAAATTGTACAATCATATGTTGCTTCACAATAGCTGAAACAAAGAGTAAGCTCTTGATTCTTGGTACATAAAGCACATCCTTTATGTTTCCAATCTCTCCTGAAGGTAGTTGAACCTATACTTTTCCAACTCCCTCTATATCATATGTCTAGTTATCAACCAACTTCACATTTGATCCATCATCTAGTTCCCAAAACCTAGATAACCAATCTCGTCTAGGTGGCATATGTTTCAATGCACCTGAATCAATAAACCAACACTCCTCTTCCATTGAGAAGTTACCTGAAAATATTGATGCCGAAAGCACTTATCTTTGAATTAAATCCTTCTTCTTCAGAAAAATTTCCATCTTGTTGCTTCTTAAACTTGATTTTCCAACACTCCTTTGCGTAATGCCTTGGCTTTCTGCAAATAAAGCAATGTCCTTTTCCACTTGCTTTCTCTCCATCTTCCGATACATTTGATTGATTTTCTTGTTGAACCTGCTACTTCGTCTTCCCTTTGTTCTTTTTCCCTTTGCCACCTTTCTTGGAACTTTGCCCTTGCTTCTTTGCTAACAATGCATGCTCCTTGAAATAATCTCTGTTAACAAGATTTTGTCATCTCATTTCCTCCTATAGCAATATTGCATTCAACTCATCGAAAGAAGGCCTTGTCTCCCGTAATGATGACATCATAGACATCTCGACTTAGGATCGTCTTCCTGTTCTCGAGATCATAGAACACATAAGCTTTCACCCTTTGCTATACCCAAGGAAGATACAGTTCATGGATTTTGCATCAAGTTTCTTCCGCAAATCCTTAGGTATGTGTGTGTATGTTGTGCACCCAAATACTAGAAAGCTGCCCACCTTGATCTTGTTGCCACCATACGCTTCTTCAGGCGAGGTTCCTTCAACCACTTTGGTTGGGCTTTTATTCAAAAAAGACAGCAATTGCTACTGCTTTTGCCCGGAAGGAATTCGACAACCCCTTTGCCTTGAGCATGCTCCTCGCACACTCAACTAGGGACCTGTTTTTCCGCTCAGCCATGTCGTTCTGCTGCGGTGCATGCGGAGTGACAAACTGTCTCTTTATCCCACATGCCTTGTGAAGGTCTTTGAACGCAGCACAAGTGTACTCACCACCTGCATCCAACCTGAGAGTCTTTAGCTTCTTTCTTGTGTGATTCTCCACCAAAGCTTTCCATTGTTTAAAGTATTTGAACACTCAAAGTTTTGTCTAAGAAAATAGACCCACACATTCCGTGAGAAGTCACCTACAAGGTCATGAAATAGTACGCCCCCCCTACATGGAACCGCACAAATATGAATGCACAAGCTCAAGAATGCCCTTTGCCTTTGTTGCTTCCCTAATGCACAAGCTTCATATGCATTGAGGAAGATTTACTACCATATTGTGCTTGTTTAATACCTGTAAACTTTGGTAGCTCAAATGGTCATACATCTCGTGCTAAAGCTTGTCCTGATTAGAATCCTTTGCTGACAAGGCCTCTTGACTAGGAATGGTTGTGTAAAGCTTGTGAAGACCCTACCACTTTGAAGCTTTGATCTTTGTCTTTTACCAAACAAGTAGATTCATCAAACTCCTCCAACACGTTCTGTTTGGTAAGAGCACCAATAGATAGCAAGTTCTTGGCCAACCCTAGAAGGTACATGCAACGCACTCTTGATTACCTTCACCTCTCCTTATGACAGCTTCAAAAATGCCCATAATTGCCACAATAGTTGCAGTTGCCCTTCCTCTCGGGTGTTGATGAGGAATTGGTGCTCGTCTCCTCTCCAGTCTGCAACTTGGACACTTGCTGCTCCAAGTTTTGCTTTGAGTTCTTTCCCTTGCCTTTGCCTTTCTTCTAAAAGTTCTACTACTACTTGAAAGCAAATGCATGTTTTGGATTATCTTCCCTTTTAGAAATATTCTTTCTTCTCATCTCCTCCTGTAAAAGAAGACCACATAAATCCCCAATGGTTGGGAGTTTCTCTCTAGCTGAAAGGGACATCGCGTAGTCTTGATAGTTCAATGATAAACTATTCAAGACTATGCAAACAATACTCCTATCATTTACTGTCTCTCCCACTAAAGCAAGTTGGTCCATAAGGTCCTTGACCTTTGTAATGTGATCATCGATTGTAATAAAATAGCAACAGGCCAATTCGATTCGAACCGGCCCCGGTCAATTCGAAGGTTCGAACCGTGGTTCGATGCAACTTTGCATCAAGATTTGACATATGGAACTTCTACACAATGTATGGTTAGTGTCATCGAGTCTTGCTTGAATTACCCAACAGACTCTCTCCAAGACAAGCCATGCACTTGAAAAGAATACAAAAGAAACAACTTCCAACAACTAGCCATGCCTTGTTAGCACTAGCAGTACACCTGACTAGATCAGAAACCAAAAGCACCTACAAAAAGTGCGCCCTACTTTTGTGTAAGCTCCTCCAAACCTCGGCCAGATTTAGAAAGTTTTGGATTACCACACTCTCCTTGCCAACAGCTCTCTCCAACAGTGCAAGATGTGACTCTTATAGATCAAAAGCGACCTCCTACAAGGTTTAGATGCTTCTAGAAGATTAGAATCTTCTCAAGAATCTAAGCACTAAAATTTCTCTCTCTCAGACTCATAGGCTAGACAGCCCACTCTGATACCATGATAAATTGCAAGACCTAGCTATGGAGTATCTTAACCACAATATTAGATCAACCAAGAAAGCTCGAGAAACTTTGCTATAGAAAACATCAAATAGAAGGAGAGAATGGCATAAGCACCTCACAACAACAAAAGTCAGAAGAAATGAATCGCTAGAGAGAGAGAGAGAGAGAGAGAGAGGCCATGTACATGCATCGAATGTATAGGTGTCAACCATATGAGTGAGCTACCAAGTGGGCCACTAGCACTAACTTAGTTAAGTTACAAATAGGTAGTCCCAATAATATGCCCCATGAGTAATATATAACTTATAATAACTTTAGTGCTTAGCCAAAGGGTATAGTAGGCACTATTCTTCAACAGGGAGTGCCTTCAATAGTATATTTCCACTCGTTCTTGATATCTTAGCTCGAGAATAATGATCAACTTACAGCTTGGTGTTTCAAGTGCCCATTCTTATATCAAGACACTATAGATGCCATAAAGAGAGGAGAAAGTTAGTAGGGGCCAGATTTTTAAACGTAGATAGATGTTTAGAGATATTAAAAGTAACATTGTTTTGGAGATTTCTAGTATGGCAAATGGCAGTCTCAAAGAACTTATCCATAATCATCCCTCCAATTCGCAAGAAACTTGGTTGTATCTTTCCCCATACTTTTAAAAGATGCTCCAGGTAGGATTCAAACAAAACAGGACCAGCGAATGCTTGCTGGAATGATCTTTGAATTTCGATGCTATCTATAATCCTCAAATGGCAACCGTAGCTACAGAAACATGGCTGATAAGCATTATAGGCACAATTGAAAAGAACAGTATTGCTTGCTTGGATGGTTCTCAAAATTGATGTTGCGAATAAAGTTACACAAATTAAAAGGCTTCAAGGAAAAATCAGATATACCTGTTTGCTATGAGGGCGAAACCCAAAAACACAAACACGCATGTCCTTTCCTGTGAATAAAAACAGCATATTAAGTTTTCAAGTTTCTTAAAGAAGTCAACATGACATAAGGTCAGACATAAGGTTGACATATGGTGTCATACAATCATTATGAAGCAAGTTGCAAATTGCGCTATTGATACTTCTAACTTGAAAATTCATGTCTTTGCCAATAAAATTAAATGATGCACTGCTCAAATGTCATTGCAATGCAGCTTACCCACAATTTGAAGAAGCCGACGAAGTGGGGCACGATCCCTAGTACGAGGGGCTGAGGAAGAACGCAGTGGTTGCTGCTTCACATAAAAAATCTCTCCAAGTTACACCAATAAAGGTGACGGACAAAAGACCCTTGAACGAAGCATGCTTTCTTGACTCTAAAAAAGAATGCTGAATGAAAGTAACAGCCATCATAATTCCCATCGAAACATCAGAATACAATTCCATATGGACAGGTATACTCAATCAGCGATGATACTAAAAAACCTTGAATTTGTCTAGATAAAAATTTGAAAGCATGACCAAAGAAGATTTGTTCATCACCATAGTTTATGTTATTTCATTAGAAATGTTATCTGAATGCTAAAAAGTTAAGAGAATCGTATTTTCCAAGAACTTGCTAAAAACATAAAGCACATATGCTCTGATGACTAATAAAGCTGATAAAACTGTGTTTCCAAACAAAATAGAACACAACCATGAAATCAAAAAGGCAATATGAGCATTGGAAAAGAGCCAGAACAAACAAACTTTCTGGAATTTACCTGCTTAGAAAGCTTTTCAATGGTAGCTAATGGGATTGTTCCAAGGCCTATGACTTGCTTTGATCCTTCACCCTGGAAAACCACAAAAAGTCTTCTCCCTAAAGACATAGCTAAAAAACTAAGCTTCTCAGTCAAAGACAAAGAAATCCACAACCTTCTTGCACTGTACCATAGTATGTGTCAAAGCATTTGAGACCAGAAAACAAACAGATAACAAACTCACGGTAACCAAGAGGATAACAGACACGTACTATAAGGAGAATACTACAAAATTACAGCAAATTTACTTATACATCATGCTACACATAGATACCAAACTTGTCTCATGTGCCACTATGGTGCATATGATGAACTTCAGAACAAGCAACAAGATGATACTCGATCTTTGAAACTATGGGGAAACCTAAAGAAAACATGCTCTAACTTAAGATGTGAAGACAGAAAAACAGATTAAGAAACTTGATCAAATACAAACTCCACTAGTTTATCGAGACTCGAAGGGCCTGGATATCAAAATGATCTCTTGATGGTTGTTCCCCATAGCTGAGGAGGGATTGAAAAGTTTGATCCATCAGGATTATGAAATATCTGTGAGGTGCACATCAGAAATTTCTTCATTTGGATGCTCACTTTTCTTTTGGCTTTTCTAAGGGATAAAAATCCCGTGGTTGTTAGTTCTACAAAAAAGAATAAACGATCCAGACTAGTTTTCTTTCTGCCAATTGCTCAACCTTCCCTCATGCCCCAATTGCTCTCCCCAGGCTGCCCCTTGCACAATGCTATATAAAGCTGCAGCACCCCTACCATGGCCCCCTGTTAGGAACCCAAACCCTTGGGCTCCACACTAACTTGAAACTGGACATTGGACTAGGCCTGTTGACTTGACCAGTGACTCGTCAACCACATGCATGCCACTTGTCATGATCAGGGATATGTGCTTGGCATAGAGACTCCTACCTTGCAAGTATACAAGGGGAGGAGATCTTAGTTACCGTTCATTTACCTAGGAGTAAGTGGATGATAGTGAGCATGTGCATAGCCAAGATGGTGCTAGCTGGGGGCAGGAGAAGACCGAACAATGGCGGCAATACGGGACATCATTAGGGCTGGAAGATGGACCCCGCTTGTTTATATATATCCATTTGTGAAGTTAGAATATATCCAATTTCACAAATTTATATAACCCGCTTGATTGTCTAGTCACGAGCTCAAGCACAGAGGGTGGATCTGGATTGGATCCTACGACAGGGTGGATCGTGAGCATTCAATTTCTTGTGTTGACCAGCATGAAGTTTGCAAATACTATGGTTATAACAATTAATATCAAAGCCACCGATAACCGTGTACGTGTCTGATGGATCCGTCCCGGCGAACTATAAATTGGATTTCGTTTTAATTCAAGAGTATAGGAGATCGTTTGTAAAGGCATGCAAAATATGAGTTCTACGGCTACTCTAGATGCTAAGGCCCTTACATTGGCTATCAATAATTTACAGCAACAACATAACAAGGAAAATCAAGAGTGGAGGGACATGGCGCAAACCAAGCAAGCTTTGCACCATCCCCTTTTCGCACCTGAACACTTTTATGGTGATAAGAACAAATCCCCCAATGTCGTGATTCCATGGTTGGATCGATGGATTTTGCATTTCTCCATGCACAATTCAACAGATGACAATGTTGGGAAAATCTACTCTCATACAAGTTACCCAAGACAAGATTCCTATTGTTGTTAGACAATAGTCATACAAATGAAAGAGAACAAAAACAACAATGATTAGATGTACTCCAACTATTTCCCATACCAAATGGACTGGGGCACACACTACGGCAAAAATCGTGCTTCAAATCAAGCACTAAAATCTCGAACTTGAGTCTAACTAAAGTCTAACTTGATTTACTAAATATAGGTAAAGGCCCCTAGTATCGGCATGCAAGCCAAACAATCCTAATTAATTCTAGACAACAACATTAAGCTTAACAATGCGAACATTAACTCTAACACTCCCCCTTAATGTTTACATTCGTAACAACAATATATATGATAGCATAAGTATGCATGTATATCCTCCATGATGCACAGGTAATGAAGATTTTCGATTCTGATGTAGAATTCACGATCAACTCTAATCTCAATGTCTTCATTACTCAATGTAGAACTTCATATGTCAATGTAGAATTCCTTCGTATGATGATGTAGAATTCCTTTGTAAGTTGATCCTTTTCATATGAACCTAACTTCATGCGACTCCCAATGTCTTGCTTTTGTCTTCATGTCCCTTAGTGCATTTGTGTGACCTCCAAGAGTGCAACATATCACCTGATTCCTTGACTTCTTTTGGATCAAAACAACTTGACTCCCCTTGAATCAAATAATGTAGACATTGTTGCCAAAATTTTGAGAACTTTGTTGCTTGAACGCTTGTGTTGAATCCTTGAGTTGAATCCACTTCAATTCTCCTGCTACTGTCATACATTACCACCTGTGATGGAGTTAGCTGAACTACTCCCCTAGATGTTCATCTTTAAAACCAGTGATGACACTTCATGCTTGCATTTTAACCACTCTCCAAATAGAATGTCATCCATGAACCAAACAAAATATGCAAGTAATAGAGCATCCCCAATAGAAAGATAAAATGTATGCAGTACTTCCTCACACAAAGTATATGCTACTTCCTCATATACCTTCTCACACAAAGTACATATTACTATCTTCTCCGTGGAATCTCCTGCCTCTATCTCACACATAGTCCCTTGCCTCAATACAATTTTCCAGCTTAGAAAGCACCCTCAACATGACATCTATTTTATCATCTCTTATGACAAATTCATCAAGAATGTGTTTAGACATAATTTCAAATACATATGCAAATTTTCCAACTGATGTATCTCCATCTTCTTGTCGATTAAGAGATTAAAACACCTCCATCATAAAACAATTATCTTGAATCTTTTTCCAAATCCTCCCTACACCAGACTAATCAACTTCCTTAGCTTCCAAATCTGATTGGAAACAACAAAATCTACCACATGACAAACCATTCAAGAACTTGAAGAAAACATATAACTTTTCTTTAACTCAAAATAGACCTTCCTAGTAGAACTTATCTTCATTTGGTGCCACCACATGAACAATCAACTATGACTTGGATGGTATTGTATACCTCAAAGGTAGGAGTCTCCAAGCTAAGCACACATCCTAGATCACGACATGTGGAAACCATGCAGGTCCACGAGTCACCGGTCAAGTCAACAAGCCCAGTCGACATTTAGTTTCCAGTTGGGGTTTGGGACCGAAGGGAGTTAGGTCCCTAACACCACCAAAGAGATCCCATCAGTACATCAGGAGGATTACTTATCGTGCATATTCTCGAGTGACATGGTAGGGTCATCTTGGTGTAAAACCAGACTTCTGCCATTTTGGTTTCCTAGAGCTAAACAGTGCCCAGGTCCCAATTTTACCTCATTACTTGGATAGTGGACTCTCACATTGCCTCTGATTTACATTGGGACAGTTCCGAGATTCCTCACACCAATTATATGTGGAAACCGGGCGTTTCCAAGGCTTTCCTCATATCAATAGACTTTGCCAATTACGCACATTGGGGAAAGTGGAGTCAGACGAGCATTTCCTATTCAAATGCCTTGTTTATTATGAGATCAAGGGACACTATCATTGTCTTTTCCGTGATTCCCCAATCACACTGCATTCACTTATTTCATATGTAGATCCTCGGTGTGCAGCCTTGATACTGCGCGCGATGTTCCTACTCCGTAGAGATATTTGTCAGAGTGGTCAATATGGAAACCATGATTCTCAAACCCAAATCGCCTGCTTTTTTTGCAGGAGAGTGACAAATTTCAAGGCCTAGCTATGGAGTATCATAACAGCATAGTAAGCACAATATGAAAGCTTCAGAAAACCAGCTATGGAGTAGAACACAAAAGCAAGAGAGAGAGGACTTCAAAGCTCACACAACATGAATGAATATTCAAAGTGCAGTAGGGCGTGGAAACCCCTCCAAAGTTTGGGCTACATATAGCATGTTATGTATAGAGGTGGTGTCTTGCTAATTCTAGCTCTAGAACCCACATGGGTCCTTAACCTACTTGATTTACTTGCCTAATTAGCACAAGTGGGGTGTACTATGTACATAAATGTTTTACCCCCATGTCTTATGCACAACATACAAGTTACAAGTATACAAGCCTTAAGGGGCAAAATAGGCATTTATTTCAACAGAGAGGCTCCAAAGCAGACCTTGAGGCGGATACTTTGTCAAATGATAAGTTAGATATTCCTTCTCGTGGTCTTCACCAAGATCGACAGCAACATATTGCTTCCAGACCACACTTTATGACTACCATGAGACTTCGTAGATCCAAAGCTATTGCAAGTAGGCCACTGTTTCCTCTTCTGTACCTGCATCATCATCTATCCTTGTCTTGTGACATGATCTATCATCGAGTTTTGATTGTGGTTGTATAGCTTTGGCTACATTGTACCCCATTGTATCGTCTCTCTAGTCTTTATCATGACAACAGAGCAGAGATCTGCCTAGTTTTGATAGGCTAATCATTTTTATTTAGTAATTGTACTATTTTTGGAGACATTTATATGCTCCTTTCAGTAATTATCATACTTGAGATGTACTTACTTGGTCTTATATGCCTTTTGGCATCAAAAGACATTAATATGGTTTTCTTTCTTTCTACACTTGGACTCAGTATGCCACAACCTTATACATTGTCCCCACAAATACACCCATCCTCATCAAGCACAAACCATCTAAGTTCTCACTATTTACCACAAATGTGGTAAAAAACACTATTGACATCGAAAAAACTATCGTCCCAATGATATCGAGCACCTTGAAGTAGAACTCCTTACGCACGTCGTTGATCTCTTATCCCCAATGTTATCTGTCTCCTCAATACACTCGTAGTTGCAAAGTCAGACTTTTATGTATCAACTGAGATAAATCTCTTTCTTAGTTTATCTTCGTATTCATGTTATGGGGACGTAGATCACGCCTTACTAGTTTGATAATAAAAAAATTAGATCACGCCTTACTAGTTTGATAATAAAAAAATTAGGAAATAGTACTTGCAAACATTTGGGACAAATTTTCATTAGATTCTAGAGTACGTACAAGAATTTTTTGGACAAATCTTGGCTACATTTTCTTTTCTTGGAGGCAAATTTTGATTAGAATCTTTGGGCTACAATACACGCAAGAATTTTTCGGACAAAATCTTGCTTGATTTTTGGACCAACAATACTTGCATAAATTCTTGAATGCAATTTTTATACTTCTGCATTATCCTATTTTGGTCAAAATTTGAGTTGAAATACCATTATGTTTCCATCATCCATCTGTGATGGATTCTTCTAGTCATTTAACAATCATAAAAAGTTTGATGGAGATTATTTGCAAAAGTGAAAATTTAAATTGAGAATGGTACTTTTGGCCAAAGACTTATGCAATATTTTAACTAGTACTGAGTTGCGACCAGAAGAAGACTTGCCTGCTATTGCAAGATGGAAGCCAAAGCCCTTGCCGCTATTGGAAGGTCGAGAGCCCTTGCCACTATTTCTTGAAGGCTAAGAGCACATATATTCGCAAATTCCACATATTAGCACAGCTAATAGTTCCAAAGAGGAATGGAACATTTTGGCTGGTCTTTATGAAGTCAAAGATGTGGGTTAAAGTTGTTGCTAAGGAAATAAATGTTCCCAAGATGGACGAGTCTAGATACGATGGTAGTGCATATAAATAATTTTAACTCATTGTTAGAGCAAATAGCTTCTATTTGCTCACCAATGGGTGACTCAAATGTTGAAATGACTTTATTGGCCAATCTACTAGAGACTTATGAACAATAACCATGATTGTTTCTACACAACCACAGTTGACTTTGTCAAGAGTCATATCTATGTTATTGCAAGAGGAAATCAAAAAAAAATTCCTTACATTGGTAGATTAATTGCCTTTTTTCAAAAAAAGACGATCTATAGCATAACAAAGTCAAATAGAATCTTACTTCAACTAATCCACAAGTCAAGACAAATCAAAAGAATCAACAATTAAGTGATTCAAGTAATAAGGCTTCTTCTTCAAAGTCAAACATAATTTGCTATAATTGTAAGAAAAAAGGACATGATAATTCTAGAACTCATTCACTATGATTTATGTGGCCCTGTAGAAACTGTTGCTTTAGGGAGAGCAAGATATTTTATCACATTCTAGAAGAGGAATTGTTTTGTTTACGCAACAAAATTCAAAAGATCTTAATTGTTTCAAACAAGTCAAGGCATATGCTTAGAACCAAGTTTCAAAAAAGATCTACACTCTTAGAATAGATGGTGGTGGAGAGTTTATTGGTACAAGTTCACCTCACTTTGGATTTGCCTCATGCACGTTCCAACTTTGATACCAATACAAAGGCTCCCATGCATCTAACATGAGATAGAACACTACTGGCCATCATACTACCACCTATCTGAAGAGCACAATTCATAGTCCAAGTGGGCCCACGTCCAAGATTAGTCCCCAAAATAGTAATTGTATCATCCCATACCACATAGCCCATCCCATCCCACATGGGAGATGCTTTGCCCATGACCGATTGGTCATCTGCGATCTATTATCCATTTAGGCCTGAATTGATCAATAGCCTAAATGATGCCAAGCCCTTGTATAAAAAGCTACAACCCTAGCTACCTAACAATCACAGTCAAAAAGCTACAACCCTAGCTACCTAAGTCCCACTCAAGATGTCAACCTATATACCTCATGCAAATACACATACGCAAGAGATCATGTAGGCACTCAAAGAGGATTTTGAAGAAGGTAAGTGAGTTTTTTATAGAGACATTCGATGGATATCTATAAATATATGCACACGGTATCTTACCGAGCCAAGTCAGCCTAGGCAAGTGAGAGCCCCAAAAACCCTTTCATCATCATTGTAGATTCTATTATATATACCATGGTTACTCGATAGTTAATTCATCATAAACAGAGATTATTCCTCTTAATAAGTAACCTTGTATAAAAGTCAAAAGTATCTAAACAAAACAACATCATGTTTGAGCAACAAAGGCTCTTGTCAATTCTCTATAATGCATGTGGTGCCTGAAAAGCGCCAAAGTTGCTATAACTATTGAGTCTATTGAGAGGCATAAGCAAAGTGCAAGCCAACCACACTAAAGAGAACCTTGGAGAGGAAAACTTACTATAAAAATAAGTCGAAAGTTGGTAACAAGTAAGGTTCCAGGTGCATCAATGTTCACCAAGACCACAGCACGCCCCTATTTGAACATTCATGTAATGGTTAAACACAATACAAAAAGAGCTAGATGTATCCATTTTCAAGAATACCCAGAAAAACCCAATCATTATAAACATGAACTTAACAAAAAATACCACCTTAGTTAAAAAACAACATTGCACCTTAGTACTAAGTGCATCAATATGTCAACTATGTCAAAGTTACTAATAAGTGGATTATGTTCAAAACTGTTAATATTTTCTAGGTACTTGCCTTTCAAAAACTACCAGCACAAGCAATTGTAAAGTGAATATGCCCATTAAAATTGCAACTGCAACCAAGCTTTACTATGACTACCACATAGGAATCTCTAAACCCTCTTAATTGCTTTGGTGAATATCAAAGGTAAAAATCCACAAAACTCTACTCAAAATTGTGCAAACATGCAAGGGCATACACCAACATGCATGCCAAGCTAGGCACATGCAAAGCCATTTGCATCAGTGAATGCATCCACACACAATATGGCAGCATGTATCAATTGTCCCACATCATGACACAAAAATTTTTTACTCTACCTTAGAAATCACCTCCAACTAATGATTTATGGGAGGTCCTGCAAGTAAAGATGCATATGCTTCTAGGTAGATGTTGGATTTCCCTAGAGTAGATCAACCTAGCAGAAGCAAGTTAAGGGCTCCAGTATGAGAAAGCTTTATTGAAGAACAAGCCATTACAAACACATGTGGATGATTTGAAAGTGAATATGTTGCAGAACGTATAGTTTTAGCGAAATTTTCTTGTGAAGGTTGTTGCTTTTTTTCCTTTCACGATGATTCTATTGTTGATTCAAGTTATGATACATTTGCATGTAAAGTTACAAATAATTATATGTGTGAAGCCTAACCAAAGTTTAAAAATACGCTATCATTGAAGGCTCATTTTAGTTGCACCATAGTAACACTTTTAAGAACTGTTGTAGTAACGTACAAAATCACCAGTTTTGTAGTTTTTCATAACCTTGTGGTTGTTCTCATTCTTGCTCAAAAAAATTTCATAATACGATCTTAAATTTACATAGAAATTGACTTTGGGAGGATTTTACTATTACACTCCCATAGCAGCAACCTCTTACCAAGGTCATTGTTGGAAGCTAATGGCTAAGAATGGAGAATAGCTGGCCCATGCAAACAACTTAACCACGGCCCTGGAAGTGGTTATCAGCATGTGTGTTCAGAGCTTATCTGTGGGCCGGTTTGCGGTCTATCCAACACACAGACACCGCTCAACCAGTAGCATGTTACCATAGGCAATCTGACAGCTCTTTCAATGAGCTAGTTAATAGCTCTACCTGGCAGCCCTTTTCAGAGGTTAATTAGATATTTACCTAACTATCAACACCAGTTATTTTCAGCATTAACCACTGGCTCTATTAGTGATCCTAGCAGCAAGCAATTTGCAGCCTTATTAGGGGGTCATAACAATCAATCCAGCAACTATTTGTATGTACTATCGAATGTAAAAGGTCTGTAATTGTCAAAATAAAATCCTATTTGATCTAGGTTTTGCGAGGCAAATCATGGCTCCGTAGTCTGAAATTTAAGCCTCTTGAGATCAATTTATGTTTGTTTGCAGATTCTCTTTCTTAACATAGTGTACAAAAATATATCTCTACTACGAGTATCTTTCACAAAGGATCGTCTGGCATGCCTATACACTGTTGCCTTCGTGTTGCCATTCCGGGTTTACACAGATTCTATGTGGCTGTTGGCAGTGAAGTCATTATGACATCCTTTCATCAGGGGTCTACTTACCAGTATATGTAGTCACAGAATGCTGAATTGTTAGAGTGCACTTTTTTTCTCGCTGTGGAGTCCTTCATGGGATTACGGTATTCTATAATAGATGGGTGCTATTCATGGTCACCTGTAGCTATACCTACATTTTCCATGCGCCCTATGGTACTGCTGCTCCTTGGTTGTTACTTGCTGTTGCTTCCGTATGGCTTCATCTGGGCATGTCCATGTGTGGGGTAGTCGATTATTGCTGATACTGTCACATTCAGCTGGTGCATATGGACATTGCACTTGGAATGACTTGTGCTTCTTGATGAGTGTAATATCTTACATTTCTAGTTCTTGTAAATTTGAAGGCTCTTTGGTTTGACAATCTAGCCATCTCTCTCCCACTCCTTTACTCCCAGTCTGGATCGGTATTCATGACCATGTGATATTTCTAAGACCTAACTACTTGCACATCACTATGACACGGATGTCTACTGGTGTGCTTGCATGGCTCCTTTCTGAGACCTCCTGGATCTCTATTATGCCTATCTTCAAGCATTGGTCACACTCCATTATGGCTCCAACACATTATGTATGTCTCTAATGCCCTTTGCTGGTGGTTTGGCTACCAGAGGTTAATCGCATGCTCCATGGTTTACTCAGCACCATATGTTGGTCAATTTGACATCTCTTCTGTGATACTGATACCCTTATTTGGCAGCGGCAATCCACTTCTGATATACTACTCCAACAACATGGTAGTGGCACCTTCACCGACCCATAAAGCCAACTCTCTGTTGTTTCACTTATACATTATGCACCAGTTCAGACACAGCTTTGTGTTCCTATGATGGTATTCATACACGTCAGTCTTCCCCCGATCTGAGTTGGCCTTCTATGAATCCTTCGGAACTAAAGGAGCTTTTTCTACCATGATAGGTAGGGTCCTACTCTGAATCATTTCTTGAGGCTACCTTCAGCAGTTCATGGTACCTTCGGATAGCTTCGTTGGTAGTTCTTTATGTCTTCTGCACTGCATACTCCACAACTCAATTGATAGGCATGGTCTATCAGGTTGGCTTGGTGTATGTGCTTGATAGCCTAGTGGTATTTATCTCCACCTTCATATGGTACTTATGGTCCAACAGGCGAAAGGGGATTCCATTAAATGTTGAACAGTTCTTTTGGCATCTCTCAAAAATCTTGCTCCCCTTGTTGCCATTATCTGGCAGTCCATCAGGTTGCCGTGTTATGTTATTGTCTGCAACAGAGCTCTCCATGATGTTCAATCTACTATCGAGTTCCCGACATCCCAAGATCCTCAGGCCCGGGCTACCTCCTTCAGCATCATTACATCGATATCATTTTTACTTTATAGGCTCGTTGTTATGGTCACGTTCAGTGGAAAAAAAAAAATTGTAAAAAAAGGTTATAACTGGTCTATGTGAACCCTGGACTCCATTGGCCATGCGAAGGCCAAGGAAAAATAACACATGCCATTCTTTTAATAAGACATTAAAAACAATGAATGAAAACTGTGTACAGGAGATCCCAACATGGAGATCATGTAGATAGTATGTGAAGTTAGAAAAATACCTAAATGCACATGCATACAATGGCAAAATAGGTACCTCCCGTTTATATAGGTGGGCCACAGAAGAGGCTTGCCTCTATGTATGGACAAGAGGAGTAATTTACTCTCAGTCAGAAAGGAATGAGCAAAAAGAATTCATCATGAAGTGTTACTAGTCCGCAAGATTCCAAGTCGCAAGGGAAGAAGGATCCAAATAGCTACAAGAGGAAACCAGGCTTGCTGCCAGATGAATCCCTTGCAGTCAATGAGAAAGGAACAGCTTGCAATCAAGGAAGAATTCCTGGTAACTATAGATAGGATTCCAGGATAGCAAGGAGGAGGATGGGACTCACTGCAAGAGAAAATCGAGCTTCTTGTGATAGACATAGCTCGCTACTCAAAGAGTCACCATCAGGGAAAAGGATGGGATGACTGCCACAGACTCCCAGGGAGACAAAGACTATTTCAAAATGACACACTATTAGGGATAAGGAAGCTTGTGGTAGTCCTTTCCCTTTTTGATGATCCATTCTTCAAGGTTTTAAAGAAGGAAGCTTGCATTTCCTCACCAAGAACTTGTTAGGGCACCAAGTCGCAAAGGGAATATGAAAAAATCCTTACAAAGTTCTTGGAATAGCCATGGACCTGCCGCATATAAGCTATCCAGTTATTATAGAACTTTACTAAGCAAGAAAACAACACATGCATTCAAGAAATTGCTAAATGAAGCAATCAAACAATTTTGAAGAATTGAACTTGTCAACCTTCAAGCCCTTTATCAGGTGCATTACTAATGCCTAAAACAGGACATGGTTGTGCACTACTAGCAGGACTTTAGGACTGAATAAATCCTATTGTACAAATAAAGAACTTGCATGCTGATTGTTTGCTACAAGTTTATAGCTCTATGCTCAAATTTTAAGGAGTTCAGCAAGTCCATTGACGTGTTAAATTTCCATCTAAGATTTTATGAATGAATAAATTAACTGTCCTTCCTATAGACAAATATTTCTTACAAATGAGGCTCTAGAAGGAATATATAATCGTTATTACAATCTGTCAGCGATGGTAGTGAAGCACAGCCCTTACCACTTTATAAACGTTGTCAACTTCTCGAAAAATTATACTATCTACAACAAAAACAGAATGCATAGCCATCATTGAGTGAAAGTGTTGGAAATACAATTGCAACCTAAATTTTTTTACATAATATCAGCTAAAAGCTAATATCTCCGCAAAGGTTCAAAGGAAAATACTTGTACTGTATCTTATCAAATGCTAGAACATACCTCAGCGATAATATCTTCCGATTGCAAAAGTATTCCATCCAAGCAATGTGAAGACGCTGGTGATCCAGACTACAAAACATCATTGGTATACCAACAATATCTGAACTTTTAGTCATCATCAAATCAGTATCTAAAATTCCATGCCATCTAACCTATATGTTTGAGGACATGACAAAAAATGTAGAATCCAACCTCCACAGAAGTCCAATCATGTCCGTCAAGCCAGCTGGAAACTCCTTCCATGTCCCCTGCAAGATCCTTTTCAAAAACTCAAAAGCTAAATCCAAAATTTATATCTACGTGTTGTTTATAAAAGTCAGAAACGTCCAACTAGTAAAAGCAAAATCCCAAATTTGAATCTAGGTGTTGTTTATAAAAGTCACAATACTTTGTTGCTCAACATCTCTTAGGAGCTGTAGAAGGAGATTTAAAAGCCCATAAGCACTCCTTGATTATTACAAAAAGAAATTGGGCTGGTACAGTGGGTCATTTGATCAACTCGAGAAATGCCCCACCAACTGCTTTCTATGTGGCAATATAAACAGCTTGCTTATTTGTTTGAATAATGACATATCCCACATGCCGAATTTCTTAGATGTGTCCAAACTTCTCTGTGAAGACAATATAGAATGTCCTTACCTATCATACAATAAAATCTAATACGGTCTAATAATTCAATTCTTCATTGTTTGGCTACGTAATCACTTTAGCTCTAATGATTTCAAAGTTAGATTAATCCACACTCTAGAGAGAACTATCAAACAGGGCAGATAGCTTTGCCTATAAAATGTGTGAAAATATGATATTTTGAAATTTCAGCAAAAATTAAGTTAAGTTGTGGTGTATATCTTCCTTAGTAGGGTAAAAACTAATCAACAATTTGAATTAAAGTTCCAAGCTTATACATTTTTTGCAAGCTTGTGCATTGACTGCATGATAGAGGTCGAAAAAGGGACTTCTAGAGATCATCTTTCGAAACAGAGAACGTGAGGACTGTTTCAAGGAAATGGGAGGGTGTCCAAGGAAAAGGGCAAGTAAGCAAAGTGGAACTCTGAAGCCAATTAAGGATGCCCTCATAGACATGACATCAAATTTTATGCTGTATGAACAATATGCTCAGTATGCACCGGCAATGTTAACAATTGTTGTAATTATCCAAAAAACTGGCAAAATATGTAACCGTTCCTGGGATAGATATGTCCCTGGTCCAACGCTTACAAAAAAGAGGTTACTGATCTACTGCAACCATAGCTTCAATCTTTCATATCAGATTGCAACACTAACCGAAGATGGCCACGGCAATATCCTTGTCAAAACAAGGTATGAAACATTTTCTGACTGCATAATAATTATTGATAAGCACAACACTAAACTGCGTATATCCAGAATAACAATTTACACTGCACAGGGCGATGATTCACTGTAGTCCTGAGAATAAGTACAAAGCATGACTTACTCCAAATGCGATTTTGTTTTTAAGTTGCATAATCCGTTGCCTTTACCACATGGAACCACAATTGATCATCTTCGCCGTAATGTCGTTTCAAAGCCGTGATGATCAATAAGCGAAACATTAATGGAATCAACGCCTTGTTCTTGGTGTTGATGGCATCTGTTGAAGCCATGCAATAAGAAGCCCACCACCATCAATCAAAAATAAGTATCCAAACAAATACAGCATCAATTGGCACCCTAATTACCCCGTCTTGGAGCTCAAAATGTTTCTTCCAGAAACTTCACTTTTTCAATACCCGAAGAACCATTCTTCATTTAGAATTGCACCACATCGAACAGAAGGACCCATCAGGCCTACTGAGAGCAAGCAAGGGTTAAATCATCTTCCGCACAGATTTTCAAGCAACTGGACATATATTTGAACAACACGCGCTCTCGTCTCAATATAAAACGGCATATATGCATGCATACAACACAATCAATCACAAAATCAGCGCATGAAAGAGGTGAAGGTCTCATTCCAGCAGTCCTGATCGCAGGGATGCACTAGGGTTTGATCTCTCCACTCCTCTCCTCTCCTCTCCGCTTCGAGCTTCTAAACAAGAGGACTTGCCGTTGTATAAAGCGTATGAATGGAAGAGAGAGAGAGAGAGAGAGAGAGAGAGAGCGAGAGAGAGATGACTGGATAGAGACGTCACTTGCTGTTGAAGGAACGCCACGCATGCGTCTTAATTTGACGTTCTAGTATTGGGAGGGCCCTTGCACTTTATGGCCTTAAAAGTGAGCACACCCCATGCAAAGGAATTAGCATCATCCATCCAATGAAATGGTCAAGAGAAGGGCCCTTTTACTCTCAACCTCTCAATGCTCTCATGAGCTTCTAAATAGTGAACCAGGTCTTAAATTCACCTTTCATATTCATGAGTGTGCTCTTAGGATGATTTAACACTACGTTGTCTTGTAATTCTCAAATTTGAAATGGAGTTCTCCCATTGGTCCAGGGAAAAAAAATGGGTCTCCCCCCTTTTCTGACTTAACTTGAGTTGCCACCATGTGGCAGATAGGGTGACATGGGACCCATGCCACGCAGGGGCAACTCAAGCACAGTTTTTGAGCCTACGAATATTGCCCGGCATGTTGAGTTGCCACGAGCAACTTCACAAAAATGGACCAATCATATTTTAGGGATTTAAACTGGCCAAATAGATTGTGGCCCTTCATTTGGCACTTGCCAGCCAAGTGTAAGAGGGGTGTGGTCCAAGTCACTAGTCAAAATTCAAAAAATGGGCACCAAAAGGGCCAGGCAAAAGGATTTGCCTCTAATCTGAAAGCTTAAGCTTATGAATTTATGGTCTTATGGTGGTTTCACATGGAGTGGGGCATAAGACCAAAAGGCCCAAACACTCTAATTTGATTGGTGGAGCCACTCCAAGAGGTCTTCCTCTCATTCCACAACAAGTGAGATTTTTTCCTGTTTCACAACAGGTGAAAGTTCCTCCTAGGTGGCATTTAAATTTGCGCAACCTGTCGAAATTAGGTGAGTAATAGAATGCGGAAACTTCCTACTTCCAATGCATGACTACGCCTATCAAAAATTGAACAAAGCAATAGTGATGGAAATCATGTCCAATCTTTATCAACTAACTTTCGCTAGATACTAAGTGATTATGTAGCCAAACATAAAGTATTGAATTCTCAGACAATTTCTATCAGGTACAAAAGCAATACAGAGATGCATGCATTCTGACACTATTGAACACAATAAGGAAATAGTATTGATTCAGAAAAACAAGATCAGATGCTAATGAGTGCAAGACAATAGTGGATACAAACCGCGCACTCTGAAGTTGTCTCTGAGCAACTGAGAATAAGTCTGAAATAAGCAACTCTGCTGATAAGCAGTAGCGCAATAGCAACTCTAAAATAAATCTCTAAAAGATTGAGCTAGAATGCTCAAGAGAGTTCAAGCTTGAAAGCTTAATAGAGAGCTAACAACAATACTTTCTAATTGTGAACGATCTGCTTGATGAGAGCGCAGGAAGCGTCGTGTAATAACACTCAACTCCTTCACAATTCACAATAACATTGATTGATCATTCTACTTGATAATGAACAGCTGATTTATACTAAGTAATTAGGTCGTCAAATGCGATTGCCAGTTGGCTGGAGTCCGCTGGCATTCATCCAGTTCTTCTCATAAGTTGCTTGCTGATAAGCGGTGACAATTGATTGTAAACAGGTGTCTGCATAAATGAACGTAAACTGCCACAAGCAAAAAATGCGACACTGCATTTTTACTCGTGATTGTTCATTTTACTAATGTAATGGAGATTTTTGATTCACAGTATGAAGCTTATTCTTTATTTGCTAAGCCAATTTTGGATTTATCTGAAATGCATCTAAGTAGTTGTGAATTGTCAAAAAAACTTAACTCGGTAGACTTAGATCAGGAGCAAATTGAGAAGAATAAGTTATTGTCTGAATTCAAAGATGTATTTCCAGAAGAATTACCTCATGGATTATCGCCGTCCAGATCGATAGACCATAAGATTGAGTTAATTCCAGTTAGTCACCCTATCTCTAGACAACCTTATAGGTTTTCTGAGAAAGAAGAGGTAGAGATTACTAAGCAAATTGAAAATTACCTGAAGATGGGTCATATTCAGCCAAGTAAGTCGCCTTGGGGTGCTCTTGTTCTTCTGAAAGCGAAGAAAGATGGAGGCTTCAAGATGTGTGTGGACAACAAAGGGTCGAATAAAGTAACTATTAAAAATAAATATCCTTTGCCTCGTATGGATGATCTGGTAGATCGATTAGGTGGAGGTAAATACTTCACAAAGATAGATCTTAGAACCGGATATCATCAGATTAGGATTCATCCTAGTGACGTGCAGAAGATTGGTTTTCGGACGAGATTCGGTCACTATGAATTTCTCGTGCTTCCTTTTGGGTTAACAAATGCACCAGCTACATTCCAACAGATGATGAACGATCTTTTTCGTCCATATCTAGGAAAGTTTGTGGTTGTATTCTTGGATGATATTCTCATCTACAGTAGAACGCTTAAGGAGCATTTGAGTCATCTTAAGACTGTCTTAAATATTCTCAAACGAGAGAAACTCTATGCTAAGGAATCTAAATGTGAGTTCTTTAAGCATGAGTTGTTGTACCTCAGTCATAAAATCACCCGTAGTGTGTTGGAGATTGACGAGAGTCAGGTCAAGACAGTGCTTGATTGGCCGATACCGAAGACGGTTAGAGAAGTTAAATCTTTTCTCGGTCTTATAGTTTTCTTTTGTAAGTCAATTGAGGATTATGCGAAAGTGGCAGCACCCTTAAATAATTTGACTAAAGGCAAAGTTAATAAAAAGAAAAAGAGAGGTCAATCTAGCGAGCCTATTGAGTGGAATGGTGATTTGAATTGGATTTATCTGAAATGCATCTAAGTAGTTGTGAATTGTCAAAAATTCTTAACTCGGTAGACTTAGATCATGAGCAAATTGAGAAGAATAACTTATTGTCTGAATTCAAAAATGTATTTTCAAAAGAATTACCTCATGGATTACCGCCGTCCAGATCGGTAGACCATAAGATTGAGTTAATTCCAGGTAGTCACCCTATCTCTAGACAACCTTATAGGTTTTCTTAGAAAGAAGAGGTAGAGATTACTAAGCAAATTGAAAATTACGTGAAGATGGGTCATATTCAGCCAAGTAAGTCGCCTTGGGGTGCTCTTGTTCTTCTGAAAGCGAAGAAAGATGGAGGCTTCAGGATGTGTGTGGACTACAAAGGGTCAAATAAAGTAACTATTAAAAATAAATATCCTTTGCCTTGTATGGATGATCTGGTAGATCGATTAGGTGGAGCTAAATACTTCACAAAGAAAGATCTTAGAACCGGATATCATCAGATTAGGATTCATCCGGGTGACGTGCAAAAGACTGGTTTTCGGACGAGATTCGGTCACTATGAATTTCTCGTGCTTCCTTTTGGGTTAACGAATGCACCAACTACATTCCAACAGATGATGAACGATCCTTTCCGTCCATATCTAGGGAAGTTTGTGGTTGTATTCTTGGATGATATTCTCATCTACAGTAGAACACTTAAGGAGCATTTGAGTCATCTTAAGACTGTATTAGATATTCTCAGACGAGAGAAACTCTACGCTAAGGAATCTAAATGTGAGTTCTTTAAGCATGAGGTGTTGTACCTCGGTCATAAGATCACCCGTAGTGGGTTGGAGATTGATGAGAGTAAGGTCAAGATAGTGCTTGATTGGCCGATACCAAAGACGGTCAGAGAAGTTAAATCTTTTCTCGGTTTTATAGTTTTCTTTCGTTGGATTATGCTAAAGTGGCAGCACCCTTAAATAAATTAAACTAAGGCAGAGTTGATAGAAAGAAAAAGAGAGGTCAACCTAGCGAGCCTATTGAGTGAAATGACAAATTGAACCAATGCTTTGAGAAACTCAAGCAAATGGTTGTTTGAGCTCTCGTTTTACATATCGTGAATCCTGATATACCTTACGTCGTGCGAACTGACACAAGTGATTCGGCAATAGGAGCAGTTCTTCTACAGGAGGATAGGCTGATAGCATTTGAAAGCAAGAAACTCACGAGGCCTCAGTTGCGTTATACAACTCAGGAGAAAGAGTTATTTGTTGTGATACATGCACTTAAAACCTGGAGGCATTACCTTTATGGTAGTCAGTTTATAGTGTATACAAATCACCAACCTCTGAAGTACTTTTGTAATCAGAATGATATAAGGGGTCGTAAAGCTTGCTGGGCTGAGCTTATGCATGAATTTGATCATGAGATCTGATATATCACGGGCAGCTCTAACCAAGTTGCGAATGCACTTAGTCGGATTGGTGAATTAAATGAACTTTCTTTCACCCAGATTTCCACTTATCTATATCTTTCACTGAGAGGAAAATGTGAATCAGATTCTCATTTTGGTCCCATCTGGAAGATGGTGGAGACAGGAAAAAATGAGAATGGAATAGAGATTTACTCACAGGGGTCTCAGGTTCCTAGGAAAGATAAGAAGATAGCGGAACAGTTCTCTATTTGAGGTGGGTTACTATTTCGGAATGGGAAAATTTGTGTACCGGTGGATGATGAGTTAAAGAAGAAGATTCTTTATGAGTGTCATGCCATTCCCTGTGCAGGTCATCTGGGTATACACATGACTTTGGACTTGGTCAGAAGAGGGTTTCATTGGCTGAAACTCAAGCCATTTGTCGAGTCTTATGTGGTTAAGTGTAGACCTTGCCAATTAGCCAAAGCTGAACGCTTAAAGACTGGAGGGTTGCTACATCCCCTAGATATCCCTCAGAAACGATGGGAAAGTATATCTATGGATTTTGTGGTTGGACTTCCATGGACCCAACGCCAAAATGATTCTATTTGGGTCGTGGTGGACAGGTTGACAAAGTTAGCTATTTTTATACCAGTCAAGTCAACTGCTAAGGCTTCGGATCTAGCCCAAATCTTTGTAAAAAGATTATTTAGGCTTTATGGACTGCCAAGTGATATAGTTAGTGATAGAGATCCTATTTTACAAGTCATTTTTGGTCAGCTGTATTCCATAAGCTTGAAACCTCGCTTAATTTTAGTTCTTTTGTGTGAAAAATGCAAAAATAAGCTTGGTAGAGGCCAAAAATCTTGTATATAGATAAACACACATGTGTGGAGCCTGTTCCCACGTGTGAAACTAGTGTAATTGTCATGTACCATAATCATATATGTTGTACATATGATTTAATTCAAATCCTAGTGGCTAAAATGGCCAAAAACTAGTTTTCTAGACATATGACACATGGCATCAATCTATTGATTGCATGAGCCACATCCTTTGGTAAGGTGTCATATCCCATGTGTATAGGACAGCTCACACGTGTGGAATAAGCTGAAGTAGGCGAATTTTGACTTCTAGAAGATTTCCAAGAAGATCTCCATATAGAAGAAAAATGGACCAAAAGCACTCAAAATAGAAGGTTTTGTCCAAGTGTCAGTTTTGCATGATGAATCATCATATGACAAAGCACTTCACACATGTGGGATCAGAGAGATGATCAGTACCACGAGCTCCCACTTATTGTATATATAGAGCCACATTTGGCCATAATCAATGTGAGACACCAATCTTGGTTTTGGAAGCAATTTAGAGTGATTCTCTCCATTTGTCTACATTTGTTTTGATTGTTTTGAGGTTCTATCAATGTGTACTTGATTTTTAGGTTGGAGTCCGTACTCAGACAGGGTTTCACACGTGGAAAACCAGAAAGTACACCTACCTTCAATTAATGATTGTTCTTGTTAGGATTTTGTGTCTAGAATTGATCTAGATTGATCTTAATCTCAAGTAGATTGATAGATCAAGTAATCTGACAACCAATCCCTCTTGAGGATCAGATTAGGATCCACTCTTGGTCCTTTTTGTACTTTTTTCACATGGTATCAGAGCCTAGCACAAGAGGTTTTGAAATTGATAGGGTTAATCCAAATCAAAGCCAAAATTAGCAGTTTTTTGGAAACTAGTCAAATTTTGTGTAGCGAGTTGGATTTGATAGCTATCCTCAAAATTTTTGGTCCAGATCTTGTTGTGGGCTGTAGGAACCCTTTAAACACGTGCTCCGATTTTGACTGAGAAATTTCAAAAATTTGTAGAATTTGACTTACATACCCAATTTGAGTGATTTTTAATGCAAAATCAAGCATTTTCTATAGAGAATCTAATCCCTTGATTAGTTCTTGGATTAGATCAGCCAAAAAATTAAATTTTAAGCTTGAATTATGTGCATTAATTGATTATCTCTGATTTTTTGAGTGCATGTTGAAGTTGAGAGAGATTTTGCTAAAAATCATAGATTAAGGAGTGATATGCAAGGTGAGAGGTTGAAATCCATTGTACCATCACTCTAGATTTGTTCAAGAGTGATAGGGTCAAGTTTAGAAGCATCAATTTTCTAGAAAACATCTTTGGATTTGTCCTCCAAGTGAAACCTTTGAGAGTTTCTAGTGCATATAGAGCATCTATGCAAATCTTTTGTAGAATTTGACATAGATTGGCTTAAATTGAGAGTTCTAGAAAAGAGATTGAGATCCAAGTCACATTGTTCAGCCCTACTCAATTTGTTTGAGTGATTGTAATGTTTGAAAAGGCATTAAGGTGTCTATGACAAATGTGTAGAGAGAGATCCAATTTTCTAACAGTTCCTTCCTTTGTAGAGGGCAAGATCTAGAAGCTCATTTTGTGTTGTTATTGGTGGAAAGTTTGTCTTCTCCTAAGTGATCAAATCTTTCTAAGTGGCATTAGCTCTTTGAAGCACAATATCTTAGTGAGAAAAATCACAACTTTTGATTTTGAATTTCATTCCAAGTCTTAAAAGGTAGAGTAATTGGTGGAATCCAATAGGAGTGATTGAATTCAATTTGTTGAGCAAAAATTGACATAGAATGTATGAAACTCAAATTAGTTCTATTCAACTTTCTTTGTGAGAGTGTGAGGGTCAATTTGTGATCCCATTGGATGTCTAGAATGATGAGTCCATATTTGAGTATTCATGCATGGTTGAGATCTTTGTGAATCTCTAGTTGTCTAAATTTTTTAAGCTTTGTGAAAAATTGATGGTATAGTTTGTTGTCAAATCAAATCAAATTCATTCTAAATCTCAAGAGTGAGATTATTTGGGTCAAGAGTGAGTCCAAAAGAAGTGATTAAGTTTGATTTTCATGTGTTTGAAACAAAACCCATCTTTTGTTCAAGAATCTCAAGTATTGAGAGAACTAGTAAAGTGAAAAGAAAAATCTAGGTGTCAAATCTTTTCATATCCATTTCAATTTTCAAAAGAAAGAATCATTGGTATTTGATGAGTCCAATAGGAGATTGGATCTAATTTCTTTTGTGATTTGATTCAAAGATTGTGTGATTTTGTCTTAGTGATCAAAGCAAAGTTTCCAAGTGACTAGTCATTAGTGTGAAGATTGATTCTTAGGTTTGTGAGCTAGATCTTTTGTATATCATTCTAGATTATTGAAGATGTTCAAATCTAGTCTTTTGAAAGTCACAAATTACATTTTTAGAATCATATCACAGGTTTTTATTCACATGGCATCAATAGGTGGCATCCTATTGAAGGAAAGAAAGGATCCTAAGTGCAACCTTTGTGGCAAGGGAGGATATATTTTCTCAAGATGCTACAAAAAGAAGACCAATCCATCCAAGGAGAACCAAAGCAAGGGGGCCGAGGTGAAGGATGGAGCTTCAAGTTTAAAATGCAATTACAGGAAGGACAAGTCCAAGCAAAGGTGTTTCCTTTGTGGAAAGGTGAATGAGGCTTGGAGTCTCACAAGGACTTGCAAGATTTGTCTTCAAGAGTCCATCACAACACATGTTGAATCTTTTGAAATTTTTCATTTGGAAGTGCATTGTTTGGTTTAAGATGCAAAGATAGATATCACTTTCATGAAAGTAAATTGGATTTATTTATGTCCTTGGAAAAGTATTTTGCTTGGAACTTTAGATAAGTTCAAACTTATTGTTATTATCCAAGAGAAATCAATCAAGAATAAGGAGCGATCACAAAATGAAAATAGTTTCATTTATGCTCTCATGTCAACTTATGAAGAACCATTTTGCTTTGAAGATATTTTTGTATCTCAAAGGTGGATTAAGGCAATACTAGTTGAGTGTGATGCCTTAAAAGATAGCAAAATATGTTTTCCTTGTAAGCTTACATTAGTTATGAAGTCAAGGAAATGGAAATATATTCATAATATAGGATCTTTTGGTTTCAATAAGATCATGAATGATGTGTTCATTCATAAAGATGAAAATTGTAAGTTTTCAATCTTAAAGGCAAGTTGTAAACTTCTTATGAGAATAAGTGAAGCATCCAAAGTGGACACTTATATCCATAAGCAAGTAGTTAGCCTTATTGAGATGGAAATACCTTTTGATTTCAATATTGGAAAAATCATGCCAAGTTGTGGTGATTTTTGAACTTATGTTTCTAGCATAAGTAATCTTGATAATCATAGGAAGTGCATATTGAATGGTCATGATTGTTGCGATCATTATGAGACATGGAGGTCTCGGATTTCCATAAAAAAGGAGCATCATGAAGAGGATCTTAAGGAGTCATCTCAAGGTTCAAATGTGCCAAGGATTGAGGAGGAGAGACCTTCTCAAGTTGTGATTCCAAAAAGAATCTCAAGAAACATGGTTGAGTCCATGTGGCTCACATTTCAAGGGAAAGAGGAGCATATCTCATGTGGTATACATCTCATACTTACTTCTCCTATGTCATTTGATAAATCAATTTGCTTTAGTGAGATCATTGCATGAAGTCTCTCTTGAGAACATAGATGATGTTCTTAAAAGGTTGAAATTGATTTTAAGTCAATTAGAAAGCAAATGGTTATTTCATCAAATGTATGCTCTTGAGTCATGTAAGAGCAAAAGTGATTTGTTCACTCATAGTTTGAAAATTTGTATTGAGGCAAATTGTAAACTCTTTATGAGAGTAATTGAATCATCTTCTAAAGACACATATCTCCATAATGAAGTATTTAGCCTCATTGCGTCTGAGATTAGCATGGTAAACAAGTATGAAGATATGATGCAAACACTTTGTTATTATAGCATGCATAGTCTTGCCAATTTGGATGAGTCTAATTCTCTAGATCATGGTAACATGATGTTAGATCTTTGTGATCCTAATAAATAAAAAAGAAATCTTTATTTTCTCAGGGAGGAGCATGCACATGAAGAAGGAGCAAGCCTCAAAGTCAAGCATCTACATGAAATTTGGAAGGAATCAATTTCGAAGATGCTAGGATGGTGCAAAGCTCTCAAGCTCATCAAAGATGTCAACATCAAAGAAGCACTATCATGGATATGGTGATTTCAGATCAACATCAAGCTCATTGGCTGATCTTCACACCTTTTGAACTAGCAAACAACAATTCATCCCATGGAGTCAAATTCAAGATCATGTTTTCCGTCAAGCTAGATTTACCAAGCTAGATTTTTGAGGAGGAGTGTGAAAAATGCAAAAATAAGCTTGGTAGAGGCCAAAAATCTTGTATATAGAGTGATGAAGCAGGTCATCAAAAAACTTGTAACAAAATTCGGCGTTTCATGTAATGTGATTGGCAACAAGAGGGGCTTTTTCTTCATTGCAATGCACTTGCGACAAAACTAGAGTTTGTTTATGTCTCAGACTCGACATCCATTCCTATTCATAGTCATCTATGTCATTGTGTTTTGCTTGGACAAGCTGGTGAATTTTCTCGGGCAACACACACTCTTGCTCCCTCAATTTCAACGACTCCTTCTTCTACTACTATTCATGCATTGGAATGACTTCATCCCCATGCCCTGTTACAACTCCCTAAGATCTTCGACTGCCTTGAAGGTTCCACACACCCCATAACAGTGATGACGCACCATATCTACCCATCTATAGGGTCACAGCCGACCCACCCCCATGCATTAGAGCTATCGACATAGTCATGCCTAGTTGAGCCTCCTACGATAATTGGCGTCCGATACCACCAGCATTGCACTCGGCTCTCCCTAGCACACATCTCCTGGCCTGGAGATACATCCTAGCTCATGCACGTGCTCTCCATCCACCAACTCCTGAGTAGACTAAGTGAATGGAAAGAGGGAAACCCCATACCACTATATAGACATAACACAGTGGGTCCCATCAAGCGCGGTCCTATCGGTGACACGTGGCCACTTAGGATAGTGACGTGTGTCACCCAAACATTTCGATAACGCCATACCTACATCATGCCCCTTGCGAGGCCATCATTGAAGGGCGTACCATTATGTTACATAACATTCCTCCCCCATAATAACGTCCTTCTATGGGGAAAAACCAGAGAATCTGAGTCTCAAATCATCTTCCCTCTCCCAGAGGTCTTCATCATTTGACTTACCTTTCCAATGAATCAAATGTTCAGAAATCAAATGATTTCTCAAATGATGTCGTCAGGTATCCATGATCCTTTCCGGTTCATGGGGTACAAAAGCAGTCAAATCCTCCAATAGCACTAGATCATTTGTGAGAATCATGTCATGTTTTCCACCAAGTTGTTCCTTTAAACGACTAACATGGAATACAGGATGAACTTTAGTTCCAACAAGGAGTTCTAGTCTATACGTAGCCCTACCAATCTTGTTAAGAACTTTGAAAGGACCGATAAAACGTGGAGATAACTTCGAACATTTCCCCGTTCGTAGTGTCTTAGAGTCTTTCTTACTTGATTAGATGTGCCCCATCTTAAGATATTCCTCGATTTGCCTAGCCACTTCTTCCTCTTCCTTTTGACTAAACCTATAAGTTTGTTTGAAGATAGGACGAATATCGGGCAATAGATCTATCTTATGGTCCACCAACCGAACAGGTGGTAGTCCATGAGGTAGTTGTTTCGAAAAAACTTCACCAAATTCTTGTTTTAAATCTTGCAATAATTGTTGCTCCTTATGCAAATTTGTGGTGTTAAAACATGAAAACACATTCACATCACCAACATCACATTGCATACGAGATTTTAAAACCAAATGAAAAAGTTCATAATCAGAATCTTGAAGTTATTTTTAAATACCAAAGTATGGTTTTTGAAATCTATTTCTAATGCATCAGTTTTATCAAAAATCCATTCATAATCCAAGATCACATCAGTTCTATCTAGATTTATGACGTGGAAGTCGAGCCTCAACATGATTTTGCATCCGAAGCTTTAAATTTGAAAACATCCCATTATACCCCGAGGCAAGATGGACCACATATCGGTGATCACTAACCATGGTGGACACCCGGAGCTTCTACGCAAGTCAAGCATTCAAAAAATTGTGAGTACTTCTAGAATCTAATAGTACATTTACGTCCTTCCCTAATATATTGCCTCTCACACAAAACAATTGATTAGGCTTGGAAGAAAGTGTACTAAATTTACAAGTACAATCACAATTATTCAACAAATTGACTTCTAATTTACATACCGATAAATCCACCGCATGAAACTTGACGACTTAGTTTTCCGTTCGGGCCACTGCTTAGCACGGTGCCCATGTTTATTGCAGAGAAAACACAAATTTTGCTTAAGTGCTACTAACCGTGACCTGTCTTTTACCACTAGCTTTCTCTTCTTCTTTTTCTTCTTAGCTTGTTGGTATGCCTCTGCTTCCAACTCGTTGAAAAAACTGCTTTTTCTGTTTATTTGTTGATATTTTTTATTTTGGGCTTCGGGGCCATTTGGTCGTGCGAGTTTTTTTGCGAGGCAACAACGGTGCTCTCATAGGCCTTGGCCACATGGATAGCATCTTCCAATGAAGAAAGGATATTTTGTTTACACTCATTTTGATAATCGGCTGGCAATCCTAAGATAAACTGTGCCAACTTCCTATCAAATAGTTGCACCTTGGCCAAAGAATCCAAGAACTCCTAGACGTAAGCGTCCAATTCTCGGTTGCCCATCCTGCAATTAATAAAACATATACATAACTCAAAATTGTCTATCGTGATGAAAGCCTTACGGAATTCCGCTAGGAATCCAGCCCAAGTCACCGGTTTCACGGTAAGTTCCCTCCACCATGAGGAGGCCTTGTCCTCAAGAAACAATAGAACTGAGGATATCCACTTATCCTTTGGGATGTTGTGCAAGCTAAAATAGCTCGACCAACGATTCACCCAATCCTCAACAACTTTCGGGCGCTTGAATTTTTTATTGCCGAAAAATACTTCCGGTTGGTAGCCCAAGTTGTGTGAATTAATAGGTTGTAATTGATTAAAAAGATTTTTCATTTGGTTATCCTGCTACTTATTGCTTTGATGTAGTTCCAAAACTGCTTTGCCCAAAGTTTGCAATAGCTTATCAGAATCGAGGGAGCCATCATTATCCGATGATGCTGGATGAATTTCAGTGTTCCCTCCATCACTACCGGCTGATGCCAGGTCATGTCCCCCCCACCGGAACTTCATCCTTATCCATTTGCCGGTGAAACACATGACGAGTATAATTGTTCATTTATAAAGCAATGTCTAAAAAAAACACAGTTTTAGTAACCACGCGCTATCTTGGATTGGTTGGCTCCTAAAACTGTTCGCGACATCAAATTCTTTGTGGGGCTATGGAACTTTTACAAGAGATTCATTGAGGCATTTAGCAAAATTGTGGCACCATTGTTGGGGCAAACAAAGACTCATCATTCAATATAGACATTGTACACACGGCAAGAAAGAACAATGTGGTAGCGGACACACTAAGTAGACAGGAGCATTTATTGGCAACGGTAACAACTCAGGTGACTGGCCTACTCCAAGAAATCAAAGAGAACTATGGTGTAGATGCGTTGGCGAAGGACTTAATGATCGAATTCCAGCTTGGAAAGCCTCATAAACATTTCACTTGGAAGGATCAAATGGTTGTTTAGAAACAACGCAGAGTATATGTCCCAGACAACATCAACCTGAGGAAAAAATTCTTGTGGGAACATCATGACGTACTAGCCGCCGGACATCCAGAGGTGAATTGCATGTATGAACTTCTCAAGAGAGGCTTCTAATGGCTAGGTATGTGGGCAGACGTTGAATCCTATGTGCAAACATGTCCTACATGTCAACAAGTGAAGGTGGAACCGCTAGCCCCAGCAGGACTACTCTAGCCATTACCAGTACCAACATACCCATGGGATTCCGTGAGCATGGATTTTATTGTTCAACTACCACAGTGCCAAGGTTTCGACTCAATTTATGTGGTGGTTGACCGTTTTTCAAAGCAAGCTCATCTTGTACCAACTAAAAGTTCAGTGACAGCCGAAGAAGTGGCAAGGTTATTTTTCAAATGTGTCTTCAAATACCATGACCTACCTAAAACGATTATTTCTGACCGAGACACCAAGTTCGTAGGAAAGTTTTGGACTTGTCTATTTCACCTCGTGGGAACTGGACTGAATTTCAGCACTGCATATCACCCTCAGACAAATGGGCAAACTGAGCGAGTCAATCGACAGATTGAACAATATTTACGAAATTATGTTGCTTGAGACCAATCCAATTGGGTCAGCTACTTGGATATCCTCGAGTTTGCACATAACAACCAAGTAAACAGATCTACTGGAAAGGCACCCTTCGAGATAAGCAATGGTCGGCTACCGATTGTTCCGAGCTCTTTTCTTACAGGCGTGCAAGAAACTCCGGTACCCACTGTGGAGGAATTTATCAATGAGTGGCAGACAAAGCTGACAGAGGTGAAGACATTTTTAGAGCAATCACAACGAAGCATGGCAGTTGATGTAAACCCGCATCGACGAGAACTGGAATTTAAGAGTGTGGCTGAACACTAAAAATATCGCATTACCAAAAGGCTTATCTCATAAGTTCGTTCGACCTTATGCAGGGCCATATTATGTCACCAAGAAGATCAACCCAATGGCTTACCGATTGGCGCTGCCATCCAACTTGGATATACACAATGTGCTTCATATCTCATTACTTAAACGGTACAAACTAGATGAGCGATTTGATCGGCAACACGAACTCCGTCACCCACCAACGACACTTGATGATACGAAGAGACTGCTTGTACAAGAACAAATATTGGCACATAGGAAGCGAACTGGCATTCAACGCGAATATCTAGTGAAGTGGCTACGGGCTCCACTCATTGAGGCTTCCGGGGAGTACAAAGACAAACTTAAGGAGGGAGCCCCTGAAGTACTGACAAATTATCTACAGAAAAATCAATGCAATAGCCGTTTTCCTAGATCGGCACACAAAGCACTACCTGGCGGCATGCCTCCTGTATGAACACTCATGGCCACTCTGAAGTTCAAGGAACTTCTAGATGTCTTTCTTAAGTTTGTCAATAAATCACTTGCAGCTTTACACAAGTTTTACGTAAGTGAACTTGATCTACACTTTTCCTGTGCTACTGCCAATGTATTTTAAATTCAAAGTTGTTAAGGCCGGTGGATTAAGCCCGTGCCATGTGTCCTAGGTCTAGTTTGGCCCTGATGAGGACATCAGCTTTCTCAAACGAGGGGAGGATGTTGTAAAGCTGACTCAGGTTCACTAAGATGCCCTATAAGACTCTAAGGGGTGACACTCCCTAAAGGTCCCAGGGCGATTTAGGAAGTCAAGGACTGAGCCTCCGACCTATGATGAGCCAGCCAAGTAGTTACAAGCCATGAGCTAGCTCTGGAGCTCGAGTCATGGCCTAGTCAAGAGCCAAGTTGATTGTGCCGCCGAGACGTCTCCCGGGACCCATGTCCGGGAGCCAGACTGATTCTGCCAAGCTTAATCATCAAAATAAAAACTAAGTTCTAAAAAGCGTGCTTTACCAGAAAGCACTATATTCCAGGATAGAGGGGGTGTAGGGGGAGTCCGACAGACATAAACTTGGACACCTCAACCAGCGCCAAGAATCCAGTCGCCAGGTCTCAACTCCCTCTACCAGCACGAGCCAAACACAAAGCCCAATACGTGTTGGTGGCCCCGAGACCAGTCAGTCTATGTATGAATGTAACCTCTTCCAAATTTAATAAAGTTGATCCTTGGGGATGATTACCCTTTCGGTTTCGCCTCCGGGACTAGTCCAAGTGGAAGGACCCTTACTACAACCTTTTTGTGTCGTCGGCGCCTAAGGGTCCACGTCACCGACTTGTGGCTCGCCGCTATGCCATTTGGTCAGTTTGGCGACCACTACGCCTTGAGTTTCATGTGTGGCTTGTTTTTGCCTTTGGTTACCTTTTGGAGACGGATTCTGAGTTGGCTTTCGGGTTGGTTGGGATTCCAGTTTTCTTAAAGTCTGAATGGTTAAGCTTGTTACGTTTCTAAGTTGGCTTTTACGTAAGTGCATGATGGATGAATGTTAGACTTAAGCGCGTGTTGGGGAAGCCGCTCAAGTCCCAGCGCCCTTTGAGGCGCCAGTGCTACACATAGATGGCTAGGTTTTCTGTGTTGAAGATAAGTTAGTAAGCCCCTTGGCAAATTGATTACTATCCTTCAAATTTGCCCTTATTATCTGTGTGAATAAGGGTCTTTGTACTATAAGGTATTGTTTGTTGCTAGTTTTTATGGGTTGAAGTAAATTTTTTGATATTGCAAAGATCCAATGAAGCATGTGTCGGGTGTAGCTGCAAAATCTTGACTCTAAACGAAAATAAGATTCGTTGATGCTAAAGTGCTCAATAAGAATGTATTTCTCTCTTCGCGATGTCTTTCTTTCCGCATGCAGTGTCTCTCATGAAAACCAGCGCACTTTTGATGTATGTGATGATCGTACCACACGTTCTTCAAGAGATATCACCGATGATGATGAAGTGCAGAAACGTGAAGTTTAAGTGAAGTAAACTTCCATCGTATTGTGTGCAAAATGGATGAATCTGCTGCCAAGAAAACATGCTAGTAGAAGAGATACCCATGGACAAGGATTTGTTGCTATGGTGAATGGCGTATGGTAGTAGCAACATATACTGACTACAAATATGCCTTTGAGGGGATGTAACTAGGGAAGAAACCAGTGACACAGTCTTGCCATGCATTCAAAATGGACATCAGTCTTTGTTAATGAATCTGGATCAGCAGCTACAACTTTTACACTGATTCAATTTCTCGCACAATGTACTCCCCCCAGATCCTAAGTTTGACTGACTGCATGAAGCGAACATGAATGGGGAAAACTTTCTGAAAACACTCTGATAAAATGAAGACGAGCACAATTAAATCAGAGAATTCTCTTCATGATATGAAGGACCAAATACAGAAGCAATCATTATTTAACAATCAAATAACCAATCATAAGTAGAATACGACCACATAATGTTCTACTTTTGGAGAAAATTTTATATCTTTTTTAGTTAACGTTATTTCGAATTTCCATAAAGATGTTTCTCTCTTGTGGAATATAGGCAATACTTACTATCTATTACATTTTTTTATGTATGAAGATTATGTAATACAAATTTACTTTTAGGATGTGTTAATTTACTTGAGACACACGTGTTGTGAGACTATATTTTCATGGTATTGTTTTCAAATCTTCATTATTTTAAGGTCTTTAAAACAAACACGCGCTACAAAGTACTACATGTGCATGTTTTTACAATGCAATTGTGCCACTAATAAGTACAATAAACTTTTGCTCAAAGATTTCTTTGGCACTTATTTTTTGAGTATGAGAGTGTAGGTTAGTAATAAAGTAGTAGCACTGTTACACAAAATGTACATGCAAGACGAACCTAATTTATGAGCACAAGGCTCTTAATATGTTAGGAGTGCAACATATGGGGTGGTTTGAGTTTGCAATTGTGCACTATTTTTTTTTTCTTACCCAACTAGTCTTAGTGGGCTTAACATAATCATTGTTTTTTGAACTCATGTACTAGAGCGCATCACTTACAAAGTACTAGCATATTTTATGTAGAAATGTAAAATGTGGGGCCGAATCTAGCTTGAGAGTGCAAAGATGCAAGATGTAGAGATACAGAGTTTGAGCATGCATCAGTGTGGAAAGGTATTCTAGTTTAGTCCCAGTCTCGTTAACCATAACCGACAATTTTCACCAATACTCCATAAGATGCTCTTGAAATGAGGCTTGAGGTACCAAGGGACACACATTTTGAATTTATGAGGCCTTGACCCACCCAAGAGATATTCCTCGAGAGGAGCATCTACTCATATGCTTACATGGGATTCCTTGTATGTTATATGTCCCAGGCTTACCAAATTATTCACAAGAAAAGGGGAAAATCTCACACGCAGGAAAACAATCCCCCCAACAAAAGAAGGCCCACGCGGCCTTCACTTTGAAAGCCGTCGACGCGACGTGCGCCCACGCTTTTGAAAGCCGGTTTTGGCCTTTGGGAAAACTTACCGTCGCCGGGGAGGCGATCCCGGCCGTCACCAGCTCTTCAGACGTCTCCAGACGGGACGTCACGTCGCCATCCCCGAAGCAAGCCGTAGCTTGTTTTTTGCGCACCAGGGCGTCAAAAGAGAGAGACGAACAAAGCCAGCAGCAGCAGCAGCAGCAGGAACAGAGAGAAAGAGAGAGAGAGAGAAAACGGAGGAGGAAGCAGGAAGAAGGAATTTTATGGACGTTTGTAGACAAGGAATTTGTGAAGGAGATCGAGAGGAGAAGCGAGGGTTGGATCGTGAGGAGGAGGAGGAGGAGGAGCGAAGGCGTTGTTTCGCTGAGTTTTGTGTTGCAGGGAAAGCAGTGGTGGTGCTAGGTGCTGCGCTTGTTGTTGTTCATGCAGGCAACGCAAGGGCCGTGCTGCAATCAGGTCCGGCTTACACACCTTTTTCCTGTAAATTTCTTCGTTCTTAAATGATTATTTTGTGCCCTTTCTTCTGGTCTGGGGTTTCGTCGGCATTCTGTGAAAGCTGTTAAAAACTGTGAAGCTGTGGCAGTCGTGTGACCTCTTGGATTAGCTCAACTCATCTTAAGATGCAGAGGGACTTTTTGGCACTGGTTGCAAGGTCAAATTACCAATGGCACGTTATAATATCAAAGATTATAATTCGTGGGAGTTATCAGAGTGGGAGATCGAAGTAGTTTTTGTTATAATCTTTTTGTGTGCTTGAAGTACCTTTTATGAGGTGTGACTTTAGGTTTCTGTTATATTTTGAATGAAAACCTAGACTTATCTGTTTTTCTTGTCCGATCTTCTAGTTAGAGGGATGCTTTGTTTGATTATGCTATGTTGCTGCTGTATTTCTTCGTGGGTGCCCGTGATCAGCATATCCGTTGCCTCTGTTAGTATCATTATCCTTCCAAACTAGTCTACTTATTCTCTGGCTTACATTCTAACCTTTGCATATATGAACTTTCAGTCCACTACTACTACTTTCACGTTGATTTTGTGAAAATTTCTCTTCTTGCAAATTTCATCCCGTAGAAGATTGTTTGCAGCTGAGAAGCTTGAAACATCATGCCGGTGCAGAGTTGATGAAAACCTCTTTTCTGCACTGGCATGAATAATTTTGAAAAAGTTATTCACGACAAAGACTTCAGTCACTACATGCCATTTGAATTCCTTTGTTGGAGTCCCAAACTCCACAACACAATTAGATTATTTCTTTTAGATTGTTGCACTCAAATGATGGCATGCATCGCACACAGCACCCGAGAAGATATCACTGAACCTGACCACCTTTTGGTCCAATTTATCAGCCAAGGTTTCCTGTTTTCACAAAGAATTTCCCTCTTTTAAGTCGCAGATGTGATATGCTCTGGAATTTGATGGGTATCATGGCATTGTGTTTTGAGTTTGCTGGCTGACTGAGTTCACTCTTGTTGTTCTAGGCTGGCCACTATGTGATAGGTATCACGGCTCAAACAATGTTGCATGTTGAATGCATATTCATCCATGTGTGTTCTTGTTTTTTGGGTGTCGTATTGCAAACGTTTTTGTATTTTGGTAACTGTGCTTTGTTCAAGTTAAAAAAGTTTGGTGCTAGTTCATGGTGCGGAAAACGTTTTTTAATTCTATTACTATGTTCTGTTCAAATTAAAAAAGTTTTCTCCAAGAGCATCTTGGGAGACAGGAATGCCGCTTACACGGACATTGCGGGTCTTTTGCTCTCGCAACCGGCTCTCGGTGAATAGAGGGATCAAATGAGTCAGATCTTTCATTGGAGTAGATAGAATTGTCGATTTCTTATAGGGGGTTAAGGAAAGAGTAGTCTTGGGCTCATTATTAGACAGAGAAGGAGAGATCGGGATGGCGTGAGGCAAATTAGATTGAGACCCTGGAGCAGGTGTAGCTAGAGATGCAGAAATCGTTGAGGCTGCAGCAATGGAGTTCAAAAAAGATGGTGCAAATGGAGGTGCTATTTGCGAATCTGCAAGCGAGCAGGGATTGAAGCTCCCCCTATTACCTCCCTTCTTATTCCTGGCCATTTCTACGATCTGCAAGGTAGGCAATCATAGCCACAATCAGCTTGCAAACCATTTACAGGCACACAACGAGCTGCATTTTGCAATTTCTGGGCAACTATGGATGGATTTGAGACCACTAGCTAGCGAGTGGATCTCACGTGCCCTTGTAGCGAGTTGTACAAAGGTCAGAGCTACAACAATGATAAGTTGCGAGTTGTAGCAACACGCGCTAGAGCGCCATTGCTGGAAGCGAGAGAGAGAGAGAGAGAGAGAGAGAGAGAGAGAGAGAGAGAGAGAGAGAGAGAGCTTTATTAATGTCTTTTCCATGCCAAAAGGCATATAAGACTAGTAAATGTACATGTCAAGTATGTGGTAACAGTGGGGGTGTATGAAATGTTTGTGAAATAGTAACAAAAGTAACATATCTAAATACTATGAACTGAAATAAATGTGATGAAATATGAAATATGAAACATGTGGGAGCATAGATACGGCTAAATGCCACAAATTAGGTATGATACTATCATCCAGTCCTGTCCTGCTGATGCTATAGAAAGATGTAATACGAGCTGCAACATGGAGGACCACTGTTGTTCGCTGATGTCGTCTAGGAGGATGAGGTCCTCTCATGATAGGTCGTGTAGCTCGCATGCTCCTTCCCAAGTCGAGTGGTAGCTGCTTGTCGCATGCTGAAGGTAGGACCAAAGAAAAGTATCCCCAAACAAGTGTAAGAAGAAACCACCTCTAGGGTCTGTCCATCGAGAGTGAGCACTTGACGTTGCATGAAAGCTCAAGAAGTGTTGAAGACCATAACCTTGGTCTTCGCAATGTTCACTCCCAATTCCCATCTGGTACAAAAGCCCTATAAGCAATCCAGTTGCCTCTGTACCCCTCTCTGGTCGGAGATACTAGTACCACATCATCAACATAAAGGAGGATAGCAATCAGAATATCGCCAAGTCTGCAACCAGATTCGGCATGCTGTGAGATGACTTTCTCTAGCTCATCAATGTATAATCCAAAAAGAACTGGTGAAAGAGAACAACCCTGCTTCACACCAATAGTGCTCCAAATGTGCTCAGAAATGCCATTGTCATGTCGGGAACATCCCAAAACCCTCTCATAAAGAGCCATCATTGCCAAGATAATATTGGTGGAGAAGAAAAAGTCACGAAGTCTTTGAATGAGCAACGAGCGTGGTACAGAATCAAAGGCTTTCTTGAAGTCCAAAACAACAGTAAACCTTCTCCTTCCTGTACATAGCTTCCTCAATCAAAGCTTAAAGTGTGAAGATATGGTCAGCGATAGAATAATGAGATCGCAACCCTGCCTGTCCCAATGCATGTGATCTCTTGGATTCCGCCTTTGAACTCACTGTAGAATGAAGTATGGTACGGTAGTTACGAGGATTCATGGGGTACCATTTTTATGGATAGGGTGGAGGCTAATGTGGGAGCAAGGAGGTCGGCAACATGGGTTAGGAGTTCGGATTCAAGGTCTTCGATATCTCTCGCCTTATGGGACTTCATTCTCTTGATGGCCATAAGTTGGTGGCATAGTCGGCCCATATGCGGAGGTCATTCAGGAGAGGTGGTGGAGCACGAGGGATAAACTCACACCAAAAAGCGCTCGAGGAAGAACTGATGAGAAGGTCAACATGATGTTTTCCTTCAGAGTCATGATAAGCACGCTTTTAACTGCAGACTGTATGATGGTAAGAGCGTTTGGAGGAACGGAGGTGGTGGGGAGCATGAGTACGTGCGTGGGTGACCAGGTGATGAAGAGATCGACATTCGACATTATACCACGGGGGGTGTAGAGAATGGGGTGATAAAGGATGTGTGGATTTGCCTTTATGGGAAAGCTAGAGAAGCGAGAGAGAGAGAGAGAGAGAGAGAGAGAGAGAGAGAGGCCACCATGCGAAGGGGTAAAGATCCCACGTTACCATTGCTACAAATTGTGGCACATCGGACACAAAGAGATGGACATGCAAATATTGCCACAATTGTTACACAGGCGGGCCTATGCGCATCAAGGCACATTTACTGTGTTTGATGGGTTACAAATTGCCGCTTGCATGCACGCTCCTGACATGCTATTAACTCTTGTTGCAGTGGACGAGGTTGGCCCTTCGAGGCCTAGCGGTAACACTCTCAGCTCTAGCCTCTCTCGAGTCTCAATTAATTGAAGTTTGAATTATGATTTCAATTTTCAATGTTGAATGCTCCAATGTTGCAAGCCAATTCAAAATGGCCGATTCAATTCGATTCGATCCGATTTGAACCGGTTACCTCGGTTCCAATCAGGGGCTGGTTCGAACCGTTTGTTTTTGGTTTTGGTTTTCTTGGGCAAGAACAGTTTGAACGGTTCGGCGGTTCGAACTGCGGTTCGATGCAACTATGGAATGCTCACATGTGACGTTACATTGCACACTGCACAATTTGTTTTTTGAAGTTTGGTTTCTATCATCAATGTTGCAACTTTCTAACATCAAACAATGGACATTGAGTTACATTTAACATTGTATTGAATCAATTATGATTTCTCTAATATAATGTTCATTGCATAGATGCACATTCCGTTCCGGATCGTGATCCGGGACGCGTTCGGGATCACGATCCAGGAATTCCCGTTAGGGTTTCCCGGATCGCATTTTTTTTTTCAAGTCGCCACATGTAAAGGGATATCCAAGAAGCAATTATTATGCAGTTCTGTTGCTTGGTTTCAGATGGCTGCATTCATCAAAAATCTGGACATCACAGATCTGCAAATATTTGCTTTTTCATTCACAGATCTGCATTCACAGGCTACATTCATCAGAAATCCGGACATCAGCAGATTTGCAAACCATTGGAATAACAAAGACAAAATTAGATATTCATTTCAATAGCAAAAGCAACAGATTTGGACATCAGAATTTTGCAATTTACAAATTGCCATTATATAGGACATATTTCATGACTCATATGAACGGTCAATTCTCAAAAATCAGAATTGAATCTTGATCATTGCTACAAATTGCAAGTTGTTGTGAACCAGGTATGGTTGCAGCGTCATATTTGATGGTTGGAGCGATGCAAGGAAGTGCCACATATTGAATATCGTGGTGTCTTCCTGCATGGGGACGATGTTTTGAGGTCTATCGACACCTCTGGGGTAGTAACGACTGACGAGTACATGTTTACCCATATTCGAGCTGCCATTGAGGAGGGTGGGCAACGACACATCGTACATGTATAATCAATCTATTATCAAGATTCCAGATTGCATTAAACATGTATATGGGGCTTGAGCTTATTACTTAGAAGTTTCAAATTAGTAGCTACTAATCACAACTCAGTACTTACAACGTAGTTCGGACTTACTAGTAACTATTGAATACTTGCTTGAAGTTGCTAGTTACTAGTTGGTAGTAAGTTATAATTACTAAGTAGTTACTAGTAAGTACACGACAAATAGTAAGTTGTGAGTTCTGAGTGCTCAAGTGAGTCAGTGACAAGGGTCAATGCGCATGGCGCATCGCTCAAGCCTACATTAATTTTCTTCATAGTTTCAATTCAAGACTTTCAACTTCCAAGTTCCAAGTTCCACTTTGAAAATTGAAACTCTCATGTGACATGAGCCAGCTCTGAGTTGCCACAGTTCACTACTACCCTACTACGATTTTGATGTGCTCAAGTGCAAAGGTATTGAAGATGTAAGGTTACAGGTATACCTCGCCCATGACTTCCTAATGGGCTGTAGGTCAGCATCCACGGACTGCCGCTCAACATGTAGCTCTCTCGTCCTCAACTGCTCCATGGTCGGGCCCTCCCACTCAACACCGATACGAGATACTGTCACAAACACACAAACACTCCCTCTCTTTCACACACAGCGTTCGAAACGCGTTTCGATGAAACACTGCAATGTTCATTGTTCACAATCGAATGTGTTCATAGTCTTGGAACGACTACTGAAAGTTTACGCAAACTTGAGGCAGATGGTTGTTTTGAGTGGGTGCAGTGGGGGCCATCACAAGAGCCCAAGGGTAGGAGGTTCTAGTTGGTCATGCTCTCATCCTCATTTTTGGATGAAGCACGTTCCACTGTCGTGGGCCTACAACCTATCTACATTGTCCTGCGCCTTACAGATCGGGAGGGTTGCATGTTGGGCCTTCTATGTGAGTTCATGGATAGGTTGGGCTAGCAGCTATAGCAATGTATGACCATCAGCCTGGAGAGGTATATTGTCTTGACTCTTGGGACTTGAGTTCTTAGTATTTTGAAACATTATTTTCAAGTTTAAACTTTGACATGTCACATTTGAAATCTTGAAATTCCATTGATCATTGATAATTTTTTGGTTGAGTTTTCAACTAATAATAACATGTCATTCAAATGTTACAGGCTTGAGGAGATCCAGCGCCTTTGGTAAAGTGGATGGGAGTGGCTTCATCACCCCTTGCATGCCATGGCCCATATACTCCATTCGTAATGGAGGAGTGATTTCAATGTGGCATGTGGCGAGTGCAATGTGCATAAGTTTTTGGATGACATCGATGTGGCAAAGGTTCCAGACTTGCCACCAAGATCGCAGGATAATGAGGATGTGTATGCATTCCTCCATGAGGAGGCTATGCAGAGGATACATGAGCATTTTAAATTGTAATTTGTGGGGCTTTTGGCTGCTGGAGCCTGCTGGCGATGATGAATCATGAAACATTTGTGGCTAAGTTGAAACTTCAAACTTGAAAGCTCTAACTAGTAAGAACTTATAAGTATTAAGTATGAATAATGAGCCTTGAGACACATTTTTGAATTGGAATACATAAATGATTATGATATATAAAAGCTTTGAAGACAGATTCTCATGCTTAGCATAGACTATTTCTTCACATTAGTGATTAGTGATTAGTCAATTAGAAACTAAAAGAAAAGCTTACCATATCGCGGGTAGTAATACGTTTGCCAATCCTTATGTGCAGGACCTATCACTCAAGCACATGCATTGCGTAGGAGGCCAAGAGACGATGCGAGCTCTCGTGCTCACGACTCCGACGATGAGTTAGAGGCATCATCGGATTCGGCATCATCATCAGAGGAGTATGTAGAGGAGGGAGATGAGGAGGGGTCTGAGGAGAGTGATGATGAAGATGTGATATGCAATAATGCATGTTATGTGTAAATAATAATGTAACTACTTTGTTGAAAACATAATTTGTAACTTCAAGTTTCTATTAAGTTACTAACATGCCTACACCTACTTGCAAGTCGCAAATCTATTTTAATTTATCTAAGTCTTGCTAGAATTATACTTTCAAGCAATGATAACTGCACTACATTGGTTGGCCTCACATCCTCAATACGGTGTTGCCAAACATATATTCTCCAGTGACATATGTGCTTGTATTAGAGGCATTGATGGCCCTCAAAAACATGGTCCCCATACCAGAAGACACCAATATATTTAGTATGTGGCGCTTCCTTGTATCACTCCAAACATCTGAAATGATCCTTATTGACTTTAGAGATTGGCATTTCTCCAAAATGAATTGTGACTAAATAACATCATGAATGATAGGTATTTACTAGTAAGCACTAGCAATGTGTATTATGCACTTTGCAAAGTTCTAATTTTGAGAATCTAAGTTCAAATTCAAAAAATGATTAAACTCCAAGTTTCCATTATCTAAATGGCAAATTGAATGAAACATTGACAATTCGACAAGCAATTAGGTTTTATCTAAAGTCTAATTATGGGAGCTAGCATGAATCTATTATGCGAGCTCTCATGCTCACGACTATTATGGGAGTTAGGACGTAGATGAATCATGATAGATATCCGATGCTAGATACTACCCATGATCTCTTGATGTTGCCCAAGTCCTTGTTGACAGAATTGCGCTCTGAAACAAGGTCCTTCGTTCCGAGTTGCTCCATGCTAGGCCCCTCCCCCTCAAAATTGATACTAGATATGACTCTCATCATGTGCCTCCATGCAGGGGTGCTATGGACTCTAGGGGTGCTACGGAGAGTCTAGAGCATTGAGCAATTACCAGTAAGTAGTTGCAAATGATGAATCATGAATCACATGTAATATGCAAAGTCAAGTCATATTAAAAACTTCAAAGACAAAGGTGCTCAAATTCAAGTTTGTGAGAGTATAAACTTTGAAGCTTGAAATTCAAAAGTTAGCGTGACTCAATTGTCAATGTGTCATTGAAAATCGAGAATCAAGATTCAAAAGGTATATACTACATATTATAAATAATATGAGAATCTAGAAATCAAGACTCAAGAGTCAAGAATGTACATGACCCAGTGGAAGGGGAGGTTGCACATGTGGAAATCCTCCAAATCGCAACTTGGGCATACTCCTATTTGTGGTTTGGTAGCAACCCATGAAATAGTCTTTATCCCCAAGTTGTTAGCTCTCGCATCATGATCTCTCATCAATGGTCTCTCCAACATCTTATGTCAAAAATTCAAATTTGAACATTAAAAATTAAAACATTTCAAGTAACAAGATTTAAGTTTGAAGCTTCAACATTTACAATTAACATGTATTTTAGTTTCAAGTTTGAAGTTTCAATGTTGAAGTTTTGTTTTACAAGTTACAGTTGTTAGGAATCATGAATGCTATTTCCATACCAAAGATAAAACTTGTTAAGAGTACCCCTCGATATGTATAAAAAGAAACTATCTCAATGGTGATGATCTAGTGTGAGGGTTTGCCTTTGCATGAATGAGCGTGATGTATTGAAGACCAGGTTTTTTAGTCTTATTGACATTAACCTCCAATTTCCTATCTCTATAAAAGGAATGTAGTGCATCAAGATGTCGCTGCAAGCCCTCTCTAGAAGGAGAGACTAGGACCACATTGTCTGCAATGTGCATATTAAGATGGATATCAGTTTGCAACCGTGACCTCCATTTTGGCCAATAGCCTTCTCAAGCTCATCTGCGTAGAAATTGAATAATGTAGGAGAGAGTGAACATCCCTAATTCACTCGTATAGTATTGATAACCTGCTCAGATATGTCCACAGAAGACCTGATCACCCACTGATATAGTGCCATTATGACGAAAATGATATCAGAAAAGAAATGGAGCTCCTTTAGCTTGTGGATGACAAAATGGCATGGTACTGAATCAAAGGCCTGCTTAAAGTTCACACAGCAACAATAGACGCTTGTCCTTCCTGATCTTTGTGTTCTCAATGAGGTCCCTAACAATGAACATACAATAAGATGTCGAGTGATGGGCTCTGAAGCCAATTGCCTGGCAACATGCAATTTTCAACTTTTTGTCTTGACTCTGTCTGCTCACTGCAATGTGAAGGATGGTTCAATATTGCAAGACCAAATCCTAAATTTATGAGGCTCTTTAATATGTTTTCACATAGGTGAGCTACTTAGTACTCGCATTACCTCATCCATGGATTGATTTTTGACATGCCAATCCATTAAGTGTGCCAAGGACTTGCATCGAAACAAATGTTGCAAACATGGGATAATTTTAAAATGACAAGCTCCAACCTCAACAATAGCTCGCTAAGGAAAATTTCATCACACACAAAAATGGAGGAGAGAGAGCAAAAGGGGTGGGGAGGTTTGATTCTCGATCAGAGAATCGAATTCTGCATCCATGGCTGCTTTCCACTGGTTAGCATCAGGTGTTGTCATTGCCTCATGAACTGTGTTCGGTTCCTGCACAAAGTAGCAGGTCGGATCATCCATGAATTGGGATGGAGGCTGTCTGGGTCGATTTGATCTCCTGGGTTGAATTTCGACCCTCTGATGCTGCTTGTTCTGTTGAGGTTCGAACTCATTGTCTGAGTCAGTATCGATTTTCTGGTTTTCGAATCCTGGGTCGGATTTTGGGGTTTCTCAACCCTGGGTCGGATTTTGACTGTGGGGTGCACCTTTTTTAATTATACAATGGGAAAAGGCTCATGCAAGCATGCATGAAGTGAATGAGGTGTGAGGGACATGCAACCGTACAACTCAAGCAAACTCTTCTATCTCATGTTGCATGCATGCATGTGGTTTTCTCTAGTTGCCATTTGTTACATTCTCAAGCATGTAGATTTAACCTTAGCAGGCATAATGTTCTAGTTATATTATTCAAGATGTGCAAGTCTAAATCATTAAGTGGGTTCAGGTCTTGAATCTAGAGGCTTATTGAAGCTGCCATACCCCGCGACCAGGCTTATTGAGGTTGTCAATCTCGTGACAAGGCTTATCGACTGCTATACCTCATGGCAAGGCTTTTGGGGCTGCTAGATCGCTGATGAACATTAAGGGGTGATCAAGCTCTTGATGGAATCCCCTCAAATGTTGTGGTCATTTGGATTTTTTCTCCTATAGATACCCAGTCTCATATTTTAACTCTTGGCCATGGCTCCTTTTTTTGGGCGCTTGTTGATTCCTAATGCATCACAATCATAATAAGTCCTTCAAAAATTTCAATCCATATTGGGATAACCACATCAACCTCTACAGAACAGGGACTTTGAAGATTGGGGGAAGGATACGAACTGGTTTTATAGTTAAGGCATACTTAAGTTTTTCAAAAGCATCTTGCTCTTTTTTATCCCAATGAAGTTATACCCTCTGTTTGGCAAGTTCATAAGTGTCGAAGCAATTTGAGCAAAATGCTGTATGAACCTCCTATAGTAAGAACACAAACCAAGAAAGGATCTAACTTCATGCACATCTTTTGGAATAGGCCAATCTTGAATGTTTGCAAAACCCATACTAATGCCATCTTTGGATAACTCGTTTTTAGATACAAATGCACCAAGATGATAATGAGGTGATGTGATCACACAAATCTTTCATCAAGAAGTTAAAGCTTTTATTGAACCTAGGCTCAGATACCACTTTGAAATTAACTTGGCAAAAGGTTCTAACTTTCAAATAATACTGGCAACTAATCAAAGCTGGCTCACATGCGTCATGAATGTAATACTTTCTGGAAATAAAGGTCAACTTGCAAATAGAAAACATATCACATTGCATAATACTCATCATAGAGGGCTCAAAATGGGGATCCCCTCCATATGGGAAATCTTATTTATGCAATCAACCACAGACAAAAGTCAGTACTTGTTGCTTTTTCCGTAGAGGCCTGTTATGCCTGTAGGTTGCAACTTGAAGGATCATTTATAATCCTATTGGAAGCCGTAATGAGTGCAATTTTGTACACCAAACATGTTCATGTTTGATGCAAGATATGACACTTAGAAGTTCCAGCATTGCCATTTGAAGATTCAGGTTCTCAGCTGAAAGCCTTGACGAATGTTTGGACAACATTGTGTATTTATGCTTATTGGAGATAAATGTCAGTTTTTCTGTGAAGATTTTTAAAATCAAGTAATGTAATTAGTTTTGGTCTATTGTCAAGGATGGGGCTGCAACTTTTAATTGATGACAGTCTCAGGTGGATTATGAGGGATTTACATCTTCAGTTGTTCTTTAATATAATTTTTTGCCATCATATGATTCTGACAATTTGCTTTCATAGTGCTTATTTGTATTTCCTTCTGATTTCTGTATGGTGCAGAACAATTTGTGCAAGGTGTGAATGAGGATGGAGAGGAGTATGTGAAGCTTCCAGTGGTTCCGTTGCATGCTCAGCCTGGGGCTTGGGGCACCGTTTAAATTAGGGATGCACGTGCATAAAACTAAAACAGGGATTTATCTATTTGATAGCAATTATTACAGAATTTTCTGTAAGTACTATGGCAAATGTACCAGCATAACCTATTAGTATTTAACAAAGTAGTGAGCATCTGTGTGTGTGTGTGTGTCTCTCTCTCTCTCTCTCTCTCTCTCTCTCTCTCTCTCTCTCTCTCTCTCTCTCTCTCTCTCTCTCATATGCACGTCTCAACACAAACTGTGTCAGCAGCAGTTTGACTGCTGTAATATTATTCTCCACGTCCTGCACTCAGTTGATTATTCTTTTTGAGGAGTACATGAAGCTGAGAACTCTTCCAACTTGAATAAGGTTGAAGATTTAAGGTATCAAATATTTTTTTCTTCTTTGATCGAGACATTCCTCATCAACAGTCGGAGTTGAAGATTTCTCACTAGTATCCAGACAGCAAGAAGTCATGTCAGCAACCTCTGTTCCAGGTAGTAGACCTCGGGGACGCCCTAGGAAGGATGCAAATCGTCAACTGGTTGTTGCTGCTTCTTTTGGCCAAACTTCTGGTAATCTGCCACCTTTTCCTGGATCAGAACTTGGGGAGCTACATACTGAAGATGTAGAGTGTCCACAAATGGAGGATGAGGATGAAGCACATATGGCGGAACGTCTTCAGCTGCAGAAGAAGAAAGAGATAAAGCGATCTTGGAGGGAGGAGTGGAAGATACAGCATAAGTGGGTGTATCCTATAAGAAAAGATGGAGGGGAGATTAGACTGAAGTGTCATTGGTGCACAATATTTAACATGGACAACGTTTTTGCCAAAGAAGGCTGTAGCACGATCCAGCTGAGTGCTCTGAACACGCACGCTAAATCTGAAGCTCACAAGACAGCAGAGAGCCGTTGGGACAGTTGTGACATGACTCTAACGACATTGAACGTCCCCGACAGTTTGTGGGATCTGGGTACGTTTGTGCAGAACCTTACCTCACCTCCCAGTGTTTGCCTGTGGATGTAGCATAATGTCATGTAACGCAATGCTCCAATGCTGCATTCCAGTTCAAAACTTATTGGAGAGAGAGAGAGAGAGAGAGAGAATATTTTCAATCAGGAACGATTAGACATGTTTCTTTTCCGTTCATTATAGTGGTTGTTAGCTGATATTTGGAATGAGACCTGAAGGCATCAATCCACCTTGGAAGTAAGAGACTCTGCATACTTATAAATTTCAAGGCAAAAAGATCTTTGATTTCTTTTAGTTAAGTCTGGAGGGTCAGGATTGTGCAAAGTCAAGAAGTAGCAAACAGGACAGCAATAATCTTGAACGTGGCGGCAGGTGTAACTTTTATCTGGAACATTTACTGGTGAGCAATTTGGCTGCAATATATTTTGCAGATCCAAGAAGCAGAAATCTGGTAGAATTCCAGAATTTATGGGTCATGCCTATTTTCTTGTTATGTCAAGGTCATATTTCTCATATTTTTTTCTGTTCTGTTTCTTATTTTCTCACAAACTTTGCTCGTACAGAGCATGCAGGTGCCAGGAATGGAGGGAACGATGCTGGTGAAGGAGAAGCAGGTGACAGGGCTGATGAAGCTGAACTGAATGGGGCAGGGTTGGGAAGGAAAAGGAAAACTACTCCTTTAACGAAAGGAGAGACTCTCGGGTCAATAATGCAGAAGAACAACAGTAGGATTGTGGAAGTTCTTCTGGATGCTGAGACGGGCAGAAACAAACGTCATGCCACTGATGTGGCATTAGCAAAGCGACATTTTCAGCTGGAAGAACAAAAACTGCGTATAGAAGAACAACGACTGGAGTTTGAAAAAATGAGATTTGAAGGGACTATGGCATTGGGTCAAGGCTACATTACAGCTCTTACAAACATTGGCAATGGTTTGATGAAGATAGGCAATGCTATGGAGGCCACCAAGAAGTCATAGATTCATCTAACAGCTGCTTTTTCCCAAGACAAGTTTTACCATCTTGTTCTTCTTATTCTGACTAGATGTGCTTATTTCCTTTTTGTGAACATTATCTTATTTGTCTGCTCTTTAGTAGGTTGAGTTCGAAAAAACTACTTTTGTGCCTTACTCCGTATTCCTTCTTTTGTAATTAAGACCCGTCTTAAAACTGGTGTATTTGCAGAATGATTAGCTACTGCGTTGGAGTCTTTAATTATTTCTTCCCATTGGGGTTATTTGTTGAAAAGATGTACACTGTGGTTCTTGTTCACAATTTCTTACTCTATTGAGGTTCTAGTTCTAGTTTTTTGAGAATCTTTGCCTGGGGTCTGTCTAGGACGTGCTGTTTATATGCAAGTCTACTGATCTACTAATATTCTGCAAATCGGAGGGAAATAACAACTGTCAGTCTTTACATACTTGTGGTTGGTTAAGAAAGATCCAAATATGGATACTCTTCTGGACATTCAGTAAATCTTGACCCTTTTTGGATCTTCAAGCACAAAAAGTCTCAAAATTTTGAACTATCATGATATATTATTTTGCTCATCTGCAATCATTCAGTAGAATGATTTTGTTTCTTAGAAATATTTCATGACTGTTTGTGATAATTTTTCCGGTGTATAAAGTGTATGTGCTAAATTTTCATTACTTTTCTCGTCAAAATGGAACACTAGCTCTTATCATACACAAAGTTTTTAATGAATGTGAGCTGCTGCTCATCGGCCCTTTTTTCTCATGGGTATGTATGATATAGCAATCTAAGTTTTATGAGGCAAGGCATTAACCATATATCCACACATTGGATTGACTTTAGTGAGTTTGTTCAAAGCTGGTTAAAATTTTTGGTTGCTGAGAAGAAGCCTAGCGGTTAGTATTAAGTATTAATTAGCAACAAGGATTAGCTAAAGCAACATTGTTAGTCAATAGCAAATAACATAATCCCGATATAATTTACTCCTGTAAGAAAATCCCGAACTTGTAATTTGACGAGAACCACCACGCTGTACATTGATTTCAAAAAATTTCCTACGTTCACAAGCTAAAATAAATTCCAACTACAGTCACCCTATTTAATATTACCTTTATATCACAAGGAAGTTTATTTTTATAGTGAGTTCTCACTTGGCTGAATAGTTTGCCATCGGTTGCTTAACCGGGTGCAAGAAATAGACACGATATAACTAATGGATCTATTATTGTCTTTTAGTAAAATTAAGCAAGAAAGAGACAATATAAACAATTGGATCTGTTAGTGTCTTTTAGTACCACAGTACATGGGCATTAATAAAGTGCGTAGTAATGTTGTAGCATTTGCTCCAATCTGGTTGAAGGACTAGGACTTTGTGTTAAGCTTGAAGATGAATATCTTCTTTGATATGTTGGGTACTATTATAGATGCATCTGCAGCTAGCGAAAGAAATAGTTGTAATTAGTCAACGTGCTAATCAATTCCATCAGCAGATCATGGGCCCTCAACCAAGGAAAACTTTAAATAGAGCCCAATCAATGAAGTAGAGATTGATATACACTTGTTCCTTCATTGAGCTGCTTATGACAAGGTATGTTGTCACAAAAATTATCGCACAAGTATGAGATTCAGACCCTCAAACAAGCATGAGTTTGTGAATGCATCTAGAGCCCTTTAAAAAAAATATATAATAAAGTTTATCTGTACACAAATAAATGGAGGAGCTCTTACAAAGCCGCAAGAAATCATTGAGGAACTTGTTTGCGACATAAAGATTTGTGAAAGATGTATTGGTGCCAATAGCCTATATTAATTCTATACACTTAACGACTAACATGAGCCATTAATTTTTGGGGAAATTTCAAAACTACCTCTGCATCATTAGACAAGAAGTCCTAAAATAAGGAATCTCATAAAGAAGAGAAATGGTCAACATGTTAAAATTGTCATATTCTAGCTTCATTAACCGTATAAATTTTGTTCCATATGTGTGACAACTTGTTCTCACGTTTGAAGAATAGGCCTAGGTTAGATCTAAATCATAGGTGTTAGGTACATCATTTGGTCAAGATTCCTAAAATCTATGATCTAACTCCTAAAATCAAGGAAATTAGGGTGGTGAACTACCAACCCTTGCCTGGCATGCCTAAGGATTAGATATATTAGAGATGAGTAGGTAGATCTATTGATGACATGGCACTTGAACACGAGCAACGCCTGCTCACAGCTAGCCCCAATGATGATTTTGATGTACTTGCTCATTGAGGAGCTCATTATTGAGAATCATGATTTTGGAGTTCACAAGCTAGCCTTGGGTTTTCTCTCTTTAAACTTGTTTTTGTGTGATCATAATGCAATCAAAACTTAGTGAACATTTAAACTCTACTAATAGGCCGTACAGAGGACTATACTTGTGTATTTTCAATATTTCAATTACTCTTATCAATGTTGATCAAGATAGTGACTCTATCCCAAGCCATTGGAGGTAGATAATCAATGAGATAGATCTAACTCTACAATCACTCACTCTTGAGGATTCAATAAATCTATGCAAGGTCCTTCATTCTCAAATTTTAACATGAGACACTTGTTTTGTAGATTTCATAATTTTCTTCTTGTAGATTTACAAAGTAAAAAAATATTCCTTACAGAAATTTAAACTTTTTTAAAAATGGTTAGTATCATCCAAATTGTTAACAGAAAAAATTCTATTGAAATTTACAGTTTAAAATTGTGTGAAAATTTTGTTTGAACTGTTTGTAGAAGTATGGATTCTCATATTATTCGCATATTGTATAAATAGTATACGAAAAAAACTCACACAACAAATACATAAAGAGGTAATAAATTGTAAGTTTTAGAGATAGATGTGCTTGTCACTAACAAACACAAACTAATAAAAACAAGATTTAAAAAAAATGTCTTTACAAAATTTTAGAGAAACATTAATCGTCAACATCAATGAAGCAGTTTTTTTATTGACCTTAAATTTTGGAGTAAAATCATCTCTCTCTCTCTCTCTCTCTCTCTCTCTCTCTCTCTCTCTCTCTCTCTCTCTCTCTCTCTCTCTCTCTCTCTCTCTCTCTCTCTCTCTCTCTCTCTCTCTCTCTCTCTCTCTCTCTCTCTCTCTCTCAACTCACATTATTGCTATTTTTCGTTCTAACCCTAAAAAACCCTAAAATTTAAAAAAAATCTGCGCTCCTCTCTCTCTCTCGCACTCGTCTTGCCCCCCCTCTGTTTTATATATATATCTCTCTCTAGACGGTTCTCTTTCTAGAAGGTTCTCTTTCTCCCACTTTGCAATGCTTTTCAATTGCCCTTCAAAAACAAATAAGGGCAGACGTGGCCCAATGCAAACGCTAGAATCGCATTTTCTCCAGCACTGCTCACATTCTCTCTCTCTCTCTCTCTCTCTCTCTCTCTCTCTCTCTCTCTCTCTCTCTCTCTCTCTCTCTCTCTCTCTCTCTCTCTAACCCCACATCAAGAAGCGCCTCCATCGATTTCTACAATGCTTTTTTAACTCAGTGCAGACATGACAGATGGATTCCCACCGTGAACTAATCCTATCAGTTTAATCACACATGTAATGGACAGATTCGTCCATTGTAGAACTCAGACATGAAATTATAGCCATCAAATGCATAGCATCCTCCCACATAGCTACTTCATATCTGATCCAACAATTTGAACGTAAAGTGGAACAACATCATACAACTATCAAATCTTCGACAAATTTTTATGCTTGATGGTGTGATTGGTAGCTACATGCCGCTGGTGTGATTCCTACTTCCCTTGTGATAGATTGATCCATAGCTTGGGGGCTAGATCTGTAAGATCTAGGTTTGGTTGTCCACCATCCGATTCCATTGTGTTGCTTGTTTGCGGTTTCCTTAGTTTTGAATCCTTGGTGGAGGGCTTTATAATGTAAGCCTCTAAATGAAAACCATAGAACAATAGAAATTTTGGTGAATGAAAGGTCATCTATCAGCTAAGAGCATTTATAATTTGATTAGAAAAACTTTTGATGTATTAGACTTCATGATCAACATCAGCTTAGCCCATTAAGTCAATCTTGGCAATGGTTGGGATAAGGGACCTTGAGATTTTGCCAAAGGAGGGGTGTTGGATTGTAAGGTCGACTGGCTTGGTTTCTATTGTTAAGTCGATACTTATTTTTTTGTCATGATTGCTCATATCGCAAATGCAATCATAGCATGTGGGCCACTCTAACATTTTGTCTCACCTAAGGGCACCCATTCTCAGTATGATTTTATGCAAAGTGAAGGCGTTGTTAGAATTTTTTGGGCTGCAAGAGTTAGGAAAAAAATTAATTCCTAAACAACCTGATGTAGTTGGGATTTACATTAAACATTGTAGTAGGAACAATAGCAAATACGTTAATTGACTATCAATCTTAATTGCGCTTACTTACACAACTATCAATCAAAACACAATGAATTCCACTATCACATAGTACATAAAACAATGATAGGAGAATAATAATTTCATTCAGTATGACAACATTGCACGTGTCTGACAACTCCATTGCATTAATATGTCATAAATACAATCTGCCAATTGGGTCTTATGCAAGGTAATTTCTCTTGCTGCCAACAGTTACACAAGGTTATGGTAGTAATAATGCAATTGCAAATTTAGCTCTCACCCTTAACACATGATTATAGTACACTTCCAAAGATAATTTTGCTCAAAAGCTATTCAACAGCAACACCAATTACCAACCTTGCATCCGTGACAACTCCTCTATTTATGTCTATTTTTGTAACTAATGGTACATGATAACACCAAGCTTTGTAAACAACCCCTTATGGCCGCTTGGTATTTCATAGGCCGCCTCTCCGTAAACAACATCTTTTATGTGCCTTATCATAATCATCATATTGTGATCCTTCACAAAACACCACTTGCTAAAGTATAAACGTATATTAACAGCTTAAAAATATTTCAAACATGGTAACCCCTTATGGCCGCTTGGTATTTCGTAGGCCTCCTCTCCGTAAACAACATCTTTTATGTGCCTTGTCACAATCATCATATTGTGACCCTTCACAAAACACCACTTGCTAAAGTATAAACGTATATTAACAACTTAAAAATATTTCAAACATGGATGGGCACCAAATTATAATGTGGCCAAGCTAAAGTGTAATCCCCTAACATTTATTTGAGGGCAAAAAAACAGCCCTACACCCATCGTTCCATGGCAACCCCCTTCCTCGCCCAGCCCCTCCCTTGTTTACGCCCATCGTTCCCTGGCAATCCCCTTCCTCCCTTGTCTACGCCCAGCCCATTCTAGTGCCCAAAAAAAAAAATTCGGTTTTTTTTTTCAATTTCTTTTGCAATCTCTTGTTCTTTCATGGCTCATCCATCTAGGTGACCAAAGAAAAGTTTTACCGTCCTTTTTAAAATTTTTTACGGTTTTCTTTTTCTTATGATCCAATGTATCAAGGAACCAATTTTTTTTTGGTTTAGGCCTATTTCTAATTTACTTCAATTACATATAATTGATCATTCTTTTCATACCTATAACTTTTTGATATGATCTCGGATTTCAGTACTGCAAGAACGAAAAGTGCTCAATTCGTCGAGCTGAGTACAATAACTGTATTTTCATAATCATTATTTTAGTCTTATCTTTCACCCTCCATTCCCTCAGTACATTTACGTTTTATATACAAGTTCTTGGAATATTTGTATCTTCTCCGTTTTGTGAAAAATTGCCTGTGTTGGCAAATCTAGCCATGTAGAGCTTTGTAAATATTGTGTATAATTGGGTTCGACACATATGATGCCAAGATGCCACGTGGCAACCCACTCCTAATATAGGTTAGGTCAAGCCAAGAGAGTTGGTCATGTCTATTTGGTGGTCATCCCTACTTTATAGGACCTACACCTAAGTTTAAGGTGAAAATTTGACCAACTAGCTACCTACCAAGCATAACTCTAGGATCTAGGCTAGGGTTTCATTTTAGGTCAAGGAGAGTGAGTTAACTTCCTTATTACATGCTGGAAATCCACCTAACTTCAAGAAGGTAGTCGAATTTGCTATGTATTCCCTCTCTCCATAGTGAGAAGATAGAATATTTTTGGAGCTCATTGGCAATCTCAAGCTATATCACTATGTACATTGAGTTTTTGTGATCCAAATGAAACCAAATCAATTTCTACTTGTTTCTCAGGTTGAAGGCCATACTACAGCCTGTAGTACACACGTGTGGGCTTGGATTTCAATGTTGATCAAGTCTTTTGATTGTTAATGCTTCTTTTTTGTCAAATTGCCAATCTAGATCAACTTTTTTGTGTCTAGTTTTTTGATAGATTGTTAAGCAAGCATCCAATCACTCTTGTGGATCTTTTGTAGATCCATTTATGGTCCTAAAGTACAGTACTTTCACATGGTATCAGAGCCAAGTACTAGAGCATAAGCCATTGATCTAATGCGAATCCATTTTTAGCAAGTTTTGGTGCTAAAAACTAGTATTGAGAGGGCAAGCTAGAATCTTGATTTTGGTTAGGAGATTTGATCCCAAACTTGGTAGGGGTCCAAATATGTACTGTCCACATGTGTGGGCACCTTTGAACCTGCATTTAATGCATGGTATTCATTTGATCCAAATAAATTCAATTTGTGAGCTGTTGGTGTAATTTTTGGTGGAAATCCTAGGATAATCTACCAAGATCATATGCCATTGGTTAGATTTGAATTTGTTTCATGGAATCTAACTAATCTAGGCTGAGTTCAAGTCCTATTAAGTATAAAAACAGGTCTTGAAAGTACACCAAGAAGGAAGAGATTAAGTCAATTTTTTTGTCCAAAAACAACCAAAATTGGCAAGATTTGATTGTAAGTAGATTTCACATCATCTTATCTTCATTCCAAGTTTGTGAGAGAAATCAGACTTTGCAAAGCATGAGGAGAAGTGAGGAGAGTGCATAGGATTATGTACTCAAAATCAAGTCTCTAAATAGGGAGTTGGCTTCCATTGGAGAGAAGATTCATGATGGAGAGCTTGTACAAATTGTCCTTAATGGTCTAGGAGATGACTTTCCAAATTTGGTCCAAAGTTTTGCCATCCAAGACACTTTGCCAACTATAGAAATACTTCACAATGTATTAGTGGCTGAAGAGTGTAGGATGCTCCATGCAAAATCTAGGATGAGTTCCTTGTCTTTGCATGATGGTGATGAGAAAGCCAATTTCTCATTCAAGGGAAAAAAGAAGACCAATGGAAAGAAGAAGCATCCAAAGGAGGCCAAAGAAGAGAATGATGCATCAAGCTCAAAGGACAAGTCAATGCAAAAATGCTTCTTTTGTGGGAAGAAGGGGCATTATGCATCTGAATGTTACAAGAGGCTAAGAGCACAAGTGGAGGAGGACAAACAAGGGAACCTTGCATATGAAGATGATGGAGATGAGGCGATCTCATCTTTGATGGCATCTACATCCACTTCGACAAGCAAAAGCAACTCAAAGGACACTTGGTGGATTGATAGTGGGGCTAGCTCCCACATGACTTTCCAAAAGGACACATTCTCAACCTTACACTCTTTCAATGGTGCTAATAAATTTGTTTCTTTAGCAAATGATCAAGAATGTATGATAGATGGTATTGGTACCATCTCATTAAGTCTAGGATCTAGCAAAAGGATGGATCTAGACAATGTCCTTTTTGTACCATCAATTACCAAGAGCTTGCTTAGTGTTGGACAACTAATGGATGATGGTTTAGATGTTCACTTCAAGCATGGAGTTTGTTCCGTCATGAAGAATGATAATTGCATAGCAAATGGTGTTAAACAAGGTATTTTGTTTAAGTTGGATGCTAAAATTGCTATGGCAAAAGAGGAAATCATTCATTAAAATGTACACTCTTTTTCTCATGTACCAAGTAGTGATGATAATATGCATGAAACATTCTTAGATGTTTATGCAAGAGATGCTTGGATCCATCCAGTATCTTGTGTAAATGAAAGTGAAATCAACAACCCTGGTGTCAATGATCTTACAAGGATTGAGGAGGAGCAACAAAGTGATGGAGATCTTGAGGATCCACCTCAAAGATCTAGTGCTCCAAGAAGATCCACAAAGGCAAGGGCCGAGCCTTCAAGGCTCACTTATCTTGGCAAAGGTAATCAAGGGGAGGATTCTCAACCATTCACTTTCAACACTTTTCTTACTTCAATGCTTGATGAACCATTTTGCTATGAGATCTACATGAGGCAAACTGAGGTATGCTATGAGAACTACATGAGGAAACTTGAGGGCTTCATCAAGAAGGAAGTTGAAGATAAGAGGTGTAATGACTCATTTGAGAACAAGTTTTTATGTCTTAGTGATCTAAAAATTGTTATGAGCCGATTAAGAGTAAATTGGTTGTTTGATCAAATAAGTGCTCTCGGATTTTGGAAGAGCAAGAATGAGTTAATCACTCATTGTTTTGAAAAATGTGTTTTTTCTTTTGGAGAGACAAATTGTAAGCTTCTTATGAGAATAAGTGAAACATTCTTGAAGGACACTTATATCCATAAGCAAGTATGTAGCCTCATGAAGTTCAAGATCACTTGTAATTACAAGATTAGGAAAATCATGCTTACTTTTGATGGTTTGTGGACTAGTCATTTTAGCATGATAAATCTTGGTAATAGTAGCAAGTACATGTTTTGTGATCTTGATCAATGTGATTTTCACAAGACATGTAGACATCAGATTTCCTTCAAAGAGAAGCATAAAGATCAAGGGGGAGCAAGTTTCAAGTTCATGCATCTTCACTCAACATGGAAGAAATCAAGTGCACAAAGTGGAACAGAAGATCACTACGAGCCCATGGATCAATTCTATGATCTTGAAGAACTCAAAAGACAACATCACCATGGTGCAGAACAAAATTTAGATCATAATGAAGATGATAATGTTGATTATGAGGCCTATGAAGATGCCTATGAGAGTGAAGGAATCGACGGAAATGAAAGATGTTCTCTCTATGCCACTATCGGTATGATTGGTCCCTCCCGGATGGGTATATCATTTCCTGATGCAAATGATTTTAAGGAGGGAAGGAATATTATTGTGACAAGTGGAGCAACAATTTCCAGTTCCCATATTAATTTTGGGGGAAGTTTAACGTCATTAACTCAACAACAGTGGGTCAGCATTCGTGAAAGATCAAACGATATTGTAAGCCCTATTATGAGTGAGAAAAACATGGGAACAGAAGAAAGATTATGTAAACTTATCAAGCAATGTGCACAATTAGCGTGACAACATCATGTCCAAATGGCGATATCAGCGTGACAACACCATAACCAGATGGCGATATTGATAGCAAATTGTAAATCTACGCTTGTTACCTGTTCCATGTCACGAAAATTGAATGCTAATCTTAATTTGGGTGAAACTAATCCCTTGCAAAATGTAAATGTCAATTCCTACTCTGGCATGAAAGTTGATGACTTCACAATGATGCCTTTTATAATTCAAGAGCAAACTTCCAAGCCAAAATCATATAATGGTCGAGATGTATTGAGTAAACAAGATCATGAATCTTCTAATGAAGCTGATGGTTTTGAGGAAGAAAACAAAATTCTTAATATCGATCTATCTTTCACGGAGACAAAACAATTCGACAAAGCACCAATGGACAAGTGGATGAAGACCAACTTGAGAATCCCAATCAAGTATTGTCCGACAATTGTAATGATCAGGTCAAAGGTCAAATAAGAAGGTATATTATGAGCCAAGCGAACTTCTACAATTGTAGTTAAATCATGGAGCACAATCCGATTGTCTGAGTTATGCTCTACTCCACAAATCAATGGTTGCGACCATATTATTGATAATGATCTATATGGAATTACTCATGAACATGGATCAATCGAGTGGAATAACAATGATTCAAAATTTGAATACCAACATATCAACGAGCTTTTTGATATGAAATTGGTATTAACATTGATTCAATGAAGTCGATATTAAGAGACACATATCAAGATCTGAAGCAAACTCACACTGGGTTACCAACTAATGAGTTTGTGGAATTGACGGAAGGAATTGGTGCAGAATTATCCAATATCCTTGCGTTGGATGATGTCATCAATCCTATCAACAAGGGAAACAGGTTGACATGGAAATTGAATTCAAGACTGTCAAACTCCTTGTGCATAGATTACCAAAAAGATCCATCAATCATGGGATTTGATGGATCCGATTGAGGAATCCTTGCATTTATTGAATGCAATGGAGCTTTAAAGTGAAATCAAGATCATTCTTTATGAAGTTGTACATAAGGCAACAACAACACCAGATGCAGGGACAAAAAAAGATGCATTTGGAATTGGATAGCCTATCCAATCAAGAGAGATAATGGGGAAGAAGATTATCAAATGTCCCGTTGCTTGGATCTCGTCAACCCATAACACTATTGAGTATCAACAAGTAGGTAATATTTCGTGCAACTGGGAACTTTTTGGCATGTTCCTTAGATTCCACCTAAAAATGCCATTTTTTTGCATATTTTTGAAAAACATGGGAGCACAAGATAAAGAGAAAAAAAAAAATTGTCCCAAAATAAGGGGATAAAACTCTCCAGATTTTCAGCTTTAAATTTTAAATTGCTTTACAAAAAGAGGCAACAATGGCCATTCATCAACTCATTCTAGAAGTTGCAATGTTTTCACATTCTTCCCAAATTGACTAATAATTGCAAGATAAAAACCTTAATAAAATGATTTACTCCAAATAAAATCACAAATTTGTGCAAACAAAGAAATTTAAATACGATGAAAAATTGAGCTAACAATTAATATCTAAAACGCATCATCACTGGTATCCAACACCTCCAGACTCAACATCATTATCGAAATTTGTAGAAGGTGAGGATGTAGATGAGCCATCCTCTTCGGCACTATCCACAAGAACATCATCCTCATCTCTATGCAATTCAAGCTTAGCTCAATTTGTTTATGTGTCTTTCTGGAAGACGTTCCAGTCTCGTTAGGGCAGACTTTGGCTGGAAGCCATGCTTTGATAATATCTTTTGTTGCCTTTCTAATGCACTATCGATCATTCATGATAAGCAATCACCATAAGGAGTAAGAGCCCACAATTACTATATAACACTATCTGAAAGAGAGTACAATAAACCATGAATATATATATATTCCCGCTGTACACAGAACGGAGCTCCAAACCCACGAATTTCATAAACGGGTCTAGTTGTCATGCGGACCTGTTGCTTGGATCCACTCCTCTTCTTTTCTTGCTTGATCTACACTTGTAGGTTCATCCAAAGAGGTTAGGAAAATCGAAAATAGAAAATATATATATATATATATATATATATATATATATATATATATATATATATATATACAGAGAGAGAGAGAGAGAGAGAGAGAGAGAGAGAGAGAGAGAGAGAGAGAGAGAGAGAGAGAGAGAGAGAGAGAGAGAGAGAGAGAGAGAGAGAGAGAGAGAGAGAGAGAGAGAGAGAGAGAGAGAGAGAGAGAGAGAGAGAGAGAGAGAGAGAGAGAGAGAACTAGCAATTGACTATAGACTAGCCTACAACTACTTACAACTGGTAGCAGCTGTCAACAATAAATCGTAAACAATAACAAATTTATCATTGGTTTCTAACACTCTCCCTCAATGATAAAATTACATTCCTGATAAAGTACGAAACTTTTCAAATTTACATCTACCTAATGACTTAGTAAAAATATCTGCATTTTGATCTTTAGACTTACAAAAAACAAGATCAATGATTCCATCAAGTATTTTCTCTCGAACAAAGTGATAATGTATTTTGATGTGCTTGGTTCGAGCATGTAGAACTGGATTTTTGGCAAGGTGAATGCAGCTTTGGTTGTCGCAAGAAATAATAGTCGCATCCACCCGTAGTTGACCTAAATCAACAAGCAATCTTTGTAGCCATACCGCTTCCTGTGTAGCATTGCTGAGTGCACGATATTCAGCTTCCGTCGAAGATAAGGATACTGTAGGTTGCTTTTTGCTGTTCCATGAAACTGCAGCTGTACCATAACTGAATGTATGACCACTGGTAGATCTTCTATCATCAATATTACTTGCCCAATCAGCATCTATGTAATCTACCAACATTGGCGCTTCAGGCTGATTATACTTCAAGCCAAAATTCAACGTCCCTCAAATGTACTTGAGAATACGTTTAGCAGACTTCCAATGTGCTTGACTATGATTTTGCATAAACTAACTAACAACACCAACAACATAAGAAATATCAGGCCATGTGTGTTTCAAATAGATCAAACTACCCACCAGTTGCCTGTACAAGTAAGCATCTACTTTCTCATATTCATCATATGCAGTAAGCTTCACGTTGACATCCATCGGTGTACTCAAAGGCTTACAATCCTGCATATTGAACTTATAAGCAAATCTACTTGCTTTGTGTAAGAAAGACAACCTCTTCCTTTTGCCATACTTCAATGGCAAGACAATAGTGCATCAATCCTAGATCGCTCATGTCAAAAGCATTGGAAAGATCTGATTTGATTTCATCAATTAAGCTCTCATTGCTTCCTGTAATAATCAAATCATCCACGTACAAAACAATGAACACTATATCTGAATCTTGCTTTAGAATGTAAGGATTAGGATCAACCTTACTCTTTACCATTCCCCTTCACTTGAAGCGTTCATTAATGCAAGAGTACCACGCCTGTGGTGCTTGCTTCAATCCATAGATAGCTTTGTTGAGCTTACAAACAAGATGCTCTCTCCCTGGCTCAACAAATCCTTGAGGTTATACTAAATACACCTCTTCATCCAGCACTCCATTAAGAAAAGCAGATTTAATGTCCATTTGCTGGATCTTCCAACCATGGAAAGTATAAATAGCAATGATAGAACGTATAGTTACCATCTTAGCTACGGGTGCGAAGGTTTCCTCAAAATCAATGCCTTCCTGCTGCTCAAACCCTCTTGTAGCCAACCATGCTTTGTACTTGTTGAGCTGCCCATCTGCTCCATATTTGATCTTATAAATCCATTTGCAAGTGATAGGTGTCTTACCATCAGGTAGCCCAACCAAGTTCCACGTCCTATTTTTTGATATGGCCTCCATTTCTGTTTCCATTGCTGCACGCCACTCCTTGTGCTCCTTTGCTTCATGAAAGGTTTTTGGTTCTTGAGCCTTGAGCACGGAAGCCATTAGGGCTAGATTCATTTCTAACCTTGCAGGAGGTTTCCGATTTTTGCTTGACCTTCTAAGCTCTCCCTGTTCGCTAAATTTGGGAGTATCTCCCTTCTTAGCATCACCTGTGACTGATAAGTACCATTTAGGTACTCTCTTAGGGATTTCAGCTTCAAACTTATCTTTTTCCATTGGATCTTTTGCATCAAAATCCACTTCTTTCTTGACCTGTACTTCCGCTCCCTCATCAAAAGGTTTAGTGATTCTTGCTGCGGTGAATAAGGTGTTGTAGTTTGCCTCTTGATCCCTTGATCTTTGTAGAAATCAATAAATTCTATCGAAAAATACTCACCACCTCCATCAGATCTCAAAGTCTTGATGTAACTTCTTGTTTGCTTTTCAACCAATGCCTTGAATTCCCTGAACTTAGCAAAAGCGTCTGATTTCTTGCTTATGAAATAAATCCAAACGCATCTGCTACAATCATCAATAAAGGTAATAAAGTAATAGTAGCCACTAAGAGACCTAGTCTGTATTGGTCCACATAGATCACTGTGGACAAGATCTAGGATGCCACTGGCTCTCCTTGCTCCACTTTTGGGAAACCTCTCTGTGTGTTGTTTTCCAAAATAGAACCCGCACAGATTTTTCCTTCAAAAGAAATATCAGGCAATCCAATAACTAGATTACCTCTTTTCAGAATCTGTAAACTTTGAGCACTGATATGACCAAATCGTTGATGCCAAAGATCACTTCGACTATCAACAATGCTTACCATAGCTTGAGTAAAAGATCTCGCATTCAATTTGTAGAGTCGATTTTCGTTGACTCTAGCTCCTGTAGCAATCACGTTGTAGTGATTCTTGATGTCCTTGACGAGACATTTGTCACTATCAAACTCAACCTTGAGTTGTTGATTAGCCATCGTCCCAACTGATAGTAAATTGTTGGCTAAACCAGGAACATATTGCACATTGCTTATCTGCTTTATCATTCCGCTGGCTAGCTTCACTGGTATCACTCCCAATCCTTTCGTAGGTAGCAATTGGCCATCAGCTTTTCCAACTTCATCGCTATTGTGGATTTCCTTGAATTCTGACAACCACTCCTTCCTCGAAGTCATGTGCTTGGATGCTCCACTGTCAATGTACCAGGTTTCCTTTGCTTCGTCACTTGTCATTGGCGCCGTAATGAACAAGTTTGAGCTTTCACCTATATCATCTTCATATTGATCATCATCGTATTGATGTTGATCAACATAATTGTCTTCATAATGATCATCATCAAATTGATGTTGATAAGCATAATTCCCGCCTGCCATTTTCCATTTCTTTGTGCTATCTCCTTTTGTTTCTTGAAGCATTCACGCTCCCAATGGCCAGGTTTGTTGCAGTACCTACAATTTCCAAGTTTATTTTGCCTGGAATAGCCATGTCCTTGACCTTAGCCTTGATTCCAATTGCCTCAATTCAGGCTATCATTGGCTTGCTCATGAAATTGTTGAAATGATCCCTAGCTTGAGTCTCCTCCTCTCAACTGATACCTACCACGGCCAAATCTCCCGCCTCGTCCTCTAATTGCAAGAGCTTGATCATAGCCCCTGTTATGATGATTCAAGTTCTCTTGACGTTGCTCTTCCTGCAAAAGTAATCCACCTAGCTCTTCATAGGTTGGAAGATTCTCCCTGTGTGGCAATGCTTGTCACAAACATCTGATGTGACTCACTCAAGTTGTTCAATGTCAATTGAATGATCTCGTGATCCTGTACTCGCTCTCCAACGATAGCTAGTTGATCATGGATCTTCTTTACCTTCAATAGGTGATCGACAATAGTTGCACCATCATCCATCCGTAATGTGTGCAGCTTTGTCTTCAGGAATAGCACTCGAGATGTGTTTGTTGTCTCAAACAATGCCTTCAACGTATCCTACACTTCTTTCGGTCCTTCCGAATCCGAAGTGTAGGGAATGATAGCATCTCTAACTGACAAGTTGATGACATTCTGTGCTTTCCGTTTCCTCCTATCAAATGCCTGCTGATCTTCTTCAATCACTGGCCTTGTCTCCTCACCTGTCAGGATCTCCCATAACTTCTTTTCCATCAGAATGTTCTTCAGTTTGAATTTCCAAACTGCATAGTTGCTAGCTCCTTCCAATTTGCTTGACTCATTGAGAATGCTTTTGTTTAGCGTTGCCATAACTACAATTAGATGACTCTGGATTGCAAAAATGATTGCAAAAATGAAAAATTTGCTACAAAATTGGCAAGTGACATCTCCTACCACTTTCCAATCCGAGCTATGGATTGAAAGTTATGCCAAATTGAAGATTTTGGCCTTAGTACTGTCAAAGCCCTTGCCCCAGGATCTGAGGTACAAAACAAATCAGATTAGTGGCGTGGTGGTGCGAAAGTACTTCTTAGAAACAAAGGATGAACCGGTTTATCCAACTCTCTCTTCTCAGATTTTTAGTGTACAGTACACTTCCAACACATTTTCATTACTCAAACATCTGAAACAACCAATAAGAAACTGCCAAATCTTCATCTTCAGTAGTGGACCTCACAAGGAAGAGGGCCGACTCACTCTTCTCAAGTTTTTAGTGTACAATACACTTCCAACACATTTTGATTACTCAAACATCTGAAACAACCAAGAAGAAACTGTCAAATCTTCCTATTCAATAGTGGATGGACCTCACAAGAAAAAGGGCCTCGCTGCTCCTACCTTGTGAACAAAATTAATTTTCTTGAACCCCTAGCAGCTCCTATTCAATGATGGCACACCAAGCTATCAAAACAAACAACATATTCATGTTGTAGAGTAGTTTGCCTTTGAAATCCTAAACTCGAAACAGAATTGCAAAATGCACAGCCTTCACCCTATCAGCTACCTGTGTCAGCGCAGATCCTGCCAACTTATAGTTGCGCAGATCCTGATTATAAATTTCTATTTTAGTTTCCAAATGTCATATTCACATTGAAAAAATAAGCTTGTTTTTTATAGCACCATAGTTGTTTTTAATTTCTCTTGTATAATGCATAATGGATTGAAATGTTATTTTTGATAGGAAGCTTACAATGCGCATGTCTGTGCCAAAACTCAACAAAGAGGAAAGCACTATAAAAAATAGAGATCCAGAACTCTGAATGAAAGTCGTAAAGATTCAAATATGGATCCTACAACAAAAGGAGTAGCAAGCTATTCATTTACAAACTTTTCTTGGTACATTTCCTTGTCATCAACTGATAGGCTAAATCTAACTATGTCTAAATTGAGAGGTGATGACACCTTCAAAGAGTCAAGGATGTTAGGAAAAGTCAAAGATTTGTATTATGATGATAATGATTCAAATGTTGTGGTCCTCATAACTGAAAACAAAGGACAAACTAGATTATTCAATGTCAGTGATATCCTTTGTGTTGTTCACATTTACAAAATGAAATGAGGGAGTGCTTTGAGGAGAGTGGAAATTTGATTCGTACATTGTCTAGTTATTTGTTTGGAAGCAAGCAAGCATCCACATCAAATTTAGTTTCTTCAAAAGATGTTTCTAATCATGCTCATACAAAAGGTGTTTCCATGGTTACTACAACAAAATTTAGATCCGAGGTAGCTTCTGCACAAAAGATTAAAGTTTGACTAGCTTCAAAAGGAAAACAATTGGCTGAATCAGAATTAGAACGAGATGAAGATACTCGTGAGCCATTACCTTGGGATGATGATGAAATTGAAGTGCCCGGAGCAAAACTTGGTGTTGGGTCTTGAGACCCAACAAAATCCTCCATTGCCCAATTTAGCTTAATAAGGCCCCAAACTTATAGTAGAGGCACAAATGACCACTATAAATAGCTGAGGTTGTGCTAAATTTGGAGGCTATTGTTCATTTTATAACTAAGAGATCTTGGAGCTTCTCTTTGAGAGCTTCGTGATGGAAAAAGTGGTTCATGTGTCTAAAATCACATGAGAGCTATGATCATGCTCTAGAATCAGGCCCCTATCCTTTGACTGATCTCCATTCATCAATAATGGAACCTTACTTTGCCTATTTTGGTGAAGTTTTGCTAGATTAATCTAGTTTCTTGATTTCTTGAGTATTTTCTTGATTTCTTGCATTTCCATTATAATTTGGTGTTAATGAACAGATTGGATGTTTGAATGCTAAGATTGGCACATGACATCCCTCAACATCAATAGTCAAAGGTGTAAAATGTTTGACCACAAAGGTTTCAACAAATGATAGTAACACTGGAGGCCATCACTGTTGACACTAGTACAATTTGCGTGGAAACATGCGTTGTTCTTTGTTCTAGACTAATATGTCCAACCATGTCCAAATATTATGACAAATTGCAGGAGTTAGCAGCTTTCCCTTATCATCTACTAAGCCGGCCGCATATAGTGGACTCCTAATATCTAGAACCATCTTGTCAATATAAGAAGTGGTCAACATGGCATATTTACCTTTTACATATAAAGTATAGACTTGTACCATGGCTTGTGCCACAAAGTGCAATGTGATCAAGCAATAGTGCAATGGCAGTAGTGTGAGATCATAGGTGCAGATTCTTCATTATATAAGTGAGGCGTCCCTTGAGCTGAGATAGAGGCACAACCATGAAGATGCTTTATCATTAGTATTTGTTTCTCTCAAACAACATCAATTGGCGGTTGCAGTTTTGAGAGCCGGTTGCTTAAGAAGGTACCTGTAAATATTATGTAAATACTATCAAAATAAGAATAGTGAAAAGGTCGATGCCCCAGTGATCCACAATAAACTCAGAGTGAACACGAATAGTTGTGAGTTAGTGAAGGACCACACAAAAAATTCATTGCCATGTGATACTATTTTGTGTTGCTTTCCTTCTCTCTTGCTTTACTAGATGAACCAACTTTGCGTCTAAGCTCTAGTTTTATGGATATAAATACATTGCTTTTTCCCAAGCTTGCATCACAGATTTTGGTCAAATGGATGAATCTTGAGGGCCATTCTAGACAAATGGACGAAAGATGAGAGAGTGGTAGAGGAGCATCACCCAAAAAAAATTATGCTCACCTGCTCAATCATAGTTTGTTTCTTCTTATTTCTGGACTATAATTTCTTCTTATTATTGGACTCATCGTTCTTTTCATTTTTCGTGTGTCTAAGCCCTATGTTTTATGGGTATGAATACTTTGCATTTCTCCCAACTCACGTGGCAGATTCTAGATAAATGGACGAAGCAAGGGGGTGATTTTGGACGAACAAATTTAGGATGAAGACTTAGTAGAGGAGCATTGCTCAAAAACAATATGCTCATGTGCACAACCATTGTTAGTTTCTTCCTATTTCTGTACCCTGATTTTTTACTCATCATTTGTTCCTCTAAAGTACGTGTTTTATGGATATTAATACTTTTCTTCTTCTTCTCTCTCTCTCTCTCTCTCTCTCTCTCTCTCTCTCTCTCTCTCTCTCTCTCTCTCTCTCTCTCTCTCTCTCTCTCTCTCTCTCTCTCTCTCTCTCTCTCTCTCTCTCTCTCTCTCTCTCTCTCTCTCTCTCTCTCTCTCTCTCTCTCTCTCTCTCTCTCTCTCTCTCTCTCTCTCTATGCGCGATGTGTTCACCATCCATAAATAAGCCATTAGTTTTTTATCAGTATTATTTGGGAGTGTATCGCTGCATTAGTTGTTCACAGATTCCCACTGAATCTGTGAACACGATTTTTTTACCGTTTGTTCTTATTTTTGTTACTTCTGTTAGTTACAGTTCTTTATGGTTTAATCTTCTTGTTAGAACGATTTCGAGATAGAAGTGTTTCTCAGGATACAACGTGTATTCTCAGCCTGTCAGTGGAGAGAGACAGATACGTTACTCAGCTACATGCATTTACAAGCCATGCAACTAGTCCTAGCTCAGTATAGATCAATGTTCTGAATCAAAGAGCAATTCTACAATCTATCTACCAAAGTCAGGGAACAATGCAATGACAAGATTAAGCTACTCAGCAAGAAATAAGAAACAAGAAAACTAGCATCCTAACAGTATTGTAGCAGCCCAAGGATCAAGAAACACCCATTTCTTAATGCTTGGAATGCCCAAGAACAATCAAGGACAGGATTGTTAGAGAGTATGCAAATCAGATCCACAATCTCAGCCTCTATAGTTTACCTGCATGCACATGAAGGTTAATCCACATCTACATTCCACAAGCAAGAGAGTAAGCAAGAAATCTAATAAATCCACAAGCACAAAAGGAAATCAGAACATGCTCATAGAAATTTCACTCAAGAAGATTGCCATGAACAAGGAGCTTTACAATCATCAAGAACTTGTGGTCAAGAGAAATCGACAATACATTTAAAGCTCCCTCACAAGAGAGGGGGGCCCTTAAATAAGCAAGAAGGATGCCCATGTGGAGCCCCAAGTGGCAATTCCACTAATTTGGAAAATACAAGTGGAATTTGCCCTTCCACTAGAGGTCACCATCAAAAGGTGGCTCACTCTAAATTATTTAAGGGGATCTACGCTTATTTACAATGCCTAGGAAATATTACTAGCTCCTACATGGTCGTTCCTTCTATGGGATTCACCATGTAGGCTCACATGAATAACAACTGTCACCCTAGCTAGTAATCCTCGGCTCTCAGCTTCCTCTGCTCTCTTCCTTCTGAGACCTCCTCGGTCATGGGTGAGAGATAATATGTGTCTTCAGCTTGGCTCGGCATCTGGGGATTCCCTGGAATTTGCTAACATTATCCACCCCTAATCCGTTGCAGGACCCACTACAACACAGGTGATGTCGTTCCGCTCGGCACTTGGAAAAGCATGGATCTTCGTTCGCTTCCGTAAAGCTAGGAGCTTATTATCCGCAAAACGGTTTCTCAAAGATGAAGGTCTCTCAATGGCCGCTACATTCCAGCCCTCTTGAGAACCTCTTGCGAGTCCTGCTTGCCTCGTCGTCTTGCCATTTGTTTTCACTCGCTCATCTTTCGTCCTAGAGCTTCAAATACTTGAAAGCAAAGCTTACTTCCATAGTTTAATGGCCCTAGGTACTCTCGTATCTTTTCGATGAAGCCCATCTCCTGCCAGTCTTCCACCATGGTGACGTATCGTGATGACATGAAGGCCGCTTTGTAGTATAGTCGGGCCATCATCTCATGGTCTTCCTCTGACTGGAGGGCTACGTTGGGATTGATCTTGATCGGATCCAAACCACGATCCCAGAAACATTTTTGCTGCATTAGAAAGGTCATAGATCGGCAGTATTCGGCACTTTCTTGCATGCATAGATCAGCACTTGTCTTGTATTTGTGTCCGAAGTCTAGCAACTGTAGCCTCAGGCCATCCAAGGAGATTCTCTCTGAAATTTTTGGAATCACTGGCCAGTTCACCAACTCAACCCGTGGCTTTTCTGTCGACCATGGATTTTTGCGTTTGAGCGACATGTAGAATGAATCTATTCGCTTCCATGTCGGTGCCTTCAGGTACTCTTGGAGCCGCCTGCTATCCTTTAGGATCTTGCTTCACCATTCATGTTGTGGTTGTGATGCCACAATTATCTCAGCCCTGATAGAGTATTGGCTTTGATCTATCTCCTCTTTGCCTCCCCTCATGTTGGGAGAGTATTTCCTTTCGAATTTCTCTGATTCTTTTGTATCAGCCATCTTGCCCCTGGGCTTGGTAGGAGAAGCTACCCTACGTGGTTGTGGTGGTCTTGTTAGGTAATCATCCAAGGCCTTTGTGCCCGTATCTTTTTCCTTGGCTCGCTCGCTTGTTGATGGCTCATTTGCACCCGCGTCTTGTTTGGACGAGAATCTTCTTGTTTCTGGTGGATCTGCCAGGAAGTCGTCATCACTCCCAATGTCAGTGTTAACTTCTGGAAGGTTAGGGATGGAGTGATCTGAAGAGAGAAGTATAGGAATGACAGGTTTAGGAGGAGGTGGGTTTAACAATACGCGCACCGGGGGAGCGGAGTTGTTGAAGGAACTCATCTCGTCGGGTTTTGTATGTGTCAACTGGACCTTTTGATGGGCCCATTATTCTGCTAGGAGGTGGTGGAGAGAGGGAAGATGAAAAAATAGGGTAAGTGGGAATAAATGTCTCAGAAAAATTAAAAGCGGAATAAGATGAGGGGTTAAAAGTGGGAGAGGAAAGGAGAAAAGTTCTAGAAGCAGCTTCGGCTCTCTAACTACCCGATCCCGAGCTACCATTTGATGGTCCGTCATCTCCATCATCGTCTCGTGGTTTCTGCGGATGAGCGCCTACTCGAGCCTTGCACGTCGGGTCCCACAACTGGTTCACCTTGTCCAAGACTTGTTGCAGGGCCTTCGTTGTATCTTCTAGCTACCTCTAGGACTCCAAAATAAACTTTTCCTGCTTGGCCACAATATTCTCGAAATTTCTTTTCTCGACTTCCCGGTCCTAGATCAGCCGCACATACTTCTCAATCTGGATGGCTGAGGCTTGTAGGACCTGAAATTGTGAGTCCTCGGGCTTAACCAGAGAGGCATCATCTGCCTGTTGAGGTTGGGAGGATGCTACTGCTTGTGTTAGAAGTAATAAATGATAATGTTAGTTTCCCATAGGTTACTAGGACCCAAAAGGTCGAGACTTGTGTAACCATGGGTTAGGTTTATTATTTAGACCATGTTAAGTCAGTTTTAGTTGAGTTGGATCCAATTTTGGTCCAGTAGTAATTCGTGGGTCCAAGTAAAGTCTAATTATGTTAAGGGACCCTATCTTGACTTTTGGGGGTGCTCTATAATTAGTAGTGGGTCTTGGAGGGTTCTAGAACTTAGAGTTTGGAAGAGTCTAGGCCCTTGGAAGGCCTATTTATATGTACTCTTTGTTCATTTGAAATTCATTCCCTTTCAAGAATTGCTACTACTTTCTCTCTCCTTGAGGGCACCTAAGCCTCTCCCTCTTCTTCTTCCTCTTTTTCTTCTTCTTGTATATGGAGGTTGAATGTTAGAAGGAGCTTGGCACTTTGATTTCCTACATGGTATCAGAGCCATGGATCTTCTACGCTTGATTTAGGACGCCCTACCAAAAGAGATCGTCTTCACTTAGGGATCACAGAAATTCAGCACCTTTGCTGATTTTTTGGAGTGAAGATCCGTTTTTTGACTCTTTTCTGTTTTGCAGGAGGGCGCCACAATCAAAGAAGATAACAGGATTTTGGGTGCCCAAAAATCAGGCTGTTGTTTGCTGATTTTTCAGGTTGCAGGAAGGCGCCATTAATTATCTTCTTCGGGGCTTCTTTTAGGTCGCCCACATCCGTGTAGGTTTATCCTACTTCCGTTGGTCCTCTGCTGCCCTATTTTTTAGATTTGCTCCTTTGCAGGAGGGCGCCCATCTAAAACAATTTCTATTCTTCTGATTTAGCTAAAACAATTTGTAGAGTGTTGCAACAACCCTATCCGTGTATCTATTGTTCACACTTTTTGGCAAAAAAGAAGGGTTCCGAAAAAAGCTTTGTTGGTGGCTAACCTGATTCTTTGCTTGCCGATTTTTGAGTTTGTGATGCAATTTCAGGCTGAAATTTTCAGCACACAAGGCTTGTAGGAGGGCGAGTTCCTACATCCATCTAATGTGTGGTTTCGACACATTCCGGTGCTGATTTGTCAGATTTGATACTTGCTGGTTTTTGTGTCTTTTAGGGCACATTTAGGGTGTGAAAATTTTTATCTTCTTGGCTGGTTCTTATGGCAAGATATTTGGGAGCAATTCGTACTTGCTCAGGTGAAGATATGTTGGATGGCACCAACTATTCTTCATGGAGTTGCAAGCTGAGATTTTGCATCGACGTGATGATCAAGATTTTATCGGTAACAAGATCTATCTTACATCATTTGAGATTTTGCAAGACCTCTAAAAGTGCTTGGGAAACACTTTTAAAGATGTACCAAATAAATGATACATCATCATGCTTTCTCCTCTCTACTTCATCCTCTTTGAAGGTAGAAGAGCAAAGTCATGCAAAGTTTGATCATTGTCTTTCTACAAGTACAAGTTTGCATCGGAATGTTGGTATGGTAAAGCATTCTTCCTCTCTTGAGCCATTTGTTGCAAATGGTGGTTGCATTAGTGAAGAACTTTATGAGCAAGCTTCTCAAGATAATGTTTTGGAAAAGACTGAAATCAAGCATTCTTTGAAGCCATTTTGTACTAATGGAGGAGGGGAAAAAATCACGTCAATTAGTACATTGGTTCAAGGTAGCATGTTGCTAGATTTTTTGGGTGTTCAAAGTGGCAAGCTATTGGTTTTTGCCTTGAAGATGGTGGACACCAGATTCAGCCATGGTTTATTGAACATTTTCAGCCTATGTTACATCGTGAGCATCCTATTATGCATCGGGACAGCCTGCGGAAGGTTTTTGGACAACAAGGTCCACATTTGGAACACTTTGGACAGCAACGTATTGGTGATTTCGTGGCTATTGGACAGCCTCCTACAGCCTCTTGTTGGTTGTCCGAGTCTTTGTGGGATAGCAAAACATCTTTTTACCTTGGAGGAAACACACATGCCTCACCAAAATCAGTACCTTATGCCGATTTTCATGTTTTGATACTTACTTCTTATGATGAAGGTGTTGTCTTACCTAGTGTTAGTGAGTAGATCTTTGATAGTAAGATTCGGGAGGATGTGATGGTAAAAGAGTGTCATACTCTTCTTTATGTTTCTTGTGGTAAGAAGACTTATGGAATCATGTGGGAACCATTGATGGATTGCAAATCCATATTTCGGCTTGTGGCTGGTTTTTTGGTTACCTACTTTGGATGGAGCATGCTTGTCTTCACTCTTCGACTTGATGCTACCGCACTTCGTATTCTACATCTCTTCTACATCGGGCATGATTGGGGCTGAGATTTCGGCTACTTCGACTACTTCAAGCTGAAGTTTGTTTTTGGCGGCATTAAGCTTGGACAACAAGCTACATCTTTTCTTTTTCGGTTACATGGAGTTTTGGGCAGCATGCAACACTTTGCATTTTTGTTGCAATTTTTCATACGTCATGTCATGTTATGTTTTTTACATTATCATTTAAGGAGGGTGCTAGAAGTAATAAATGATAATGTTAGTTTCCCATAGGTTACTTTGACCCAAAAGGTCGAGACTTGTGTAACCATGGGTTAGGTTTATTATTTAGACCATGTTAAGTCAGTTTTAGTTGAGTTGGACCCAATTTTGGTCCAGTAATAATTCGTGGGTCCAATTAAAGTCTAATTATGTTAAGGGACCCTATCTTGACTTTTGGGGGTGCCCTATATTTAGTAGTGGATCTTGGAAGGTTCTAGAACTTAGAGTTTGGAAGAGTCTAGGCCCTTGGAAGGCCTATTTATATGTACTCTTTGTTCATTTGTAATTCATTCTCTTTCAAGCATTGCTACTACTTTCTCTCTCCTTGAGGGCACCTAACCCTCTCCCTCTTCTTCTTCTTCCTCTTTTTCTTCTTCTTGTATATGGAGATTGAATGTTAGAAGGATCTTGGCACTTTGATTTCCTACAGCTTGTGGGTCTGGTTGTGGGCTTTGTCGATTGTGGACCAGTGGAAGAATACTGGTGTTCACCCTTTTGGGTGGGAGTCTCGATGGTGAAGTAGCCCGTGAGCATGAACGCTTGGACTGTTTTGACCCTATGGGAATGTCCCATGCTTTGTCCGCAAGCTGCAGGTGTTGTTGGAGTCTGGGCCTGTTCTGTACTTGCTGGATTGTGATATCCGTCATGAGATACCCCAAGATGGTTACTGGCTGCTTGTTTTTAAAGACACTCATGAAGGCTGTTCGAAGCAAACTATGCCCAATCATAGAGGTTCTGGGCATGCAGTCGTGAATCTACCATCATGTGAAACAGGGACATGGGTACCCTCAGCACTTTTGTTCTTGGTCTTTGTGTGCATCTGGTCAAATATGCACATGCCACTTGCAGCTGCTGATCATTGATGGCCTCCACGTGGTACCCGTCCTTATTCTTCCATTTGTCCACGGAGGGATCTATGTATTTGAAATAGGCTGTCTGCTCAATCTTATGGAGCGTCTTTGTGACAACATTTGGTCCTCGAGGGAACCCAAAGGGTTACAAGTCGGCCACTGCAAAGGATATGTTATAAACATAGTTCTTGATAAGGGGAACTATGAGTTGGCACGACCTTGTCGTGGCATTATAATTGGCATACGCCATATGTACCAGGTACGGGCTTTGATACCCTGTAAGTACAGGGATTTGGAACTCAATTCCCTTAAAGAATGACTCTGCCTGCTGGTACCAAGTCTGCATCTCTGTAAGATCCAACTTGCATAGCTGGATGTCGAGTTTATTAGCATCGGGGTTGTCAGAACTGGAATTGGGGTTGGATGACATGGTGAAAAAATGGGAGAAACAGGGGTCTGGAAAAACTGTGTCGGTTGAGATTTTAGACAAGGTTAAGGGGCGTCGGTTGAGATTTCATGGATGGCTCCGGTTGAGATTTGATAGATGGCGTTGGTCGAGATGGGATGGAATGGCTCCGGTCGAGATTTGAGACAGGGCTCCGGTCGAGATTGGAGACAGGGAATGCAGAGCCTTGGCATGATATAGCCAAGATGAAACTAGTAGTACAGAAGAGCCTTAACAACTGTCTGTAAAGAAGAAGCCAATGAACATTTGCCATGTGTAAATGTCTATTCAAGAACCAAGCATAAATAATTAGAATTTGCACTTGAAACATGCTGGCTGAACTGTGTGACCATGATGACTGTAAAATGTCCAAAAACAGCCGCCATCTCATAGCCATTGATGAAAAATAAATGTTTGGAAAGCAGGAGCAGTCGCTAGCCAACAAAACTCTTTTGAAGACAGCCGTTGGAATGCCATAGAAGGGTCAGTCACATTGATATCCGCTACCCTGCTTGAGTGGAAATATACCTGTAGAGCACTGGAGGACAGGGATGCCAACAGGTCTGCAATCTGCTGCTGATGTAAAACGATGGTAGGCTGCACCTGAAGATCATCAAAAAGTTTACAAACTGCCATAAATCTGCGTGGGCTTGGTCAGCCACCTTGAAATCTGACCTGCATTGTGATGTGGATCTATCCAAATCAGCCCTAGCTGCGTGGAATGTTGGCTGCAGGTCGATCTAGAAAACTGCCGCTAATGATCCGAGTGGAAGGATGGCACATGCCGTAACTGCTGAGAAAGAATCAACGTTAGCGAGCGCGACAACCAGCCATCAAAGAATAAGAATCCGACTCTACCAATTTGACTATTACTCTCCCTGAAGTCCGATAAGGCCCAAAAGAGATGTGTTGATGGGCTGAAGCTAAAACCTCGATTTCATAATAAATCGAATTCTGGCTTCAAGGTTAGGGGCAGGTTCAATATCGTGAAAGCTGGCCATCAACAAAGGAAGCATGGCATTGCAAATAGCACCCTTCATAATTGATTCTTCTCAACACCATTAAAGTTAGGTCTTCGACAAAGTGTTGTAGGTGATGTCCTTAGAGAAATAACAAATGCCTTTAAATAAGTTCGAATGCATAGAACCCACTGATCAACAAGTTCGATATTGAGGAGAAACTTCAGAAATGTAGCCTGGCTCTCAAGTCAAGACTGAGCTTGCCAGTTTTACTTCAAGTATAGTTCAACTTAACATGAAAGTATGGCATATTATCGATCACTCAAGCTACTTCTCGAAATGTCAAACTTCATTCATAGGTCTTCGATTTCCATTTGAGGACTGGTCTTGAGATTAGAAGGCAACTTAAAAATGCATATTGTCTTTGAAAAGAAGTGCCAATAGTTAGAGTAGACTCGTGTTATTCGGTCTTCACAAAATTAATAATGCCCAAGGGGAAGTTTGAATATGCCCGTGAAAAATGCATAGGTGGGAAAGTCCAATTGGTGCCATTAAAATTTAGAGTCAACTGCGAAAAGCTGCCACATGAGTGCCCTTGCTGCCACAACCTTCATAATTCAATGACCTTCACCCCTTGTGAACTCAGCTCTCTATAGATTGAGGCCACATTGAATGTGTATATTGAGACTTAAGGTAAGGAAGGCGTGATCGGTTACAACTTAAGAATATGCTATGCATTGCGGTGAAGGACAAAAGTTTAAAATTTAGCAATAAAAAGCCAAAATATTTTATAAATATCGAAACCATGCCACCACATGGCATATGCACCCACTCCCATCAGTATTACAAGATATGCCCCATTTTCTGACCCATGCATAGATATTTAAGACATGCAAGTGCAAGATCTCGGAGTTATGGAGATGAATGCAATCTCAACGATGTGTCTACTATGAGTAATCCTTGTGTGTGAAGATGCAAGGTGGATTTTTGAATAACACCAATATTGACTATTTTTCTCTAAGATCCAACCAATATCGTAAGTTCCTATAGGTAAGTCATATGGATCTTCTGTCTTTTTCACTTTTTTATCGCTTTTTTTTTTCTCTTTCTTCTTTCTTTCTCTCTTGATAGTGGGTAATGCAGACGCACCAGTGCGTATGATATCTCGTGACAAATAGATCAAGATGATATCTCAAATCTATCCTGACAGCTAGACCATTGGCTCAGTGAGATAGATTCAATACTTCTGTTTGCTCTATAGATATAGTCAGATCTAAAGTCCTCCTTCACTTGGGTCTTCATATACATAATCCCAGTTTCACTCCCCACCCCACTTGTTATTCTTTACCCAATCTTTCCTCTCAAACCTGTCCCATCATGCTCCTAGTCAATCATACATATGCCCATATAACAATGGGTAATGCCCATTTTCTATTAGAGCTTATGCATAATGTAGGGACATGGATGCAATTTGTTCAGGTTTATAATGGATAGTTCAAGCACACCATGTCTATATGATAAGTCAGAGGTGGTGAGTGTAATTTTCTAATGGAGTCATTTTTTATCTCTGCACATCAACATGAGTTAGCGCATCCAACACAGTTCATATAAAAGGAGTAACATTTTGTTTTTTAATATCTAGAACAAAGAGAAAGTCACCCAACAACAAAGTTAATAGAATAAAGAAATGAACAAATAAAATTTAGACATAGACTTTCTACTGTCCCTTACCCCCTAGGTGATATCAAAGGTAAGGGTGGGTCTTTTGATGTCAACATCTACCCAGTATCAATCTTATTATCTGGATATTCATTCTGAACCTCAATTCTATGTTCTAAATCAATATCTATCGCTCTGTTCCTTTCTGACATGTCTGGCCATTCGTATGTAGAATTTGTGGTAAAAAGTTATGGTTCATAACCCATCATCATACTCTCTCCATGTTCAGGTTCTTTGTCACAGATATAGTTGGATAACTCATGATCCCAAATAAATGTGTTAGAGTCTACTGTCTCATGGTCATCAGTCTTGGTTCCCCAAGGTTCGAACAAGTTTTGGATATCAAACGAGACTTGATCAAATACGTCAGATACAGGAGATTCATGCTTCTTTTCATTTTCCTGTTGTAAGGAGTTTAGGGATCTTGATATAGGGGGTTTATCTGCAGGGGCTGACCATACTAATTCCTCTACTTCTTCCCACTCCAAGTCACTATCATTGTTTGCATCTAAGGATATGGATCGATTTGGTTGATCATTGTATTTTGAAGGTACTACCTCCTCAGACTTAATGGTCTTACTAGGACTCACCTACCGGACACTCTTTTTCATCCACTCTTTCCTAGGGGGGTTTGCTCGTAACTTACTTCGGGTTATCGTCAGTGCTCTCGCCCTAGCCTCTATGGGGTATGAGTGTTCTTAGTGGGTGTGTTGGGGGTCTCTTGTCACTAGCTTTGACTGTCCGATCATTTTCAGTCCATATGCTTACACTTTCACAGCTATGGTTTATATTATTGACTAGCGCACTTTCCACTTCATCCCCTTGTATCTGATGCCATCCCTCTACTTGACTTTTTCCTCCATAAAACATCTCAGTGTGAATCGACATTCTATCTCCCTCATCATATTCTATCTTAGGTAACTCCAAGGGTGTATCCATCTCAGTATTTTTGAATCCCGCATCATAAACATCTTCATCCCTATGGTATGGTTCCTCTTGTGTTCTACAAGGGCTGCTACAATTTCTGGCCATTTTTTTTTTGGATATGATAGTTGGGCATACATTATCTCTCTCAGATGCGTAGGATGGTCTCAATTTTAATGGTTGGGGCATATGTTGTAATCCCACCATATTTGGCAGCTCATGTGTGAGTGTGGAAGAATCCTCATCCAGGTTGATCGCTCTTACTATTTGGTTGATGTTTTGGCACTCGAATGTGGCACGATTAGCGTCCTCTACAATTAGTGCTCTAGATAGCGCTTCCTCAAAAGATGAAACTCCTAATTGGCGTACCACTATTTGCTGTAATCCTCTAAGAAATAAAGTCATCACTAATTCAAGTGGTATATTAACTGCTAGACCAAGATTTAACTGTCGGACCAATTCTTTTAGCCTTCTTACGTATAAGCGTATGGTCTCGTTCGACTCTTGTTGTATTGTATTCAAGGTAAACATCAGATTCTTAACATCATATGCGGGTCTAAATTCCTCTAAAAATACCTGATATAGCTCATCCAGTGTATTGATTGAATTTATGGGCAAATTATAGTACCATCTTTTGGCTTCTCCTCTAAGAGTTGTGGAGAACAACAACATTATGTGCACTGGATCTATGATTCTACTAACAGCCATTAGTGTGTTGAACTCTTCAATATGCCTATGGGCATCTTCATCAGTGTTTCCATGGAACTACGATAGGGAAGCTACTATTCTTGGTATCTTTCTGATATCACCAAGGACAACTATTGGCAAATTCGCTCTTCTCGGTACCGGTGTTACAAGTGTAAGGCTAGGTGTCTGTATAGTTGGTTGAGTCTGAGGCAAGTCTAAAATTTTTTTTTCGATATTTTCAGCATCCTGATTCATAATGTTTGGGTCTAAACTTGATTTGATCTCACTGGCTGACATATTCTCCCATTCGGACACTATCTCATCATCTGCGATCTCTCCCTCATTCTCTTCTCCATCACAACCCGCCTCATTTGGATCTAGTTCTATTTCATTCAACAGACATGGTTTCCCACTCAGATTTATCGTTATGAGTGTCGACTGGAGTAGGAATCTCATTTTTATTGTCATACAAGGAATCTCCTATATCTATTGTTTGTTGGATGTCATCTGTGTATGTCTCCAATTCTTGTAATGAAAGCGCTATTGCTAGTTTCAGATCAGCTGCATCATCTTCTTGATCTTCAATAAGGATTGGCATTGTGAGTTCATGTGGTAGACTTTCCTGTGTTTCACCTATTATTGATGTCGCATTGTCATCTATATCTAGACTAAAACCAACGTATGATATGCTCGTATTTGCAATGACATCTCCATGACGAGTTTAAGTTCCAAGTATGAAAATCCTTCTAGATCCACTTGTGGTTCTTCAGCTAGCTGTGACTCTAGTTGTGGCTTGATCAAAGGCTCTTCTATTATGATGTGTTTGTCTTCAGAATTAGCTTCCTCTATATCTAACTCTCCTGGCATAGGATCCTCTCTTGCAATCTCAAAGTTCTCTAAGAATGCATCTATGGTTTTAGTAATTTCTTGTTCTGTCATCACCTCATGGGTATCTATATGCCCCTTAGGCTCACAGAGAGTCTCTTGACAATCAAGTTCTAGAGGGGTATTTCATCATCTTTTCCAAGCAGATTAACAGAGGTCCCAAATCATCTCCAGATGTAGGTATTTTCTCTTTAGACGTATCTATGGTCAAAAGTCCACAAAAGAGCTTTTCGACTCACGGGAAGTGTTTCATTATTGTCAGATAATCATTCTCCATTACCTAGTACACTATTTTTCTATCAATTCCTCTTGAGCAATGGGTATCACAAGAGCTTCCACAATCCAACTAGGAGTTCTATCATCTTTAGGTATGAGGCCTTCATCAGTCCGACAAAGTGTGCCTATGGTATTCTGGGTCGTAATTAATTTGAGGTCTCAGCATATCGAAGGGTGTAGAATGAAGGATCGCTTAAGTATGTGGCTCTATGCTATTCCATTAGTGGGATTAGCACACATCACTATGTGATGCTAACCACGTCAATCTATCTTTCGAAACAGTGTATGAAACTTGCACTAAAATGCTAGTTGTGCGGCCTAAACCACAAAACCAATGTTCGCGTCTGATGGGATAGACAACATAACCAATTAACTAGCAAAGTTTTAACACATAAACTTTTATAGTCCAAGAAATGATTTTGCAATCATGGTAGACGCACCAATGTTTGGGCATATTTTGGCTACCAGCCAAAATGCCTTAACGAGAGAAGGACCCACACTGTCCTTATGCGAGTGATCAGAGTCTAACCTGACAAAATTTCCAGGTTTCACACATGTGGGGAATGTCCACAAGTATGATGGATCTAATTAAGCTTTGTGATTAGCACAGTAACCTGACTCTAGATTGATTAGCAAGATCTAGTTCAGAAGAAATGGCTTAACCACAATCTAGCATGCTAAGCAATTGAATATGATAGCAATGAATCAATAATGAGCAAAAGTACAAGATATCAGTGTATAAGCATTAGCTTCAACATGAGTTAGAGAGAGAAAAGTAGAGAGATAACAAGCAAAATAGTTTAGATCCAAAATGACATGAGATAGCTACAAAACTTTGGTTCTTCATCATTGATTGTGAGGAGAGCTACACATATTTATGGAGTTGAGGTAGCTCGAGGTAGAACCACATCCATCCATTACAAAATGACATCTAGAGTCTACGTGACATTTGTCACTTTCCATGCATGAAATTCTACCAACTTTTTACAAATGTACTAGTTCTAACTAGAAATGTCCAAATCATCATGCATGTGTCCATTACACTTTGTGCATGCCTTGCATGTCACTATGGATCACTTACAATTAATGCATGTGAATTGACACGAGTTTCTACAAGCATGACTTTGCTAATTCTATGTCTACAAACTATGTGCAAGTTGTATTCATCAATCTAGATATTACATAACCATGTAGCTCGAGTTCTATGTAGGCCAAACTTGGCATTTTGCATTAATGAGCTACATACTTGCATGGTACAACATTTGTAGCAAGCCAAGAAATCAATATGGATTGTTTTTCAATTTTAACACTCCTCCTAAAAATAATCTATATTGATTTGAACATGGATCTTGGTATAACTCCAAGATTGGCTCTATGCTTTGTGAAGGAACTTTTGCTCAAAGGTTTGGTGAGCATATTAGCAATACAAGATGATGTGTCAATGTGCTCCAATTTGATTTCACCTCCAATGAGCTTCTCTCTCACGAAGTGATGTGCAACTTCAATATGTTTGCTCCTTGCATGGAATATTGGGTTGTTGGCAAGGGCTTGGGCTGAAATGTTGTCACACATGATCACAGGTAGATCCTCTTCCATGATTATCTTTAGCTCCACTAGTAACCTCTTGATCCAAAGCACTTCCTTTGTTGTTGTAGTGAGTGTCTTGTACTTAGCTTCACATGATGAGAGTGATACAGTATCTTGCTTTTTGGAAAGCCAAGATATCAAGTTTCCTCCAATATATATGACATAAGCACTTGTAGATTTTCGATCTGCTCTATCACTTGCAAAATCCGAGTCAGAATAACCAATAATAGAAAGATCTTCACTTTTATACAATTAACCAAAATCAAAAGTTGAAGATATATATCTGATCACTCTCTTGGCCATTTTCCAATGACAAATAGAAGGATTTTGCATAGCCTGGCTCAACTTATGAACACTAAAGCTTATGTCAGGTCTAGTTATTGTGAGCCAAATTAAGGAGCCTATAAGACTTCTAAAAAGTGTGATGTCCACGAAGGATCTTTCATCACCTTTGTTAGAGTCCTTTACATTTTGCTCCATAGGTGTTTCTATACTCTTACAATTCAACATATTGAACTTCTTTAACATTGAAAGAGCATACTTGGATTGACATACAAAAGCTTTATCTTTAAGAAAGTCAATTTCTAATCCTAAAATATAGTGAATTTTTCCAAGATCTTGCATCTTGAACTCTTTTCCAAGTGCAATCTTGGTTTCCTCAACTAACTTGATGCAACTTCCTGTCAGAATGATATCATCAACATAAATAAGAAGGATGACAATATTTATCAAAAAACTTGACATATAAGGAAGGATCATAGTTACTAAGATAAAATCCTAGTGACTCAAGAAAGGTGTTAAGTCGAGACTACCATGACCTTGGAGCTTGCTTCAATCCATATAAACTTTTGAAGAGCAAGCAAACTTTTTCTTTTGTCATGGATGAACCCAATAGTCTGATCCATATAAATCTCTTCTTCTAGATACCCATTTAGAAATGCATTAGAGACATCTAGTTGAAGAACTTGCCAATTGAAAAAACAAGCAAGAGAAATTATGATTCTAATTGATACCATCTTTGCAATTGGAGCAAAAATCTCCTCATAATCAAGTCCATACACTTGAGCAAAACCTTTAGCACAAAGCCTAGCCTTGTACTTGTTGATTGTGCCATCTTGATTATACTTGATTCAAAAAACCCACTTGCAACCAATGGTGTGCTTGTTGGATGGAAGATCCACAAGCTCCCATGTCTTATTGGCCATCAAAGCATCATATTCCTCCTTCATGGCGAGGTACCATTCCTTCGAGCTGAGAGCATCATATACATCCTTTGGCTCCTCATAAGAAATAGAATAAGCACAATTAGTGGAGTTGATTTCCACTTGCTTGCCTCTATCTTCATAGGTAAGCCTTCTAGGCTCGGATCTTTCTCTTTGAGATCTCCTTGGTGAAAAGATTCAAGGTGACTCCTCCTCAATTCTCGGCCCCGTCTCTCCATGATAGTCTTCAAGAGTGATGATTGGAGTATCTTTGTGAGAATCTTTGAACTCGGCCTCCTCAAGAATGTATTTTTGATCTTCATGGAATATAACATCTCTACTCTCAATCATAGTTGAGGTAGAGGGAACATAGATTCTGTAAGCTTTCTTGTTGGATGCATATCCAACCATGATTCCTTAAATAGAATCAGGATCATCTCTTCTCTTTGTTTCCAAGGGCACATTAACAAAGCAAGCACAACCAAAAACTCTAAGGTGATCTACCTTAGGTTTCTTCTTAAACAAGACTTCAAAAGGTGATTTTTTAGCAAGTGCATTGTAAGGTAATCTATTGCACAAATAGTTTGCACAATTCATAGCTTCACCCCAATATTCAATAGGCAAAGAAGCTGCTACTCAAATTGCTTTAGCACATTTACATAAAAATCTGTTTTTCCTCTCAGCTACTCCATTTTGAGATGGAGGATAAGCACAAGAAAACTCTCTCTTTATTCCTTCACCTTCACAATAATCATGAAACTTGTTGGAGATGTATTCACCTCCTCCATCACATCTTAAAGATTTAACTTTGAAAGAAAATTGTTTCTCAACATAAGCTTTGAAGATTAGGAAGTGATAAAAAACCATAGCCTTTGAAGAAAGTAGATACAACCAAGTATATCTAGTAAAGTCATCAATAGAGGTGACAAAACGTGTTGCACCACCAATACTTTTAGAAGAGGAAAAATGTACATCTGAGTGTATAAGCTCCAAAGGATGAGTAGTCTTTATAAAAGACTTTTGATATGGCTTTCTGTGTGACTTTGCAATGGCACAAGCCTCACAAGGCTTGAAATCTTTAGAAAGAGATTTTGGAAGACCAATAGCCTTCACTTTCTTGACCATAGAAGACATAGATTTAAAGTTAGGATGACCCAACCTTCTATGCCACAGTTCCTCCTTAGATAACAAAGCAACTTCACAAAGGTTTGCATTCTCATAAGAATTCAACTTAAAAATTCCACCACATCTAGATCCATAAGCAAGGATTTCATCATTTTTCTTGATAAAACAAGTATTGGAGTTGAACTTAACATCACAACCATTATCAAGCAAAATTTGAGATAGGAGTACTTCGATTGAGATCTGAGACAGGGCTTCTGTCGAGATTTTACAGAGGCTCTGATCGAGATGGAAGGTGAAAGCGTCGGTTGAGAAGGGATTGGAAGATGTGTGTGGAGCGAGGTATGTTGTGGGAGGAAAGGGTTGTGAAAGAATGGGGTTGGGAAAAGAAAGATGGAAGGTAAATTGTGTGAAAGTGGAGGTGTGTTTGCAGGGACGGAGTGGAAGATGTGTGGAAAGCGAAGTATGTCGTGGAATGAAGGATGATGATGGAATGTGGTTGGGTAAGAAGATGGAAGGTATAAGTTCGAAAAGCGGGAAAGGTGGAGATGTTGGGCAAGGATGGATATCTGTGGAAATGGTATGGAAGTGGGAAATGAACTGGAGGGAAACAACAAGTTTTGTGATGTTGATGATATTATATTCAATAGTGTAACGGGAGCGTGATCAATGCTTGCGTGACACTACCCCTCAGCATGCAAAAAATTGCAAAATGATGTGTTTTCTGCCGGCGATATTAGGTTTGGAGATGTTTGGTGATGGCGCACTCAATGGTAAGCGAACGATGATGATGGATAGTCGGTGGAGGTGGTGTGGAAACGATGACAAATGCAAGGAACAACAGAGCGCCAGGATCGTGCACAGGAGCAAGAAGATCGCCAGCAGATCGTCACAAGGAACGCCAATATTCGCACTTCGTTGAGGTGCGAATGGCGTCGGGGTGATGGCATTTATGGACGTCGTCGTTTGGTTTCGAACGAGATGGGACGTGCCGGTTTGTTGAATTTTGAATTTGGAATCGCCGGTCAAGATTTGAGTGAGTCGCTCCGGTCAAGATCTGATAGATGGCTCCAGTCGAGATTTGAGACAAAGTGCTTCAGTCGAGATCTGATAGAGTGCTTCGGTCGAGATCTGATAGAGTGATTCGGTCGAGATCTGATAGAGTGCTCCGGTCGAGATCTGATAGAGTGCTCTAGTCGAGATCTGATAGGAGTCTTTCGGTCGAGATTTGACAGGAGTGCTTCGGTCGAGACTGGTCGTAACGTTCCGATTGAGATTTGATAGAACCCGTCGGTTGAGATTTGACAGAAACTCATCGGTTGAGATCTGACAGAAACCCATCGGTTGAGATCTGACAAAAACCCAGTATGGAAGAATGGAGCTGTGTGATGCAAGTGAAAAACTTCAGGGAGAAAATATGACAGTGGCTCAGTTTAGAAGTTCTTATGGGTAAGGTGTATCTCAATGAATGATTGTATGCTTAATTGGGAATAGTGAGATATCATACAGACATTAATGAGATGGCCCTAAAGTGTGATAAATTTTTTCATAGGGTGTAGTCTTGCAGTTGTTGACCTAGAACATGCATTACAAAAATAGATATGTATAGAAAAAAGAAAAATGCATAGAAAGTAGATAAGTATAGGTATGAATTATAAACAAGAAAAGAGTACAAAAATAGGCATGCAAAAAGAGAATACAAGGAAGAACATAAGAAAGTAAAAAATATAAAATATATACTAGGAAAAAAGTGTTAAATTGGGTCAACAAAAGACAACTCCTCATAATACTGCCATAGATGACCACCGTTGACGACAATGTCTAGGAGTATTCTGTCAAGTGTTTGTAGTTGAACTGCACCATTAGGAAAGATTTTATTGATAACATACGGTCCCTCACTTTGGAATTTCAATTTGCCTGGGTGCTTTTTTATGTATAAAGAAGCACCTGGTCACCTAAGTGTAGATCTTTATTGCGTAAGTGACGGTCATGCCAGGCCTTTTGGCATCGTTTGTTAACCAATTGTGCATGGTAAGATATGAGTCTTGTCTCGCATAACTGGGCTAACATAAATAGTCTGGTCTTGACTTAATTGTAGCTTTTTCACAAAGTTCTGTAGAAAAAGCTTTCATGACTCTTAACGAAGGTACTAAGAATTCTACAGGCATTACCGCCTCTTGACCGTACGATAAGTGGAAAGGAGTAACCCACCCAGTGGCTTTCTTCGGGGTGATGCGGTAGGCCCAGATAGCTGCTCAAAATTTGTCTACTATTACAATGCTCACCTAATTTTCATCCATCAAATTTTTCTTGCACAACTTATAAGATAGCTTCCAGTAACAATTTCATATTGAGATTATCACCAATCACCTATTGGCTACAAATAAAGTAGCACCATCCTCCCGCCCCTACTCAAAGATCCCTACTCATAGATCATATTTGACATTGCATGTAAAAATGTCTTGATTTTTAAGAGGTGCCAGAACAACAAGACTGCATGAACACAACTGCTTTAGCTTTTCACGGATGCTTTGGTTGTTGAATCGATCAACTCCTCTCTCACGATCATCCATTTCTCTCCAAGATCCATCTCTCTCTCTCTCTCTCTCTCTCTCTCTCTCTCTCTCTCTCTCTCTCTCTCTCTCTCTCTCTCTCTCTCTCTCTCTTTGTGAAGAAAAGCAAGATCCAAAAGCAAGAAGACAGGCAAGAAGGCACATGCAAATTCTACCTGTAAAGGTAATAAAAGATCAAGCAGCGATGGAGTGCTTTCTCTAGAAATAAATGATTGTGTGCATACGTTTGTAGTAAATGATAAAAAACATGCACAAATAGCTGGGATTCATGCAGAATTGTAGCATTTGTTTAAGCAGATGAAGGAAGAGTATGTACCAAACACTGGTTATGCATTGCATGCCATTGAGAAAGAGAGCATAGAGCACTCAATGTGCTATCACTCAATGTGCTATCAAAAACACTGTGAACAAGCAATTGTTTCTTGAACAAGTGCGGGTCTACAATGATTGCCACACTACCACCACGTTCATTTCAAAAGCTACTGGTAGATCAACGATGGAGAGCTCTATCAAGCAACGATGGAGGCTAATGAAGGGGGTGTGTAGGAGGAGATAGATATAGACAATTTCTTGAATAAGTGCGGGTTTGCAGTGATTGCCACACTGCCACTAAGTTGATTTCAAAAGTTACTTGCAAATCAGCGATAGAGTGCTCTATCAAGCAGCGATGGAGGCTGATGAAGGGGGTGCGCTGGAGATAGATAAATGATTGTGTGCATACCTTTGTAGTAAATGAAGAACACTCACAAATAGCTAGGATTCATGCATAATTGTTGCATTTGTTTAAGCATATGAAGGCAGAGTATGTACCAAACACTGGTTATGCATTGCATGCCATTGAGGAAGAGAGCAGAAAGCACTCATTGTGCCATTGAGGAAGAGAGCAAAGAGCACTCACTGTGCTATCACAACGAGAACTTAGCCATCGATTTTGGAATTATTAGCACACCACAGGGTTATCCTGTACAAATTTGGAAAAATCTACGGGTCTGCAATGATTGCCACACTCCCACCAAGTTCATCTCAAAAGTTACTGGCATATCTATTGCCATGAGAGATGCTAGCTGCTTCCACCACTTTCAAAATGGTCTGTGTTCTTGCAAGGACTATTGGTGACAACTATTGTCAAGCAATGCCATTTGTTGCCTATATCATATCCTTTTTGTCTATATGCACACCCTCAAAGGTGGTGGGATTTTCTTTACTTCAATTTTTTTCCAGAAGAAGGAAGCAACACTTGCCCAGGTTCCAACTTAAACATTTGAGCTCCTGCTGTGGTCGAAGGGAGGCCTGTTTCCAGTTCATCCAAAAAACAAAAGTGCCGCCGGCCCGCTCTCTCTCTCTCTCTCTCTCTCTCTCTCTCTCTCTCTCTCTCTCTCTATATATATATATATATATATATAGCACTGGCCAGGCCACGTTGGCCTGTCTAGCCCCCAGCCCCTCTCTCTCTAAGGGCAATGAACTTGTGCGATGCATGCATATATGTCTATTCGTAACCAAATTAGACACACAATATATGATGAACATGCTAAGGGCAAATATTCAAGTTGGAAAAGGCTCATGGCTATATAGGTCTATGTAGGGACATCATTCGTCATTCGAACCCTAAACTCTAAAGCTGATGCTATATCCGATGGTTATTAAACTATCAAAATCGACGACAAATCCGATACACACACACACACACACACACACACACACACACACACACAAACACACACATGGCACACACACAACACATACACACACTCGCGTGTGCGTGCGTGCGTGCGCGTCCGCCATTGCTCGTCAATGACGGGCACTCTTTACTACTATATATATATATATATATATATATATATATATATATATATATATAGTAGTGAAGAGTGCCCGTCGTTGACGAGCAATGGAGGCCGATTTAGGTGGCGGCCGATGATTTGGATGATGGCCGATATCGAGTCTTTGGAAATATTCAATTCCATGAAAAAATTTGAGCCTTCAAAAAAGTTTGAGTCTTTCGTAAAAATCAAGTCTTTGAAAAATTTGAGTCTTTTGAAAACTTCGACTTGACAGTACAAAGGGTCTTTCGATCCTTCAAAAAAGTTCGAGTTGACAGTTTGATCCTTGGGAAAAATTTGAGTCTTTGGAAAAATTCGAGTCTTCGAAAAAATTCGAGTCGTCGAAAAAATTCCAGATGTTCCAAAAATTCAATCTATTAAAAAATTTGAGTAATTTGAAAAATTCGAGTATTGGAAAATTTGAGTCATTGGAAAAATTCAATCATATGGAAAACTTCGAGTTTTTACAAAAAATCGAGTCGGTCTCCAAAATTTTGAGTCTCCAAACATTCGAGTTGTTCCAAACATTTTTCAAGTTGTTCCAACAAATTCGAGTCTCCGAAATTCCGAGTCTCAAAAATTCCGAGTCTCCCAAACATTCGAGTCTCCAAACATTTCGAGTCTCCAAAATTCGAGTCTCTCAAATTTTGAGTCTCAAAAATTAGAGTCTCCAAAAATTCAAGTCTCCAAAATTCGAGTCTCCAAACATTCAAGTTGTTCCAAAACATTTGAGTCTCCCAAAATTTGAGTCTCCAAAATTCGAGTTGTTCCAAAATTTGAGTTGTTACAAAAAATTCGAGTCTCCAAAATTCAAGTCTCTAGAAATTCGAGTCTCCAAATATTTGACTTTCCAAAATTCAAGTCTCTAGACATTTGACTCTCCAGATATTCGAGTCTCCAAACATTCGAGTTGTTCCAACAAATTCGAATCTCCAAATTTTCGAGTCTCAAAAAATTTGAGTCTCCAAACATTCAAGTTTTTCCAAAAAAATTCGAGTTTTTAAAATTTGAGTTGTAACAAAAAATTCGAGTCCCTAGAAATTTGAGTCATTAAAAATTTAAGTCTCCAAAAATTCAAGTTGTTCCAAAAATTCGAGTCTCCAGAATTCGAGTCTCCTCAAGCAAATACCACATAATCAAATATGTAACCAAAGATTGCCAAGAAGAGTTCTTGGTGTGTGATTTATTGCCTTGAAGTGTTCTACTACCTTAAAGAGGGAGGGAAATAGAAAGAACAATGCCTTGGATGTGTGTGAGGGTGAATAATATTGCCTTTAGTAGAGATGGATTAGTGAAGAGAGTGTTTTATGTAGGGAGAATCTGGTGAGAATGTCTTTTAGAAGCTTTGAGAGTTGTGTTTTAGCTATTGGCTTCCTAATCAGCATAGTTCAATAAGCATTGCTCTCTAATATGAGTGACATTGGTGTAAAGCCCCAGGACAACACTTTCATTATTTTGTAAAAAGGTTGAATGTTGCCTTCCAACACTCTCTCTCTCTCTCTCCCCCCCCTACACCCCTCTCTCTTTTCCCATCACCACCTTGAACCCCATTCACATTTATTATCCTCCCCTCTCCCCCCCCCATATATAGCCCCACGTCTTTCCTCGCATTTTTTTTCATTACATGTCAAAAAAAGGTGTTGGCAAAAATGGGTGTAATCTTAAACTCTACAGGGACCAACAGTAAAGTTTACGACCATCAACCTCATCATGCATAGCATGGACTATTTTCCATGACATCTCTATTATTAGGAGATTGTACCCAAAGAGAATAAGAGACGTTCTTTCCTTTGATGTTAGCATATCAACTCAAGTGAAATCATAGTTCTCGGACACATGATAAACACCACAGTTGATAAATAGGTGCATCTTACTCACTGAAATCTAGCCATTTAAATACACCATACATAAGAGTCCCATTAACTTAGCTGAAGTGCCATGCTCAAGAGCTAGCATGCCTCGAGGAGCTAAGCTACGAAGAAATTTATAGAAAAAACAACTTGAAAGCTTCATTTGACAAAGTACAATCCAAGCAATAGAATCTTGAAATGCTTGTGAAAAAATTGGAGCAAGAATATAAAAACCATGGGTCTCCAAACGATGTTTCCTCTGATTCATGCACAAAACTACAATTATTCAAAATTACTTCTACAAATCGAGGGAAGCAACATCTTATTTTACTCAAATATTGGTCAACTCAATGTTGGTCATGCACTGGGATCTAAGCATTGCTACAAACTCAATCGGACTGTGTTGCCTACTCTACACCCTATCACATTTCAGAGGTGTGTCTGGGCTTGGCATATATCCTATTTGAATTGTGAAATAGGTTATATGGTTGTCCACCAATCAAGTATGAGCTAATCATAGTCTAGAGAGCAATAAGAGTTATATGGTTGTCCACCAATCAAGTATGAGCTAATCATAGTCTAGAGAGCAATAAGAAAATATAATGAATAGATAACACAAAATACCTTTTTTAAAACATCACAAGAGATAGTGTGCCATTCATTCTATCCCAAAACCTAAGGTTAAGATGAGATGACCAGGTTAAAACAATGATAACTGGAATCTTGTACTATTTGTACTATAAATTATTGCGTACACACTCTAGAGTAATATTGTTTACACCAATTTTTTCCGACATCTAACCACAGATTCAATATTCAGAGGAAAGGCCATTGTTGCCATGAGGCCATCGTTCTACAGTTGAAAAGCTTCATGTTGAGACAAACTATCTAAGGTGGCCATCGTTGTCTATGGATGACAAATGGAACCAACTAAACCATACGGTTTATTCTGACAATCTATTAAGACAATGATCAAGTGCTGAGATCTGCAGATGATGATTCTTTGTTGTTGCCTATCAGAGAAGACAATGAACATCACTTCCATCGTTGCTGTGACAGCTGTTTCTGAAATGATTTCACAATTGAATGCTACAGAGAACCATTACTTCCAACGTTGAGGCAGAAGCTCAAAAGGTTGCAAAACATGCTAGAGTTCATGCAAAAAGAAAGACAAAAAAGAAGTCCAAGGACAAAGTGATGTTGATGAACTTGGGAATCTGATACCTAGACACTCAAATATGAGAGCTATTTATGGAGAAGAGCAAAGGTTTTGTCACGAACAAGGCTGAACATTACTAGAGCCAAGGATTGGAAGCAACAGAATACATTGCAGAGACATCGAAGCAACTGAAAGTTGTAAACCATAAGCGTTGCTGCTTAACCAAAACTCAAGTCTATACTGGAAAAGTACATTAGAGTGAGCAAGAAGATTTTGCTCATTCTTAATCCTGAGTACCACCAAAGGAAGATGTTAAGAGCATTTTGCTCAGTCTTACAAGTTTCCAGCTTATTTCCAGCAAAAGAAGGATGTCAATCGAGAACCAAGGAAGAGAGAATGGCCATCGCTGACTTCCAGCAGAAATTCCACCTCTACATAGTTGCTTACAACCTACTTTTGAACAAAGACTCTCCTTGAAGAGTTTTAAAGCAAGAGGGAAGCAATCCGCTAGCCTACAACATGCCTTTCTGGCATCTGAGAGGGCCCTTTTGCTTGTTGAGAAGGCCGTTTTTCATCTGCACATGTGTAGCGCAGGCATCCCAAAGGGAGCCGGGAACCACGACTTAGCTTCCCAGCCTTCAACTCTTGCCATCCAAACCCACTTGACATACAAGCAGCCAACTCGCCAACAACGATCAGACTTAACCAACTTGAAGTTCCGAAAACCAACATTGAGATCCAACCTGGCGCCATGCCAGATCGGGGGTCTCGATGTGGGTGACTTCCCTCCAAGCAAGCCGTCCGACATACATCAAACTTAACCAACTCGAAGCTTCGTTACAAACGAGTAACATCCATTCCAAGCAAGCGGTCTGACTTACATCAGACTTAACCAACTGAAAGCTTCGTCACGAGCGCTGGAAGCCAACCTGGAGCCACGCCAGACTAGACAGCCATAAACAGGTAACGTCCACCCAAGCAAGCCATCCAACTCAACCGACACGTTAGAGCCCGTTCCCCAAGAGCTTAACCCATTCACGTTCATGCAAGGAACACTCAGAACCACAAGCAGCGACAGACATGGAAACAACCAGTTCCTGGACCAAATGGTCCCGACAGCATACCGCTGGCGCCACGGACCGAATGGTCCCGACGGCATACCGCTGGCGTCCCGGGATACGACCCTCAACTATGTGCCGACTTAAAAAATTTTGAAGCGGCCTTACAACTGGCGCTTTTACCGAAAACTGAAACCCAGAAGGTAATCAGAGTCAGTTTGAGAAAAATCCCACTTTAATGATAAATCTGAGAAGGTTACATTTCAAGTGTGTCACCTACCCTAGTCTCTGGGGAGCTGGCATGCCAAGGCGAGTGCCAGGACAACATTACAGCAAGGGAGGCTGAGACTTGGTTGGAGCTCATCCTGAGTCGCAACCCGCACTCCCCTATAGTATTGGTGTGATTTGGCACCCCCCCTCATACCAAGCACTCTAACCAAGCTGGTAAAGCACGTTTTTCTCTCTCTAAGATTTTCTCTTTCTAGAAAGTCATTTTCTCTCTCTAGATTTTACTGATCCCCAGGCTTCCTTTAATCATGCCTAGATTGTGTGAGGTGATTGCACATCGATCTGAGCTCTCTGGACTTCGCTAGAACCGATCAAAGATTTTCAGCCATAGGAACTTGGCGCCGGCTGGATTCTGGTCACAGTGGCGCCGGGAGCAGCAGGGGCGCTGCTAATGTCGGGGACATAGCTGGCGCCGATGGCGCCGGAAGTAAAGCTTGTAAAGGTAGCTTTACAACATCCACCCCACCTTTATAAAATCTGATGTCCTCATCAGATGTCAGATTAAAGTAAAGGTGTCTCCCAATTAAAATAACTATACATTTCAGCTACTTGGCACAGTACTCAATTTACTGGCCACTTTTTATTAACATTGAAGCTGGTACACTTTGCGTTTGTTTGAAGCACCATGTCCGTCGCGCAAAACTTGACTTTCACAATTCCATCACTGGTCAGTTGCCTCACAGTCAAAACAAGAAGTGTACATCAAGCTTGGCTTCAAGTAGCTCTCTTTGAATCAGACACATGCACCCAGAGTTTGCACTAGTCCGATCTCAACGCGAACTGTCCCTTAGCGTCCGTTCGAAATACCAAGTCTCTGCAAGACTCAACTTTCACAGTTCCTTCATTGATCAGCTGTCTTACACGTAACACAAGCCAGCGTACTCATATGTTTCCTCATCATTGCTGATCCAGAGAAAGCCTATAACAAACTTTCCTTTCCACAACAAAAACTTGTCAACTTATTAGGTCCAAAGTTCGCCAGTCTCCTCGTGTGAATATGGCTAGGTCACCTTGAATTTGCCCCCATTTTGATCAACTTTCATTCAAAATTTGCCCCAAGAGAGAGGTGTGTGTGATAGTTCCCCTCCACTTAATAAATCAGCTGATCGGACTTAGAGTAGAGTTCTTCGGACACAAAGCCTTTCCAACACTTTGCTTCCCATCTGCTAGGATTATGGCTCGATCCAACTTGTTGCCAATCCCTGAAGAGGAACCTAGTCTTTTCCCCTTTGAAGGAAAACCCAACTGATACTGGATATCAGCCATGCTCAGTGAGTTTCAGTTCCGAAGGTGGCCGTCCCAAAATGAAGACCATCTGCTATTAAAGATCTCCCCTGAAATTGCCCTTTCCAACTTTTGACTTCCTGCTTGCGTCTGTTGGGGGTTGTCGCAAATGAAACTAACCCAAGAAACAGGCTAGCCATCCATCCTTTGCAAACATTGAGTCATTTTGTTGTCGTTCACGTGCGAGTACTTGAACTGCAAATCCGCCGCACAGATTCTGGATATCGCCCATGCTCAGTGAGTTTCAGTTCCGAAGGTGGCCGTCCCAAAATGAAGACCAACTACTCCATAGAAGATCTCCCCTGAAATGACCCTTTCCAACTTTTGACTTCCTGCTTGCGTTTGGTGGGTGTTGTCGCAAATGAAACTAACCCAAGAGACAGGCTAGTCATCCATCCTTTGCAAACATTGAGTCGTTTCGTTGTCGTTCACGTGTGAGTACTTGAACTGCAAATCCGCCCCACAGATTCTGTAGTCCTCTTTGTTTGATGGTATCAGCCTTCAAAAGAAAAGGTTCCTTCTCGAGCCATCAGCTCCTTGTATCACAAGCAATCATGCAAACCAGGCAAAGCACGAGTACTAAGACTCACCACGAATACGTACAAGTAAGACACTCAGGCAGGTTTACTAACAAGTAACAAAGACAAGGTCCCCCTTTGAGATGGTCCTGCCAACGGACCTTTGCCTGGCCGCGCCCATACAAATCGATCACGGAATCAGCCCACATAGGACACCCCTCCAACTATCCGTGCTTTCACCATTAAGCAGCACATTGCCTCAGTCACGCCCCACCACTTTTTGGTCGATAGCTCTTATAGCTAAACGATCGGCAGCTATCCCGCACCGGCAGCTAACCACCCGTGCTTTACACCCGAATTTGAGCAGCATCTCTGTATCAATGGTTAACCCGTACAGTTCAAATATGTCGCCCCGCACCCCACAAGGTACAGACCGTGCTTTCACCTCCCTAGGCAGCACTTTGCCTCATCCGTCCTACGTGCAGACAACGCCAGGCCCGAACCGCGAGAACTGACCGTGCTTACACCTCAAGGGCAGCACCTTGACTCATCAAGTCCCCCGTTCTGCCGACCACCCCGACCGTGGACGCACCCGTGCTTACACTGTGGGCAGCACCTTGCACAACAGTTGTCTTGATGAACCAAACCGTGGCCATTTCCGTGAGATCCGCATAGCTGACCGGCCAGTCGGCTCTGATACCACATGTAGCGCAGGCATCCCAAAGGGAGCCGGGAACCACGACTTAGCTTCTTAGCCTTCAACTCTTGCCATCCAAACCCACTTGACATACAAGCAGCCAATTCACCAACAACGATCAGACTTAACCAACTTGAAGTTCCGAAAACCAACATTGAGATCCGACCTGGCGCCATGCCAGATCGGGGGTCTCGATGTGGGTGACTTCCCTCCAAGCAAGCCGCCCGACATACATCAAACTTAACCAACTCGAAGCTTTGTTACAAACGAGTAACATCCATTCCAAGCAAGCGGTCTGACTTACATCAGACTTAACCAACTGAAAGCTTCGTCACGAGCGCTAGAAGCCAACCTGGCACCACGCCAGACTGGACAGCCATAAACAGGTAATGTCCACCCAAGCAAGCCATCCAACTCAGCCGACAGGTTAGAGCCCGTTCCCCAAGAGCTTAACCCATTCACGTTCATGCAAGGAACACTCAGAACCACAAGCCGCGACAGACATGGAAACAACCAGTTCCTGGACCAAATGATCCCGACAGCATACCGCTGGCGCCACGGACCGAACGGTCCCGACGGCATACCGCTGGCATCCCGGGATACGACCTTCAGCTATGTGCCAAGTTAAAAATTTGGAAGCGGCCTTACAACTGGCGCTTTTACCGAACACTGAAACCCAGAAGGTAATCAGAGTCAGTTTGAGAAAAATCGCACTTTATTGATAAATCTGAGAAGGTTACATTTCAATTGTGTGACCGACCCTAGTCTCCGGAGCGCTAGCACGCCAAGGCGAGAGCCATGACAACATTCCAGCAAGGGAGGCTGAGACTTGGTTGGAGCTCGCCCTGAGTCGCAACCCGCACTCCCCTATAGTATTGGTGTGATTCGGCACCCCCCCCCCTCATACCAAGCACTCTACCCAAGCTGGTAAAGCACGTTTTTCTCTCTCTGAGATTTTCTCTTTCTAGAAAGTCATTTTCTCTCTCTAGATTTTATTGATCCCCAGGCTTCCTTTAATCATGCCTAGATCGTGTGAGGTGATTGCACATCGATCTGAGCTCTTTGGACTTCGCTAGAACCGATCAAAGATTTTCAGCCATAGGAACTTGGCGCCTACTGGATTCTGGTCACAGTGGCGCCCTGTGGCGTCGGAAGTAAAGCTTATAAAGATAGCTTTACAACATCCACCCCACCTTTATAAAATCTGATGTCCTCATCAGATGTCAGATTAAAGTAAAGGTGTCTCTCAATTAAAATAACTATACATTTAAGCTACTTGGCACAGTACTCAATTTACTGGCCACTTTTTATTAACATTGAAGCTGGCACACCATAGGTCGGAGGCTCAGCTCTTTGTAATGAAAAATTACATAACTTGAAAATTACAAGCTTTACTTCCGACGCCATCGGCGCCAGCTATGTCCCCGGCGCCAGCAGCGCCCCTGCTGCTCCCGGCGCCACTGTGACCAGAATTCAGCCGGCGCCAAGTTCCTATGGCTGAAAATCTTTGATCGGTTCTAACGAAGTCCAGAGAGCTCAGATCGATGTGCAATCACCTCACACGATCTAGGCATGATTAAAGGAAGCTTGGGGATCAATAAAATCTAGAGAGAGAAAATGACTCTCTAGAAAGAGAAAATCCTAGAGAGAGAAAAACGTGCTTTACCAGCTTGGGTAGAGTGCTTGGTATGAGGGGGGGTGCCGAATCACACCAATACTATAGGGGAGTGCGGGTTGGGCGAGCTCCAACCAAGTCTCAGCCTCCCTTGCTAGAATGTTGTCATGGCTCTCACCTTGGCATGCTAGCGCCCCGGAGACTAGGGTCAGTCACACACTTGAAATGTAACCTTCTCAGATTTATCAATAAAGTGGGATTTTTCTCAAACTGACTCTGATTACCTTCTGGGTTTCAGTGTTCGGTAAAAGCGCCAGTTGTAAGGTCGCTTTTAAAATTTTTAGCTTGGCACATAGCTGAGGGTCGTATCCCGGGACGCCAGCGGTATGCCGTCGGGCCCATTCGGTCCGTGGCGCCAGCGGTATGTTGTCGGGACCATTTGGTCCAGGAACTGGTTGTTTCCATATCTGTCGCGGCTTGTGGTTTTGAGTGTTCCTTGCATGAACGTGAATGGGCTAATGTTGTAAAGCTGACTCAGGTGCACCCAACGTGCCCTGTAAGACTCTAAGGGGTGACACTCCCTAAAGTCCCAGAGCAAGTTAGAACGTCAAGGACTGAGCCTCCGACCTGTGGTGAGCCAGTCAAGTAGGCACAAGTCATGAGCTAGCTCTGGAGCTCGAGTCATGGCCTAGTCAGGAAGCAAGTTGATTCTGCCACCGGAACGGCTCCCGGGACCCATGTCCGGGAGCCAGACTGATTCTGCCAGGCTTGCCAGGCTTAATCAGCAAAATAAAAACTAAGTCCCAAAAAGCGTGCTTTACCAGAAAGCACTATGTTTCAGAACAAAGGGGGTGCGCCGAATCACAGCAGAACTATAGGGGGAGTCCGGCAGACAGAAACTTGGGCAGCTCAACCAGCGCCAGGAATCCAGTCGCCAGGTCTCAGCTCCCTCTACCAGCACGAGCCAGGCACAATGCCCAGCACGTGTTGGTGGCCCCGAGACCGGTCAGTCTATGTATGAATGTAACCTCTTCCAAATCTAATAAAGTTGATCCTTGGGGATGATTACCATTTCGGTTTCGCCTCCAGGACTGGTCCAAGTGGAAGGACCCTTATTACAACCTTTTTGCGTCGCTGGCGCCTAAGGGTCCCTGTCATCGACATGGGGCTTGCCGCTATGCCAATTGGTCAGTTTGGCGACCACTATGCCTTGGGTTTCATGTGTGGCTTGTCTTTGCCTTTGGTTACCTTTTGGGGACGGATTCTGAGTTGGCTTTCGGGTTGGTTGGGATTCCAGTTTTCTTAAGTCTGAATGGTTAAGCTTGTTACGATTTTGAGTTGGCTTTTACGTAAGTGCATGATGGATGAATGTTAGACTTAAGCGCGTGTTGGGGAAACCGCTCAAGTCCCAGCGCCCTTTGAGGCGCCGGCGCAACATGTGGTATCAGAGCCGACTAGCCGGTGTAGCGCAGGCATCCCAAAGGGAGCCGGGAACCACGACTTAGCTTCCCAGCCTTCAACTCTTGCCATCCAAACCCACTTGACATACAAGCAGCCAACTCGCCAACAACGATCAGACTTAACCAACATGAAGTTCCGAAAACCAACATTGAGATCCAACCTGGCGCCATGCCAGATCGGGGGTCCCGATGTGGGTGACTTCCCTCCAAGCAAGCCGCCCGACATACATCAAACTTAACCAACTCGAAGCTTCGTTACAACCGAGTAACATCCATTCCAAGCAAGCGGTCTGACTTACATCAGACTTAACCAACTGAAAGCTTCGTCACGAGCGCTGGAAGCCAACCTGGCGCCACGCCAGACTGGACAGCCATAAACAGGTAACATCCACCCAAGCAAGCCATCCAACTCAGCCGACAGGTTAGAGCCCGTTCCCCAAGAGCTTAACCCATTCACGTTCATGCAAGGAACACTCAGAACCACAAGCCGCGACAGATATGGAAACAACCAGTTCCTGGACCAAATGGTCCCGACAGCATACCGCTGGCGCCACGGACCGAATGGTCCCGACGGCATACCGCTGGCGTCCCGGGATACGACCCTCAGCTATGTGCCAAATTAAAAAATTTGGAAAGCGGCCTTACAACTGGCGCTTTTACCGAACACTGAAACCCAGAAGGTAATCAGAGTCAGTTTGAGGAAAATCCCACTTTATTGATAAATCTGAGAAGGTTACATTTCAAGTGTGTGACCGACCCTAGTCTCCGGGGCGCTAGCATGCCAAGGCGAGAGCCATGACAACATTCCAGCAAGGGAGGCTGAGACTTGGTTGGAGCTCGCCCTGAGTCGCAACCCGCACTCCCCTATAGTATTGGTGTGATTCGGCACCTCCCCTCATAACAAGCACTCTACCTAAGCTGGTAAAGCACGTTTTTCTCTCTCTAGGATTTTCTCTTTCTAGAAAGTCATTTTCTCTCTCTAGATTTTATTGATCCCCAGGCTTCCTTTAATCATGCCTAGATCGTGTGAGGTGATTGCACATCGATCTGAGCTCTCTGGACTCCGCTAGAACCGATCAAAGATTTTCAGCCATAGGAACTTGGCGCCGGCTGGATTCTGGTCACAGTGGCGCCGGGAGCGGCGCCGGCGCCGTTGGCGCCGGGAGCAGCAGGGGCACTGCTGGCGCCGGGGACATAGCTGGCGCCAATGGCGCCGAAAGTAAAGCTTGTAAAGGTAGCTTTACAACATCCACCCCACCTTTATAAAATCTGATGTCCTCATCAGATGTCAGATTAAAGTAAAGGTGTCTCCCAATTAAAATGACTATACATTTATGCTACTTGGCACAGTACTCAATTTACTGGCCACTTTTTATTAACGTTGAAGCTGGCACACCACAAGTCGGAGGCTCAGCCCTTTGTACTGAAAAATTACATAACTTGAAACAAATATCTTTGTCTGGGAAAAGCGTAGATTTGATATCGCTTTCGTAAAACTCGAGAGCCTTATTAACTGGTGACAGAAGCCTTTCTTTGAAATGTTCGCCCCTGTCGCTTCTGACTTTCGACTTTGGAACTCCTTTGAGCTCCTGATTTGTCCTTGATGCACTTTGTGTTGAGCTCCCTGAGCTCCAGATTTGTTCGGTTCCGCATAGGTATCAAGGCTCCCTGAGCCGAAGGATTTATCGTTTGATTACCCACTTTATGGTCCACTCTGTGCCTTGTTGCTTCTGCACCTTGATTTCTCTCCTTATCCCAGCCTGATCTTGATACTTTTCCATCTTGGCTCTTTAAGGTAGGCAAAGATTGAGTACTCCGCAATGCACCTCTCACTTAGCTTGAAGTAGCTCTTTGAATCAACCCAAATGTAACCATTGACCTCGTGAAAAGCCAAAGGGTCGCACCAGTTTGATCCGCATCCGAACTATCTCTTCGCGTTTGTTTGAAGCACCATGTCCGTCGCGCAAAACTTGACTTTCACAATTCCATCACTGGTCAGTTGCCTCACATTCAAAAACAAGAAGTGTACATCGAGCTTGGCTTCAAGTAGCTCTCTTTGATTCAGACACATGCACCCAGAGTTTGCACTAGTCCGATCTCAACGCGAACTATCCCTTAGCGTCCGTTCGAAATACCAAGTCTCTCATGCAAGACTCAACTTTCACAGATCCTTCATTGATCAGCTGCCTTACACATAACACAAGCCAGCGTACTCATATGTTTCCTCATCATTGCTGGTCTAGAGAAAGCCTATAACAAACTTTCCTTTCCACAACAAAAACTTGTCAACTTATTAGGTCCAAAGTTCGCCAGTCTCCTCGTGTGAGTATGGCTAGGTCACCTTGAATTTGCCCCCATTTTGATCAACTTTCATTCAAAATTTGCCCCAAGAGAGAGGTGTGTGTGATAGTTCCCCTCCACTTAATAAATCAGCTGATCGGACTTAGAGTAGAGTTCTTCGGACAAAAAGCCTTTCCAACACTTTGCTTCCCATCTGCTAGGATTATGGCTCGATCCAACTTGTTGCCAATCTCTGAAGAGGATCCTAGTCTTTTCCCCTTTGAGGAAAAACCCAACTGATACTGGATATCACCCATGCTCAGTGAGTTTCAGTTCCGAAGGTGGCCGTCCCAAAATGAAGACCAACTGCTATAGAAGATCTCCCCTGAAATTGCCCTTTCCAACTTTTGACTTCCTGCTTGCGTCTGGTGGGCGTTGTCGCAAATGAAACTAACCCAAGAAACAGGCTAGCCATCCATCCTTTGCAAACATTGAGTCATTTCGTTGTCGTTCACGTGCGAGTACTTGAACTGCAAATCCGCCGCACAGATTCTGGATATCGCTCATGCTCAGTGAGTTTCAGTTCCGAAGGTGGCCGTCCCAAAATGAAGACCAACTGCTCCATAGAAGATCTCCTCTGAAATGGCCCTTTCCAACTTTTGACTTCCTGCTTGCGTCTGGTGGGCGTTGTCGCAAATGAAACTAACCTAAGAAACAGGCTAGCCATCCATCCTTTTGCAAACATTGAGTCGTTTCGTTGTCGTTCACGTGTGAGTACTTGAACTGCAAATCCGCCCCACAGATTCTGTAGTCCTCTTTGTTTGATGGTATCAGCCTTCAAAAGAAAAGGTTCCTTCTCGAGCCATCAGCTCCTTGTATCACAAGCAATCATGCAAACCAGGCAAAGCACGAGTACTAAGACTCACCACGAATACGTACAAGTAAGACACTCAGGCAGGTTTACTAACAAGTAACAAAGACAAGGTCCCCCTTTGAGATGGTCCTGCCAACGGACCTTTGCCTGGCCGCGCCCATACAAATCGATCACAGAATCAGCCCACATAGGACACCCCTCCAACTATCCGTGCTTTCACCATTAAGCAGCACATTGCCTCAGTCACGCCCCACCACTTTTTGGTCGATAGCCCTTATAGCTAAACGATCGGCAGCTATCCCGCACCGGCAGCTAACCACCCGTGCTTTACACCCGAATTCGAGCAGCATCTCTGTATCAATGGTTAACCCGTACAGTTCGAATATGTCGCCCCGCACCCCACAAGGTACAGACCGTGCTTTCACCTCCCTAGGCAGCACTTTGCCTCATCCGTCCTACGTGCAGACAGCGCCAGGCCCGAACCGCGAGAACTGACCGTGCTTACACCTCAAGGGCAGCACTTTGACTCATCAAGTCCCCCGTTCTGCCGACCACCCCGACCGTGGACGCACCCGTGCTTACACTGTGGGCAGCACCTTGCACAACAGTTGTCTTGATGAACCCCAAACCGTGGCCATTTCCGTGAGATCCGCATAGCTGACCGGCCAGTCGGCTCTGATACCACATGTAGCGCAGGCATCCCAAAGGGAGCCGGGAACCACGACTTAGCTTCCCAGCCTTCAACTCTTGCCATCCAAACCCACTTGACATACAAGCAGCCAACTCGCCAACAACGATCAGACTTAACCAACATGAAGTTCCGAAAACCAACATTGAGATCCAACCTGGCGCCATGCCAGATCGGGGGTCCCGATGTGGGTGACTTCCCTCCAAGCAAGCCGCCCGACATACATCAAACTTAACCAACTCGAAGCTTCGTTACAACCGAGTAACATCCATTCCAAGCAAGCGGTCTGACTTACATCAGACTTAACCAACTGAAAGCTTCGTCACGAGCGCTGGAAGCCAACCTGGCGCCACGCCAGACTGGACAGCCATAAACAGGTAACATCCACCCAAGCAAGCCATCCAACTCAGCCGACAGGTTAGAGCCCGTTCCCCAAGAGCTTAACCCATTCACGTTCATGCAAGGAACACTCAGAACCACAAGCCGCGACAGATATGGAAACAACCAGTTCCTGGACCAAATGGTCCCGACAGCATACCGCTGGCGCCACGGACCGAATGGTCCCGACGGCATACCGCTGGCGTCCCGGGATACGACCCTCAGCTATGTGCCAAATTAAAAAATTTGGAAAGCGGCCTTACAACTGGCGCTTTTACCGAACACTGAAACCCAGAAGGTAATCAGAGTCAGTTTGAGGAAAATCCCACTTTATTGATAAATCTGAGAAGGTTACATTTCAAGTGTGTGACCGACCCTAGTCTCCGGGGCGCTAGCATGCCAAGGCGAGAGCCATGACAACATTCCAGCAAGGGAGGCTGAGACTTGGTTGGAGCTCGCCCTGAGTCGCAACCCGCACTCCCCTATAGTATTGGTGTGATTCGGCACCTCCCCTCATAACAAGCACTCTACCTAAGCTGGTAAAGCACGTTTTTCTCTCTCTAGGATTTTCTCTTTCTAGAAAGTCATTTTCTCTCTCTAGATTTTATTGATCCCCAGGCTTCCTTTAATCATGCCTAGATCGTGTGAGGTGATTGCACATCGATCTGAGCTCTCTGGACTCCGCTAGAACCGATCAAAGATTTTCAGCCATAGGAACTTGGCGCCGGCTGGATTCTGGTCACAGTGGCGCCGGGAGCGGCGCCGGCGCCATTGGCGCCAGGAGCAGCAGGGGCGTTGCTGGCGCCGGGGACATAGCTGGCATCGATGGCGCCGGAATTAAAGCTTATAAAGGTAGCTTTACAACAGCCGGTCAGCTATGCAAGTCTCACAGGGATGGCCACGTTTTTGGGATTTGTCAGGACAACCGTTGCGCAAGGTGCTGCCCACAGTGTAAGCACGGGTGCGTCCACGGTCGGGGTGGTCGGCAGAACGGGGGACTTGATGAGTCAAAGTGTTGCCCTCGAGGTGTAAGCACGGTCAGTTTTCGCGGTTCGGGCCTGGCGCTGTCTGCACGTAGGACGGATGAGGCAAAGTGCTGCCTAGGTAGGTGAAAGCACGGTCTGTACCTTGTGGGGTGCGGGGCGACATATTCGAACTGTACGGGTTAACCATTGATACAGAGATGCTGCTCGAATTCGGGTGTAAAGCACGGGTGGTTAGCTGCCGGTGCGGGATAGCTGCCGATCGTTTAGCTATAAGGGCTATCGACCAAAAAGTGGTGGGGCGTGACTGAGGCAATGTGCTGCTTAATGGTGAAAGCACGGATGGTTGGATGGATGTTTCCCCGTGGGCTAATTCTGTGATAGATTTGTGTGGGCACGGCTAGGCAAAGATCCTACGTCCGGTCTCAAGGGGAATGTGACTTGAGAGGGATCCTCTGTTTAGCTTTGGTTGGTATGTTCGTTTGTGGTGTGCTTGCCTGGACCTGAATTATCCCTAACTACTTCTTTTGATCCAGGTGATCTGATCTAGTTGGGAGTTGTGAGAGGAGCTTACATTTATGAGTGGACGACGCACAAGTATGGAAAGGAACTTCCATGGGGCAACCCCCAAGATTGGTTCAAGATTGTTATTCTTATCAGGAAAGATCGCGGGGAGGAAGTCAGATTTCATGATCGACTCCGGAGCTTCACATAACTATATCTCAAGGAGCGTAGTGGAACAATTCAGCTTGCCGACCAGGAATGTTACATCTACTCTCAAGGTAGAAACAGCGAAGGGAGCACTAGATGCAGACAAAGCGACATTGAACATCCCGGTGCAGATTGGAAGATGGAAGGCTAAACTTAGCTTTGTGATTTTAGAGATGGATGCCTTTGATGTGATTTTGGGCCTCCCTTGGTTAAATGAACACTGTATCGCAGTTTTGGGTAGGAGCTCAAACTTGGTCCTCTTGGATTATAAGGGACAAATCTGCGTGACAAAAGCCCTGCCCGGAGGAAATGCTAAGGATACCGATATTGAACAAAATCTGGTTGCAGCATTAGTGATGAAAAGAATGGCGAAAGGGAAAAGGTCAAAGTGCTTTCTTTGCATCTGTCGAGAAGTCCCAGAAGGGAAAAGCGTGCGACAAGAAAACTTGCCAAAAGAAGTGGCAGATCTGTTAGAAGAATTTAGCGATGTGTTCCCGGAGGAACTCCCAGCTAAGCTACCTCCTCGAAGACCAGTGGACCATAAAATTGAGTTGGTACCAGGAACAGAGCCAACTTCACGAGCACCCTACAGAATGTCACAAGAAGAGTTGGCGGAACTGAAACGACAACTTGGTGAATTGATAGACAAAGGTTTTATTAGACCTAGCGCTTCACCTTTTGGAGCCCCAGTGTTGTTCGTGGAAAAGGCAGACAAAACTCTTCGAATGTGTGTGGATTATCGCATGCTTAACAAGAGTACCATCAAGAACAAGTACCCCATGCCTAGAATTGATGACCTATTCGACCAACTCAAACATGCCAAATACTTTAGCCGAATAGATCTCAGATCTGGATATCATCAAATTCGAATAGCTAAAGGTGACGAGCACAAAACGGCGTTTCGAACGCGGTACGGAAATCACGAGTTCCTAGTGATGCCATTCGGTCTAACAAACGCACCAGCCACTTTTTGCACGTTGATGAACAATATATTTCAAGACTGCCTGGATGAATTTGTCATTGTGTACATTGATGACATATTAGTATTTAGCCGGAACCTTAAAGATCACATTCAACATTTAAGGACAGTTCTCCAACGACTGAGGAGGAACTGCTTGTTCGCGAAAAGAGAGAAATGTGAGTTTGTGGTGGAGGAAGTTGACTTCCTTGGACATGTTATAGGCCACGGACGGATTCGAATGGATCCTAAGAAGATCAAGGCTATCTTGGATTGGCTAGCACCTAAAACTGTTCATGGCATCAAATCCTTTGTGGGCTTATGTAACTTTTACAGGAGATTCATTGAGGCATTTAGCAAAATTGTGGCACCACTGTTGGAGCATACCAAGACTCATCTGAAGATGAGATGGACACCGGAATGTGAAGCAGCGTTCCAGGAACTAAAACGATGGATCACTCAAGAACCCATCCTTGCCTTACCGGACTTTAGCAAACCTTTTGAAATACATACAAATGCGTCGAACTTTGCTTTTGGGGCCGTGCTGATGCAAGACGGAAAACCTGTTGCATATTTTTCAAAGAAATTGAGTGACGTAGAGCGACGATGCCAACTCATGAAAAAGAAATGGTCGCAGTAGTCCAAGCAGTGGAGCATTGGAGACATTATGTGGCAGGAAAACCCTTTAAGGCGTTCACTGATAATGTATCACTCAAGTACTTCTCATCCCAAGGTATGCTCACGCCAAAGCAAATGCGATGGCAAAACTTTCTCTCAAAATTCAATATAGACATTTTACACACGGCGGGAAAGAACAATGTGGTGGCGGACGCACTAAGTAGACAAGAACACTTGATGGCAACAGTGACAACTCAGGTGACTGACCTACTCCAAGAAATCAGAGAGAATTATGGTGTAGATGCGTTGGCGAAGAACTTAATGATCGAATTCCAGCTGGGAAAGCCTCATAAACATTTCACTTGGAAAGATCAAATGGTTGTTTATAAACAACGCAGAGTATATGTCCCAGACAACATCATCCTGAGGAAGAAAGTCTTGCGAGAACATCATGACGTACTAGCCGCCGGGCATCCAGGGGTGAATCGCATGTATGAACTTCTCAAAAGAGGCTTCTATTGGCCAAGTATGTGGGCAGACGTTGAATCCTATGTACAAACATGCCCGACATGTCAACAAGTGAAGGTGGAACCGCTAGCTCCGGCTGGACTACTCCAACCATTACCGGTACCAGCATACCCATGGGATTCGGTGAGCATGGATTTTATTGTTCAACTACCACGGTGCCAAGGATTCGATTCAATTTATGTGGTGGTTGACCGCTTTTCAAAGCAAGTTCATCTAGTACCAACTAAAAGTTCAGTGACAGCTGAAGAAGTGGCAAGGTTATTTTTCAAATGTGTTTTCAAATACCACGGCCTGCCTAGAACGATTATTTCTGACCGAGACACCAAGTTCGTCGGAAAGTTTTGGACTTGTCTATTTCGCCTCGTGGGAACCGGATTGAATTTCAGTACTGCATATCATCCTCAGACAGATGGGCAAACGGAACGAGTCAATCGACAGATTGAACAATATTTACGAAATTATGTCGCTTGGGACCAATCCGATTGGGTCAACTACTTGGATATTCTCGAGTTTGCACATAACAACCAAGTGAACAGATCTACTGGAAGGGCACCCTTCGAGATAAGCAATGGTCGGCTACCGATTGTTCCAAGCTCTTTTCTTACAGGCGTGCAGGAAACACCAGTACCCACTGTGGAGGAATTCATCAATGAGTGGCACACAAAGTTGACCGAGGTGAAGGCGTTTTTAGAGCAGTTACAAAGGAGTATGGCAGCTGACGTAAACCCACATCGACGAGAACTGGAATTTGAGGAAGGTGATCAAGTATGGCTGAACACAAAGAACATTGCGCTACCAAAAGGTTTTTCTCATAAGTTTGCTCGACCTTATGCGGGACCATATTATGTCACCAAGAAGATCAACCCAGTGGCTTATCGATTAGCGTTGCCATCCAGCTTGGATATACACAATGTGTTTCATATCTCATTACTCAAACGGTACAAACCAGATGAGCGATTTGATCGACAACACGAACTCCGTCACCCACCAACGACACTTGATGATACGAAGAGGCAGCTTGTACCAGAACAAATATTGACACATAGAAAGCGAACTGGCGTTCAATGTGAATATCTAGTGAAGTGGCTACGGGCTCCACTTATTGAGGCTTCTTGGGAGTACGAAGACAAACTTAAGGAGGGAGCCCCTGAAGTACTAGCGGATTATCTGCAGAAGAACCAACGCAATAGCCGTTTTCCCAGATCGGCACACAAAGCACTACCTGGCGGCATGCCTCTTACATAAACATTCATGGCCATTCTGAAGTTCAAGGAACTTTCCGGTATTTTTCTTAAGTTTGCCAATAAATCACTTGCAGCTTTACACAGGTTTTACGTAAGTGAACTTTATCTACACTTTTCCTGTGCTACTGCCAATGTATTTTGTAATTCAAAGTTGCTAAGGCCGGTGAATTAAGCCCGTGCCATACGTCCTAGGTCTAGTTTGGCCCTGATGAGGACATCAGCTTTTTCAAACGAGGGGAGGATGTTGTAAAGCTGACTCAGGTGCACCCAACGTGCCCTGTAAGACTCTAAGGGGTGACACTCCCTAAAGTCCCAGAGCAAGTTAGAACGTCAAGGACTGAGCCTCCGACCTGTGGTGAGCCAGTCAAGTAGTCACAAGTCATGAGCTAGCTCTGGAGCTCGAGTCATGGCCTAGTCAGGAAGCAAGTTGATTCTGCCACCGGAACGGCTCCTGGGACCCATGTCCGGGAGCCAGACTGATTCTGCCAAGCTTGCCAGGCTTAATCAGCAAAATAAAAACTAAGTCCCAAAAAGCGTGCTTTACCAGAAAGCACTATGTTTCAGAACAGAGGGGGTGCGCCGAATCACAGCAGAACTATAGGGGGAGTCCGGCAGACAGAAACTTGGGCAGCTCAACCAGTGCCAGGAATCCAGTCGCCAGGTCTCAGCTCCCTCTACCAGCACGAGCCAGGCACAATGCCCAGCACGTGTTGGTGGCCCCAAGACCGGTCAGTCTATGTATGAATGTAACCTCTTCCAAATCTAATAAAGTTGATCCTTGGGGATGATTACCATTTCGGTTTCGCCTCCGGGACTGGTCCAAGTGGAAGGACCCTTACTACAACCTTTTTGCGTCGCTGGCGCCTAAGGGTCCCTGTCATCGACATGGGGCTTGCCGCTATGCCAATTGGTCAGTTTGGCGACCACTATGCCTTGGGTTTCATGTGTGGCTTGTCTTTGCCTTTGGTTACCTTTTGGGGACGGATTCTGAGTTGGCTTTCGGGTTGGTTGGGATTCCAGTTTTCTTAAGTCTGAATGGTTAAGCTTGTTACGATTCTGAGTTGGCTTTTACGTAAGTGCATGATGGATGAATGTTAGACTTAAGCGCGTGTTGGGGAAACCGCTCAAGTCCCAGCGCCCTTTGAGGCGCCGGCGCAACAGTTAAGCTCTTGGGGAACGGGCTCTAACCTGTCGGCTGAGTTGGATGGCTTGCTTGGGTGGATGTTACCTGTTTATGGCTGTCCAGTCTGGCGTGGCGCTAGGTTGGCTTCCAGCGCTCGTGACGAAGCTTTCAGTTGGTTAAGTCTGATGTAAGTCAGACCGCTTGCTTGGAATGGATGTTACTCGTTTGTAACGAAGCTTCGAGTTAGTTAAGTTTGATGTATGTCGGGTGGCTTGCTTGGAGGGAAGTCACCCACGTCGGGACCCCCGATCTGGCATGGCGCCAGGTTGGATCTCAATGTTAGTTTTCGGAACTTCAAGTTGGTTAAGTCTGATCGTTGTTGGCGAGTTGGCTGCTTGTATGTCAAGTGGGTTTGGATGGCAAGAGTTGAAGGCTAAGAAGCTAAGTCGTGGTTCCCGGCTCCCTTTGGGATGCCTGCGCTACACCTATTCTTGATATTCATCGTGGCTGGGCTTCGTCTTCCTACCCGATCTCCTACCATTAAGGTATTTGTGGCGTCACTCTTTCGCAGGTTGCATGATCGCCTGCAGCAGACATATCTACAATACCCGACCATTGGGGGAGAGTATGTTGCTGCGATACAATTAATATTCAAACAAAATCAGACTATGAGCTTGGAGAGGAGTGGAGAGAGAGAGAGAGAGAGAGAGAGAGAGAGAGAGAGAGAGAGAGAGAGAGAGAGAGAGAGAGAGAGAGAGAGAGAGAGAGAGATAGAGAGATTCAAACTGGGTGAGAGGGGGGAAAGTAGGGTATAGGAGAGAGATAGAGGTAGGGTATAGAAGAGAGATAGAGGATGTGAAAGTACTGTACTTTAGGACCATAAATGGATCTACAAAAGATCCACAAGAGTGATTGGATGCTTGCTTAACAATCTATCAAAAAACTAGACACAAAAAAGTTGATCTAGATTGGCAATTTGACAAACAACAAGCATTGACAATCAAAAGCATTGATAGACATTGAAATCTGAGCCCACACATGTGTACTACAGGCTTTAGTATGGACTTCAACCTGAGAAACAAGTAGAAATTGATTTGGTTTCATCTGGATCACAAAAACTCAATGTACATAGTGAACTAGCTTGAGATTGCCAATGAGCTCCAAAAATTTTCTATCTTCTCACTATGGAGAGAGGGAATACATAGCAAATTCGACTTCCTTCTTGAAGTTAGGTGTATTTCCAACATGTAATAAGGAAGTTAACTCACTCTCCTTGACCTAAAATGAAACCCTAGTCTATTTCCTAGAGTTATGCTTGGTAGGTAGCTAGTTGGTCAAATTTTCACCTTAAACTTAGGTGTAGGTCCTATAAAGTAGGGATGACCACCAAATAGACATGACCAACTCTCTTGACTTGACCTAACCTACATTAGGATGGGTTTCCCATTTGGCATCATGGCCTCACATGTGTGGGACCCACTTGTGTACACAATTTACACTATTCTACATGGTTTTTGATCAAGCTAGATTTGCCAATTTTTGGCAATTCTTCACAGAGGAGGGCCATGTACATCCATGCATGGGGAGGAGGGCTCCTCATACATGCATCCTCCTCCCCAAGTTTTTTAGTTAGAAAAAGCTCATGCATGGGTGAGGGGAGGAGGATGCATGGGTGCACCCATACTGTAGTGCAGGCATCCCAAAGGGAGCCGGGAACCACGACTTAGCTTCCCAGCCTTCAACTCTTGCCATCCGAACCCACTTGACATACAAGCAGCCAACTCGCCAACAACGATCAGACTTAACCAACTTGAAGTTCCGAGGACCAACATTGAGATCCAACTTGGTGCCATGCCAGATCGGGGGTCCCGATGTGGGTGACTTCCCTCCAAGCAAGCCGCCCGACATACATCAAACTTAACCAACTCGAAGCTTCGTTACAAACGAGTAACATCCATTCCAAGCAAGCGGTCTGACTTACATCAGACTTAACCAACTGAAAGCTTCCACGAGCGCTGGAAGCCAACATGGCGCCATGCCAGATTGGACAGCCATAAACAGGTAACATCCACCCAAGCAAGCCATCCAACTCAGCCGACAGGTTAGAGCCCGTTCCCCAAGAGCTTAACCCATTCACGTTCATGCAAGGAACACTCAGAACCACAAGACGCGACAGATATGGAAACAACCAGTTCCTGGACCAAATGGTCCCGACAGCATACCGCTGGCGCCACAGACCGAATGGTCCCGACGACATACCGCTGGCGTCCCGGGATACGACCCTCAGCTATGTGCCAAGTTAAAAATTTGAAAGCGGCCTTACAACTGGCGCTTTTACCGAACACTGAAACCCAGAAGGTAATCAGAGTCAGTTTGAGAAAAATCCCACTTTATTGATAAATCTGAGAAGGTTACATTTCAAGTGTGTGACCGACCCTAGTCTCCGGGGCGCTAGCATGCCAAGGCGAGAGCCATGACAACATTCCAGCAAGGGAGGCTGAGACTTGGTTGGAGCTCGCCCTGAGTCGCAACCCGCACTCCCCTATAGTATTGGTGTGATTCGGCACCCCCCCTCATACCAAGCACTCTACCCAAGCTGGTAAAGCACGTTTTTCTCTCTCTAGGATTTTCTCTTTCTAGAAAGTCATTTTCTCTCTCTAGATTTTACTGATCCCCAGGCTTCCTTTAATCATGCCTAGATCGTGTGAGGTGATTGCACATCGATCTGAGCTCTCTGGACTTCGCTAGAACCGATCAAAGATTTTCAGCCATAGGAACTTGGCGCCGGCTGGATTCTGGTCACAGTGGCGCCGGGAGCGGCGCCGGCGCCATTGGCGCCAGGAGCAGCAGGGGCGTTGCTGGCGCCGGGGACATAGCTGGCGTCGATGGCGCCGGAATTAAAGCTTATAAAGGTAGCTTTACAACACATACACATGTGCAAAACTGTACATAAGTTAGATATATATATAGATATATGTGTGTGTGTGTGTGTGTGTGGAGAGAGAGAGAGAGAGAGAGAGAGAGAGAGAGAGAGAGAGAGAGAGAGAGAGAGAGAGAGAGAGAGAGAGAGAGAGAGAGAGAGAAATTCAAATTGGGTGAGAGGGGGGAAAGTAGGGTATAGGAGAGAGATAGAGGTAGGGTATAGAAGAGAGATAGAAAAGGGCCATGTACATGCATGCTTGGGGAGGAGGGCTCCTCATACATGCATCCTCCTCCCCAAGTTTTTTAGTTAGAAAAAGCTCATGCATGGGTGAGGGGAGGAGGATGCATGGGTGCACCCATACACATGCGCAAAACTGTACATAAGTTGTGTGTGTGTGTGTGTGTGTGTGTGTGTGTGTGTGTGTGTGTGTGGAGAGAGAGAGAGAGAGAGAGAGAGAGAGAGAGAGAGAGAGAGAGAGAGAGAGAGAGAGAGAGAGAGAGAGAGAGAGAGAGATGCAAGTCTAAAATGTATAGCCAATTTACCAATTATAATCAATTTACACAGAGCACAAGAAAGTTGCAAGAAATTGAATCAAAGAACCAATCTTGAGAATGCAAAAAGTTTTAAAATAATATTTGCAAACTAATGTAATAACACTTACGACAAAAGACACGTATGAATTTTGAATTACCTAAGCATAAACTAAAAAAAACCTTAGCGTTGCTCTGTGTTGTATTATCACATAACGCTTTTGCTTTCAGCCACCTCGTAGCATAATCCATTGCAACCACAAAGTGTGTATGACCATTCATAAAAGACAGTGAAATTTTTACCAGAGTCTAGACATTTTTAGAGTAAATCAATTGCGAGTTCTTTTCTCAAAACAATATTGATCATGCCAACTAATATTTCTTGGAATATATTTTCTTAAATGACTCAAAGCGATGTATATTCTCCATGAATTTGATCAATCTAAATGCCTCAAAACCAATCTCACACCACTTGAGTTGAAAATTAATTTTTTTTTTTTTGACAATTTTGCCAAATGACTAAAAAATAAGATACGCATGGGAGCACCTCTTTTAAAAAATAAAAGAGGTGCTCCCATGTGTATCTATAACTCAAAAAGTACTAGCCCAAATCAGCCGTTGACCACATCAATAGATATGTCTCATCAAGAGCTAGAAAGCACACAAGGCTCCAAGCAAAGCTTTTTGATTTGGGAACAAAATTTTTATAATAATTTATCTTGGCTTTTGAGCTAATAAAACAAACCAAATCCAAACCAACCTATTTCCACTCTAGTTTATCCTATTTAGAGACCTTGATTGCTCAAGATTGATGCAAAATTGTTTCAGATGCAATTTCAGCATACTTCTTCATGAGATTCACAATATCAAGTCATATAAGATATTACTCATCAAAGCTCTAGTACCATGATAATTAATAGAGGAACAACGATATTTAAATATTGCGACCAATGAATCTAAGTTGTTGAGATTTTAGATTTACAACTCGTATTTCCACTCCAAGATTAAGACTAGCAGAGCCCAACTATGCTACTTAATCTTGTGGAAAAATCAGATCCAAAATGCACTTAATGGATCAACAAGATCTTGGCCTAATTTGGCTGCACATCTAGATTTAGCTACAAGATAGAAATCATCACTTTACACATGCTAGAATTGCATAAATCATTATCTGATCATAAGCACTTAGATACAGTAAGGTACTATTGTCTCTGTCCGTACAACAACAGCATCCTACTATCCTTCACACATGTGGATTGAAGATCAACAACAAAAATGACATTCTGCACACTAGAAATCAAGCATTAGGGGAGTTTTGAGCTCCAGAATGACCTTATAAGAATTTGTGCAAATATCCCGTTTGTATTATTAAAATATCACAATACTATTTTCGACTAATACCTTTGACTTGCCATAATTTTTTAACCGTGGTACTTCATCAAAAAGCTTAGCTCGGCCTTGGCTTTTTGAAAATGGGTTCTAAATTGTTCAAGAAGCTGCCCACTCTTTTTATCTTCAGAACTCTGTGAAAAATAGAAGTACACTTATGCTAAGCATGGCTTTGTCAAATGTTAACTACCAACTTCTGATGAACTTATGCTAAGCATAAATAAAAATCTTAAAAAGAATAATTTAGAAATATTTGAGAACATTAGAAATCCACTTATGCTAAGCATGACATTCAAATGTTAAATTTGTTACTAGTGACATGAACTTATGCTAAGCATGAATGTTGATCCTAAAAAATAATAATATAAAAGAAAATAACTGACAATAGAAATACACTTATGCTAAGCATGAATGATAATCTTAAAAACAATTATCTAAAAGAGAAGTAAGAAAATTAGAAATACACCTATGCTAAGCATGGGTCTCTCAAATGCTAAACTTGTACTTAAAAGTGATAAAAACTTATGCTAAACATGAATAATGATGTCAAAAATAACAATTTAAAAAATAGAACAAACACTCATGCTAAGCATAAACAGTGTTTGCAAATCGGTAATCTAAAATTAAAATTTGTAAGAGAACCTTACTATATCCCTGAATAAAATAAGAAATCTTTGGAGCTCTTCATCTTTTGAGCTGTTTGGGTACAGCCTTTGGCATTTTTCCCAATTCTTGCAGTTGAGGCTCTTTACCATAGTCTCTTGCACTTTCATAAAAAGCTTGTGTCTGAAAAAAAAAACTATAATGATTAGATTGAAGCTTTTACATATGAGTTAAAAATAAGAATTTAGAATTAAATTATCTCAGCAAGGCTGAGCTGTCCATCAGCAACTCTCAACAGGACACTCACAACAACATCCTTTGATGAGATGCCTTGCATATTTTTTCATTCTGATATCCCCATATCTTGGGGGATCGGGGCAAGAGTGAATTGTGTGGATTTCTTTTTGGTGGAAGACGACCCTTTTGGAAGTTGTCCCTTTATTTCAAATATGTCCCACTTGTCAAAAAATTTATCGACAAGGTCCCAAAACTGAAACAAAAAAAGTTTGTTAGAGGATTTTATAATGATTTATAAACATGAAATAACAGGAAAAATAATAAGACCAAAAATTACCTGCCCCTTTCGGAAGGCCAATTGAAAAAAATTATCATACTTCGTCAATGAGGAGGCTGGATTTTTTTCATCGAATGGTAACCAAGTCTCATGTGCACAAAGGCACTTCAACTGTATGTTTGTTTTATCCCCTTCTTTGTGAAGCCTCAGGTACTCCTTAAGAATAAATGTTGTGGCTTGAATTTTTTTGGTTTCATGAATCAGGTAGCGCATTTTTGCTACATCCCTACTTGTCGACTCAAGATTGATTCTTGCCCCAGGTAGATTTAAGCTAGAAGTTTTTTCAAGGAGGTAGGATGTACGCCCTTGGGAGTCATGGATTTATAGCATCTTGGTTTTGGTGGGGAGGAGGCATCTTGGGTTTTATCCAAAGCCCTAGGTTTACTCCTTGGAGTTGACATTAGCCCAGTTCCAATAGAGTGGAATCAGGTGTTAGGCTGTCCTTTTGAGTAGAGGAAGCCAAGCCATTGCGAAAGGATAATGATTTCACGGATTTATTAAGCGCAGGGTAAAACTTGCTAGAACAACATTTCGCGTTTCTTCTTTTCTGTTTGACTCTTTGTTTGTGCCTGAAACCTGCCTGGGTAAATTTCCACCGTAGAGATCCGCTTGTTTTCCTAACATCTTCAACCAAATTTTTTGGAAGAATCCATGTACAAATGGTAAATAGAAATGCAACGCTGAAGTAGCAGTGATATCCGCTGCATTTAAAAAAAAGCGAAGTGGTTTGCAAGGAGGATAGTCCACTCCCTGTGGATGTGCTACAAAAGGCTATGGTAATTATGACAAAAGCACCGTCTATACAAGTACCAAAAACCTTCTCTTTCTACTCATTTGTGTTTAGATCTTTGGCTTCCATTATGACTAATGAAAATGAAGAATAATGGTATTAAGTATCCCAGGGGATGCAAGAAACAACCAAAATGGGTCTTCTTGAATTGCATCATGTCATGTCTTCAAGCTTGGAAGCCTAATTGTGAAAATGGTAAGAGACCTATTTGTCACATATTGTTGTCTTATAGACATTGCTAGGACTATTCTTTTGATCCGATGGAGTCATCTTTTGTCTTCAAATATCCATTATGCTATTTTTATTATTCCGCACTTTTCTTGATGGCAGGATAGGTTAAAAACCAGTAACACTGAGAGGACATTACCACAGAGACAACATCTACGGTCATTTCTCTACAGATTGAAGCCTGGATAATTTAGACAATAGTGCCACACTTTTAGCTAAATTCTTCACTGGCTTAACTCGAAGTAACTCATTCCCTGACATGATTTATTTGCATCCATATTGCGGTGGGCTCAATGTGTTCTTAATATATATAAGGATGAGGACAATGGATTGGACAAGGATATGACAAAAGTCATGGACTGTTGTAAAGAAGTAAAAGAAAGGCAAGCATCTCCAGAGCAGGTAATTATATAGAAAGGTGATGGAAATGGCTGGAAGAGTCTTTTGAAGACAGCCATATTCATGCCCCCATTTTGGGTTTGTGCATGTTCTGGGCACTTTCAAGTTCTAAATAAGAGATTTTTGAGCTGTGTCTTTAACAAGAAGGTGCTCCACAACCTCTGCCCAACCTCTGCCCATGTGAAAAAAAAACTTTTTTTAGAAGCTCATGTTTGCATCAGTGTGTTTTAATCATTCAATTTTTAAGAAGTGAGAAATGATAGAGACGATCCATGAAAAAATGGGTGTGAGGTTCTTTATAAAATTTTCAAAAAGTGTTCACAAAGTGCAAAAGTCTAGATCTTGTAAATGAAAGCCTATTTGATTTAATGGAAAATGCTCGAGCTCTACAATCAACGCATGCATTGTTTAGAAAGACGAGCATGTTGTAGTAGAACTAAATACTAAGTTAATAGAACTCATTAAAATGAGAATGAAATTCCTTCAGTTTTGTCGGATGATTTTGAGGAGAGGAAAATATACAAATGATGAAGACTATTATTCCATTGTCCAATGAATCACAACCTCCTACCAGTGGAAAGTTTCATGACACGTGGGATCTGTCAGATGTTTTAGTCCAAGTTTATCAAATTTTGATAGATAATGTTATTGCAATTGAGGCAACAATTACAGTTATTGATGCTCTTGTTGAAAAATAGAAAGACCCAAATGAGCTTGATAATTTTTGGGCATTGTAGAATGTACTCTTCTTTCTATAAATTTTTTTTTATTGTTATCTATTTCTCATTGTTATTTATATAATATTTATGTCATAAGAGCCCAAACAATGTAGGAAATAAAGGAATCCTTTATAAACACCTAGATTACTCATAATTTGCTCCTTGTAAGCTTTGTTGTATTGAAAGCTTATCTCAACTACATTCTTATATAATCTTTGTCCTGCATCTCTTATTTCCTTAGGAACACTAAATAATTCTATGCTACGCCATATTTTATTTCTAGAAACAAATTCGAATCACTCATTAAAGTCTATATTTTCTCTTTTTTGAAATGTTATGACTCTCAATACAATATCTATTTTGTTTTAGCAAAATGTTTAGCTTTAGCTAAATGGATTTCACCATCTATGTATATGAGGTGTTTCCCTATATCTTTCACTTTTTGCAGAGCCTCTTTTCTTTCATCATTTGTACAAAGGTGAGGTCTTCATCCAAAAAGATCTTGGTATCTTTTAATCTATATCTTTGACACATTACATCTCGTCGAGACTCCAATGAGGTGAAGCGTAGGACCTAGCGGTCTTCATCCAGAAAGATCTTGCTATTTTTCAGTCTATATCTTTGACGTGGTAAATCTTGTCAAAACTCCAACGAGGTGAAGCGTAGGACCTAGGATCCATTTTAAGAATCGCCTCTCTTATATTGGAACCTAACTAAAGTAGCCACCTATGCTAAAAGTTTTCTTTGAGTGTTACTTCATCAAATTGTATGGATCTTCATGAAAATGAGGTATGGCATTGTACCACATGGCAAGAGATGCCACTTATAGGCACATATGGCAAGCCTTCCATGTAAAAAGGATTTGGGGCTCAGAATCCACTAGGGCCAAAGCCCAAGCGTGCTTTTTATCATGGGATTGTACCACGTGGCAACAGATGGTTCTTCATAGGCACATATGGCCTAGGCCTTGGTGAGCTCTCAACCACAAATCCCCTTTCGTCCGATCTTTCCATGTACAAAGGATTTGGGGCTAAGAACCCACTAGGACCAAAGCTTCAACGACCTTTTAATATATGAGGCATTTCAAGCATATATGATGTATGAGGTAACATCCCTATCAAGCCAATTCACATGTCAAATCATCAATCAAAACATGGAGAGGTTACTAGGACCAATACCATTGTTGCGAGGAATAAGTCCATTCGAAAAAGATGTTACATGAGCTACAGAAGTTGTTAAGAAAAGGTTGTCCTCGTGTTACTTGTTTTTCTAGCACAAAATTAACTTTCTTTTCTTTTGTTTCACAAATAAGTTAATTGGTTGAATATTATGTATGAAGGGCTGTGTGTATATTATATAGGGAGTTTGGGCTCCCTTGCTGCACATTACATGCCTCTCCCATGGATTTATTTTGAAAGTAACATGAGGCATGAATGTTATTGAAAATGAGTAGCTTGAGGATGATAATCTATTGTTGAACATGTGATTGGGGTTGCGCAAGATACAAACATTGTTTGCTTAAATGGTGGCCTTTTTCTTTAACTCTTGCTTCTATCCATCTATTAAAATTGAATTGTTAACACTACAAAATCACTTATCCATGATGTTTATTGTTTCATTCAAATATCCATCTTTAGTAGAACATTGAAGGTACATAACATGCTAAGATGATGTTATTATTTTTGAATTCTTGATTTCTTTTGTTTCTAAAATTTGCAATGTCTTGAGAGAGGTGGTTTGTCTTATACTGAATTGTTATTGTTAACGCTGCGAAGTTACTTACCCACATAATTTTTTCCTTTCCAATACACTTTCCACTTTGGGCTTCTAAACCCTCCACATTGTCACTCAATCTTCTAGGATTCACAACTTGATCCCAACAATGATATGCAACAACACTATCCAACAAGACTACCCCCTTGCAATCTATTTGTTTTCAGTAATCATATTGTCTCCATACTTGGTAGATTTTGAAGATTCTGCATCGTGCTCTTACATGTAGCATTTTCACTTTGCCATTTGCAGTGCCTATAAATGGCCTCTTATAATATAAAAATATACAAATTACCAATTGAAAAATTATATTTCAAATAAAAGACACCCAATAAGTCCTATTTGTTATGGCCTTTAACTAGCTAGTGATAGATAGAGTTCTTATCCAAATCTAAACTAGTGATAAACAATGTTATGATCCAACAAGACTGCCTAACCATAGTTAGCTCTTGTTCAATCCTTTAGACACTGATCTTCTCACAACATTACTCTTGTACCTTTCCCTCGGCTCCCATGGATTCCATGGTCATTAAAAATATTCCCTTCTTCCCAATTCACTTCTTCACACGAGCATGCACACAAAATGCTGACACCAATGCTATGTAATGTTAAGACTTCTTTGCGGCAGGTTTGTGAGATACAAGTATCTATGCAACTTTGAACTTGGCTTTTGGCTTATGGATATTCATCATCTTTTTTTATTCCATTGTTCTATATTAAAAAAAGCATGTGATTTTAGGATTTAATTGTCAATACAGACAACCCCTGCTACTAGCAAAAATTCTTCAATCTACCACAAACATGTGGAGAATTCCTCCCATCCAAAAGGTTGGTAAATGACGGGAACTCTAATTCACCTCACAGATGCACAGGCAATTCATGATTTGCAAATCGAATCACGAATTGTCTCAAAAGTCATGATTCGTGATTGGGAAAAAAAAAATCTGGTAATTACATGTAATATGGGTATCAGTAGAAAGAGAAAAAATAGAAGACTAACATTAGATGGGTTTCCAATAGTTTTAACTCCAATTCTGGGCAGTTAGGTATACCATCCTGATATATTTATACCTTAGTGTTTTCACTCCACAAACCAACCCAAAACATCCACATTAGTCTCCATAAAATTATCTCACTCAACATATCAAATGACAAATACAAGAGGCCATATTGATGTAGAAACAATACTTCTGAAAAGCTATATAGAGGTGCCATAAAGAAATGTTGAATTCGCAAGTGAAAATTGCCTGTGCCCCATGGGGGCACCAAGAAGGCAAACGAGCTGTATTGAAAATTAAATCGTTACATAACTTTTCTAATCAAATAAACAGTTGTAAAACAGTACCTCGAGATCTCTGCAAGGATGCCCAAGGAAACAAACAATTTGCTCAGAAGTGGTAACTCAAGATCTCTACTAACACCATGAAACAAAAGGTGGAATTGTCTTACTTGCCCCCTAGGATACTGTTACGAGACCGTAACAGTACCAACCCAACATCTAGGTATGCATATGCATATGCATGTGTCCGCATGGGCATTACTGGCCCTCATACCAACTGCCAGTCTGAGGGCCAGTAATGCCCATGCGGACACATGCATACGCATGCAGACACATGGGACGCATGCGTCCGCATGCATGACAGAGTCTGGGGCCATGCAGCCCATCAGTGATGGACTGGCACCCCCACATGCAACAGTAATCTAGTGCATGCAGCATGAACAGTGGGTGTTGGCAGTAACTCCCACCTACCATTCCCATGCATACTCACACTGGGCTAGGAGGGGTATTCTCTAAGAGAGTGCATTGGCTGGGTGGATCAGACTAGCTTTGCCTTCCTGTTGTTACGTTGTTCCTAACATTGCTATCAAAGCTATAGTCGATTCATGTGCCATCAGTCAAGGAATTGGGAAATTAGAGAGAGGAGAATTTTGGGCAGCTTGGAGGGCGCACTTCTCTCAGCTTTTTCAGCGCATTTCTATTGAGACCTGAGCGCACTTCTGCGGCCAGTCATCAAGCCATTTATGAGGCACTCTGACAAGGAGATGGGAAGCGTTTTTCAAGACTAACGGAGCGCGCTTTGAAAGGTAGTCTGGGAGCTACAGCGCTTTCTTCCACCTCAAATTTGGGCGATTACAAGGCAGTCAATCCATCGTTTTTGAGAAGGGGATCCAGCACACTTTCAGTGCATTTCCAGCAGCCTGTCAGATTTAACATCTGCTCCTTTTTGACAAGAAAATCAGTGTCCATGTAGTAAACCCTCTGTGGTAATTTGCCAAGATTTAACACCAGAATCCGGCAAGATTGGGCACCTGTTTTCAGCGCTCTATTTACAGATTTCCAGCGCTTTTTTCTCATCATTCCATTGCACAGTTGGTAGCACGAATTTACTGCACCAAAACCCACTTTTTTGTGGCAAATTTTAGCGCTGACAGAAATTGAATCGGACGCACATGTTCCACCAATCTTTTTTGTTCATATCCATCAAGACTGGGCGCATTTTTTTCAGCTGATCCAGCGCACCTCCAGTGACCTCAAAGAGCCCAAATAGTACATTTATAGCAAGGATTTGGGCCACTAAAAATATTTTTGTTTTTGCCATCCTTATTGGCTTTATCCAGGTTAAGGATTTCGGCTATTTTTGTGATGTTTTCGGGAGTCCTCCGCTCCGCTTTGTAGCCGGCCTTTGTGCCATCATTAATTTTCCGCACGATCAACGCTTCCAATTGGAGCTAGATCATGTGCATCAAACCCCCCCCCCCCCCCCCCCCCCCTCTTTGTTCCACCTCCGTTTATCCCTTCATCTTCACAACACCAGCAGGTACGGTACGCGCCAGAGTACCAGCCAACAGGATCAGAGAAGCCTTCCGACGCCCTCGCAGAGCATATTAAGCACTGCCAAACTACCACCGCCATACTTCCTGACGCCCTCCGCCTCGCTTATAACGAGCTCAGATTACGACTGCCACCAGTATCATCCAGCGACACTCATTGTCTACTATAATGCAGCCTTGGCGCATTATAATGCCATTGTCCAAGATCCATCCATCAGGCATCCTTGCCAGATTTCTGACTTTCCATTCATCGAATCCGCCTCCACCTTCGACTACCACCAATTTCAGCTAACCTTCCCTCACTTCGACCTTCAAACTGGCGGAGATCGCACCTTCGACCAAGATCTTCTGTATGACTCTCAGGCATAAGCCACTACAACCTCTCAGATCGATCCTAACATGCCCAAACTCGAGATTGCATCTCCTCCTCGCGGCCTCTCACCACCTCGCGCCAGTTCTCCTCCTCGTGCCTCTTCTCCACCTTCACCTCCTCTTCTCCACCCAAGAGGATATGCTTCGTGCATACATCAGCAAAAAGCAGATTAATTGGGAGGAATATCTCTCGATATTAGAGTTTGCTTATCACAGTACTAAACATTCAGCTACGGGATACAGCCCATTCATGCTGATGTATGGTTTTCAGCCATGCTCGCCCACATCAGCAGGGTTTAAACATGAAAAAGTTGAAGCAGCAAAAAACTTTTTAGAAGACCTAAACCAGATGGTAGAACATGCTAAGCGTAGTATTAGGCAAGCCTATAAGCATTATGCAGATCCACACAGACGGGATGTATAGTTCTCCTCTGGTGAGAAAGTCTTTCTTCAAGTCTCAGATGACTCTAAAACTCTCAAAACAGGAGTGTGTGCTAAGTTATCTCCTAGGTATTATGGTCCGTTTACCATTATTAAGAGAATAGGCGAAGTTTCCTATGAGCTAGAACTCCCGACCAATACTAAAGTCCATCCAGTTTTCCATGTCAGTCGGTTACGAAGGGCTTTAACGAATTGATCTCTGCTATAAACTGTGTATTCAGTAAACCATTCTCTGCGAGAAGTCATGTGTTGGGTAGCAGTGGGTGTTAGGCAGTAACTCCCACCTACCGTTCCCATGCATGCTCACACTGGTGACTGGGCTAGAAGGGGCATTCTATAAGAGAGCGCATTGGCTAGGTGGATCAGACTAGCTTTGCTTTCCTGTTGTTACGTTGTTCCTAACATATACACAATGCTTAATAAACATTTTCACAGAAAAGGCCATGTCCACAAGATGATGACTACTCCTAACATGACTTAATTTGCGTCCTGTGACGATGTTGACAATGGACATAGATACCTTCATAACTTTCTAAACAACTTAGACCTTATCCTACTAAACAATAGTCACATAATATACTACTATAATAAGCACACACAATAGACTTAAAAGTATCAAACTTCTGATTCTGAAGAACCTGCTAAGTACTGCACATATTTATTAGAGTCGATTAAAACTCCATGGTTTCCTTCAGCAGGACATTGCCTTTATTAGAAAGAGTGCACACAGCCTTTATTAGAAAGAGTGCACACATAATAATGAACCTGAAAGTGCCACAGAATGGCTTATTAGCTCAACCATGCATGCATCATAGTTGTGCCGAACCGTGGTTCGAACCGCCAGTTCGAATCAGCCCGGTTCGAACCGTTTTGTTTGGGTTTGAACCGGAAAAAAAAATTAAATTATGTTTTTTTCAAAGAAAAAACAGTTCGAACCCATTTTTTTTTTTTACTTTTTAAAAACGGTTCGAACCGTTTTGTTTTGGCATTTTCCACAAAGGGAGAGAGTGAGAGAGCCTTTGGGGTTTTCTCTAGTGTTTCATTGGAAATTGTAATATGTATGTTGTACCGTGCGACATTAATGTTTTGAGTGACAAGTAACAATGATCAATCTTTCTACTCACATATGGAAGTTGGTAGTTACTAGCACATGTTACACATTAACACTAAGAAAGCACTTCTTTTTGACATAATCGAAGAGTAGAAACTAAGGGGGGGGGGGGGGGGGGGGACCCTAAAACTGATTCGCCGGTTCGAACCTGGAGAAGTCGATTCTTTCCCGATTCAAACCCGATTCAAACACGGTTCGAAAAGGCGATTCGAAAAGGTACCATTAAACATTGGCATGCATGTTCAAGCACAATAGAAGTGCATGGTCGTAATGCTTGATTATATCGCTGCATCATTCAATTACATGCACAAAATACACAACTTGATTCATTCAAAAGGTACACTATAACTGACTAGGGACTGTAAGTTGTCTCAGATAGTGACATCCGATCTGCAATATGCTCGACACTGCTGTGTTCCATAGATCACCATGTGTTTCCTTCAAAATGTTCCACCCATGCACTTCAGTGTGCAAAGTGAATGTCTAGATCATACAAACGCATCACTCAACTCAAAAACTGGCCAAAGTCTGAAATATTGTCATTCAATACATTTTATTACTTCAGCCCTTTATTTGGCCAGGAACAGTCATCTGGGACAAGATTGATCTCAAAGAGTGTGATAATTGAATCAAGAAATAGGAACAGATCTTTTACAATCTTTCAAGACAGCATTCCAAACATAGAAGAAAACACACATGCTGCCTAAAACACAACTTTGAGAATATCAGGAAACTGAATTATGTCTCATTTTTCACAACATGTGTCACGAGGCAATAGAACCAAGAGTGTCAAAATTGACCTTGCTTGCTAGCAGTGTACAGGTGTGCAGCAATCCTGGAATGACTCCATTATTAACCAATAGAACAACATCTTCCCTACACCAATTATTACAAAGAAAACACTTCTATCCACCATTCTCAGCAAGTGGGTGTATCAGAGTTGTTCATAAAAACTGCACACAACTAATATGGCATGAAAGGCCATTTCAGCAAGTTCTTTAGAAACTGAGCACAATGAATGTTTTACCTCGCCACTAAGCCTACCAAGGTTTAGTAGCGAAGCCAATATGTCCGGCGCCTAAACCAATTGTAGTCAGGAAGAAACTGGGTGGATCCCATGGAAGCAATGGCAACATCCTGTCACATCAATGATAAAAAAAACACTATAACCACTTGTATGCCTTCCTTCATCTTTTCGACTACTTCAACTGAAAACTTCAAAAGATAGATTTCACTTCTCGAGACTATTCAAAGTATATTGATACAAAAGCATATTGGAAGTTTATCAAACTTAACAGACTGCCGAACGTCACTAGAACAAAATAATTGTACACTTCATTCGTACGCACGCCATGGATAATCAGCTCCAGTTAAGAACACTTCTCAAACACTAGAAACTGAAACATAACAACCAACCATTGAAAACATTCACCTTATCACAGATAAATCGATTGGCAGCTCTCTTCACAGTATCAGCATCAACCAAATCTATCCGTGCAAATAGTTCAGCAAGTGGCATTCGTCGGCCATAGGTCAAGAGCTATGACACAGAAAATTGTATAAGAATCCTATATTACCAAAAACTTGAAGAACAAAATACCTATGGAACTCTGCAAAATCAATATGAATTGGTTCAAATAACTGCCAGAGCTTCCAGAGATCTCGTTTCAGAAACAATTCAGAAGCTAACCTGGCGTCCAATGTCTTCAGCAACAGGACTCGTCCCATCCAGATGAAGTAAAAGGCATGCTTTCAACTGCACAGAAATAGGCATGTTAAAATCCTTGGCACAAGCCACCCAATCATCAACAGCCTTTACTGCCTTAGGTCTTATCACTGCTAGTTTAAAACTATCCATATTTCCAATGGAACTAGAACTAGGCTTAGGTGATGGACAGGACATAAGCCCAACACCAATATATCTTACCACTCCTTGCACGCTCACAGGCCACTTACTTATATTATAGCACACTGATATAGCCATTATGTTACAGGTCTCAATGTATTAAATGTCTTCTGCAAGACGAGGGCTCATTCCTTCACCCTGGAAGTCCTCAGTCAAAACCTTCCACTAGATGGGCCAAGTCATCATGATGTGACTCACTGTAGTTGATTCTAACATTCTAATAAATTACTCTACTAGCCCCCAAATCTCCAGTCCTCCTAGTCTGGTTCCAGCTGTTCTGCTTGCTGGTTTCTGAAGTATACAAGAAGAAGTATAGGGTTTAAGTTTATCAACTCTTAACAGATCCGGGACATTTTCTAGTCATGCGATAAACCAGTAAACTTGTCACGCTAATTCACAAACCAGCCACCGTTCTACATGATTGTGAGCCTGAAATTTCTTAGATCTGTACAAAGTGATAAATCCTGATCCTGACAGTTCTGCAAGTCGTTGAAGAGTACATGCATATCTCACAACATCTCGGGTCATCTGATGCATAGTTCCTGCCCTTCATTATATCTTGCTACAGCATCCTTCCTACTCAAATCATAAATGCCAAAAACTGCAAGTCACATGCATGCTGGAGTTTCTAAGCAGACTTAAAAAGCTCAGTTTCTGTCTCTTTGACGGAGGCAAAGGCCAGACTCCACCGTGATGAAGGATAGCACTACAAAGGAAATATAGAATGCAAAATGTCTAGATGTCAAACTCAATGAGGCCTATAGATGTCATGTCCATTAAATCAATCTCAAGTTTATGATAGTTTGCAATCTTAGATTTTTTTAAAAGAAAATGCGAAGTCACGCACCATCAAGTCCATCATGCATAACTACGCAATAATGAAGTAGGAGCAAAATAATAACATGAAATCCTCACTCAAAAAGACTGTTCTTGGAATCCATATGCAAAGTTGTGTATAAATGATTCCAGCATGTTGAGCTCAGGAACACTGTAGAACTTCGAAGCAAAGACAACCACATGCAATCCTCAATTGCAAGATTAAACAAAATAGGGCCATTCATCACTTCAGTTTGCTCAAAACAACTACAAAACACCAAGAGAACATAGCCGACGAATATAGTGCACTGCTAAAGATAAAAAGCCTTGGCATAATAACACTAGCCACACCTTGTTGATAAAAGTAACCGAAAGTCCACTAATTTGGCAGATACCTTATCTGATGTGAGGATGTTAAATATGCTCAGCAAAGTCCTTAACTTTTGAACGGGAACAGGAAAATCTCCAATGCAGCCTGGATTAGTCCACATAATCATGGCTACTCTATGCCACTGCTCAGCTGAATCAACACCTCATTTATACCTACTTCAAAACTTAGAAATGCAACCACTCATGGCTAGTCCTCTTATGCACAATCATCACATATGCCAATCCAAGTGAAAACACTGACTTTGGATAGGATTGGTCCAGACTCCATACAAAGAAAACAACTCAATGTGTGCTTAGCATTACATTTTTTGATAATTGCCATTTCCTAACTTCTTAATATTTACATACATACATCTTCTGTACATTCAATTAATCATGCCCTGCTACTACAAGACAGCTTAATGGAGCGACTTCAGTACTTTATATATCACCTATCAAAGATAACCGCTGCATAAAATTCGATTACTCTGAACTGTACAAATAAAGAAATTAGGATACTGGCCCCAGAGTCTCATCTAGAGTGCATAAGTCCATAAATTATAGAGCTATTTGAGAAATGCACAATTTTCTCACTATGCCAAAGTAGGATCACGGCATGCTTCTGGAACATCAGAAGTGTTAAATAGCATGTAGTAGGGAAGAAATTCATCACAATGTACACAACAATAGAAAAACAACTAGCATTCCTAATCATGTACAAACTCTACTTCCGATATTCCAACCCACTACTTTTTTTTGGTAAATTTCAAGCCATGCACAGAGATGAAATTCTGGGACTTGAGGTGACACGTGAGGAAAGATGTCGACGTGTAGAAGAGAGTAGATTCATCAACAATGACCACTTCAATAGAAAAGGAGCTTCATTCCCCAATAGCATACAAACTCTATTTCCAATTATGTTATTTCTTATGGCATAATGACTTCTGGTTGAGAAACAAAACTTACACCGGACTGTCTTTTCTCTCTTTTTTATTCATTTTACAGTGCTTTCCTATGTACTCATAAAAATGACTTCAAAAATGTTCTAAATAGCATAAAAGACTAACCAAAGTATAATACAATAGGCAGAAATATAGAATGTATCAATCCATAAGCTAAAGCTTGGGCACAGATAACAATCTACCATGTAACAATGTGATCACAATTAAAAAGTTAAAAACAAAAGAATAACTGCCTTAATCTGTTAATCCAAACGGCAAAATCACAGCTCAGAGCGAAAAACTAGATCAAATGGAAAAACACAAGGAACAAACCTAGTAGCTAACAAATAATTGCATGATGTAGAGCATAACATACTACATTTTACAACCATCCACAAAAACTTTAGATTCTAAACTCAATCTCGAGAGTAAAGACTGCAGAACGAACTGAAGGGTATCCAGAATCTCGAGAGTAAAGGCTGAAGAACGAACTGAAGAATACCCAGGGGCCAGAATAACCCGACCCCATTCACAGCAGACAGTATGTCTCAAAAAGACTTTTTCAAAAACCTGAAGAAAGATACCACTGCATGCAGATCATAGTTGCCCGTTCCAGAATGGAACCAGTTCAGAACACATTTCGAAATGCGTTCTGTTCCAGGATGGACCCAGAGAAAAAAAATATAGTACATACTATTTTTTTTTGTTTGTTTCCGCAAAATTCAGATCAACCCTTAGCTTAGAAATACTCTGCGATGAAGGCAACCATACTCTCTGCAATGAGGGCAACGATGCTCTAGGAAATGAAGGCCATGCTCTATGCATCTATTTCTGTATGTGGCTAAAAAACGCCCAATCCTACAATCCTTACATCCTCAAAAGTCTCTTACAGGTGGAATGCTAAATGTTCTGCTGAAACACTAACGATGGCTGATCTCTTCCGTGATGCAGGAACTAACCACTGTCTAAAGTGAGCTAAGTGATTGTGCCTGATGTTGCTTCTCGACTCTAACTTCACTTTTTAGCTCACAGACTTTGTTCAGCTGAAGCGATTCTGCAATTGGGACTCCCTCTTGTAGATACCTCATCGCTGCATCAAACATTGGTTCTCACTCCCTTTTGTGCAAGACAGTGATGGCAGCAGATGAAAACATGCATGCTCTTGCTGATGAATAAAGGTGGTTCAAGTTTATTCATGTAGTTTTGAGTATTTTTTATTATTATTTTTAAGACGTTTTGGTGCAGTATGTTCCAGAATGTACACTAAGTTTCGACCCCAAAATCTCGGAATGGGTTTCTGAGAAGCAGACTAAGTAGATTGTAATCAAGATGCAAGACATTTCAAAATTTGACTCAGCAAAATATAAAAAACAATATGTGAAAAATAGCAAGAATAATATGTTCAGCCTTTACGTGCTCCTTTTATTCCAAGAAATATAGCATCAAATCACAACGTTTGAAAACTCACCTAGCCAAGCTCTAACTTGGAGAAAAACGATGCATCGTATTTAAAGAAATCAAAAAGGTTTGAAAGCCTTTGAATTTTGAAGAATTGAAGCTGTGGCAAGCATGAACCAGAGACATGGAGCCGCCAAAGAAAGAAAGCAAGAACACATGAAAAATGCCAAAGACTGACAGAAACATGGTAGACAAGGGAAAATAATGGCCTTACACAAAGGGCACCCTAATTTTGTTATCTATACATGTGAAATTTGTTTGGCATTTGGCACTAGTGTCAAAAGAGCTAACATAGCTTCTCAGTTGATATGAATATCATGGGTAAATCAAGACTCTGACTGGCAGGCAGCTTGTTACTTCATAAAATGGGGATCGTACAAAACAAAAACAAAGAACTGAATGTATGTCCTGTTTGCTCTTTGAATGAGATAAAAACATTATACAGTCAAACAGTGGCTAACCTGGTTGCGAGCACGAGCTACGTCATCTTCAGCAACCCGATAAATCAGCCGAGCAACTTCATGCATGATTGCATATGAGAGGTCTCGTAGTGCATCTGGCTGAAACCACAGAACTTGTCAAACATTGCCAACTCTAGGAAATTAATAGCTCAAAAACCAAACTCATATAATGTGTACAGAGCGATGTGTTTTATAAATAGGCCATAATTATTTTCCACCAAAATGCCTATTTTCCACAAACTTGCACAGAGCAAGAAAATTGTTGGGAGTAACAGAAGTTTCACAAGAGATAGAAAGGGTATGCAGTACAAGTCCTCTAACTGGTTACTTATGCATATGTTGTCCTAACATTTTTTCAAAGACTATTCAGATTAGGAAAAAACCCAAACATAGCATAAAACGAAGTGAAAGCAACCTAGAGTAAAATCTCTTCGAATGAATCATATAATCATTCAAGCCAATAAAATTACTAGCCCATATTTTGAGGCTTATATGTTCCAACATATTCCCACCCTGCTGTCCCTTATGAACTTATACATCACCATTTAAAATATTATAACTTGGGAAAACCCTTCAGAATGGTCAGAAGCTTTTTGCATCTACCTTCAGAACTGCTCTTGAACTATTAACATCTCAATTATTGAAGCCGAGGGCTAAAAAATCAAACACTCATAGCCCCGGTTCAAAGGTCAATTTCTTTGTCCCATGGTCTGATCCCCTGACGTGGTCCCGTCGTGGATTGATTGGTGGAATTCGCGCTTTTTCATGCATGATTCTTCCGACGACATTAACATCAACCTGCCTATCATGTACCCACGAGGTAAAGTGTTTACTTGGTGGCAAGATATGAGGGTTGGGAGAATTTTTGCAAGGCTTTCAAGGTGGTCTTTCTTTCTATCCTGGATGATTTCAAGTTTTATCATCAATATGCGACGATACACATGGGGACCTGGCCCCTTGATCAATATTTGCAAGAATTCCAGGAGGTATATTCTCGTTATGCAGCTCGGTTAGATCCTCTTTTGGTTAAATTGCATTTCATACTGGGTTTCCCTAGAGATTACTAGCTAGAGGTTAGAAGGAACCAGCCTCTTACCCTCAATGATGCAGTTTGCTTCGCCCGTATATACGATGACACTCGTATAGTGGCAAGGCCTGAGCCTGGTGTTCAGCCCGATGTAAAGGGCAAGAACCCGTTCTTTTCAAATAAAGGAAAAGACAAGGCGAAGGAGTCATCTTCTGGTCCGAGTAAGTCGAAGAAAAGATCTACCATGGACCAAGAGACCTTTGCAAAAGCCAGAAGCGACAATTTGTGCTTCAATTGCATGGAACCAGGTCATATGGCAAAGGAATGCCCAAAGAAAAGGAGGCAAGCTAAAGGGGCTTCATTTAAGACGCCAAGTAAGTCTAGCATTTCATGTATTGATCTTTCCTTTGCTAATAATTCTGCTTGTGAACATTGTTGCTTTAATACAGCAATTTTTCTAGCTCCAACTTATTGTAGAGGCTAAAGGTGGAAACAAAGCAAAGTGACCACCGGTATGTTGTAAAGCTGGCTACGGGAGTGGAAAGCCAAGTATGGGACCACATAGTCCCTGCCGATTCCAATTCAAGCCCATAAGGATGATTTAGACTTTCATATTTTGAATCTAGATAAAGTAGATGTAATACTTGGTAAGGAGTGGTTCTATGAGAGGAATGAGTCGTTGAAGACAAACTATGTAAACCACAGTTTGTCGTTCTTGCAAAACGGCTCACTCATTTAACTGAATGGAAATGTCGATATCTCTTCTCCTATATGTTTTTTGCTTTAGAAACAATTGCATGAATATTGTGAATCGCAATTCGTATTTATGTTGGTTAAAGAATTTTACTTATCATGAAAAATGCAATTTACAAAATTATAACATGCAACTTGCACTAATGTCTAATAATCTAAAAGAAGAAAATTCGCCGAAAGGTGAGACCATTAGAAGACTTAGACAAGAAATCAGTGATGTTTTCCTAGAGCAGCTTCATGAGGGTCTTCCCCCCTCTAGGGGAGTTGACCACAGTATTAAACTCCTTCCTGGTAGCTCACCTGTATCTTTGTTTCCTTACAGGATGAGTACTACCGAAGAGGATGAAGTTTATAGGCAACTGCAAAATTATCTTAAGATGGGCCATGTAAGGCCTAATAAGTTCCCTTGGGGGGCTCCTGTACTTTTAGTTGATAAAAAAGACGGAGGAACTCGTCTGTGTGTAGACTATAAATAGTTAAATAGTTTAACCACGAAAAACCGTTTACCCCTACCTCGAATGGATGAGCTGGTTGATCGATTACAAGGTGCAAGGTGCAGATCCTCAATTCTAATGTAGTATTCACGTTCAACTCTGATCTCAATGTCTTCCTTACTCGATGTATAACTTCCACGTACGATGACGTAGAATTCCATCATATGTCGATCCTTTTCATATAAACCTGCTTCATATGACTTCCCAATGTCTTGCTTTGTCTTCACGTCCCTTAGTGCATGTGTGTGACCTCACACCACCTCCACACCTTGAAGATGGTCGAATCAACCTGCATATGATGATTGATCCCGTTCATTCAGTACCTCCTTGTTCTCTCGAATCTTGAACCTATGCTCTGATACCATGTTAGAAAACCGACTTGCTCATACAAGTTACCCAAGACAATATTCTTATTGTTGTTAGACAATAGTCATACACATGAGAAAGGACACATACAACAATGATGAAGCATAATGATGAGATTTACTACAACTATGTCCCACTGCAAATGAACTAGGGCACGCTACATACTTATAGACAATAGTCTATGCCAAAAAGCAAAAGCAATCTAAAAGCAACCTTAAAGCAATTGCCTAATTAATGCCTCTATATAAGGTAAAAGCACCCAACACCTATCTATAGCAAAACTTGTGCTCCAAATCAAGCACTAGAATCCTGAACTTGAATCTAACAATTCTAGCTTGACTTTGCTAAATATAGGTAAAGGCCCCTAGAACTAGCACATAGGTACGGCCCAATAATTCTAATTAATTCTAAACAATGTGAACGTTAACTCTAGCAACCACTGCCTGTTTCACAACCTGCCCACCTCACTCTGACCACTCATAGCATATGATGATTCCGGCTGTGTTCCACTTATGTTACGAGGGATGTTTCTGTTATGACATATGCCGAACAACTCAGCCGACTCTCTCTCTCTCTCTCTCTCTCTCTCTCTCTCTCTCTCTCTCTCTCTCTCTCTCTCTCTCTCTCTCTCTCTCTCTCTCTCTCTCTCTCTCTCTCTCTCTCTCTCTTACCCCCCCCCCATGATTACATTAGACGAGTCATCGACAAAGATTATCTTGATTGAACGTGGCATGATCAGTTGGGAGTCAAACTTGACTTCTATCGGCTTCACTTTTTGGAGACATAAATGGCAAGATTCCTAGTTCTACCACACTACGTGTATTCTAGGCTATCACATGGTCTTAGATTCATATTGGGTCAACACTATGTCTCCTCACACCAGCTTGAGAATGAGATTGGACAGTTTCAAGGAACCCCACGTGTAATAGATCCTAACACCACAGTAGGGCAAACACTAACTGATCCACCCAACCTTGCCTACTCCCTGATATAGAGTAAGCCCCTCCTAGCCCAGTGTGAGGACTGGTAGCATGCTACTGCCAAGTGTCGGCCACGTGGCACTGACGTGGCCGACTGCACGTCGGGACCCAACTGGGGGCCCTATCCTGCTGACAGGGTCCCTAGGCTGTGTTAGGCCCGCCATGGCTATGGACCGTGCTGGGGCACACTACTCACATTGTCTTGCCCTGTGGGTCATGTACGCTGGACACGACCCTGACTGTGGTATCTGACCTATCTGTGTTCTCTAGGGTTCGGCACTGGTTACGAGCTCGTAACACTCCCTCCCCCTTAAGAACCGTCTTGGTCCTCTAAGACAAAGTCTGGAAAAATCTTGCGAAGGACGCTGCCTCTTTCCCAAGTGGCATTCTCAACAGGCTGATCATTCCACTTAACCAGATATTCTCGGTATAGAGTATGACGAGTCTGCGTCTCTCTACTATCAAGAATTTCCTCTGGTTCATGTGGAGGTTGTTGAGGATCCAATGGGAGAACTAGAACACTGTCCCCTACCAGATTATCTGATCTGGTTAAGGCTTTTCGTAACTGACTTACATGAAAAACTGGAAAAACCTTACTGCTGTGTGGGAGTTCTAGTTCATAGGTGACCTCGCCTAGTCTCCTACTGATGGTAAAGGGACCACAATACCTTGGAGACAACTTAGCACACACTCCTGATTTGAGGGTTTTAGAGTCAACTGGGACTCTCAAGTAAACTTTCTCACCAGTGGAGAACTGCACATCCCGTCTGTGTGGATCTGCATAATGCCTGGCTCGATCCTGGGATTGTCTAATGCTACGCTTAGCATGTTCTATCATCTGGTTTAGGTCTTCTAAAAAGTTTCTGGCTGCTTCAACTTTTTCTTGTTTAAACCCTACAGCTGTGGGTGAGCGTGGCTGAAAACCGTACATCAGCATAAATGGGCTGTATCCCGTAGCTGAATGTTTGGTACTGTTGTAAGCAAACTCTAATATTGAGAGATACTCCTCCCAATTAGTCTGCCTCTTGCTGACGTATGCACGAAGCATATCCTCCAGCACTTGATTTACCCTTTCTGTTTGACCGTCCGTCTGTGGATGGTCGGTGGTACTCATATTAAGTTTAGTATGGAGATGATGGAATACTGCCTTCCAAAAATTTCCAGTAAACTTACTGTCCCGGTCGCTGACTATGCCGGAAGGTAGACCGTACAATTTAAATAGCCCGTCTACAAACAACCTCGCTAACTCTGGAGCTCTAACGGTTGTTTTGGTCGGAATAAAATGAGCCATTTTGGTCAGACGGTCAACTGTGACCCATATAGCGTCATTACCCTTTTGGGTTTTAGGCAGGCCTACTATAAAATCCATGGAGATACTCTCCCATTTACCAGCTGGTATTTCTAAGGGATGCAACAACCCTCCTGCCTTTAAACACTCTGCTTTATTTACTTGACATTTCTGGCAACTGGTTACATACTGGTGGACGTCCTTTTTCATACTGGGCCAGAAAAATTGCCTACGAAGAAGCTCATAGGTCTTCTGTATGCCTGGGTGTCCCGCGCTAGGATTGTCATGACATTCATATAGGACCTGCTGCCTATAATCCTCTGAATTGGGGACACATACTCTATCTCTATAGAGCAAGTACTCATCCTGAATGGAATACTATTTCCATTTGAATCCTTGAGTCAACTGACCCTCAACCACTGGGGTTTGCTTGGGTAATACAGGCTCAGAATCCTCAACGTCATCTGACGACGTATACTCGGACTCATCATCATCCTCAACGGAAGCTGCCGTATTCTTGGATGAATTGGCACCAGCCCCGGGAACTGGTTCTGGAGTCTGTAACTGTCTGTTCTGGACTGAGTTCCAGATAATAGAGAAGAATGCATCATGCTGGCATTTCCCTCTCAAGGACTCGAGTAACTCATTACGAATCTGAGTAAAACTCAGCTCGTTTATTATAGGCATTCTGCTAAGGGCATCTGCTACTGTATTGAATTTTCCACGCCTATATCTGATAGACATGTCAAACTCTTGCATCAACTCTGCCCAACGAGCTTTCCGACCTCTAAGCTCAGGTTGATTGCAAAGGTATCTGAGACTCTCATGGTCTGTCAGGACCTCAAAGTTGGCACCATACAAATAATGCCTCCAAGTCTTAAGGGCATGGACTATAGAAAAGAGTTCCTTTTCATAGGCACTATACCTAGTCTGTGCTGGCTCGAGTTTTTTACTCTCGAACGCAACTGGTCGTCCACCCTGAGTTAGCACAGCACCTACTGCAAAGTCGCTAGCATCTGTTTCGACCACAAATGACTAATTGGGGTCGACGACTTTTAAAACTGGTGCTGTAGCTAAGGCTGTTTTGAGAGCATCAAAGCTCTCCTGTTGTGCGGACTCCCAAATGAACTCCTTTCCCTTCCCCTTAAGGAGATTTGTCATAGGGACTGCTGTCTGAGCATATTCCTTGACAAATCGTCTGTAATATCCCGCCAGACCAAGAAAGATTTGAAGTTCCAAAATATTCTGAGGTCTTAGCCAACTGAGTATGGCTTTAACCTTATTTGGGTCCATCTTAATCCCATCTGAAGAGATAATGTGACCCAAATATGCTACTTCTTCAACGAAGAATTCACACTTGGATTGTTTAGCATAAAGCTTATGCTTTCTGAGCAGTCGAAACACCTTTCTGAGGTGTTTTAGATGCTCCTTCCTCGTTTTGCTGTAGACGAGGATGTCATCTAAAAATACGACTACAAACTTACCCAAGTATGGTCTGAGGACACTGTTCATCAAGGTCATAAAGGTAGCTGGAGCATTTGTGAGCCCAAATGGCATCACCTTAAACTCATAATGACCGTGACGAGTCCTAAAAGCTGTTTTCGAGACATCTTCCGATTTTATACGGACTTGATGATATCCCGATCTGAGATCTATTTTGCTGAAAAACTTAGCCCCGTCGAGTTGATCAAACAACTCGTCTGCCCGAGGCATAGGGTATTTATTCTTAATTGTGACTTTATTGAGGGCTCTGTAATCTACGCAAAAACGCATAGACCCCTCTTTCTTTTTCACCAATAGGACTGGTGAGGCCCATGGTGAACTACTGGTCTGAATTTGGCCTTTCCCAAGATAGTCTGTTAACTGCCTAGTTATTTCTTCATCCTCTCTTCGGCTGACCCGATACAGAGGTTTAGAAACAGGTGTTGTACCTGGTACTAGGTTTATTACATGATCTACCTCTCTGCTAGGTGGTAAACCATGTGGCAAATCTTCAGGAAAAACATCTTTAAATTTAGACAATAAAGTTTCTAATTTACTGATTTTCTGCTGAATAGAACTAGAAATAGAAACTTCAGGAATAAACTGAAAGTCACATAAGAATACCTGATGGTCTTCGTCTCCGATTAGCTGACAGAGCTCTGAACTGCAGACCATAGGGCTGTTGGGAACATCATGCTCCCCATGCAACTGGATCTCTCGGCCTTTATACTGAAAGCTGAGGGTGTTCTCCTGATAGTTTCTGTGGAGGGAAGGTCCTAAACTGTAGAGCCAATCTCTCCCGAGAACAATGTCTGTTCGATCCAGGTGCATTATCTGAAAGTTTATTTGATCTTGGTACCCCTGAATACCAAGATTTAACTTACTTACCATAGTTTCCCATATTTTTTTATCTTCACCCTTAGCTAATGAAACTATGTACCTATGCTGACTAGGTACTTCTGGTAGTTTAAGCTTTTTAACCAGGGTGTGGTTGATGAAATTATGGGTTGCCCCATCATCAACCATGACTCTTACTGACTGGTTACCAACTTTCCCATGCATACGTACTAGGTCATGCGGCCCAAAGCTGAAGGGTCTCGCTAGCATTGCAGAGGTCAGCTGGCAACAGTGTTCATGATCTTCATGATACACTTTGATCTCGGAAGCTGCCGAGTCACTGGGGAAACATACAGTCTGAACAAGATGAACTTGTTTTTTATCTTTCTTATCTTTTTTAGTGAAAGGCCCCTTGGGACACTGTCTGACTGTGTGTCCCTTGCCCATACACACAAAGCACAAACGTTCTTGTTTGGCTTTCTCAAAATCATCTGGGTTTAAGGGCTGTATGAGTGAAGGGCGTTTCTGAGGAGCTTCACCTTTAAATTTATCTTCTTTCTTTCTTTTTAAAAATTTCTTTTTAAATTGAAAGTCTTTCTGAGGAAGCTGCTCAGAAAGTGGTTGTTGTCTCGCTTTCTTCCTACCCACTGAATCATCATAGATTTGAGCATATCTGAGAGCTTGTAGGCGAGTTTCTCTGGACCTCTACTTTATATTCATCTTTGAGGCCACGGACAAATCCCCTGATTTTTTGATAGTCATCCATATTTTTAATCTTTAAAATTGCCTCTCGATACTGCGAGATATATTGGATGAGGGACTTGTCCATTACTATTCTTTCCCAGGCTTCCCAGGCTCTATCAAGTTCATTCTCTGGTAGAAATTCTCTTAGGAAAGCTTCTTCAAAAGCTTTCCATGACCGGGGAGTCTGCCCAGTCTCCTGGAGATTTAACCACCACTTATAGGCCATAGGCCCTAAAGAAAGACTGGCCTCAATTGCTTGCAAATGGTCAGGGGTCTGTTTAAGAGCATGAATGTTCTTCCATTTGTTGAGGAAGGTTTGTAGAATATCTACATTTCTATCCTTCTCTTCCCCATTAAAAGTAGGAGGCTTTAAATCTTTAAAAACACTGGGGTGAGACCGTAAAGTCTCACCCGAAACTGATGGAAGTGGAGAAGGGGATAACTGAGAAGTGGAGGGAAGGCTTCCTTTCGCGGAGCTCAAAATCAAGTTTTTGAGTTCAGCGAACGAGTCGTCCACACTGGACTTGAAATTGGCTAATGCCAGCTTCAGTTCATCCACTTCTGTTACCAATTGGAGGAACTGCTCCTTGGTAACCAGTTCGTCGAGTTCTTCGGCGAACTGTTCCTGTTCTTCTACTTCCATGGGTTCCTTCCCTTTTCTGTAAGCCAAGGCTTCTGTTTCAAGTTCGTCGAAGCCTCTCTCCTGGGGTTGATCAGGTCCCTGAGGAGTGGTCATCTTCGAAACTGAAAGAGAGCTACCTTAACTTCTGAAGGAAAAAAGTCTAAAAGACTAATTTACAACTGTACAAGGGAAAGGAAAGATGACTTAGCTGTTTCTGAGGACTGTACTTCCAAAGAAAGAATGAAGAGGAACCCTTTCAGCTCTTTTCCCCAAAATTTCAGACCTGCTGTTCCGAAAAATGCCAGTTTGAAGCTTCAAAACGGTGCTAAATTTCCCGGTTTTTTGATGATAGTAGCTCGCTGGTCTGATAGGAATCCTCTTGCTCCAAATCTCTGACGTTGGGGCCCAAAAACTTGTTGAAAAACCAGATTTTCAGAAGTACTGGCAGCGCTGGCCCTGCTCCTCCTTTTTGGCTTCAAACTCGCTGAGAACCAGTAACTTTTTCCCTGGAAATCGGATGATGGAGGTGCTGGCTTCTTCCTACTCTAATTTCGCTGGGAAAACTATAGAGAATCCTCTCAACTCAGTGGGAAACAGCTGTTTTTTCAGCGAGTTACCTACTTGGAATCTGACTCCTTACTACTGTGATTTCTCAGTGGAAATCAGAAGTTTGAAGGCTGCTCCTACAGCGATCCTCCTCCTCTATTCCTCTCTGAGAATCTGAGAAACACTTCCTATCTTCTGATGGCTTTCTCTACTACTGTCCTGAACTCCCTAGGATGGAGATGGCTCTGATACCAGTGTAATAGATCCTAACACCACAGTAGGGCAAACACTAACTGATCCACCCAACCTTGCCTACTCCCTGATATAGAGTAAGCCCCTCCTAGCCCAGTGTGAGGACGGGTAGCATGCTACTGCCAAGTGTCGGCCACGTGGCACTGACGTGGCCGACTGCACGTCGGGACCCAACTGGGGGCCCTATCCTGCTGACAGGGTCCCTAGGCTGTGTTAGGCCCGCCATGGCTATGGACCGTGCTGGGGCACACTACTCACACTGTCTTGCCCTGTGGGTCATGTACGCTGGACACGACCCTGACTGTGGTATCTGACCTATCTGTGTTCTCTAGGGTTCGGCACTGGTTACGAGCTCGTAACACCACGAGAGGATAGGATTTACCATTTACGTTCCCTAGGACTAGCCTATATGAGATTCATGAGAGAGACTACTATTTGTTCAAAGATACACCAATCACTTTGGACTCACTTTCTACCTATGAGATCCACACTAGTTTCCACTTATGAAACGAGAGATGCTTTTGCTACAATGAGATCTCCAGCCTTCTCATCAAAGTACTCCAGGCACACAACTACATATCACATCCTTTTTCTCCAAACGACAACCACGCCCAAACTCAGAGGATGATGATGACACGACTTTCCACAGAGTTCAGAGACACTGCGGCTCCCGGCATTACAGTACATCCAAACCTAGTCATCCTACCACAAGAGGTCCCTCTCATGTTTGACATCGGTAGCTAATCTTAGTCTTACCTCCCATTGCAACTCACATATTACAAATTTGTATCAAGTTGAGGCTATTTTCCAGTTGAGTACACACATCCAAAGAGTGATGAGTCTCCCAGATTCACGCTATTCAAAGAGTGATGAGTCTTACCTCCCATTGCAACTCATATTACAAATTTGTATCAAGTTGAGGCTAATTTCAAGTTGAGTACACACATCCAAAGAGTGATGAGTCTCCCAGATCCATGCGTAACTCTTCATCTCAATATCTTCATCACTTATCATGGTACTATCAGGCTACTGGTCTCTTACATCTATATGGCATTGCAATTTCGAATTTTCCAAAGGGATCTCATCAATACATCCAAGGATTATATGTCATGCATATTTTTGAGTCGCATGGCAAGGACCTCTAGAGGTCAAACCAAACTTCTACCATTCTAGTTTCCTAGAGCTGGATATTTCCTTACCTCGTTACCTAGACATTGGACTCTCGCAAGATGTTCCTGCTTCATAGAAACATAAGTTAGAGAGATCAGCATGGACACCAAGACTTGCAGACTCATATTACCTCCTTTTTCTCGAGACGCTCTAGAGCAGACCTTGAGGCTGAGACAATGTCAAAGGATGAGTCGAATATTCCTACCAGAGACCTAATTGGGACTGACGATAGTGTACTGCTTTGAGACTGAATTTCATGCTTACCAAGAGACCTTGCAGAACTAGGGCTCATACGAGCAACCCATTGTTTCCTCCTCAGTACCTACACTTACATCGTCATCCATACTTGCTTATTTTAAGTAGGGGTCCACTGTGATATGATATCTACTATATAGCAAAAGAGTTGTCTTATTCTGCTAGTTTAGTCTTTTGATGTAATAGGTATTTATGCACATCCAAAAAGTACCATCTTTCTTCTTAACAAGGAGTATGGAGGCAAAAGGTGATTTGCTCAAATTGTTGAATTAATGATCAAGTAGCTCCTCGCACTAGTTTTGAAACTCTTCTCTTTAAAGACATTAATAAAGCTTCCCCTCTTCTTGCTTGAAACACAATGATAAAGAATGTCAAATAGAATTCATGTCTTAGAATTTTATTCACTGAGATACTTTGAATTAATCGAGTGGAAATCTTTTCTTTGATCTTCATTGGCTTAAAATCAAGTTGGAATTTCACTGCATGCCATGTACTAGGTCCCTAGGATCATAAATATCCTCAAATGAGATTCATGTCTGGGAATTCTTGATGTTGCCCAAATGGAAATCCTACTGGTATTTGACCTCATCTTGGAAGCCAGAAATTCATTAAAGTTCAGGTATTAGGATTTCATTGGCCAAATGGAGCTCACATCTTAAAAGCCATCCCAAAAGATAACTCTTGATGGCTTATGTCATATCCATGTCTAGGTGCCATCTAAATAAAGGATAAGTCCTAAAAGATGAATTCTGTCCTTTGAACTTCACAAGATATTTGACTTGACTTTTTTTTTACCAGGCTGCACCCATTCCTGAAGGCATAGATAATGTTATCTTAGAATTTGTCTGGAAGTTCTTTTGTTTGCAAGGTGATTTAAAACTTTGTTGTTGATTCACTCATGTCACAACACTGTATATTTTGCACATAAATCAGACCGGAGAGTGTTTGCAACGTTCTTGCGACATTTGTAAACGTCGCCCATTTTACCACATAATACATTACCGCAATCTCTTGTGTTATATGGCTTCTTCAAGATAAGAGTTAGTGATACCTATCTTTCAACTCACTATATTAGGGTATAATCTTCTTCATAAGCACTTTCTAAATTTACAGTTCAAGGATAGATGTTTGCAAAAATTCCTACATAGTGGCATCATGCCCAAGGGGCCAGGTGGGCATTGGCGTGCTTTGGCTTTGGCTAGTCATTACAATACCTTCGGTGCACGTCGCTGCGGTTGTGTCTACTGCCACTAGAAGTTTATAAGCACACTCACTGCTAAAGGCCCATCTAGTCAACAATGTTTGTGAGAAGTCGATTATACATGGTATTTGAAGAGGACAGAGACAACATTATACAAGGACATGATTTGGTCATGGCAAAAATATATCTGCTACAATAGGGCCCTACCTACAATCTGCAGACAGTAGAACCCTCCCAACTTCTAGCAATGCCCACACCCAACATTTTTGTAAGTACACAAAGCGTGCATCCACCAATCACTTCCACAACCATGTCGTCTCCACACCAACGAGATCAAGTGGCATCAACTAGCGCACTCTCATCTTGGTTAGAAAGTTTCTTACCAACCTCCACAGGTGGGGACATTGGCTTACTATTGCACATCTTGGAATGTTTCAAAATTTTATTCACATAATTCATTTGCATAATAACATCACGTCTTTGCCAAATTTTCACTGAAAAAAAACATGATGGGTTTGAGACAAGATATATGTGAGACATACACATGATCTCTCACAAACTAGCATCATCGCATTTTTTTCTAAGTGCCGACAAAGATCTAACCGGGCTTCAGGAGTTCAATCAAAAGAAGAGAAGGAATTCCAATTGTTGATAGACATTGGGACAAACAAAAAGTATCAAGCAGAGGCAAAGGCAGACCACAAGAGTTGAGTCAAAAGATGAGAAGGAAATTCCAATTGTTGATAGACATTGGGACAAACATCAAAGTATCAAGCAGAGGCAAAGGCAGACCACCTTTCAGAGACATACTCAAAGACTTGTCCATCAATGACCTCGTCCATCTTCTAGACAAGGACTACATCACAAGAGGCATCGTGCAGTCCACCACCATCGCCACTTTCCTCAAAGTGTTGTCTGCTTGACAGCTATTGTTGTTAGAGATCGTCGAAGTCCTTCTTAAACCACACCATTTCATGTAATGTCTTTTCCATGCCAAAAGGCATATAAGACAAAAAAAAGTACATGTCAAGTATGTGGTAACCATGAGAACCATATATGTATCCATGTCAAGATGTCGGGTCTGTGCTGATGTTGTAGAAGGATGTAATGCGAGCTGTAGCATGAGGAAAGAGATGGAGCCCGCTATATATCACGAGTTTGAAATTGAGTTTGTATTTAGAGCTTTTTTTAAATTATTAATATTTTTAGCTTGGAGACGTTTTCATATGCTCCTAAAGTTACTTAAAAACTTGAGATGCCTTTCTTTTGTCTTATTATGTACCAAAGGGTACAAACAAGACATTAATAAAGTTTTCTTTCTTTCTTTTCTCTCTCTCTCTCTCTCTCTCTCTCTCTCTCTCTCTCTCTCTCTCTCTCTCTCTCTCTCGAGTTTGTTCATAGATGCAAACAAGGTAGGTGACCTTGCAAATGCACCAAAGGAATAACAACATTGAGCATGGCTATCAATGTGCAAGTGGTGCAACACTCATTGACAAAGATTAAAATAATTGCCAACAAAATGCAAATCGATTGATATAAACAATCTTAATGCTAGGACATCCAAAAACAATGCATATCTTTACAAGATGGTAGTGAGAAGTCTCTAGTAGCAAGAAATTCAAAGTTGAGCCTAAATATCCATATGATATGTCACTACAATAATCCTACAAGTCAGTGTGGGAAAATTGCAAATGGATTAATCACCTTGGCAATGGCATAGACACCAAATAGCCCAGCATCACTGTAATTAGTGTTGAAAGCCATAAAACTTTCTGCAAGGTCATTTGCTGCAACTTTTTGTGCAAGCTCTGATCTGGTTATCAAAGCAAAAGCATGTTAAAACAAACCCCCACCCCCTTCAAAATCAACCACAAACTATCTACAAGACGTTAACAAAAACCCTAAATTAGCATGAACCTCATCCAAACTAGATTCATATGCATCCTGCTAGACCCCAACGACAAGATCGATACCCCATGTGTTTGCCAGCTCCAGCACTCTTGCTCCAAGCACCCAACATCGTCTGCATGACCATCAGTGCAATAGAATCTGGATCCGTCCAAGGTGCACCTTTGACGGCCACGGAGAAGTAAGCCAGTGGAATGTCGTCATCTCGAATTCTGACCTGCAAGTGAAAGATGGTCATTAACGTATGGCTCAAATCATAAGTTTTTGTTCCACTAAACAATAAAACTCACTTTTGTTCCCATAGTCACTTACAGCCTATATTCCAAGAATATACAATAATTAGCATATCACTAACTTTACTCCACAAGCAGAGATGTGTAAAAGACCTAGTCAGTGGTATAAACGCACGTTCTGAGGCAATACGTCACACTCAGATGCTAGGATTAGAACAAGGCTTCTAGTGTATATATCTTTCTCGTAAAATACAGAGCTTGATTTAAATGTGAATTTGATAGAATTTTCCAGCTAAATCCCTCAGATGTGGTCTTATCAATACCATAATCCAAAAATATGTGGAGTCCAAGCACCTTAAAATGCTGCATGAATGGCTAAATCTTGGAAAAAATAAAATCTTGGAAGGTGCTAATAAAGAGTATTCAGATTTCCCTTGGAAACTGGCAGGTTCAGCACGAGCAATCGATCCCAGGCAACAATGCAGAATTTCAGAAAAAATTTCCCTTCCAGGAAATGTAGAATCATATGTGAATCAAGAAATAGATACGGGACAAAAGAAAGTGTCACATCATCAGATCGTATCATTACTACAACACAATACGAAATGGGGTGAGCACAACTAAAAGAGGATGAAATACAAGAAGGTGGCAAAGGGAAAAAAAAGGGTTACCATACATGGATCAAAAAGAGGCTAGAATGTCACTAAAAGCCAAAAAGTTTGAGCTTGAGTTGATCCTTTAAACTTGTAGCAGAGAGAAATGCATTTCATCAGATGGGGAAAAATCTCCCTCACAAGATAATATGTCCTCCATTACATCTCCTAGAAATGCTCATGTTGCTTCTGAACCAGGCTCCCAAGAAACATAGGGTTTGGCAAACAAATTTCTCCAAAAGAGAAAGACCGAGATACGAGTTTCTTCATGACCATGCATGCAAGCATCCCATGCATCTCAGACTAAAGTTAATCAACGATTCACTTGCAGACAAACGCTTTGCTAAACTGTACTGGAAGTGGTTGCCTAGGGACACCAAAGTGAAAATGAGTTTCATCTATGAAAACTACTTAAAACCATTGAACCATGTACTCTGTGTACTGTATCCCTACTGTTGCACCCTGAACTGTCATGTCAAATGGTGTCTTTGGATTTTGGTCGCAATCCACATCAATCTCAAGTTTCATCAAGTACGCCAGTTAGATTACCTCTGAACCTGTAAAAATTGCTGGTTCCTTCTCGACCAGCTGGCCAGCTGTTGCTGGATCTGTTGAAAGTGAAGTGAACAACTTTTCTACAAGCCCCACAATCTCCCCGTGGCTTACAGCACCAGCAGCAGAAACAACCTGCAAAAATGTGAGTTTCATAACCATATCATACGAAAAGGAAAGATCCAGGCTCCATACACATGCATCTCATTCTTAATGATGGCATACCGAAGGCAGAAGAGGCCCCACTAATAAACATCTTTTTATAACAAAGGCTACCTTGGAGGCATCCAAGGAACACAAATATTTGAAATCATAGCAAAGATTGCATTATGTTAAAATAGAGAAACTACTGAAGTACTGATTGGATTCTCGTGATACTAAGCCTCACACTCTTATCAATCACATAGTCTGAACTTTATTTTGTATCTCAATAGCACTTTGTAGACGTAAAACATACCATCCGCGGCCCGGTGTAATGCGTAGAAATGTAGTCCGCCAGATCAGCCTTAGTTATGGAACGGATGTTATCGGCAGGTCCAAGAATTGTGCGCCCTAGCGGGCTGTGTTGAAAAGCAGTTGCATGGAGATGGTCAAATATCACCTCCTCTATTTGGCCTTCAACCTTCCAAAAACATCAAATCTAAATCAGTCCCGCAATTATAAATTGGTTCCTAACATTCATTTTTATTATGTTTGGAAGATTTACCATGAGATTAAAACAACGTGCACTCGTAACGAATCCATACCTCCTGCATTTCTCGTAATATCACATTGCGCTCACGCTCGATCCGCTCCTCCTCGAAAGAAGAATTCTGAAGAATGTCGGCCAAGATATCAAGAGCCACTGGGACATCCTTCTTCAACACTTTGGCATAATAGGTTGTTTGCTCACGGGATGTGTAAGCATTCAAATGGCCTCCCATGTTTTCAATTTCTTCTTCCAATCTCCTCATGCTGCGCTTTTTGGTCCCCTTGAAGATCATATGCTCCAGAAAATGTGCCGTGCCATTGGTGGCATCCGTCTCAAAGCGGCTCCCGGCGTCGATCCACACCCCCACGGTGGCAGTCTCAGCAGCCAGATTCGACTCTGTGGCAACACGGAGTCCATTGTTGAGGGTGGTGACGCGAGTGAGGGGCGTGGAAAGAATGGGAGTGTGATCGATGGTGCTTGGCACAGGAGAATTGAAGCGAGTGAAGCGCTCATCTGGGACGGCGAGCGCATGGATGTGACGAGGCGAGGAGGCCGCAGGCAAAGTGCTGATGAGTGAGCGCCTGCCTCCCCTGCGCAGTGCTCCAGCAAGCATCCTGGCCGCCATCACTACTCCCCTCGATGATAATGTTGTGTGTTCGTCGTCTCTCCAACACCTCACTTTATGGCTATTTTTGCTCTGAAAACCCTAAAAAAAACCCTAAACTCTGAACTAAAAAATCCACTCTCTCTCTCTCTCTCTCTCTCTCTCTCCCCACCTCACTATGTGCCCTAAAAATGTAACCCTGGCCCTAAAATAGCCCTTGCCACCTATTCAATCCCTCTATCTTCAAACGAGAATTCAGGTCACAGTTCTAACGAAATCTCAGATTGCATGAAGCATTCACGATTCAAATCACAGATTCCTACATAATTGAAACCATTTCATTCTCTACCTGCATCCACAAAATGACAGAATGGAACGAATCAATCTATCTCTCTCTCTCAGAGCGGCAAAGCTAAAAAGTCTAATCTCTGCTCACGGAGATACGCTTGTCTCATCTATCTATCTATCTATCTCTCACTCTCTCTCTCTCTCTCTCTCTCTCACACACACAAGAATGAAGAATAGAAAATGAAACAGGGATGCTCTCTCTCTTTCCTCCACATAAAAATGCTTAAGTACAATAGAAAATGAAACAGAGATACAATATTCATGCAACTGTCATATAGCAAACGTACCTGTAGCAATAGGGAAAGATTGGACACCACCCGCCACAAACAAAGTGGCAAACAACGATACGCCCTCTCTCTCTCTCTCTCTCTCGTGTGTAGATCCTCGGCTGCGCACTCTGAGCGCTATCAGCGAGAGGAGAGTTATTCTTTTTCTCTCTCTCTCTCTCTCTCTCTCACGGTCTGTCTACCAGGAAATCGGAGAAGAAGATTATTTGGCAGCAAGCTCCAAGATGCTTGATCTGGTTCCCTCTCGAAGAGCAGTCTACAACGTTCTTTACGTGTCCACTGTCAATCGGCCCTCCAAATGATAGACTCTACACACTTCACTTGCAGGTTAATCTTAATTTAAAGCACACGTGACTCAATGGAAACAAGTAGAATCATACTTTTTTCACAATAGAGTATATGTCTCTCTCTCTCTCACCATCTCTCCATAAAAGTAATACATGAAATTAATTAGATGTTATGCTTTTTGGTTTTCAAGGGAGGGTTAAACTTGGGACCAACACCACATTGTGAGTAGATCTAGCCAAACATTGACAAATCAGATTTACTTCCAACATTGGCGTCGTCGTCATTTTTTAAGTATTTTTTTACCTAGCTTCTTTTCCTTTGTTTTCTCACTTCCATGTTGTGTGTTTGCTTGTTGGCCTATCTTCTATCTTCCAACAACAGCACGAGTCTTCTCTCCAGGTCCTACATGAGCTACGGAGCAACTTATCAAGCCGGGGAGCAATCAGCTTCGGATGGCTGATCAAAGTAAAGACATGAAAGGCGTCTCACCCCAGGTAGTTGTGCATCGTATCCCGCTTAAATCGGGTGCAAGGCCAATTGCTAGTCGTCCATACAGATGCAATCCAATCTATAAGGCCAAGATCAAAGAAGAATTACAACGCCTCTTAGATGCGAGATTTATCTATGAAATCGAGCATATTGAGTGGGTCTCCCCAATTGTCATCGTTCCAAGAAAAATGGAAAACTCCGAATCTGTGTCAACTTTAAGAAACTTAATGCCGTCACCGAACGTGATCATTTTTCCATTACCTTTCGGAGAATCCATCTTAGAAAATCTAGCAGGAGATGAGGCTTACTCCTTCTTAGATGCCTTTAGCGGATACAATATGATCCAAATCGCTGAAGAAGATCAACATAAAGCTACTTTTGCCATAGAATGGGGAACCTTCTGCTGGAAAGTCATGTCTTTTGGTCTCTGCAATGCCCCTAGCACCTTTCAACGTGTTATGCAAGCGGCATTTTCTTAGCAGATGGGTGATACCCTAGAGGTTTACTTGGACAATTTAGGAGCACATTCAAAAGAAACAAACCATCTGTCTGTGCTCAAAAAAAATTTATCCAATGTCAACACTTCGGCATCTCCCTTAAATTTGAAAAATGCAAGATCTGGGTAACACATGGTATTGTGTTAGGACACATTATTTCCTGAAATGGCATTGCCACTGACCCAGAAAAGATCTTTATCATTCAAAATCTACCAGAACCGCATACAATACGCAAAGTTTACTCTTTCCTTGGCCACGCCAACTACTATCAGTGCTTTATTCTCAATTTCGCTAACAAAGCACGTTTAATCTACAAAGTAGTTGTAGTTCCCAAATGGACGGATGAACAACACGTCGTATTTAATCAACTCAAAGAAGCCCTTACCAATGCACCCATCCTCCGGGCTCCTGACTATTCTAAAGAATTCCATGTGCATATCGATGCGTCCAAGTATGCCATTGGAGCAGTGCTCACCCAACCGGGAGAATTCAAAAAGGACTACCCAATCCGTTTTCTTAGTCGACAATTGATACCTGTTGAAGTCAATTATACAACTACCGAACGTGAAGCCTTGGCAATGGTATATGCAGTTCAGAAGTTTCGTCATTATCTTCTAGAAAAAGTTGTACGTTCTTCACTGATCATCAAGCACTGTTGTATCTCATCAACAAGACCTACACCATAGGCCATATTACTAGATGGATCCTATTACTGCGAGAATTTGAGTTTAGGATCGTGGTTCGTAAGGGAGTTCAACATTTTCTAGCAGATCATCTATCCCAAATCCCTAACCTTCTTACCCCTGATCAAGGCGTCAAAGATGATTTACCATATGCCATCCTTTTCCAAGTTGACTCTACACCCGTATGGCCTAAGGAAATCACAGAATATTTAACTTCAAGACAGATGGATCCTTCCTTGTCTAAACATGAACAACGTGCGTTGATCCTCAAAACTAAACCTTATACATTAATTGCGGGACAACTCTACAAGCAAGGCTTGGATGGAATCATTCGATGATGTCTTACTGAAGGAGAAATACCCTCTGTAATTTTCCTCACTCATGAAGATATTGGTGTAGGCCATTTCTCTTTTAAAACGACTGTAAAGAAAATCCTCTTGGCCGATTTTTGGTGGCCAACACTCTTCAAGGATACGCACAATTACACTGAGGCCTTTGATGCCTGCCAACGCACAAAACGCTTTCAAAAGACCGACTACATGCCTTTACACCCTGTAACCACTGATCAAGCATTTCACAAATGGGAGATTGATTACGTCGGACCTATTAGTCCCGCTACCCAACAACGCAGACAAGCGGTAGTGACAGCAGCAGGCAGCTCGGTGGCGGCATGCATTTATGGGTCTGATCCTATGGGCGTGGTTCTGTCCACACAGGTACCCTCCATAACCCCAAATCCCTCACTTGCTCTCACGCTCCCACCACCACCTCCACCATTTACTACCACCTCCACACTATCACTCACTCTCAATACAGACTTCGATTCCACACTTCCACAAAAGCCATCACCTATACACATCTCCACCCGACTTGACTCTACAGTCAATGTAGATGATTTTGCATTACAATTACTAGCTGGACTTCCATCAACCACCGTCACCACTAACCCAATCCACACCTCCGCCACGCAGTATCTCCCCACCTCTTTCACCCATCATCCCTCAATCACCTCCACCTGCCTTTCATTTATCTCCATCTAACCCTGTTCATGATTTTCTACCCTTTAACCCAATGCCATATCCTAACTATACACGCACCCTCCCTGACATTGGTCCTTGGGAGCAGTTACCCCTTGCAGCCCAAAAAGTGGTATGGTTGGTGAATGAGCTCCAATACAATCTATTCGGCACCCTAGGGGGACAATATACCATGCGACAATTTGATGATGGCGCTATGGTGGACCTTCAGAAAGAAAAACAAGGCTAGAAGTGGAAAACAAGCAACAACAACTGCAGATCCAAAATCTCACCAATTATAATCAACAACAACAGCAGATGCTCCTCCACCTCCAGAACTAACTCCAACTGAAGGTATCCAACATACAGAATATCATCGATAACCTCAAAGCTGAAAGGGATGAGGCCGTAGCAGATGAACAAGCCGCACGTTCCACTATGAAGGAACAGTTGGAATTGGTGGACTTCAACTACTTCACACGACTAGATATTCCTGAGGGAACTCTCATTCCAGTGGTGGCTTATCAAATGATGGTCCAAAAGTTGAAAGCCATGACGGAGCAGCACACAAATTTACAGCAATCATATCTTGCTTTCGTCGAGGCCTTGAACCAACACATTGCCACCCTGGAAGAATGGTTAAAGATAGTTGTCCAGTCAACGTCGTCTGTTCATGCAAAGCACGCCCAGTTTCATGATTCCGAGCATCCCTTTGATGGACCAAATGGTGGAGATGGAGCAAGACTCTAGCAACCTCTTCCTACTACTAAAGGCTTCTCCTTTCAAGGCCAACCCCTGGGGCAAGGATCTCAAACACCACCAATCCATCAGGCTCTGGTGGTACCAACTCTCAACATTATCTTTTTCCTTCCACCGCTTCTAACCCTCTCGACGCCACTAACCCCCCCATTTATTCCACGACAATTTTCTCCTGAGTCACAAAGAATTGCCGAAGCTAACCCCTCGCATACCTTCTCTCCTGACCCTGATCCCCAAATTCAACATGAGATTGCCTCTGAAGCACCAATCATCCAGCACAGAATCACGCCCATAGAACCAAGCAAGGAGTTGCGCGCCTCTCAAGAGTTTGCCAGGAAATATCCAACGACAAAATAGTGAGGTGGCTACATATTGCCAGATTTGGACCAGAGTCAAACACATAAAGAAGCAATCAAACTCTTGGATCCACAACCTCTCCGGCGCCATCAGCTCTTCCTACAAAGTAAGACCTCGATGACACGGTATATCGAAGCTCCCTCCTACATGCGCACAAATCCTTATTACTATCCAATAGCGAGGCCTGAACCGTTTCCTGCCACCAAGTTCAAGAATAGGATATTTTGGCCCAAGCTCACAGGCGTCGATACCGGCAACTTAGCTGAAGGCATGGTCACCAACTGTCGTGTATTCTACCAGAAGCACCATGGCAACCCTGATCGCGACGTTAGATATTTTGCGGACAATTGTGGCCTGGTAGCATTTCTAGCAGAACTCAAGGGTTTTTGGGATCGAGGGCTACCCCCAATCGCCCTTGATATCAATAAACCATTGTGAACATAAGAAGACCACATCAGCATAGCAAGGCTCTATTATCGCGCTGCACTAACTTCCGCCCTGCACGTTGATATGGTGGAGCTACGGAAAACCCATAACTTTCTACAAGATATGCTCCATTATTACAAACCCATGCCTTTCCTAAACAAACTACGGCGGCAAATGATGGAGGGCATCGACACTACAATCTACCACTCTCGACAACAACAGTCTCGCCTCCAAGAAGCACAGAAGATTCAGGAAGAAAAGGCATCGATTGATGTGGGACCACCAATCCAATAAGGAGGGGGATAATATTAGCATCTGTGCTACGTCACTTAGAAAAGCGTAGATCCTCGTTCGCTTGCGTAAAACCAAGTGCTTATTGTTGTTGGTCTTTATCACAAAAACTATGTGTCGCAATTTAATCAAAATGCCCTATTGTCACAGATGGTTGTTTTCTTCAAAATTGGAGAGCTCCCAGCAGCTTCACAATCTTTCTTCACAATCTTGCATGCATGAGTGCTTTCCTCGCGTCTTTTGTTTTATCACTTGTATCTGGGATTTCCCACTTCCAATTTAAAAAGACTCTACAAAATTTTAAAATTAAAATCCTAAATGGAGGGAAAGTAGTTTTTCCACCCTCACTAAGCTGAATATGACCTTCCGTGAAATTTCATTGCATGACACTATTTAAGCATACAGTTTCGACGATTGTTCATCACAACACCGAGAAGAATTCTTTTGTCTCTCACCTACAGGCTATTCTCAGTTTTACTCATCGTAGAACTCTGAGTTTTAAGTGGATGGAGAAGAGCAATTTTACTAGCTTGTAAAATACCATTCTGAATAAATTTTAGATGGTGAATTCATAGTCCACAAGTCTTCACTAGTCATTAATGATGGATTATCGTTATAGTCAAAACATTCATCTTCCATCTATTGATGAAATACAATCTGAAATTGTACGTTATAGCCTTGCATTTGACGGACAACCAAGTTCAATCAGCATTGATGATTGGTTGAGTAAATTGGAAGGTTATTTCTATTATTACCATTATTCTGAAGAGGATAAAATATATTTCGCTTCATTGTGCTTTCAAGGACAAGTTCGAGCATGGTGAGATACTCAAGCACGTTCGAGCACAAAGCTTTGGAGTCAATTCAAAATTGCTTGCATCAATAATATTACCAGATTTTATGAGAAATCATTCGAATCTCTCAAACAAACTGGTTCTGTAAAACAATTTAATCAGCAATTCTTGGCATTGGTTCAGAAGACAAAATTTGAGTATAGAAAATGCTTGGACTACTATTTACATTCTCTTCAAATGCCTATCAGAAATGTGCTATGGAGTTACGCAATATGATGAATCATGCACTTGCTATGGAGCATTGTTGGAGGGTTTGCGGATCCCAAGGCAACCCTAACCCTAGTTAATAAGTGAGAGAGATTTGTCACCCTACGTGTGTAAGTTCAACCCAATGACCACATAGTTATTTGATTGATTAATTAGAATGTTAATAAAAGGACTTTAGGCCTTTTTGCGGGACTTTTAATGTCGTAGGGCCTAAATGTCAAGTTAGTGAATAAAGTTGGGTTTCCCTCCAATTTTGATGGTTCTCACACTTTTTTAAATTTGAATAATAAGAGAGGCAAGACTTGTTGGATCTTATCATTATTGGGATTGCTATTTCTTATGCTTTTTGTGAGAGAGAAAAGAGTAAGTTTCTATCATTGTTGTGGATTTAGGGTTAATGGATGTAGGGTTAATGGATGTAGTGTTAATGCTTAGTGTTAATGGATGTTAGTGTTAGATCATCCATTCATGTTGAAATCTGAACTATACTATCGCTCTCATGGGAACAAACCTACGCGTGACAACTAACTTCGTCTCTTTGATTCTATATTGACTAGATCTTGGATTCATATTAGGCAAGGAGAGAAACCCACTACAATTTTGGCACCGTTGCCAGGGAGCTACGCCAATTTTTCAGTTTGCAGCATGTTTGGTTGATGGTTAGCTTGCATTAGGCATCTTGTTGTGACATGAATAGTGTTAAATCTGCATTGTAGAGTTAGTTTGGGATTGATTTTGCTAGATTTGAGTGGATTTGCTTGTTTGAAATCTAATCTGATTATTAAATAGGGAAAGCTATCCAGATCACCAATCTTAAGATCCATTTGGATTTGAGATATTAGAGAAAATAACAAAAATTGGTCAAATCTGTCAAATTTGGTCAAAAAGAGACAAAAAGCGTCATCAGAGCTCAGAACTTTTTACCCTCTTTCAGGAAACCTTCGCCGATTTTCAGACACCTTCGATTTTGTTTATAGAACCTTCAGTTTGAAGGGCGAAGATTAATTCCCATCAGATTTCCATAAACATCAGAAAAACCACCAAAAAAACACCAAAAATTATCAAAACCCTAAAAAATACATAAAAAGAACCTTCGCTCGATTCACTGTGCTTAGATGTGATTCAGATCTATCTGCTGTCGAGTCGGCAAAGAATAATATCTAAAATAAAAAGGTTTTCAGAGGATCAGTTGTCATATTGTCATATTTTTGCCAAAAAAGTCACTTTTTTTGCAAAATTTTCAGTATTACTCTTGATCCTTCGTCGAGTTTCCAAAACATTCTATATATAGTAAACTACTATCTTTGAGTTCGACGAAGATTATTCTTGATCAGATCACAAAAAATCTTGATTTTTTACCTTCGTCAGATTACAAAAACTATATTTTCTTGTGTCAGAAACCTTCGTCCGGTTGTCCATAGTTTTATTTGTGTCAGATCTTCCATCTGAGAAGTCGGCGAAGGTTATTTTCCAAGAAATTGCCAGAAAAGTGTTCAGAGAGTTTTTATCCCAAAATAGCACTGTTGAACCTTCGCCGAGACAACCTTCGCCTAGAGAACCTTTGCCAATTTTATTTTTAGTTTTTTATTTTCCATATCAAGTCTTTGTCAAAATTTGGATCAAATCTGAGATGTTCTGAATTGAACTCTGAGAGATTTATCATTTTTGAGAAGTATCGATTGATCAAATTTTGGGTAGGTTTTCATCATATAGAATCTGATTCTTGAAAAGTGGAATAGAGCTAGCAGATCTAATCTGAGATAGTTTTTTGGAAAAATCTATATCCAATCTCATTATCGATTTGATGTAAATTTGTAAAGATGGTTGCCCCTGGAGCTGCTCCTGGAGGTGCTCCACAGGAGGTCAATCCAATTACTGTTAGAAGAGCACTCCGATTGGATCTACCCAAATATAATAGATTAACAGATCCAGTTATATTTCTTCAGATCTATGCTGAATCCTGTGAGGTCTATGGTGAGATTTATCCTCAAGTTAAACTTAAGTTGTTTCCTATGGCCTTAATAGGCGTAGCACAAGATTGGTACTATAGCCAAGATGAAACTGAGCGTACAGATTGAGAGGTTGTTAAATGAGCCCTTATCACACGGTTCAAACCGCAGAAGTTTATGGAAGACCCTTTCCTACTTTTAAGTACAGTTAATATGGGAAAGTGGGAAATGGTTTGAGATTACATCGAAAGGGTGAAACGTCTTAGATCATGAATGTGAGCCTAAGCTGATTAATGAAAATGCCATGATTATGTGGTTTTTGTCAGGTCTACCTAAACGGATCAGACGTGAACTGAAACGCCATAATGAGTACGCACTTTTGCAAAATGCAATGGATGATGCAATTCGGGAGGAACATGAAGATTCAGATGATGAGCCGAATGTCAGTATGTTTCCTTATACAGCAGGGCAAACTACTACGACATCCACCACTATTGCATCAACGAATGCCAATGCTACTGCAGAAATGATGCTCAATGAGTTCGAGAGACTTGGGAAGACCCAACAGAAACAGATGGAAAAGTTGCAGTTGCAATTTGATGAGAACATCAAAGCATTGGAAAATTTCCACGGAGAAGCAAACAAGGAACCTGAGAAGTTTGCAAAGACTTTTCCTACCAGAAAAAATGTCTATGTTCTATTTGTACAAGAAATCACACAGTGAACGAGTGTCCTCAATTGAAAAAACGAATGGAAATCAATGTTTGCCATCTGTGTAATTCACCTGACCATGAGACTGCCTTTTGCAACTTCAACCCTAAGATGATTCAGCAACGGTATGCCCAGATGGGATATCAAGATCCACAGTATGGAGGCAATCTAGCAGCAAGACTACGACAATCTACTCTTGGATACCCGGAGCGTCTAGCCTTGCCTTGCCTACTCGGAGTTCTCTTAGGACGTCCATGGTTACGAGTTGCGCAAGTAATTCATAACTGGGGTACCGGCAAAATCACTTTTGAAAATCGTGAATGTGCAGTTAATTGATCTTACAACTTGGACTATCAAGCCAGTGGTTCAAAAAGCGGATGACGATTCATCAACAACGAATCACACTTGTGATCGACCAGAGAAAAAAATGGGAGTTCACTACGATCCTCAAACGGATACTGTCAATTGGAATGAATCTGTTGCAACAATTGATTGTACAACAGGATATATGTGTCAACAAGGTATTCAATCAGAGATGAGCGAGATTTTCTTGTTAGATCAAACTTTGGATACGCCAATCACGTTTCCACTAAATGTGCTGAATGTAGCCTAGATATCAACGGAACCTATACCAGATCCAATTGAGGATGATCTCATACCAATGAGCCATGCCTTGACTTATGATGGCAATGCAGAACTTACGGATGAACATATTCTACATCATATGGATCCGACCAGATTTAGAGTGTGTAATGTTCCTGATGAACCAACAATCAAATCGTCCAAAGCAGTTATATTGAAGGGAGACAGAATCATAGGTTCGATGATGAAGAAACAAGCAAAGCAACATTATAATACGGTCCTGAAATAGGAAAATCTCCCTCAAAAGATCGATTTAAAGAAAGTGCCACCTCTATTGGATAAAGGCAAAGGAAAAGTCAAGAATGATTCTTCAAGTCAGATCTCTAGCAAGACATCATCATCTAGGAAGTCTTCACCGGTGAAGAAAGATTTATCATCCTGAAAGTCATCACCTCCATGATCAATTCCTGCTAAGAAGGCTAAACTAAGACCCAAGACAAGTCCTTTAAAAAAAGAACAAGCAAATTTAGTCCAACATGATATGCCAGAGCATTTTAAACGTTATACACTGGATGATGTGGTTATCATGTTACCTAAAGCACATCGTAAACCTGAAGAACACGTGCCGAAATCTAAAGAGGTTTACGATGGCCGAGCTAGGATGCAGTCAATGAATCTTGCAGAACCAGGAAAACCAGAAAAGATTGTACAAGTGGGATCACAACTTACTCCTGAACAGTATCAAGCACTTCGTTTGTTACTTATTAAGTATCAAGATTGCTTTGCATGGACTTATCAAGATTTGAAGGGTATTCCGACATCAGTCATCGAACATACCATACCTTTAGTACCTGATGCAGTACCAAAGGTTACAAAGTTCTATCGTTGTAATCCTAATGTGGCAGATCTGATAAAGAAAGAACTTCAGAGATTGCTTGACGTTGATTTCATTTATGATATCGAGCATACCGAATGGATTTCACCGATTTTCATTGTTCCTAAGTAAAATGGAAAATTGCGAATTTGTGTGAATCTCAAAACATTGAATAAAGTGACCCGGAAGGATCACTTTCCGTTACCTTTTACTGAAAGCATTTTGGATCGCCTTGCTAGAGCGGAAGCTTATAGTTTCCTGGATGGATTTAGTGGCTACAACCAGGTTAAGATTGCACCTGCCGATCGCCACAAAACTGCTTTTGCAACAGAATGGGACACCTATGCTTACAAAGTAATGTTGTTTGGACTCTGTAATGCACCAAGTTCATTCCAAAGAGTAATGCAATTTGTCTTTAAAGATTATCTGCAGAAATTCCTTGAAATTTACTTTGTCGACTTGGGAGTTCATAGTATAGATACAGAACACCTGGATCAATTGGAGAAAGCCTTTGAAAGATGCCGCAAATATCAGATTTCTCTAAATCCAAAAAAAATACCAGATATGGGTTTCTCACGGAGTGGTGCTTGGACATGTGATATCAAGACATGGTATTGCCACCGATTGTTCTAAGATCAAAGTTATTGTGGATTTGCCACCGCCAGCAACAATTCGAGGAATTTATGTGTTTATGGATCATGCGAACTACTACCGAATTTTTATTATCTTCTTTGCGGATTTAGCACGACCTATATACAAATTAACTATTGTTCCTATTTGGACAGTAGAGGCGTTAGAAGCCTTTGAAAAGTTAAAAAAAGCATTATCTTCAGCACCAATACCGCGTTCTCCATATTGGACATTAGAGTTTCATGTTCATACGAATGCCTCAAAGTACGCCATTGGATCAGTTTTGACATAGCCAGGTGACTATAAGAAGGATTATCCTATACGATTTGCAAGCAGACAGCTTACAGATCTAGAGAAGAATTATTCAACAACAGAACGTAAAGCGCTAGCCATGATTTTTCTGTTCGAAAATTTTGTCACTACCTCATGGAAACGCACTTTGCATTTTATACGAATCATCAACCGTTACTTTACTTGGTAAATAAGACATGTAATATTGGACGTATTGCAAGATGATTATTATTACTGACTAAATTTGACTTTCGAATTGTGGTCAGAAAGGGGAAGCAACATTACATAGCCGATCACGTTTCGCGAATTGAATCTGCACCAGTTAATACTGAAGTGGATGATGAACTGCCAGATGCTGCGTTGTTCTATGTTGAAGCAGTACTTGAGTGGGCGGCAGATATTGTTGAGTACTTGATGCGAGGACAACCGAATGACTCTTTGACAAAAGTACAGAAAAGACAATTGATTCATAAGGCTCAACCTTATCAATTAATTACAGGCAGGACAATTGTATCGTCGTGGATCAGATAATATTTTACGAAGATGTGTTTTACCGCATGAAGTACCAGATTTAATCATGTTTTCACATGATGGCATGGGTGGAGGACACTTCTCTACAGATATTACTGTTCGCAAACTTTTGCAATCCGGTTGTTGGTGGCCTACGCTTCATAAGGACACAGAAAATTTTATTCAGACATGTAATGTCTGCCAGCGAGCACGACGGCCTACTCGACAGAATTATGGACCCTTACATCTGGTTTTATCGCAAGCACCGTTTAAAAAATGGGGACTGGATTATGTTGGTCCTATTCATCCCGCTGCACAAGAATCTCAGGCCCGATACATTATCGTCGCAACTGATTATATGACCAAGTGGGTTGAAGCCAAAGCTGTCAAAGTGGTTGATGCGAAATCTACGGTCAAGTTTCTATATGAAAATATTATAATCAGATTTGGATGTCCGATTGAAATTGTCAGTGATCGGGGTACACACTTTGTTAATCAAACAATAAAGCATTTACTAGAAGATTTTTTTGTTATACACAGATTTAGTACTCCCTATTATCCCAGAGGGAATGGCGAAGCTGAATCTTCCAATAAGATTCTCTGCACCATTATGACAAAGACAGTTGAAGTGAGTCAGTTTGATTGGGAACATAAACTGTATGCAGTATTATGGGCATTCAGAACTGCTTACAAAAATAGTACAAATCAAACCCCTTTTCAGCTGGTTTATGGTCAAGATGTTGTTATGCCAATTGAATTTTTAATCCCATCTTTACGCATAGCAGCAACGAAACGATTAAATGATGATCAATTTTTACAACTTTGTTATGAAGCGTTGCACAAATTATGTGAAACCCGATTGATGGCAGTTCATGCCTTGGCAGCAGAGAAAGCCCGCCGCAATGCATGGCACGATCGTCGATTGCACAAGAAAGATCTGGAAGCAGGAGATCTTGCATTGATGTACAAAACCAAGCTGATCAAAGGTAAGTTGAAGTTTACTGGTGAAGGCTCGTATAAAGTGAAGGAAATCCTGAACTATGGCGCAGTAATTCTTGAGCACTTGGATGGAAAACAATTTGATACTCCAGTAAATGACAGCCGATTACGCAAGTTTTGGCAGCCTGCTCTGCCAGTTTAGCAAGCCTGATCTCAATATATTTTTTGATTTTATTTGTTTTCAATTTTTTGTTTTAAGTATTTAATTTGCTGACCTTTTTTTTGGAAAAAGACAGTTAAAAATAATAATAATAATAGGGAAAGACTGATGAGCAAAAGTCAGGAAGTCATAAGCATAAGGAAAATGAAACACAATATTTTATGGAAAATGACTTAAAAAACCATTGTTTTGGGCAGATTTGGCCAATACAATATTAGAAACCTTCGCTGAGCTCTCAGACTGTACATCCACCCTTGATTTATCTAAATTGAAGTGGGCGAAGGTTTTTGACAAGATAAAATTCAATTTTTGAGTTAGGCGAATGTTCAGTGATATGCCATTTTGGGAACCTTCATCGAGCATCATAACCTCATTATGAACCTTCGTCGACCTGCTAGATGATCTTAAAATGTCAAAATTAGGTTGTCCAAAGGTTCAGATTGTGAGAAAATACATTTATGATAGTACCTGGACGAAGGTTCATCCTTTGCCAGCCTTGGAAAACGTTCACTTGATAGGTTCAGATCCCTAGAAACCTTCGCCGAGATTTTTATAGCCTATTTTTACAGTACTGTATATGCCTGCAAATTTTTGTTCGGAACTGATCAGCCCAACTACTATTCAGTGTAATGGACCCACCAAATTCACCTATAAGTTGGCTGAATTCGATTCATTCCTCACTTGTGCTAGCGAAGCTCTTGCGAATTTTTCTTGCGACCAAAGCCTTCCAAATTTTCTGCATTGTCTTTAGATATACTTTCACGCGTTATAATTCCTTTCTGATCATCATGTCTTCTACTGATACTTCCCAGTCTTCGCGCTATACTATCCATCGTGATGTCTCATCTGCAACGAACATCATGATTCTTCCTAGCACAAGCATGGTCACTCAGTGGATGACCCTTTCGGAGCCTCAACTTACCGCAATGGGTATTCATGAGAGAGCCTTTTTGGGATGCATCAATATGGATTTCATCACTCTTGCCTTCAGTATGTGGAAGGAAGAGAAATCCAAGTTTTATATCACCTTCCAAAGAGCCACACACAAGGTGCGCATCACTGAGGCCGCACTTGCAGCTATAGGTATCTCATCCGGTACACAAGCCTCACCCACTCACAAGCACGCCAAACAGGCCATCAAGCCATACATTGACCTCACCAACGATCTGCACTGGACTAATGATGGCTACCTTCTGGAAGCCATCACCGAGCCTTCCATCCATGCGGCTGCCCAGTTGTTGAATCATTTCCTGATGGTTGGCAACATCAAGAAAGACCGCATCACATCTCAAATCCTTGACAGGATAGTGGAGTCCCACACAAAGTTGGCCAAAGCCCCTCTTGAATCATATAATTGGTTCAAAACTGTTTCTGGTGAGCTCAAGTGAGCTATTAAGGCCAATACAAAGCAGGAGTTCGTCGCTGACTCTCTATTGTCCCTCTTAGCCGCTTCTCACTTAGAAAACAGAATCCATGGCTTCCACCTGGATTCTGTGCCTTCGGTTTATGAAGAAGCATCGACCGAGTCATCTCATCAGGCCTCAAGTTCTCATAGTCGTCGTCGTCCACGCAGCGAGATCGTAATTCTTGACTCGCCTTTCGCGTCATGACGTCGCACTAGACATACCTTGTCAGTTGTGCTTCCACCCCCTACTGATGTTTGCACTGAACTTCCCATTCCCCTCATCTCTGATGCTTCCCTCGCCTCTGCTCCCATACAAGGATAGTCTGTGACCATTGGGCCTACCATTCCCATTACAATTGTCCAGGCCGCCTCACCCCCGCACACCGAAGCAACCTCACCCAACACACAATTCTTCATGGATATGTTCGATGATTCCGACCCCCTGGGGGGCACCGAAATATTTGAAATGCCCTAGAGCCCAACGCCCTTTGAACCCCAATCCCCTAGAAGAGGATTCGGGCATATCCATGAATCTACTGTTGGTGTCAAAGATGCCAATCAGCAACCACCCACACAGGGTAGCCCAGCCACACTTCGGGTCGACACAGTTGTAAAGTCACCAAAGCAGTTCGATGCCACGGTGCTTGAAGGGTTTGAAGAAGAAGAGACCTTGGCACCTATTCCACGCCTACCAAGGACAGTACCATCAGGATCTCCTGCTGCTGCCACCTCCACGACCATCGATTCTGGTGATTTTCTAGGGTCAGTTTCTAGCCTTGGGCAAGTGATCCAGTCTATGCTGGATAAGAAGAAGGAAATGGAACAGAGAATCTCTGATCTAGGATCCAAAAATACTCTGATCAGCCAGAAAATTGTCCAGTTGGATTGAGAGGTGAAGATAGCCAAACAATATGAAGAAAAGGCTGAAAGCGAAAAGACATTGGCCCAGCAACAAGCTGATCGCTTGGAAACCTACATCAGCTCCCTGCAAAACGCCCTGACAACCGCACATGATCAGGTAGATAAGGCAGTGCAAGATGCCAAGCAACAGGTGCAGCTGCTGAAGGGGCAATTACAAATGGCCGAACAAGATCGCACACGGCTTCAAGGTGAATTGGATGTGACCACCCTTGAGCATGATGCCTATCTGCAAATGCAAATACCTGATCATCCGGTCACACCGACAGAGATTGCATAGTTGTTCAAGAAAGTCGAAACATACAAAGTGGCCCTTCAGGGATTCCAAGGCCGCTTTATTAGGTTCAAAGGAACAGCTTCAACCGAGTTGGCAAAGGCAAAAGAGACCATCAACGCCTATGAAAAAGCCGTCGCTCAAGTGTTGGAAGTCGGACCACAAATCCCCGTCCCGGTCATGCCGCAATTCTCTCCTTCGCGCCAAGAAGCTGTACAAATGGATACAAGGGTTGATTCGAGCATGGACCAGAGGGGAGCTCCAGATCTAGCAGATCAACCACCAACCATATCGGCCGTACAAGCGGGTCCATCCTCATCAAGGACAAGCCATTTATTCAGAAGACCCATCAGCGTCGAGGACCAGATCCAGACTTTCTTAAAGCAACATCCACATGAGTCCTCATGTGGTGGATGGGTTCTCAAATTTAAGACCTCCGAGATCGAGGCCGACAAAGAATTGGACAAAATACCTGCACTGGGAGAGCAGCCGGCATGGAGAATCACGATTTTTGAGAAAACACCGGAATCAATTAGGAGTTACGTCGCCACAGCCCTCGCCAGTTGTGGGTAGATCCTTATTGCGTGCCAATGCCGCGAAGACATAAATGGAAAGATTTGGGATTGGCTATGGACAAAATCACCATCCATATGCCCAATTGGCCAATCATCCATCAGCCTTACAACTGGAACATTTCAGTGGAATTCCACCGGGCCTCACAAGCATATCAGAGAGAGTATGTCCACTCTCCGGATCTAACGGTGCGACAATCGGCAATGTTTGCAAAAGATCTAACTCTGTTGGCGTCAGTGGCAACCAAATGGGACGATTGCCTTTCTACCCTGGCATTCGATCCAAATAAGCCGATGGCCTCAAAGCAAATCAAAGATCTGCTGCCGATTGCTCAACTGCATTTTCGTGCGGCTATGATGGGAGGCTCTTGGGAATCCCGCTTCTCCTCATGGACAACTTCCAAGTGGATTGCCGGAGCCCACCGTTGTTTCCTGCCGCATAATTTGGATTTCAATACTACATGCCTTGACTTTATGGAGAAGGTGCAGTATCATTTAATTAAGATTCGACGCGAAGCCAATAAAAGTCCCCAATAACTGCATATTGCAGGTGTCGTGGGACCGCCACCAGTTTTGGTGGGGGATACTATTGGAGGGTTTGCGGATCCCAAGGCAACCCTAACCCTAGTTGATAAGTAAGAGGGATTTGGCACCCTGCGTGTGTAAGTCCAACCCAATGACCACATAGTTATTTGATTGACTAATTAGAATGTTAATAAAAGGATTTTAGGCCTTTTTGCGGGACTTTTAATGTCGTAGGGCCTAAATGTCAAGTTAGTGAATAAAGTTGGGATTCCCTCCAATTTTGATGGTTTTCACACTTTTTTAAATTTGAATAAAAAGAGAGGCAAGACTGGACCAATGGGATTTAGAGGCCAGGGTCCTCCTCTCTACTATAAAAAGGAACCAACTCGAGTTGCTCCTCATGTTCATTTCCTCATTTCAATAAAGCAGATTGGTTCTCTTTAGAAATGGATTGATGAATGTCCTTGCTCTTCCTTTTTTCTCCTCCATTTCTCATGTTTTCTTTGGATTTTGCTAATTGTTGGATCTGATCATTATTGGGATTGCTATTTCTTATGCTTTTTGTGAGAGAGAGAAGAGTAAGTTTCTATCATTGTTGTGGATTTAGGATTAATGGAAGTAGGGTTAATGGATGTAGTGTTAATGCTTAGTGTTAATGGATGTTAGTGTTAGATCATCCATTCATGTTGAAATCTGAACTATACTATTGCTCTCATGGGAACAAACCTACGCGTGACAACTAACTTCGTCTCTTTGATTCTATATTGACTAGATCTTGGATTCATATTAGGCAAGGAGAGAAACCCACTACAATTTTGGCGCCGTTGCCGAGGAGCTACGCCAATTTTTCAGTTTGCAGCATGTTTGGTTGATGGTTAGCTTGCATTAGGCATCTTGTCGTGACATGAATAGTGTTAAATCTGCATTGTAGAGTTAGTTTGGGATTGATTTTGCTAGATTTGAGTCTGATGAGCAAAGTGATAACAATGAGTCAAATGAGCAAAGCGACAATGAAAGTCAAGTCCCTGATCCGGATACAATTGTAGACAACAGAAGTCCAATTTACGATTCAGATCAAGTTGCAACATTAGATGGTGAAAATCATGATTCAGATGAAAGTCAAAATTCAGATCAGGATGTGAAAATAATTGAACATCCTTTTGAGTTTCATTTCAACCATCAAAGTTTGGAACTTGATCTACATGAATGCCTTAATCTGGTCAATGAACAAGCAACTATGGATCGTCAGATTGAGAATATTGCTATGCTCGCAAGAAGTCGATCAAGGCATTCATCAAACTTTTAGATTGAGAACTATATGACACTGACATTCCATGGCTTGGAATTGAGTGGTTATTATCAGGATCCGATCTATGAACCATGTCAAATTGATATGGGAGCTTTTGAGAATAATTTTATTTTTGACAATGATCTAAGGGAGTATGAGGTATTCAATATGGATACTGGTAGAAATGAAGATATTTCATTAATCCATGGAAATTCTACTTGTATCAATACTTTGGATTATTGCTCAACACCTCATGGATCCATTAGTCAAGAGCTTCAAGTGGCTTTTGTTGGAGAAACTTACTCCTATGGATTCTTTAGAATTCAAAAGCCAATATGTAATTCACGTGCATATTTGGAATGTATGGATGTGAATAATGATTGGGAATATTCTCTCAGTCAACCAACACTCTATAGGAAACTGATTTTAAAATATGCCATCAATCTATATCAGTTTCTTTGGAGAGGTTTACATTGCTCAGTGGACTCTAATGTGGTCAATCCTCAATCGAGTAATGTCAACAATGATTGTTCATCAATGGTTATTTGGAACAATCGAAACGTCAAATCCCTATTTCAACTTTGAAATGTATTTTCACTATTTGGGATGATGCTTCAACGATTTATATTGGCACCTGCAAATTTATATTTTGAAACGAGAGTCAATTTTTTAGGTCAATCAGGTCAACTATTCACAACCACCTATGAATGAGGTATTGACCAAATTTCAAGAAATATATTTTGGTCAACATTATGCCAAGAGATATGCTTCATCATACAATAGAGTGTCAATATTCATGCTGACTACATCACGTGGAGCATGTATATGTGAACATCAATTCATGACTACCATTGCTCATGGAAGAATTGTAATGTTTTTCATCAAGTTTGTTAAACAACATGGATTGTCAGCTACGGTAGAAGAGCCAGATGCAAAACAAAATCAAGAATCCAAGAAAATTGGAAAAGCATCCGAGTTGGTATCATGTCAAGGAAGCAGACAAAAGAGGATATTGCGGTGATACACTCTATCCAGTCCATACAGATTGGTTGCTAACAAACAATATGGTGCTTCATCAGCCTCTTCTTCGACCATCATTTTTTCCTTCATGAGGACAAGGATTACAGTCTGAAGCTAATAAAATGGATTTAATTCGATAGCTTTGGATCTATAATGAGACAATAATTTTGTGGACGACACATCCTCATCAATCCTAACTACTCAACCAAGGCGATCAAGCTGATCAGACAAGCGTCTTCATTTTTGAGGACAAAAATGTTTAAGTAGGTGGAGTGTCATGTACTTCTAGTACATCAGTGCTTTTCAAGGCAATGTAATATCCATTGTAAGCTTTGTAGGCCCAAAATGAGCGATTAGCCTTAAGAACAAGGCAGTTCCCTCTTTAGGCCCTTCAACGTAACTAATAAGGATAATAGGCCAATAAGGGTCCAATGTAGTTTGAATAATACTTAACAAGGGATAACTATCCCTCAAGATAGTTAAGTTAAGTTAAGTAAGAGCATTGTCTATAACTAGGCAAGAGACATCATTTTGTGAATCTTTGGGCTCATTTGCATTTGAGAGAACTAGGAGCTCCATCTCCTCTTCCTCCTCTGTGAATGTGAGCCTTGGGATCTTGATCTTGCTAGGTCTCATGTGCCCCATCACATGAATTCGTGTACTCTTCACCCCCTAATGGAATCCATCTCCTCTTGAGCTTCACTTTGATATGAACTTTGTGGTAGCTTGTGGTTATTCTTCATCTTTGGTTCTCTTCAACATAGGTGTGGTGGTTGCCTCCTTGTCCTAGCTTGCTTGGCTTGGATTGAGAGGTATGGCACATGACATGACCTATGGAATGTTGTTACATGTATAGAAGTAAAACTTGAAGACGATGACTCAAAGTGAAAATCGAAGGATGATAATTCTTTTGCGCTTATTATCCTCAATATATGAGATACACATATTGGACACATAGCTGAAGCTAAAACTTCAAAAGACGTTTGAAAATTTTTGAACTCACTATATGACGTGAGGGACGTAATTACGAAGCTACATCTACGAATGAAATTCTTCACTTTCAAAATGTCTATTGGTGATTCTCTTCGGAGTCGCTTGCAATAGATGGCCGCTGTCGGATCAATCATAGATGAATGCAATTATGACGTTGCTTTCAAGTTTGTCCTCTACATATGAGAACTGAGTGATGATCATATCGACACACTCGGATTTAACTCTTACTAGAGTTATCACTATGTTGCTGCAAGAAGATAATTGAAGAAGTCAAGACACTTCGTCTACTTACTCCTCTCAGGCTCTATATGTCAACAAAGGCTCGAAGCGACAGAAGTAGAAAAGCTCCAAGAAGGATGCAATGAATCAGAAGCCAACTCAAGGTCAAGAACAATCATCGAATCCACAATCGAAGAAGAAGATGTTTTGCAGGCATTGCAAGCACAATAACCATGAGATCAACGATTGTCAAATTCTTCAAACTTGGAAAACACTCTTTAATAAACTACTAGACACAAACGTACTGTTATTGATTCTACTTGAGTGAAGAAAACTTGATTTTTAGTGTGAGAAGTGAAATAGATGGTGAGAAGTGGTATGTAGTGAATCTTGCAAAAGAATCATGCTAGTGTTTTGATAGTTCTTCTTCGTGCAAGCATTTGGTAGCTACTAAGTAGCACAAAAATTCTATGCTCCACTATGGAATAACCGCAAATTCCTTGTCACTCGCACAAAAATTTTAGGCGTAGGAGAAGCAACAAATCTATTTTGTGAACAAGACAGAGAGGACATTGAAGTTCCTTTCAAAAGAGAGTTTAGTAATCCTAAGAATGTGGAATTAATTGATATGTTCCTAGCCAAAACCAACGCTCTTTGCTAGACATTGGATTGTGATTGCACAAACATGCACATAAAGATACAAGGACTATCTTTGCTAGACATTGATATGCATGACAACTATTTTACAAGATGCACACAACACGTTAGAAAAATTCTTAACACTAGCAACAACCTCTATGCCGAAGAGGGGAACCACATTCCCTCCTCAATTCAATGTGTCTCCTCAATTCAATGTGAGTAGAACGCATCTCAGACACAATGCAAAAAGAATGTCCACCAAGAAACACATTACTAATCCAACAGACTTGCACAGCTCAAAGTCTACCCTAGAAAGGCCTCTAAACGATACAAAATACGAGCGAACCATGGCCAAGAACAAACATGCATTCATACCCCAAAAAAATGTAGGGCTAGCTCGACCTTTTTGTTGGGGGCTTGAACACCATCACATGAAAAAACTGTAGTGCGACTATGACAAGGAATATAGAAAAGAATAAGAGGGCATGCACCCTCGAGGAAGTCAAGAAAACTTGTGGAGAAAGTACCAAAGTAGAATGGGAAAACAAAAAACCAGCACATAAGAGCTAATCCCATCGAGGTGGACATGGTAAAAATTGTTGGAGATATCACTATCTACAACAATTTGCAAAAATGAACTATTATTTGAGACAGTCTATAATTTCACACACATATTTGAATAGTCTGCAATAATACATGGATATTCGAAGCAGAGCAACGAATTGACACAATCGACATTGTCGTCGCTATTGTGAATATTGATAGTTGACACTGTCAATTGTCCACTATCGGCACTGTCGAAGTATCGATTGAATGGTACCTTGCTTCCTCTGTCAAATCCAAAACAGACTATGTTACCGTTCTCTATTTTGTCTTTTCCTCTTCAAAAGGAAGGTAATGAAAATATAGCATGGAAAAAACAATGCTTTTCACTAAAGCACTGACCTTCAAACAGTTCTTCTAGTTTGCAAAGCCAAAGTTTGAAAAAAGAAGATTGATGGGGCCTAAATTGCTATTTATTTTTGCTAGTGCAAAAAATTGATGCTAATATCTCTATAGCAATAAAATGACATGCACCTTACAAAATATACAAGGGCTATCCTATATAAATATTATAAATAAATATCTTTATAAAGGTGAAAAAAGATCGATTTTTTTTTTCTACATTAGATGTTAGATCCTTCATATTACACCTATGTTTTGACAATATATTTGCAATGTGTTCTCGTCATACAAGTAGAATTTAGTAGGAGAGCCTAAAGAAATTGCAAAATGTTACAAGAAGGATATGTTAAATTTTTAACAAGATAATTAGACAAATTAAAATGATTGCTTTGTTAAAAACAATTTGAGTTTTAAATTTTAAATTATATATTTTAAATTAGTTGATAATATTTAGCTTTAAATTTATCATCATTCATAGACAACCATATTATTGCTTTTATATGAGTCATTAAGAAAAATAGTTTTATGTTTAGCAAGTGGTTTGGTTGAGGAATCATTTGTTTTTTTTCAAACACCCCACACACGCAGTAGTTAATAGTGTCTTTGCTCGCATAGCTAGCAGTCTCAGATCACAGCCTCAAGAAAGCCTCACAATGAAAAGAGACTGATGCGTCTAGGCAGCTGTGCACAAACTGCCCGAGTCAAAGTCAATTTTTGTGACCACGTGGCGACCAACGAAGCTTGCCGAACGTTTGATGAGTCTCCTTGATCCACAGACAGAGTATTTTTGTTTCCAACAATTGGTGTTCGATCTTCCCCTATTGCTATAGGGATGCAATGGATACTTTGTGAATATTATGCCCATTTTTAAGCGGATTAAAAAGCAGAAAATATATGTGCTATTTTTTAAACGTAGGTTTTGCACTTTTCTGTTGCATGTTTGTACGACGTCCATACGACTGCCATGTGGCATGCTTATAATGGTCGGTAAAAGTCAAACTGCCTATTATGCTTCGTAATGTACATGTGAAAAAGTTTTAAGGTACCCATTACGCGGAAGGCGCCCGGGCATAGGCCATTCTACCCGGTTTGGCCATCCTTACCGGGCAAAATGGCCTGTGCCCAACTCCTTCCACTCCTTCCATAGTACATTTGTTGGATTATTTTCCTTCTTACCAATCGACTAATTGGTTTTAATCTTCATCCATTGTTTATCCAGTTTTGCAGATTTTCCCATGTGTTTACACAGTCTACAGAATTACAAGTGTTTTTACACAGTTTGCAGAATTACACGGAGTTTACGACAATGTCTCCTTTTCGCCTATCAGCTGTTGAAAAATGGAACTTCTCCTTTTTCGCATTTTTCGCTTGACAGAAATCTCGTGTAAAATCACAATGTCGCATTTTTCGCTTTTTTTTCCAAAGAGTCTCAAATGTTAAGGAAATGACTCTGGCAAAGTGTGGGACAACCCTAAATGAGATTTAAGGGCACCTTCGTCTTTTTCGCGAAAAATCCGATAGTGTCGCCTGTGGCTGTTTTAGTTCATTTATGCAGAGCTACAGTTTTGGTTCATTTATGTAGACACAACGTTTATGACCAATTTCACTGCTTATCAGCAATCAATGACAAGGACCGGATGAATGACAACTGATCACCAGCCAACTGGCGATCGCAATTGACGACCTAATCTCTTAGTATAAATATTTGTTCATATTCATACATTTTTATGATCAGAAATCCTCTGAATTATCAGAAGAAGTTTTTGAATAGTTAGGTCTCTCTCTCTCTCTCTCTCTCTCTCTCAAGCCTGTGAGCTTGAACACTCCTGAGCATTCTAGCTCACTTCTTAGAGTTGTTTTAGAGATTGCTATTGCGCTACTGCTTATCAGCATTGCGCTAATTCAGACTTTTATTTTAGCCGCTCAAAGATAGCATAGAGTACGCGACTTCGATCCGCAACTCATTGTACTCATTTACTATCCAAAAAAGTAGTCATAATTGCATAGTTGTCTCCTGGTGTCCATGCTGCTGGGCTTGCCTTTGAGACCTTATTGCCGTTTTGAATCAATACTATCCTTTATTGTGTTCAGCTTCGTCTCAGAATGTATGCGTTTTCTGGAGTTTTTCGCGACTAATTATTTGTCTGATAATTTTTGATGCTTAATTGTTTGGCTACGTAATCACCGTAGTACTGGCGATTTCAAAGTTAGTTACTATAAGTTCAAATGTGATTTCTATCACTATTGTCTTGTTTGAAATTGATAGACGTAGTCATGCATTGGAAAGATGAAAATAGTTTATTTCGCCATGCACAAAAAGTTTTCTTTTTAAACACATGAATTATTTTATTCATTTTCTTTTCGAGATAGACCTATCTTCTGCACACCATTTTCCGACAACACTTGCTATGACAGTTGCAAAAATATTGTATCCGTGTTTCATTTTATATTGCACATTAAGCATTTTCATGTGAAGGCGAGAGAGAGCATCCTATTTCATTTGTTTTAGTATTGTTAAGCATTTTTGAGAGAGAGAGAGAGAGAGAGAGAGAGAGAGAGAGAGAGAGAGAAAAGCGTGTCTTTGTGTGAGGTGTGAGTAGTTACATTTAATTAAATTTTTTAGCTTTGGCGTTGAGAGAGAGATTGATCCATTCCATTCTCATTTTATGGATGGAGTGAAAGAATTTGAGATTTCAATCCTTTTCCTTAAAACTCTGACTTGAATTCTCGTTGAGAGAGACATTGATCCATTCCATTCTCATTTTATGGATGGAGTGAAAGAATCTGAGATTCCAATCCTTTTCCTTAAAACTTTGACCTGAATTCTCGTTACAATGCTAGAAACCGGGGATTGAATAGGTCAAGATCTAGGGCTATGATTGTTTTTGGGTTAGGTTACATTTCTAGGGTTTTTGGAGTGAAAACAGCCCTATAATGAGGTGCTGGAGAGAGAGAGAAAGAGAGCGCGCGAGAGGTTGGATTTTTTCTTTACCGAGTTTAGGGCTTTCTAGGCTTAGGGTTTTTTATTAAGGTTTTTTAGGGTTTCGAGAGAAAATAGTCAGAAAGTGAGGTGTTGGGGAGACGACAACACACAACGTCATCATCGAGGGGAGTAGCGATGGCGGCCAGGATGCTTGCTGGAGCGCTGCGCAGGGGAGGCATGCGCTCGCTCATCAGCGCTCTGCCTGCTGCCTCCTCGCCTCGTCACAGCCATGCGCTCGCCGTCCCAGATGAGCGCTTCACTCGCTTCAATTCGCCTGTGCCAAGCACCATCGATCACACTCCCATTCTTTCCACGCCCCTCACTCGCGTCACCACCCTCAACAATGGACTCCGTGTTGCCACAGAGTCGAATCTGGCTGCCGAGACCGCCACCGTGGGTGTGTGGATCGACGCCGGGAGCCGCTTTGAGACCGATGCCACCAATGGCACTGCACATTTCCTGGAGCATATGATTTTCAAGGGGACCAAAAAGCGCAGCATGAGGAAATTGGAGGAAGAAATTGAAAACATGGGAGGCCATTTGAATGCTTACACATCCCGTGAGCAAACAACCTATTATGCCAAAGTGTTGAAGAAGGATGTCCCAGTGGCTCTTGATATCTTGGCCGACATTCTTCAGAATTCTTCTTTCGAGGAGGAGCGGATCGAGCGTGAGCGCAATGTGATATTACGAGAAATGCAGGAGGTATGGATTTGTTAAGAGTGTATGTTGTTTTAATCTCATTGGTAAATCTCCCAAACATATATAAAAATGAATGATAGTAACCAATTTATAATCGCGGGACTGATTTAGATTTGATGTTTTTGGAAGGTTGAAGGCCAAATAGAGGAGGTGATATTTGACCATCTCCATGCTACTGCTTTTCAACACAGCCCGCTAGGACGCACAATTCTTGGACCTGCCGATAACATCCGTTCCATAACTAAGGCTGATCTGGCGGACTACATTTCCACGCATTACACTGGGCCGCGGATGGTATGTTTTACCTCTACAAAGTGCTATTGAGATAAGAAATAAAGTTCAGCCGTCATCCTTGTCTTAGTGATTGATAAAAGTGTGAGGCTTAGTGAAATGAGAATTCAATCAGTACTTCAGTAGTTTCTCTATTTTAACATAATGCAATCTTTTCTATGATTATCAAATATTTGTGTTCCTTGGATGCCTCCAAGGTAGCCTTCGTTATGAAAAGAGGTTGGCAATGTTTATTAGTGAGGTCTGTTCTGCTTAGGTATGCCATCATTAAGAATGAGATGCATGTGTATGGAGCCTGGATCTTTCCTTTTCGTATGATATGGTTATGATACTCACATTTTTGCAGGTTGTTTCTGCTGCTGGTGCTGTAAGCCACGGGGAGATTGTGGGGCTTGTAGAAAAGTTGTTCACGTCACTGTCAACAGATCCAACAACAGCTGGCCAGCTGGTCGAGAAGGAACCAGCAATTTTTACAGGTTCAGAGGTAAGCTAACTGGCGTACTTGATGAAACTTGAGATTGATGTGGATTGCGACCAAAATCCAAAGACACCATCTGGCAGTTCGGGGTGCAACAGTAGGGATACAGTACACAGAGTACATGGTTCAATGGTTGCAAGTAGTTTTTACAGACGAAACTCATTTTCACTTTGGTGTCCCTAGGGAGCCACTTCCAGTACATTTTAGCAAAGTGTTTGTCTGCAAGTGAATCGTTGATGAACTCTAGTCTGAGATGCACGGGATGCTTGCATGGTCATGAAGAAACTCGTTTCTCAGTCCTCTTTTGGAGAAACTTGTTTGCAAACCCTATGTTTCTTGGGAGCCTGGTTCAGAAGCAACACAAGCATTTCTAGGAGATGTAATGGAGAACATATTATCTTGTGAGGAAGATTTTTCCCCATCTGAGGAAATGCATTTCTCTCTGCCACAAGTCCAAAGGATCAAGTCAGGCTCAAATTTTGGCTTTTAGTGACATTCTAGATTCTAGCCTCTTTTTGATCCATGTATGGTAAACCTTTTTGTTTTTTTTTTCCCTTTGCCACTTTTAGTTGTGCTCACCCCATTTTGTAATGATATGATCTGATGATGTGACACTTTCTATTTTCCCGTATCTATTTCTTGATTCAGATATGATTCTACATTTCTTGCAGGGGAAATTTTTTCTGAAATTATTCATTGTTGCCTGGGATCGATTGCTTGTGCTGAACCTGCCAGTTTGCAATTGACTTCGTGTGGTTTTTCCAAGGGAAATCTGAATACTCTTTATTAGCACCTTCCAAGGTTTTATTTTTTCCAAGATTCAGCCATTAATGCAGTATTTTAAGCTACTTGGACTCCACATTTTTGGATTAAGTTATTGATAAGACCACATCTGAGGGGTTTAGCTGGGAAACTCTATCAAAATTTACATTTGAATCAAGCTTTGTATTTTATGAGAAAGATATAGACACTAGAAGCTTTGTTCTAATGCTGGTGAACAAAAAAGGCATCTGAATGTGACATATTGCCTCAGAACGTGCTTTTATACCACTGACTAGGTCGTTTACACATCTCTGCTTATGGAAAAAAGTTATTGATATACTAATTGTTGTATATTCTTGGAATATAGGCTGTAAGTGCCTATGGGAACCAAAGTGAGTTTTTACGTTTGGTGGAGCAAAAACTTACAATTTGAGCCATACATTAATGACCATCTTTCAATTGCAGGTCAGAATTCGAGATGATGACATTCCACTGGCTTACTTCTCTGTGGCCGTCAAAGGTGCACCTTGGACGGATCCAGATTCTATTGCATTGATGGTCATGCAAACGATGTTGGGTGCTTGGAGCAAGAGTGCTGGAGCTGGCAAGCACATGGGGTAAGTATCTTGTTCCTTCTGTCAATCAGGACGCATATAAATCTAGTTTGGATGAGGTTTCATGCTAGTATAGGGTTTTTGTTAATGTTGGCAAGAATCTTGTAGCTAGTTTGTGGTTGATTTTGAAGGGGGTGGGTCTTAACACGCTTTTCTTTTGATAATCAGATCAGAGCTTGCACAAAAAGTTGCAGCAAATGACCTTGCAGAAAGTTTTATGGCTTTCAACACTAATTACAGTGATGCTGGGCTATTTGGTGTCTATGCCATTGCTAAGGTGATTAATCCATTTGTAGGATTATTCTAGTGAGATATCATATGGATATTTTTTCTCAACTTTGAATTTCTTGCTACTAGAGACTTCTCACTACTATCTGGTAAAGATATGCATTGTTTTTGTATGTCCTAGCGTTAAGATTGTTTATATCAATCGATTTGCCTTTTGTTGGCAATCATTTAATCTTTGTGAAGGAGTGGTAGACCACTTGCACATTGATATTCATGCTCAATGCATCTATGACCAAACATGTGAGAAAGAGAGAGAGAAGAATGAAAGAAAGCTTTATTAATGTCTTGTATGTATCGTAAGGGATCTTTGATCTCTACTTTTGTTTATCATCATGGATGATTTTGGTGTAGGGATGTGTAGGAAAAAGATTTAGGATAATTGTTTTATGATGGAGGTGTTTGAATCTCTTAATCGACAAGAAGATGGACGTACAATAATTGGGAAGTTTGCATATGACATAGTATTAGGATATAATAGATGTCATGATGAGATGCTTTCTAGGTTGGAAAGTTGTTTGGGGCAAGTGACTATGTGTGAAATAGAGGCATGAGATTCCATGGAGAAGATTCCAGCAAGTACTTTGTGTGAGACAGTATTTGAGGAGGAAGTAGCAGATACTTTGTGTGAGGAAGTATTGCATACTTTATATCTTTCTATTGGGGTTATTACTTGCATATTTTTTTGGGTTCATGGATGACATTGTAATTGAATCATTGTTGGAGAGTGGTTGGATGTAGACATGAAGTGTTATCAACATTTTTGAAGATGAACATCTAGGGGGAGTAGTCCATCTAAGTCCATCACCAGTGGTAACTTATGATAATACCAAGAGAATTGAAATGGATTCAGTTCAACACAAGTGGAACCAATTACTTATGAAGTACAATTTTCTAACACGAGTGTTGATGCAAGAGATTTGGTGTTGATATTTGTAGATCCGTTTCCTACTTATGATTGTTATGATGGTGCTATGGTAATCAAAGAGGATTACATTTTCTTTATGGTTGTTGGTGAGATCCGTACATATTTGTGGTAGCTTGGAAGATGTTTAAAGAAACCAAGGGAGTCAATCTTCAAGCCAAGTTTTCAGGGTTGTGGCAAAAGTTGTTATGTCTACATTATTGGATTCAAGGAGAGTCAATCTTTAGCTATATTTAGTAAATTCAAGTTAGAATTTAGTTAGACTCAAGTTTACCTATATTAGGCAATTGCTTTAAGGTGGTTGTTGCTTCTGCTTTTACTTTCTATCATAGACTATTATTGTCTATAAGTATGTAGTGTGCCCTAGTTCATTTGCAATGGAATATAGTTGGATTACATCTCATCATTATGCTTCGTCATTGTTGTTTGTGTTCTCTCTCACGGGTATGACTATTATCTAACAACAAAAGGAATATTGTCTTGGGTAACTTGTATGAGCAAATCGATTTTCTAACAATGGTATCTCCCTCTAACCTCATAATATATAAAATGCTCCTTAGACGACTCCTCCCTCATAGAGCATAACTGGCATATCTGCTCCTCCCTCGAGATACCATAGCGTTAGAAAACCGACTTGATCATATAAGTGTCAGAGTTTGTCGGCAGCGGAAACACTCCGGTCCAGTAGACACTCTCGCGCAATGCGCACACCTGTGGGCCGCGCGTGGGATCTTATCCCCACCGCCTAGCCACCCGCCTCTTTCCCTCTTGACCCCAGAAGGGTTGGTACCAGGGGACAAGGGTATTATGTCTACTTTCAGCTTATATTCGGGTGATGTCTTAGTCTCCATTTACTTATGGAATGATGATTGCACTCTTTCTGGTGCATCCACGGAGGCAGCCGCGGCTTGTGCAAAGCTTGCCCTCCAACACCCCCACTCAAGCAAGCACAGGGTGAAGTAAACCCCCACTTGCTCGTATAGGACCCCCACTTGGCTCTGATACCATGTCAAAGTTTGTCGGCAACGGAAACATTCCGGTCCAGTAGTAGACACTCTCGCGCAATGCGCACACCGTGTGTGGGATCCCATCCCCATCGCCTAGCCACCCGTCTCTTTCTCTCTTGACCCCAAAAGGGCTGGTACCAGGGGGCAAGGGTATTATGTCTAGTTTAAGCTTATATTTGGGTGATGTCTTAGTCTCTAGTTACTTATGGGATGATGATTGCACTCTTTCTGGTGCATCCACGGAGGCAGCCGCGGCCTGTGCGTAGCTTGCCCTCCAACAATAAGTTACCCAAGACAAGATTCCTATTGCTGTTAGACAATAGCCATACACATGAAAGAGAACAATGATGAAGCATAATGATGAGATGTACTCCAAATATATGCCATTGCAAATGGACACTACATACTTATAGACAATAGTCTATGCCAAAAAGCAAAAGCAAAAGCAATGTAAAAGCAACCTTAAAGCAATTGCCTAATTGATGTCTCTATTTAAGGTAGAAGCACCCAACACCTATGTATAGCAAAACTTGTGCTCCAAATCAGGCACTAGAATCTCGACCTTGAGTCTAACTAAATTCTAACTTGACTCTACTAAATATAGGTAAAGGCTGCTAGAATTAGCACGCAAGAAGCATGGCCTAATAATCCTAATAACTCCTTGATGTCAACACAATGTGAACTTTAACTAACACATGCAACCTCCCAGTCTCAATAGCCAACTGATGAGATGAGTTGGCCCAATGTGAATCCAAGACTATGTGATAAGCTTGAGTCCAAATACCGTGGTAGAACTAGGAACCTTGCTATGTCTAGCTCCATGAAATGGATCCTGTAGTAGTCATGCTTAACCCCCAATTGATGCCACCAAGTGTGATTGGGTATGCTCTATATAAAAAGTGTTTGATATATTGATGATTACCCAAAAGAATATCTGTGATAGAGATACCAAACGCCTGAAGAAGGAGGTGGGATGCCTAAGAAAACCATGAAAGTCAGGTACCTTGATCATGAACAAAGTGGGAAGTGCCACCGAATTTAGTCCTTTTATGCTTTTGTACTACTATTAGCCTCGTTCCCCTATCTTTGTTGGACTCAAAGCTCTCAAGGTACAAGCTGTAGCTGATTTCTTGCATGATATGCAGGAAATGTTGCAGGTGGCTAAAGAAAGCACTAGATCGACACAAGATAGAGACCAATTCTATGCTAACTCTCCTTGAGATTTTTAGATCGGAGATTGGGTGTATCGTAGAATCCCGAAAGATTTGACAGTACTTTGAACGGAGAAATGCCCCAAGCTGTCTCCATGTTATGGCGTTCCTTTTAAGATTGTAAACAAGATTAATCAATCTGCTTATCGACTAAAACTTCCCACTGGAACAATTGTTCATCCTCTATTCCATGTGAGTCGTTTAAAAGAACGACTTGGTGGAAAGGATAACCTTATTCTAGGAGATATAATCTAGTGTTATTGGAGGATTCGACTTCCTTTGTACCCCATGAACTTGTTAAGATCATGGATACATGACATCATTAGTTGAGAAATCATTTGATTTTTGAATATTTGATTTGTTTGAAAGGTAAGCCACATGATGAGGACTCATGGGAAAAGGAGGACGACTTGAAACTTAGATTCTCGGATTTTCTCTCATGGAAGTTTTTATGCGGGAGGGAATGTTATGTACCATAATGGTACGCCTTAGGTGACGACCTCGCAAGGGGTAGGACGCAAGTCTGGTGTTATCGACATGTTGGGGTGCCACGCATCACCATCCTAGGTGGTCAGTCGTCGTCGGCGGGACCGTGCTTGGTGGGACCCTATTACAACCTCTTTCCACCCCAAACCGTTAGGTGCCGGTTACCCAGAAGGAACCGAACGCCACACGATCCACCCCGCCCTAGGATCCTATCCAAATCCACCCTCCGTGCCCTGGCCTGCGACCTGTAACAATTGAGATCCGACCTCCAACCTTGATAGCGTCCCATACCACTGCCAGGCTCTTGGCCATCTCCTACCTCAGGCTAGCACTCATCATGGCTATGCACAAGCGCTCACCATCTACCTTCTCCTAGGTAGATAGAATAAATGGTTAATGAGACCTCCTCTCCTTGTATACTCCAAGGTAGGAGTCTCCAAGCCTAGCACACATCCCAGGTCACGACATGTGGCAACCATGTATGTCCATGAGTCACTGGTCAAGTCAACAGGCCTAGTTGACGCTTAGTTACAAGCTGGGTTTGGGACCCAAGGCAGTTGGGTCCCTAACATTCCCTCCCCCTTAAAAGACTCCTCTTCTAAGGAAGGAAATCTGGGAATTTCAATCTAAGGTCTCTTTCATTTTCCCAAGTGTCCTCATCTTCGGACCTTCAAAGGATGTCAGGTCCTCAAGCTGAACTAGTATCCTGCAGAATCAATTCATCCTTTCCACCAAGTCATTTTTTTTAGACGACTAATGTGGAAGATTGGGTGAACTCTGATTTTATGAGAAAGGGCTGGTTATGAGGCATTCCGATTGAGTTTCTTTACAATTCGGAAAGGCCCTACATAATGAGGTGATAACTTAGGACTTTTCCAGTCTTTAGTACCTTAGAGACTTTTGGGACTTTAAGATATTACGTTATTGTGAGCAACAAGCAGCAATTCTTGCATGTCATGCAGGAAATCAAGCGTCGCTCATTCGACAAACCAAACAAGTTGAGCAACTTTTCCACGAAAAGTTGAGCATGTTCTGAAGCTTTGACAGACTGCTTGGTTGGAATGAACTATAACCCAAATAGCTGTTAGAAATCCATAAATCATAATATGGATGGACAGACTAGGATTCGAACCCAAAACCTCCCTCATACCGGATGGGATGCTCTACCACTAAGCTATCCGCCCTGTTTGATAGTTCTCTCTAGAGTGTGGATTGATATTCCAACACCTCCCCTCAAGCCACACTTGGTTGGGGTCCTAGCTGTCACCTGCCCCACAACCTGGGCCACCTAACCATGGCTTTGACACCATGAACTGTTAGGTCTAACTTGGCTCTGATACCATGTTAGAAATCCATAAATCATAATATGATGGACAGACTAGGATTCGAACCCAGGACCTCCCTCATACCGGATGGGATGCTCCACCACTGAGCTATCTGCCCTGTTTGATAGTTCTCTCTAGAGTGTGGATTGATATTCCAACAATAGCATCATTTTGCTTCCCTGTCCGAGAGGTAGCCCAACCACAAAATCCATGGAAATACTTTCCCATTTTCTCTCGGGAATTGCCAACAGAAGTAACAAGCTAGCTGCCTTAAGTCTTTCAGCTTTATTTACTTTGCATTGTCCACATTTGCGAACATATGCCTCCAGTTGACCTTTTAGATTTTGCTGGGTGGATCGTGTGACGTTCGGTTACATGTTGGGTTTGGGACCCAAGGGAGTTGGGTCATATGAGATGCTTCCCTATGTCCCTCACTTTTTGCAGAGCCTCTTTTCTTTCCATCACTTGTACGGACGTGAGGTCTTCGTCCAGGAAAATTCTGGTATCTTTTAGTTTGTCTTTGATGCAGTACTTCCCGTCGAGATTCCAACGCGTAGGACCAGAGTATTAGCATCTTCTGGGTGCACCAGGCTGAGTCCAAACCTTTGTCGTGATGATGGAGAGTAGCTTCCAAAAAGTTTTTGGCTTCTATAAAAGCATCCCGAGAATCCGGGATGCCTTTGACACGAACATTGAGAGCCTTTCGTTCGCGCAACCGGCTCTCAGTCAATGTAGCAGAAATGAAAGAAATTGGAGCATTTGCCGATTTACTTGGACGGAAGAGCTTATCCACGTTGAATACAAACGCAGTCGCCCTCTATTCGAACAAGCAACCGTTCCAGAAGAAGAGTCAAATATTGGCTATAAACAAATTCATTCAAGTCTAAAAAGCTGGATTTTATTACTTTCATGGATCTTTGACAGGCCCTTCCCAACGCACAAGTTTTTGTCTTGGATACATAGTTTTGGTTCCTTGTAGTTTTTTCGCACAGGTTTTCATAAATACTACTTCTTGATCTTCAAATTCATGCCAAAACAAACTCACAGGTTGAGTCTGACCAAATGCCCAGAGACTAGATACAATGGCAGCTCAATGGCCAACTGGTTGAAAAAGTACAATGCATATCTGGCCAAAATCATCCATGTGAGGACTTCTGAAATGTTAGAAAAGTTTAGCCTTATGACAAGCAAATTAGAGGTTACAAAGCATATTTTTTTTATTTATAAGCCCTCACAAAACTGCAAAATAAACTTTCAGATAAACTTCATCTTTGCTGGTTTGCAAGAGAGCAAGACCATGGGACAAAGAAATTGACATTTGAACCTGGACTAACAACGTGTGACTTTTTAGCCTTCGTCTTTTATAATTGAGATTTTGATAGTTCAAGAGTAGCACTGAAGGCAGATGCAAAAAGCTTCTGACCATTCTAAAGACTTTTCCCAATTTATAATATAGTCTAATTGGTGATATATAAGTTCGTAGGGACAGCAGGGTGGGAAAATCTCGGAACATATAAGCCTGAAAATATGGGCTAGTAATTTTATTGGCTTGAATGATTATACGATTCATTCGAAGAGATTTTACTTTATTTTTGCTTTCACTTCATTCTATGCTATGTTCAGGTTCTTTCCTAATCTGAATAGTCTTTGAAAAAATGTTGAGGACAACATATTCATAAGTAACCAGTTAGAGCATGTGTACTTCATATCTTTTCTATCTTTTGTGAAACTTCTGTTACTCCCAACAATTTTCTTGCTCTGCAAAAGTTTTGGTGGAAACTGGGCAATTTTTGTAGAAAATAATTATGGCCTATTTATAAAACACATATCACTCTGTACAGATTTAATGAGTTTGGTTTTTGATTTCCTAGAGCTGGCAATGTTTGACAAGTTCTGTGGTTTCAGCCAGATGCACTAGGAGACCTTTCTTATGCAATCATGCATGAAGTTGCTCGGCTGATTTATCGGGTTGCTGAAGATGATGTAGCTCGTGCTCGCAACCAGGTATAGCCTCTTTTTGAACTATTTATCTCTCTTTTAATCTGTCACTGTATTAGAAGCTTCATAAAACTCCACATAACATAATTTAAATCAAAGACAAATCTGTATGATGTTTTTATCTCATTCAAAGAGCAAACAGGACCATACATTCAGTTCTTTGTTTTCGTTTTGTACAATCCCCCTGTTATGACGTAACAAGCTGCCTGCCAGTCAGATTCTTGATTTACCCATGATATTCATATCACAACTGCGAAGCTATTTTAGCCCTTTTGACACTAGTTGTGCCAAATGACAAACAAATTTTACACGTATAGATAACAAGTAGTCTAGTTACTGTTTACCAACATACTCTGGCACACACATATGGCAGAGCACCTATATTCTTGGCACTCTTTCTGAAATTGCAAGGAGTCGTTCTAAGAATTTGGGGTGGTTGGAACTTTGTGGGTCACGGTCATTGCTAGGGGCCTTGATTGAAACTATAAAGAGCACTGAGGAGGTTGAAATCAGAGCACTAAATCTGCCCTGGACCCAATTCCATTTGGTTAGAGCATTGTACCACTTGATTCTTTGTCCGGTTACACTTTTTTATTTGATTTTGATATATTGTGCAACTTTAGCTTTTGCTGAGGCACAAGGTAGCTCAGCGCAAGACAGATGTGCTCATTTATGCTCATTGCTCTTCGTGGGTTGAAACCAGGCTGCTAGTTTTAAACTATTAATAATTCCAATAGAACTACCACTAGGCTTAGGTGATGGACAGGACATGAGCCCAACACCAATATATCTTACCACTTCTTGCACCTCCTTGCACGCTCACAGGCCACTTACTTATATTGTACCACACTGATATAGCCATTATGTTACAGGTCTCAATGTATTACATGTCTTCCGCAAGAAGAGGGCTTATTCCTTCACCCTGGAAGTCCTCAGTCAAAACCCTCCACTAGATCGGCCAAGTCATCATGATGCAACTCACTGTAGTTAACTCTAACGTTCTAATAAATGATTCTACTAGCCCCCAAATCTCCAGTCCTCCTAGTCTGGGTCCAGCTGTTCTGCTTGAAGTATACAACAAGAACTACAGGGTTTAAGTTTATTAACTTAAAAGATTCTGGACCTTTTTCAGTCATGTGAAAAACCAGTAAACTCGTCGTACTAATTCACAAACCAGCCAAACTGTACCATTCTACATGATTGTGAGCCTGAATTTTTTTGATTTTGTACAAAGTGACACCTGACCCTGATACCAGAAAGTGACAAGATCCAAGGCCTAACTATGGAGTATCATAACAACATAGTAAGCACGAAAGATTAAAAAAAACCAGCTATGGAGTAGAAGACAAAAGCAAGAGAGAGAGAACTCAAAGCTCACACCAACATAATGATTATTCAAAGAGTAGGAGGACGCGGAAACCCCTCAAGGCCTAGGTGGTGGTCTAGAGGGGCCCACAAATAGCAAGGAACATAGAGGTGGTGTCTGTCCTATTCTAGCTCTAAACCCCACATGGGTCTTTAACCTACTTGTCATTACTTGCCTAATTAGCATAAGTGGGGTGTACTATGTACATAAATATTTACCCCCATGTCTTATGCACAACTTACAAGCTACAAGTATACAAGCCAAAAGGGGCAAAATAGGCATTATATTTCAACACCCCCCTTAATGGATGTTTTGTTCATACCAACACCTAGCATGCTATGAAACTTTTCAAACTTTTCTCTACTAAGTGCCTTAGTAAAGATATCCGTTGCTTGGTTGTTAGTATCACAATACTCGAGCTGAATTTCGCCACTCTGTATCTTTCTCTCGTAAGAAGTGTTGATCCACCTTAATGTGCTTCGTATGAGCATGGTACACAAGATTCTTGGTTAGCGGGATACAACTTTGGCTTCACAATAAAAAATAGTAGGACCATCCTGTGGGATCTGTACCTCCCCACACAGTATCCTAAGCGCAGGTAGCCTTTGTTGTTGCCTGGTACTCGGCCTCTGTGGATGATAAGGTGACGATGGGCTGTTTCTTGCTACACCAAGAAATGGCTCCAAAACCAAGGTTGAATGTGTAACCTATGGTTGACTTCCTATCATCCCTATCACCAGCCCAATCCGAATTAGTAAAGCCTCCAAGCTGAAGCTTGCCGTCATTTGTGTACTCTATTCCATAATAAGTAGTCCCCTTGACATACCTCAATACCCTCTTAGCTGCTTTCCAATGGGCCTCAATTGGGGAACTCATAAACTGGCTAGCCACACCAACTGCATAGAAAATGTCTAGTCTCAAAGTGGTAAGATAAATCAGGCTACCCACCAACTACCTATAAAGAGTCTTCTCATCCACGAAAGAAGTGCCATCATCCCTAGATGCCTTGCTGCTTAGTATCAATGGGAGTAGATATGGGTTTAAAATCCTGCATGTTGAATCTATTCAAGACTTCACATGCATACTTTGATTGAGAAATAAACAAAATTTTGCTTTTTCCAAACCTCCAAACCTAGACAATAGTGGATTAAACCCAAATCTTTCATTTCAAACTCATTTGACGACAAATGAGCCTTGACCTTTGCAATCAGCTTCCCAGTGTTACCCTCGACGAGCAAGTCATCCACATACAGAACTATCAAGACGATGTTCCCATCTTCCTCCACATACCAGTTGCAATCCGAATGGCTCTTTATAAATTGCTCCTTGGCAAAATAGTTGTCAATATGACTATACCAGGCCTTGGGTGCCTGTTTCAAGCCGTACAAGGCCTTCTTAAGCTTGCATACCATAGTTTCCTTGCCCTTAGCCTCAAAGCCTTGTGGCTAGTCCATGTAAACTTCTTCAGCCAACTGTCTATTGGTAAAAGCACTCTTTACGTCCATTTGATGGACCTCCCAATCATAGAATGCAGCCAATGCTTAAACCAACATGATAGATGTCATCTTAGCCACAGGTTTTATGCTTTTCGATGCTCCCGTCCGATTTGTATTTGGTCCTATAGACCACCCATTTACACCCAATAGGACGCTTTCCTTTTGGTAGCTTCACCAAGCCCCATGTATCATTCTTGAAGATGGAGTCATACTCCTCTTGCATGGCTTGTTGCCATACCTTCTCATCTGCTGCCTTAACAAATTTATCTGGATCTTGTGAATCCAAAATAGTGGTCATAAGTGCATAGTTTGTCTCCTGGTATCCATACTGCTTGGCTTGCCTTTGAGATCTTCTTGCCCTTGGATTGCTGCTTTCTCTCTCATCCAATATCGAACCATCCTGCACAAATTGCCAATACCACTTGAGAAACTTCTTCCTTGCAATTGGTGATGAAGACGATGAATAGGGCTCAACAACTTTGCCCCTTTCCTTCCACTTCCTAGTCTCCTCGAATTCTTCCTCTTGATCACTCATATGATCATCCTGAGACTCCTCAATATGTTGAATGAATCCGATTACTATTTGTGGAAATTTAAGATGAAGACCTTGCTAATCGCCAACGAGTTGTGGGATGTTGTCACATGTATCGAAGTGACTCAAAATGGAAATTGAAGGATGGTAAAGCTTTCGCACCTATTATTCTCAATATATCAAACACTCAGATTGGCCACTTATATGAAGCTCAAACTTCAAAAGAAGTATGGGACATCCTGAGCTCACTATATGATGTGAGGGACGTGACTTCCAAGTTGCATCTTAGAAGAAAATTCTTGACACTCAAGATGTCGAATGGTGATTCACTTCAAAATCACGTTAACCAGTTCAAGAATCTCTTGCAACAGATGGCAGTTGTCGGATTGATCATCGATGATCAAGACACAATCATGACTTTGCTTTCAAGCTTGCCTTCTACACATGAAAACTGGATGATGATCATATGTTAGAAGTAATAAATGATAATGTTAGTTTCCCGTAGGTTACTTTGACCCAAAAGGTCGAGACTTGTGTAACCATGGGTTAGGTTTATTATTTAGACCATGTTAAGTCACTTTTAGTTGAGTTGGACCCAATTTTGGTCGAGTAGTAATTTGTGGGTCCAAGTAAAGTCTAATTATGTTAAGGGACCCTATCTTGACTTTTGGGGGTGCCCTATAATTAGTAGTGGGTCTTGGAAGGTTCTAGAACTTAGAATTTGGAAGAGTCTAGGCCCTTGGAAGGCCTATTTATATGTACTCTTTGTTCATTTGTAATTCATTCCCTTTCAAGCATTGCTGCTACTTTCTCTCTCCTTGAGGGCGCCTAACCCTCTTCCTCTTCTTCTTCTTCTTCTTCTTCTTCTTGTCTATGGAGATTGAATGGTAGAAGGATCTTGGCACTTTGATTTCCTACAATATCGACACACTCAGATTTAACTCTCACTAGAGTTATCACTATGTTGTTGCAAGAAGACAATCGAAGAAGTCAAGACACCTCTTCGACTTCATCATCTCATGCTCTATATGTCAACAAAGGCTCAAAGCGACATAAGAATAAAAGCTCTAAGCAGTCCGCATCAAATCAGAAGCTGACACAAAGTCAAGAGCAATCCAACGTCGAAGAAGGTGTTTTGTAAGTATTGCCAACACACTAATCATGAGATCAGGATTGCAGGGTACTAAAAGCAAAGAATGCCAACAAGCAACCAGATCAACAAGCGAATGCAGTCGCAATATCATCTCTATCTCCCGAACTCGACATGGACGAAGGAGCGTTTATGGTCAAAGACCAAAAGGCGCGATTCGATAATTCTTGGTTTTTGGATTTTGGAGCTACTCAAAATATGACCAGTCATTGTGAGCATTTTCACTCCTATACGCCTTACAGTACAAAGAAATTCGTTCATCTTGGCGACGATAGTACACACAATATCGAAGGTGAAGGCACTTTAAGATTGAAGTTCTAGCATGATCATTTCAAGCTACTATCAAATGTTTTGTATGTACCTAACTCTCTACGAGTCTGTTATCTGTAAGTAGAATCACTGATTTAGGTCATAGGGTAGAGTTTGAGTCTGCTCAATGCCGAATCATCAATAGGACAAATAAGACCCTTGCACTCGGCAAAAGGCATGGATACTTATATAGACTGGCACATTGTTATTTTGACACTAGCCAAGCCTTGAAAACCTCTGTTCTTGTCAATAAAGCATTACTTTGCATTATAGATTAGGACACTTGAATCATACATCTGTGTCGAACATGTCCAGACAATCCCTAGCACTCGATCTCGACTATCCAACCAACAAAGACAACCTCCCTGTCTGTCATAGCTGCATCCTTGGAAAATAGACTAGGATTCCTTTTAGATCAAGTCATAGGCATGCAACAAAAGATGTTCTAGATGTTGTTCATTCATATATGTCCAATGCAAACTCCGTCGTTGCTGGATGCAAAGTATTTAATTAATTACCTTCATTGACGAATATTCGAAAAGAACAGCTGTTTATTTTATTAAGCAGGAATCGGAGGCTTTCAAAACTTTTCGACAATTCAAAGAGCGCGCAGAAATGGAAACTGAATTAATGCATTGAGGTCCGACAACGGGGGAGAGTACATCTCTACCGAATTCAAGGAGTATTGCCTTAACAACGACATTGAGCAACAGTTTGTTACCTCCTATTCACCTCATTCGAATGGACTTGCTGAGAGAAAGAACAGAACCTTAGTCAATTCGGCTAAGTGTATGCTTCCTCATGCCACACTTCCGAAATCCTTTTGGGCTGAATTTGTTTCCACTGCAGCTTATGTTCAGAATAGATGTTCGACTAAAGGTCTCTCAGACAAAACACCTTATGAAGTTTGGACATGCTCCAAACCATCATTATCAAACCTACGAGTTTTTGGATGTATTGCTTATGCGCAAATAACGCAAGATCTCAGAAAGAAGCTCGACTTCCAGAGTATCAAATATATTTTCATTAGCTACACTACTTCAGATAAAGCTTATAAGCTGTATGATCTTGTTGAGTCAAAGATATTCACCAGTCGGGATATCGTCTTCATCAAAGATCAGTTTATCGATCTCAAAGGTAAGGGCAAAGCTCATATAGTCGAACTATCGGACTCTCCCGAAGTATCGAACACTTATGTTCCCAAGTCGACTATTCCTATTGAAGGTCTTAGCTCGTCCACTTCAGACGAACAACTTATCAACAACGAATCCGAAGAAGATGATGTTGCAGTTCAACAACTACAACATGATGAAAATAATCAACTTCGTTCATTTCTCAAAAGATCGACAAGAGAACACAGACCACCTATAAGGTATATCAACGAGTCTGCATCTTATCTTGTTCAAGAGCCGATTACTGTCAAAGAGGCACACTTAGTCAGCCCGATTTCGATCTTCGGAAAGAAGCTATGGATAAAGAGTATTCATCTCTTATCAAGAACCATACTTGGACTATTGTCGAATTACTTGCCAGCAGAAATGTAGTTGATTGCAAATGGATATTCAAAATCAAATACAAGGCAGATGGAAGTATCGATCGAAGAAAAGCTCGACTTGTCGCGAGAGGATTCTCTGAGGTACATAATGTCGACTACATTGAGACTTTTAGTCCAGTAGTTAAACATTTTTCAATCAGACTTCTATTGTCATTTGCTACTATAGCAGATCTAGAGGTACATAAAATGGATGTACAGACAACATATCTTAATGGAGTTATCGAAGAAGACATTTACATGATGCAACCCGAAGGTTATAATATCGAAGGCAAACAGAATCATGTATGTAAATTCCACATAGCACTTTATGGCTTGAAGCAATCTGCTAGAGCATGGTTTCAAAGGATCAACACTTTTCTTATCGATCACGGCTATAAACCAGCACTTTAGATTCTAATGTCTACTTCAAGTCAGTGCAACATTCCTTTATTATTATATCTTTGTATGTGGACGACAAACTGCTTTTCAACAACAATATTGATCTAATAAAAGAAGCTAAATCAATGTTGTCTTCAGAATTCAACATGACCGATCTGGGCGAAGCTCATTACTGTCTAGGTATTCAAATCCAAAGAGACAGAAAACAAAACTTGATTTATATTACTCAGCAAAGGTACATTCACAATATGTTGATCAGATATTATCTTATGAATTGGAAATTAGCTCACTCACCGATGGACCCAGGACTCAAATTGTCGAAGGACCAATGTCTGAAGGAGCAAATGCGTGAGTATCCTTATCATTCGATAGTAGGATCTCTTATGTACCCGATGATCTTCACCATACCAGGCATAGCTTTTGTAGTTAGTTTATGACTAATCCTGGTATTATAGATTGGAAAGCTCTTATCAGAGTTATGAGATACATTCGAGCTACTATGGACTAGGGGAGTGTTGGGTTAGGGGGAGTGTTGGATTATTGTACTATCGAGAGTGATTCATCCGAATAATCGATCTCTAATCTACATCCATTCATTATTCAGTTTTGTAGTTTTAGTCGTGTTTCTACACAGCCTGCAGAAATACTCGGGAATCGCTCAACAGGTGGCTCCAACATATCGGACAATTTCCGACATATCGTATGACTCCGACGAAAGTCGGAGTCGAACATGTCGAAGGATGACAGTTACTGTTCCGCCTGATATGAAGCTAAAGACTTGCCCTAACTGCTTTGCAAGTAAATTTTCGGGAAGTCTTAATTGGATGGATGACAGCGCATTACGGCTAACTGCCAATTGCGATCTACGACCTAATTAGCTGTCCTACCGGATGAGCTTTAACTGCTTTAGTATAAATAGCTGATCGTTAAAGACTTCAAAAGTTTCTAGAAAGTTTCTTTTCTGAGCTCTAATAGAGTATTATTATTAGCGCTTGCTGCTTATACATCAGAGAGAGTTTTCAGTTACTCAGAGATAGCTTAGAGTACGTGGTTTTTGTCCGCTATTGTTTTGTGCTCTCATCATCTGATTTGTACATGCTACTTATTGAATCAATCTATCTTCTTATTGCGTTCGTATCATGTCAGAATGTATGCTTCTCTGTAGCCATTTGTAATTGATAAATCTCTTATTGTTTCGTCTGATCTGTTGAATACTTCAATGCTGCAATATTCTATACATCACTTTGAAGTTCGTAAAATGTTTGGCTATGAAATCACTTTAGTATTAATGATTTCAAAGTTAGTTGTTAAAAGATTGAACGTGACTTCCGTCATTACAGCTTTGTTTAATTATTGATAGGCGTAGTCATGCACTAGGAAAGAAGGCTCTCGATAGTTCGTCCATAGGCTTCGAATTATCGAATCGACTCTTCCCTTCTTCCAACAGAAAGAACTCAAAAAGGTTTGAAAGCCTTTGAATTTTGAAGAATGGAAATTGTGGCAACCATCCACACCAGACATGGAGCCGCCAAAGAAAAAAGCAAGAACAAATGAAAAATGCCAAGGACTAACAGAAACATGTAGACAAAGAAAAATAATAGCCTTAAACGAAGGGCACCCTAATTTTCAGTTAAAACTTAATAGAACCTCCTCGCCGAGAAATGCATGTGCAAGAAGGATGGAAAGCTCCTAAATTGCATTACACAAACATTGCATACCTTTATCTTTAGATATTACAGTAGATAAGATTAGAGCGAGACCTAAGGCAGTAAAAGCTGTTAATGATTGGGTGGGTGCCAAGGATTTTAACATGCTATTTCTGTGCAGTTGAAAGCATGCCTTTTACTTCATCTGGATGGGACGAGTCCTGTTGCTGAAGACATTGGACGCCAGGTTAGCTTCTGAATTGTTTCTGAAACGAGATCTCTGGAAGCTCTGGCAGTTATTTGAATCTTTTCATATTGATTTTGCAAGAATTCCATAAATATTTTGTTATTCAAGTGTTTGGTAATTTAGGATTCTTATACAAGTTTCTGTGTCATAGCTCCTGACCTATGGCCGACGAGTCCCACTTGCTGAACTATTTGCACGGATAGATTTGGTTGATGCCAATACCGTGAAGAGAGTTGCTAATCGATTTATCTGTGATAAGGTGAATGTTCTCAATGCTTAGTTGTTATGTTTCAGTTTCTAGTGTTCTTAACTGGAGCTGATTATCCATGGTGTGCGTATGAATGAAGTGTACAATTTTTTTGTTCTATTGACATTCAGCAGTATGTTAGTTTTGATAAACTTCCAATATGCTTTTGTATCAATATACTTTGAATAGTCTTGAGAAGTGATAATCTATCTTTTGAAGTTTTCAGTTGAACTAGTTGAAGAGATGAAGATCCAAGTGGTTATAGTGTTTTTTTTATCCTTGACGTGACAGGATGTTGCCATTGCTTCCATGGGATCCACCCAGTTTCTTCCTGACTACAATTGGTTTAGGCGCCGGACATACTGGCTTCGTTACTAAACCTTGGTAGGCTTAGTGGCGAGATAAAGCATTCATTCTGCTCAGTTTCTAAAGAACTTGCTGAAATGGCCTTTCACGCCATATGAGTTGCTGACCTTGCAGAACAGGATTCTGGTTAATTCTGCAAATGCTGCCTATTACCTTTAAAAGGGTGCAGTTTTTATCTTCTTCTCTGATACACCCAGTTGCTGAGAGTGGTGGATAGAGGTGTTTTCTTTGTAATTATTGGTATAGGGAAGATGCTGTTCTATTAGTTAATAATGGAGTCATTCCAGGATTGCACACCTGTACTCTGCTAGCAAGCAAGGTCAATTTTGACCGTCTGACATGTGTTGTGAAAAATGAGACAGAATTCAGTTTCCTGTTATTCTCAAAGTTGGTTGTAGGCAGCAGCATGTGTGTTTTCTTCTATGTTTGGAATGCTGTCTTGAAAGATTGTAAAAGATCTGTTCTTATTTCTTGATCCAATTATCACACCCTTTGCACAATCTTTGAGATCAATCTTGTTCCAGAAGATTGTTCCTGGCCAAATAAAGGGCTGAAGTGTGATAAAATTTATTGAATGCCAGTTTTTGAGTTGAGTGATGAGTGTGTATGATCTAGACATTCACTTTGCACGTTGAAGTGCATGGGTTGAACATTTTGAAGGAAATACGTAGTGGAGACCTATGGAACTCAGCAGTGTCCAGCATATTGATTGGATGTGTCACTACCTGAGACAACTTACAGTTCCTAATCAGTTATACTACACCTTTTGAATGAATCAAGGTCTGTATTTTGTGCATGTCATTGAATGATGCAGCGATATAATCAAGCATTATGACCATGCACTTTATTGTGCTTGAACATGCATGCATGGTGCACCTGATAAGGCATTTTGTGGCACTTGCAGGTTCATAATAATGTGTGCACTCTTTCTAGTAAAGGTAAGGTCCCCTACTGACAAAAGCAACCCTACTGAACCATGGCAAACCCTACTAAGATGCAAAAAACCCTACTGAACCGTAACAAATGCTTGCTCTGGAGAGAAAGAGATGGCTTCATAACTCCAATTTATTCTGTACAAAAGCAAAAAAATCTTTGCGATTCAACAAATCACAACTCACTGCATCCATGGTTCACATATTCAAAATCAAGAATTTTTGGTTTGTCAAAGTCTTTGATAATGTCAATCCTCAAAATTATTAACAGAATAAAAAGAGAGTATCTTTAAAATGTTATAAGGTGTATCCTAGGAGCAAAGCCACCAAGAATGAACGCCCACCTATCTGGCGTCTCAACATTTTTGGCAACTAACCCATCAGATAATTCAATAAAAATGCCAAGAATGCTTTTGAAAAACTGATTACAGCCAGAGCTCAAAGCTGCTATCCTGCAACAATGACAGATTATTGGCTCTTCCAAGTTCCTGGTACTGCTTTACATCATTGAGAAATACTATAGACAATTGCCAAAAGCAAGGAAGAGACAAAGCTCCAAACATGTCAACGCAGGGTTTGAGCCTGCATCAGTGTTGCAGGACTTTCCCTCTTACCCATCGTATCACTCTCCCAGAATCATGCTCTTTTATGATACCATCCTAATAAATACCTTAAAAGTTTTCACTCCACAAAGCAACCCAAAACATCCACATTAGTCTCCATAAAATTATCTCACTCCACATATCAAATAACAATTACAAGAGGCCATATTGATGTGGAAACAAACTTATGGATAGCTATATAGAGGTGTCAGGTGCAATCGAGAAATGTTGAATTCGCAAGTGGAAATTGCCAGATATTCAGGGCAATGCCAAAAATGGTAAGATTCCTTCATGACACAGAATAGCTTAACATTCCATTCACAGTTCCAATTCATAAAAGATACTATGCTTCTTAGCTAACATCAGTTAGAATTACCACATCCTTAAGGGCATCATCCTGTCATGATCCTCTCTAAAATATGATTCCTTTGCATAGGGGCACCAAGAAGGCAAACAAGCTGTGTTGAAAACTATGCCCCAAATTGTTTTCTAATCAAGTAGACAGTTGTAAACAGTACCTCAAGATCTCTGCAAGGATGCCCAAGGCAACAAAACAAGGAGGCATTTTAGTGACGGACGTGCACAATGCTCAATGAGCATTTTCTTAGACAAGGACATCATGAACGGTACCTCAAGATCTCTACTAGAAACACCATGAAAACGAAAGATGGAATTTTCTTACTTATCCCATGGGATGCATAATGCCTGATAAACCTTTTTATAGAAAAGGGCATAGATAACTACTCCTAACATGACTTAATCGCATCCTGTGATTATGCTGACAATGGACATGGATAAATTTCATGTCCTACTAAACATAAGTCACATAATTTACTATTATAGTAAGCATACACAATAGACTTAAAAGTATCAGACTTGATTATGAAGAACTTGTTGCGTACTGCCCAGCATATTTATCAAAGTTGATTAAGACTCAAGTTGATATGGTTTGGTAAGGTTCAATGCCTATAGTTCGCTACACATTAGCTCTTAGTTGGGTCATTACTTTATATTTAATTTCATGCAAGTTGATGCTAGTGTCAAGCATTTGTTGAGTTTTCTAGCAATCCGCCCTTCACCCAACTGCCCAGAATTGGAGTCGAAACTGTTGGAAACCTATCTAATGTTAGTCTTGTATTTTTTCTCTTTCTACTACATGTAATTTCCAGATTTTGTTTTTCTTTTTTTTCAAATCGCGAATCACGATTTTTGAGACAGTCTGCGAGTCGATTTGCGAATCATGAATTGCCCGTGCATCTGTCATTGTGAGCTAGAGTTCCCTTCGACTGGCAACTTTTTGGATGGGAGGGATTCTCCACATGTTTTTGGTAGATTGAAGAACTTGTGCCAGTCGTGGCAGAGGTTGTCTATAGTGGCAATTAAGTTCTTGGCCATATTATTGATGGAAGCCTAAAATTACATGCTTCTTTTTAATATACAACAATGGAATAGCAAAAGATGATGAATAATTATAAGCCAAAAGCCAAGTTTAGAGTTGCATAGATGCTTGTATGTTGTCATGAACTTGCCACAAATATCACATAGCATTGCTGTCACAATTTTGTGGCATGCTTGTGTGAAGAAGTGAATTGGGAAGAAGGGAATATTTTTAATGGCCGAGGATTCCCTGGGAGCCAAGGACGGAAAGGTACATGAGTCATGTTGCGAGAAGATCAGGGTCTAAAGGATTGAACAAGAGCTAACTATGGTTATGCAGTCTTTTTGGATCATAACGTTGTCTATCACTTGTTGAGGTTTGTAGAAGAACTTTGTCTATCACTAGCTAGTTGAAGACCATAACAAATAGCACTTTATTGGGTGTGTTTTATTTGAAATATAAATTTTCAATTGGTAAGGTGTGTTTTTTGGATATAAGAGACCCGTTATAGGCATTGCAAATGGCAAAGTCAAAATGCTACATGTAATAGCATGATGTAGAATCTTCAAAATCTACAAACTATGGAGACAATATGATTGCTGAAGAGAAAACAAGGGGTTAATCCTGCTGGATAGTGTTGTTGCATATCATTGTTGGTTGTGAATCCTAGAAGATCGAGTGCATACTGTGGAGCGTTTAGAAGCCCAAAGTGGAGTTGTAAAAGTGTATTGGAAAGGAACAAAATTATGTGGACAAGGAACTTTGTAGTGTTAACAATGCAGTATAAAACAAACCACCTCTCAAGACATTGCATAAATTTTAGAAACAAGTGAGTGTGGCAAGCCACATGGCCCCCCCTTAAATGGTCATTTTAATTTTTCATATTTGGTACAAGTCAAACCTGGTCAATAGATTCAACCCTCTTCTCTTAGTGGTACTATGACATGTGGCGTAGATCCTAGTGATCGCAAATCTATGCTGTGAATTATGATGCAGCATAAAGAAATATGACTCAAATTCTGAAACAACATTGAAATATGAAAAAACCATACCTATATACTGATGTTATACATAGAAATGTGGTAATAATTTGGAATTCCAAAGCAGTGACTAGTACCAAGTAAAGGTTTCTGGCAATGGCGATCGGTTCGAGGTGCATCAGAGAGCCTAAATCTTAATTATTGCCGGATCTGAGTGCTGCATGACAAGAATCTTGCAAAAGCTATCGTGTTTATTGTAAAGTATTCATTTTAGTATATAAAGATAAGTGATGTATATGTGCTGAATCATGAATGAGATGACTCAAATGGATGGGTAATCATGTATCAGATTGTTAATAAAGATTACTTGGTAATTGAAAATAGGTGATGTTACCTGTGTGAGTTGTATGCATGCAGTTGAATTAGATGGATAGGATAAGAGTTAATGTTTTAATAGAGATCAATTGATTAATCGGTAATCAATGAAGATAGGTTATGTAATGTATGTGAGCTGACTAAGATGGAATGAGGTGAGATTGATGTGTTTAAAGAAAATATGTATTAGTGATATGGTAAGCGGAGAGATAATGGATTTATGCTTAATGAGATGAACGAGGTAAGAGACTAGAGTTAATGTGCTCATGAAGATTATTATATTGATTGATTGAAAATATAGATAGCAAAAAGTTGAAACTCTAGTAGCAAAGCCTTCAGGAGTATAACAAGATGGTGCAGATGAAGAAGGTACAGAGAGGGGGTAGCTGGCGGTTGCAGGTGTGCCTATCAAGGTGGGTGTCACATCGCCACTCACCTGAGCTGCTTTGAAATGGGGGAGGAATGAGGGGCCGGGATGACTCGGACTCTCACGAGCTGCAGAGCGCGTCGACGCTGGTGTAAAATTGTTGCTGTGCTTGCCTCGGATCAATGATAAAGATTAAAGTTGTTTAAGAGATAATATAATGAAAGATAAATATTATTGTGTTTTGACTTCCTTTGACACGCGTAGCACTACAGCTTTGTTACACAAGAGCTTCTAGGATTTTTCATTATGAATAGTTTAGTCCATAATAATTGCTTAATTGGGCCATGCCACTTCTGGATCTATCATACTTCCGCCCTTTCACGCTCGTGCTGCTAGTTGTAAGGGCAAGCTTTTTGACTCATTATGACTGGCTTCTTGCTCTAAGAAGTCTAATCGGATATTTTTTTCCACACCTTCATTAGAATTATAGTGATTAAGTGATATTTTATAAATATTGATCTTTTCACGATAGAGGCCTTGTTTTTTTAGATTGACACGTTTCTGGTTCAAAGGCCGTACCTTTTGAAACCGCAAGATTTTTATTTTGCACTTAAATCGCCTTCGAAAGATTGACACTTATTCCTTAGTTAACAAGATGCAGAAACACAAGTCTTTTGCATTATATAGAGTTTTTTTTACGTTCATTTTTCGTGATTTATGTTGCGGTTTCAGGTTCGTTCAGTGTTTCCGTAGCACCAGTGCAACAGGCAGCTCCAATTCATCTGCAAACACGCACGCAGCTCTGATTAGACCGTTTCTCCAATGGACCAGAACACAGATAGTTTAAGAAGTACATGAGTGTGCCCAGAAGGCTAGCTTACTAGGAATATAGACTGCTGGCAAAGACAAGGAGGAGCTCTGATTAATCTGTATCTGGAATAGAACATTCAACAGAACAATTATGAAGCTCAACAAGTATGAGAGGGCTAATGATAAACCCATTCGTTTCTCAAACAGAACGAAACATGTATGCAAGTCGACGATAGTATTAGAAGCTTGATGGTGCAGTCATTCTTTTATATTAAAATAAAAAGCATAACAGACATCAAAATCAACTAGTATTAGAGGGCTAAGAGGGCTAATAGTATAGCCATTTGTCTCTCAAACATAGTGTAACGCATGTGAAATTCAACGTAACCCAAGTATAAGAGCGCTCATAGCATAAAATTTGGCACTGAAGGAAGACAGTTTGGGAAGAATTCTAGCTTACCACAAACATGGCGGGAGAAGAATAACTCATGGCCAGGGAAGAATAACTGCATCACCACTGCAACAAACGCGATCCATTTTCCAATCTCGCCCTTGCATGACTAACATCAGCACATAAGTACAGTTATTAGCATGGGTACTTCTAGCAATAACAGTAACAGAATTAACTTTCTTGCATGTTTTCCTTTCAAACTATGAGTCCGTTCTAGCTATGAAACGACAAAAGAACAATACAAAACATCTGATCGTCAGAGCATGAAGAGACTAATCCCTCAATAACAGCTGATCACGTCTTGTCTCACCCATATACGCTTGCATGCACCAACCTCGAGCTTTCTCAGAATGGCAAGAAACGTGGAAGAAGTGAGTCCAATCTAATACCATGTATCCATGCGAGAAGCCACGAACACATCCACACACAATAGGCAGAGACACCACACATGCACACACAATAGGCAAAGACAGCACACGCAAAATTATCCATCAAAAAACATTTTAAAAATTCATGCCTAAACTACACAAATGTATTTAAAAAGGTTTTTTTTTTTTTAAATACGTGGCATTTTTATAAATTAATCTACATATAAAAAAAACAAATAAAATAAAAATTTTAAAAAAATTAATTAGAACACAAGCACGTCAATTTTTGTTGTGTTTACTATGTGCCTCTACCTCTAAGGCAGGGCCAATTTAAGAAATCAAGACTTCAAAAAAAATAACTACCTCTTAGCATGATATGTGTGTTCAACGTTCTACTAAAGATTGATATTTGAAAGAAACAATAAAAAAAATCATGGATAAGTGATTTTGTAGTGTAAACAATGCAATTTTAATAGATTGATGGATAGAAAGCAAGAGCTAAAGACAAAGCTAAATTTTAGCATGACATTTAAGGTTGATTCTTCTACTAAAAACCTAAGCTATATGATTACCAAGAGAGCATTGTAAATTCAATTTCTTAAATTTGAAATAAGTCCATTAATAAAAACAAAAACCTAACATTTTGTCACACACATATATTGCAAAGGCTACCAATTAAGCAAACAATGTCTGTATCTTGTGCAATTCTAATCACATGTTTAACAATAGATTGTGATCCTCAAGCTACTCATTTTTAATGACACTTATGCCTCGTCATTACTTTCAAAATAAATCCATGGAAGAGGCATGTAGTGCGTAGCAAAGGAGCCCAAGCTCCCTACATACACATAGCCCTTCATAAGTAATATCTAACTAGTCAAATCCTAAATATTTGTGAAACAAAAGAGCAAAAAGTTAATTTTAGCTCTAGAAAAACAAGTAACATGAGGACAACCTTTTTTGAACAACTTCCACAACTCACGTAACATCTTTTTAAAATGGACTCATCCCTTGCAACAATTGTATTGGTTTTAGTAACCTCTCCATGTTTTGATTGATGATTTTATATGTGAAGTGACTTCTGTGAAGAATTGAAAAAGATTATCTATGTTAGATATAGGGGTCTTATGTTTTTTACATCAAGCATCTAGGTGTAGGATGTTGATAGGAATAAATTTGGCATAGATGGCAAATTATGCATTTCCACTTGTAATGCCACTATTGAGCCAAAATAGAGTAAGAGGCTAAACACTTGCTAATTAGAGTGTAGACAAGTGTAAAGTTTTTGTTTGATGAATTCCAAGAGGTCCAATAGGATATAGAGGTGGAACCTTGTGAGGTCCAATAGGAAATTGAGGTGTGCTTGAATATAGTCCAATAGAATTAAGAGGTGCATAGATCAATGATCCAATAGGATCAAGAGGTGACAAAATGTGGTCCAATCATAGTTAAGCATAGTGGTAGCTCGTGGACCTACTAGTATCATTGTACTCCTCATTTTGAAATCAATTGATTTGGTGATTTTATGGATTTTGTGAGTTATTGGATTTCTAGCTTTCTCTCTCTATCCGAGAGCTCTTGATGCATTTTCTCTCTCTACTCGAGGAGAGCAGCTTGTTTTTACTTAGATTATTTTTTGAATACTTCCCACACGTGTGAGTGAGAGTTGGAAGTGATTGAATGCATGTAGTAGTGTGTTTTTGCCATAGGATTCAAGATTGATCTTGAATCTCAATCTAGTCTTGATCTTGGTGCATCTACACACCTTAGGAGATCACAAGTACATGTAGTGGACAGTCCACACGTGTGAAAATCAACATGGTATCAGAGCCTACCTAAGGTTACCATGCATTTTGATCCATCTAAGTGAAAAATTTTCATCAATCTTGAGCTAGAAGTTGTCAAGGCCCATTTTCCTAGCTATCTTGTTCAATCTTGGATCAAAAGAGATCAAAAGGACATTGATTGGGTCTGACCTGGTACTGTACGGAATCAGGTGCTCAGACACGTGTGAGGAACATCCAATTTCAGTTTGGAAGTTCTCTCTCATGTTTGATCCATTTATCTTGCTTGATAGCTTGTTTTGAAGCTATTTTTGTCTAGTTTCTGTTGCAATCAGTTTCATTCCATTTGGTTGAGCCAATCAGAAGTTATAAGCTTTTGAAGAGGGTTAGGTAGGGCACCTAGACCTGGGTGGACACATTTGGTTTGGTCAAGAGATTGCTTGGTTGATCCAAAATCACAGTTGTATGCTTGCCAATCTCATCTATATGTGATCTAGGCACTGTTTTGAGATCTTAGCCATTTTGTTTCATGCAATATCATTGTATTTGAGTCAAATTTGGTTTCTTAGTGTATTTCACACGTGCTAAGAGTGTTGGATCCTAACTTTGCCTATACTCCATCATTTGATGTGAAATAGATCTTGTTTTAGAGAGATTTGTGTAGCTAGTGAGAATCAATTCACAAATTGTTGTAAGATCTTTCATAGGAGGAGATATTACTCAATTATTGGATCCTATTGAAAGTGTGTAACAACATTTATTGTTCATCATTTGAGTTTTCTTCACTTCAAATGTCTTCAATGGGTTCATCCTTGTTGGAACCAAGTGAAAGATTGACCACTTCAAATTATTCAATTTGGAAAATGAGGATGGAGTCCATTTTGATCCTTCAAGACGTGATGGACATAGTTCTTGGCCTTGAAGAAGAACCACAAGTTCTTCAAGAGGTTCAAAAATACAAAAAGAGAGCTAGGATGGCGCTCCACTACATTAAGATGAATGTCTCTAATGAGATATTGAGGGAAATAGGTACTTGTACAACAGCCAAAGAAGCTTGGGATTGTCTCAAGACTATCTATGAGGCTAAGAATACCTCTAGGCTTCTCACTCTTAGGAATCAAATCTTTCAAAGTAGCCAAAAGAGTGATGAGAGTGCATCTAGTTATGTTTTGAGAGTAAAAGATATTCATAGAGAGCTTGCTTGTATTGGTGATTCCATCAATCAAAATGAGCTAGTTCAAGTCATTCTCAATGGCTTGAGAAGTGAATTTGATAATCTTGTCCAATCCTATGCCATTAAGGAGGAGCTACCAAGTTTGGAGGCTCTCCAAAATGTGCTAATTTCAGAAGAATCAAGACAAGAGTATAAGCTCTTGAGGATGGACAAGCTTTCTCTCACTCATAATGATGGCAAAGCTCTCTTTGCCAAGGATAAGCACAAAGAGAGGAGCAAGAACCAACATCAACAATCCTCAAGCAAGGACAAAGTCAAATTCAAAGACAAAGATGAGGAGGAAGATGATTCCTCTAATGCTTCATCATCCAAGCTCAAGAAGAAGAAGAAGATCAAGTGCTTTTATTGTGGCAAGAAAGGTCATTATGCCACAATTGCTTCAAAAAGAAGAATCAACTCAAGCAAGCCAATATTACCAATGAGAAGGAAGACACTATTGCAAGTGATGGAGAGGGATCTCTTATGGTCTCTAGTTTCTCATCTACTCCTTTCAAGAAGGACGGCCTATGGTATATTGATAGTGGAGCCTCTTCACATATGTGTAGCTCCAAGGACTCTTTCTCTTCTATTGCACCTTATGATGGAGTGAAGAAATCAATATACACTGCAAATGATTTTGAATGTCCTATTGAAGGCATAGGGAACATTCCCTTGAAGCTTGCATCCTCTAAAGTTCTTTATCTCTCTAGAGTTCTTTATGTACCTAAGCTTACCAAGAATCTTATTAGTGTTGGCCAATTGCTTGATGATGGCCTTGATGTAAAATTCAATGTTGATACTTGCACTATCAAGAAGAATGATGAGATACTTGCATTAGGATCTAGATTTGGTGGCATCTATAAACTAGATCCAAATGAGTATGTGAATGCTTGTAATGTTGCTCTTGTGAACAAGCTCTCTATGGAGGAATTATGGCATAGGAGGTTGGGACATCCCAACTACAAATCCATGCTCTCTATGATCAAAGAATCCAAAGCTATTGGCTTGCCAAAGTCATTCTCCAAGAAGATCAAGCCTTGCGAGGCTTGTGCTATTGCTAAATCTCACAAAAAGCCATTTACAAGATCTTCTATCAAAAGCAAGCATCCTTTGGAGTTAATCCACTCGGATGTGCATTTCTCATCAACTACAAGCAAGGGAGGAGCCACTTGTTTTGTTACTTTCATTGATGATTACACAAGATTCACTTGGATATATCTTCTTGCTTCAAAATCTATGGTGTTTGATCATTTCCTTATTTTCAAAGCTTATGTAGAGAAGCAATTCTCATTCAAGATTAAAGCTCTTAGAAGTGATGGAGGTGGTGAATATATCTCCAATAAATTTCAAGATTTTTGTGAGCTTGAAGGCATCAAAAGAGAGTTTTCTTGTGCCTACTCTCCATCTCAAAATGGAGTGGCCGAGAGAAAGAATAGTTCTCTATGTGAATGTGCAAAATCTATGAGAATTGAGGCATCTTTGCCCAAAGATTTTTTGGGAGAAGCCATTAATTGTGCAAATTATCTTTGCAATAGGCTCCCACATATAGCTCTTGGAGGAAAGTCACCATATGAAATCTTATTTTTGAAGAAGCCTAAGGTTGATCACCTTAGAGTTTTTGGATGCTTATGCTTTGTCCATATTCCCTTGGAAACAAGGAAGAAGGAGGATCCTAGTGCATGCAAAGGGATCATGGTTGGATACTCATCCACCAAGAAGGCCTATAGAGTCTTTATACTCTCTACTTCTCAAGTTATTGAAAGTAGAGATGTTGTCTTTCATGAAGATCAACACTCATCATTTGAAGAGGCCGAGATCAAGAAATCTATGGATGCATCATCAATTATTGATTTTGAAGACAATCATGATGTGATGGGGTCGAGATTTGAAGAAGACTCTCCTCGGATTTTTTCACCAAGAAGATCCATGAGAGATAGATCTGAGCCTAAGAGGCTCTCATATGTTGACAAAGGCAAACAAGTGGATCTTGATTCCACTAATTATGTTTTTTATGTCTCTCATGAAGAGCCAAAGAATGTACAAGAGGCACTCAATACCAAGGAGTGGTATGATGCCATGAAGCAAGAGTATGATGCATTGATCACCAACAATACTTGGGAGCTTGTGGATCCTCCTTCCAACAAGCATGTGATTGGTTGCAAGTGGGTATTTCGGATCAAGTTCAATCATGATGGCACCATCAACAAGCATAAAGCAAGATTATGTGCCAAAGGATTTGCTCAAATCCATGGTCTTGATTATGAGGAGACCTTTGCACCCGTTGCAAAGATGGTGACAATAAGAATTCTTATTTCTCTTGCTTGTTTTTTCAAGTGGAAGGTGTTTCAATTAGATGTATCCAATGCTTTTCTAAATGGTTATCTTGAGGAGGAGATCTATATGGAACAACCTCAAGGATTCATCAAGGATGAGTCCAAAGTGTGCTTGCTCTTCAAAAGTCTTTATGGACTCAAGCAAGCACCAAGATCATGGTATTCAAGACTTAACTCTTTCCTTATCTCACTAGGATTTACTCTTAGTGACTATGATCCTTCCATGTATCTAAAGTTTGTTGATAGCAATATTGTCATTCTTCTAATTTATGTTGATGACATTATTCTTTGTGGAAGTTGTATCAAGCTAGTTGATGAAACCAAGCTAGCACTTGGATGTGAGTTTAAAATGCAAGATCTAGGAGAGATACATTACATCCTAGGCCTAGAAATTGATTTTTATGAAAATCATGTCTTTATATGCCAATCTAGATATGCTCACTCTATGTTAAAAAAATTCCATATGGAAAATTCTAAGAGCATAGATACTCCAATGGAGCAAATTGTAAAAGATCCTAATAAAGGTGATGAAAGATCCTTTGAGGACATCACACTTTTTAGGAGTCTTGTAGGCTCCTTGATTTGACTTACCATTACTAGGCCCGATCTTAGTTTTTGTGTGCACAAATTGAGTCAATTTATGCAAGAACCTAAGATCCATCATTGGAAGATGGCCAAGAGGATTTTAAGATATGTATATTCATCTTGTGATTATGGTCTACTCTATAAAAGTGAAGATCTATCCATTATTGGCTACTCGGATTCGGACTTTGCAAGTGACAAAATGGAGTGTAACATGAAGTAAGCTTAGTTTGATTGTTTCTTCTTGGGAAGACATGTGCACAAAACATAATTATCTGTATGATGTGGATATTGTGAGGAAGGAAATGCTCTTGAAAAAGTTGAATGATAAGTTAATAATCTGTGACAAAATGATGGATTAACTATTGTTAAAGACTATGAGGGTGATAGACGTACTCTACGCTTAACGTGGTGATTTGTTAAAACAATTGAAGATGGATAATTCACAAGATGACTTCGTCTATCATTCAGGTACGATGCTATACAAAACTGCACCAATACGGTGGGTAGCCTTACTCGTTACTACAGGAAGTCTTATCCATGCATGATATTACTGAAAATTGCTTCCTTTAATGGTAGTAACTAATAAAGTTAGACTCAGTCTGATCTTATGTACGTTAAAATAGACATGAGCTTGTAGTTTTTATCATGTTGTTTGTAAGGTCATGTACTCATATAGAGCTTGACAATGGTACACTTGAATGGCATGAATTTGCCCAAGTTGTTCGGTGTTTGGACTTCCGGAAAACAATTACGGGATACCCATGGGGGCTAGCATAGCACGAAGGTGCTCTAGTACCTAACGTTGTGACCATAGTCATATCTCTGTCCATCAGTATAGTGAAGTATAGTTGCTTACATGTAAAATGTAAATGTGAACCTAATACATTTCTTTTGCTCTTGTACTGATCGGTATGGCTTATGCTCTGATACGGCTTTGCTAAAGAGCAGAATGTATTGCTTAGTAATGAAGTAAATGATTGGGAAGATTGGACGTACTTTTTATAAATGCAATTTAGCTGATAAAGTAGTGAATCTTGTTTTAAACATGGATAACAATTGATGCTCAACTGTGACACCCGTCTTCCTCACGCGACTAACTTGTGCGGTTTTGTTGTGTGGGATGGTGGCAGGTAATAGTTGGGTGTCTTAGAACTTGCTTCGCTTTATGGTACTCTGTACTGTTATACTTTATGTAGCTGTATTTTTACCTGTTAAGCTATAAATTGAAGGGTTCAAGGGGTTTGGTCTTGACTTGTCAAGAGGGACTACGTGAAATCTTCTCTCTCTCTCTCTCTCTCTCTCTCTCTCTCTCTCTCTCTCTCTCTCTCTCTCTCTCTCTCTCTCTCTCTCTCTCTCTCTCTCTCTCTCTCTCTCTCTCTCTCTCTCTCTCTCTCTCTCTCTCTCTCTCTCTCTCTCTCTCTCGTGAGCTGATGCCATGCCCCTGAGGTAATTTTGTTTCTCCAGTTGTTTTAGGGTTGATGATAAGTTGGCGACGTTGGTCTGCCAATGTAGCAAAAACAAGAACAACCTGAAAAACCCGAAGGTGCCCTTATACTAAAGGTATGCAAATCCTGAAGGTGCCCTTAGACTTAAGGTGTGTAGATCCCTAAGGCGCCCTTAGACTGAAGGCAGCGAAGAACGTGAAAAAGGTGAAAAAGCCAAAGGTGCCTTAGACTAAAGGCAGCGAAAAAACCGAAAAAAAAAATGAAGGTGCCTTTTAAATGGTTGCTAAGGCATTCTGGCCATTTTGTCGCTTATTTCGCAAAGGGGTGAAAAAGGCAAAGGTGCCTTAAAATGGTTTCTAAGGCATTCTGGCCACTTGGCCACTGTGTCACATTTTTCGCAAAGGTGCAAAAAAGGCTAAGGTGCCTAAAAATGGTTAAGGTAAAAAATCTCAAAGGAAAAATGTGAAGGTCCGAAAACATGTAGTCGGCCTTCGGTTTTCAAGATGCTCATTACTTGAACGATTTGTTTTAAGGCTGAGCATAAGAAATCTAACATCTAGTTGTAACAACTCTCTCTATGAGTCCTCTACAGCTCCACAACTTACCTATGGCTCCCTCTACAAGTTTTTGCGAGCACTAACAAGTTCTAGAAAGAACAAAAAAGGCCAACGCAACTATCAGTATGCAAAACTACGGACTTTTAGAATTACTAATAGGAGCTTGAGGACCTAGCAAACGATCAACAAAATACATGGAAAATCAATCTTGGCAACATCTCATTACGGACAATAACTCAACCCAACGATCACAATAGGAGTATAGATAGCCAACCTGCATTTGTGAGCAACAACTCGATCATTTATGAAAGCTTGAAATATAGCAGAGTAACAAATTACACTAGTCATGCTTTCAGTATCCATTTCCCAATATTGTAACAATAGATTACAATAGTCCTTATTTTAGATCACTTCGTACAATTAGAGAGTGTCATCTCTCAAAGTTTAGTAACATTTATAACAAACATTTTTGTCTTATATGTTGTTTGATAAAATGCTTTGCATAGTCTCATTTGTCATAGCAAATTTACTAGGTCCATGAACTTTACAATTAAGATTTATGTGCTATAAATATATGAAACCTGGAAATGGCCATACAACTTCTACAACGATTTATAAAGGACATAGGCAAATTGCTACAGGCAAGGGTATGGTTGTAGTGTTCATAAATAATGGCTTAGGTAACCTCTAAAAAAATTGGTGCCTCTATATTAAGAGTTTTTGTTTGTTGAAAAGCCTCTAACAGCTTGTTAAGTAAATTGTCAATCCTTAAATTCCTTTGCATAACAATGTTAGAGAGAGAGAGAGAGAGAGAGAGAGAGAGAGAGAGAGAGAGAGAGAGAGAGAGAGAGAGAGAGAGAGATCACCATTGAGTCGTGAATGTAGGGCCATAGTTCAACTTTGACTTGGCATTGTTTGTCAATGGCATCTTAATGAATGTAGGTGAGGCCATTATTCAAAAGTGACTTAGTATTCCTTGCCAATGGCATCTTGAAGCATAAAATGAAAGAAAACTTTGAAACACCTTTAAGATGGTCTCTTATGAAGAAACTTTAAAAGTCCTTCACAAAAAAATATCTTATTTGTACATGCCTTATTGTAGAAAGTTTATGATCTAGCCATATTATAAAACCTACCTGGTTAAAAAAAAGGAATTGGAATGACAATATTAACAATAGCCATTTTATATTTATCACCATTTTATATTTATCACACTTCTATCGATGCTCGCCCTTGCATGGAGTTACTTCAAGAGCAAGTTTGCTCGCCCTTGCATGGAGTTACTTCAAGAGCAAGTTTGCTCGCCCTTGCATGGAGTTACTTCAAGAGCAAGCTTGCATGAAGTTACTTTGAGAGCAAGCTCAAAGTAACTTCCAGAGAGAAGAATGTCAGCAACGATAGACAATTTGAGATTATGCTCTTTGATTAGTCAAGGTGTATTTTAAGGTTTGACCAACAAAGATGAAGAGATGTGCTTGAATGAGATTGCTTGATTGTGAGGTGCATTTCACTTTAACCCATAATATATGTAGGTTATGTGGGGGGGAAGGCCCTGCCTGAGGGCCCTTGCCCGAGGGCGGGAGCCCGAGGGCAGGCCCCGACCATGAAGGAAGGCCCGAGGGCTTCGGGCCTTCCCCTACGTAATGCCATTGTGCGAAGGTGTGTTTTTTTTTTTTTTTGGTTTTTTGGCCGTAAGGTACGGCCGTACGACTGTACGCGTGGACCAGTTTTTTTTTTCGGTATTTTGCCTTTTTTTTTTTTCGCAAATTATTTTACGTTTGTGGTGGAATGTGGATCAATGACGGGCTGCCACATAGCACATGCACATTCCACCGGAGAGAGGAGATAGAACGTGCATTCCACCAGAGAGAAGAGAGAGAATGTGCATTCCACCGCAGAGAGGAGAGAGAACGACAGATTCTTAAGAGATAGAAAATTGGATTGACATTATGCTGTCGAGGTGGTCCCAAAATACAAAGGACACATTAGCACAATGCATTAGGTCTTTGTTGAAAGCTTATATATGTCCTGTGGGTGTTTGAATTTCTTGCAAAATGTGTAAACGCCAACCTCAAAATGCAAAGCGTGAATATTTTTGTAAAATCAGGATTTGTTGCTGTAAAAACAGCAATATATAGTATATAGTACCCTGAGAGAGAGAGAGAGTAGCCTCTGAGAGAGAGAGAGAGAGAGAGAGAGAGAGAGAGAGAGCATGAGCATGGAAGATCGCTTTGTTGGGTGCTTGCTGGCAGGAGCTTGTGGGGATGCATTGGGAGCAGCAGTTGAATTCGAGACTGAACCCACAATCTTTGCCAATTACGGTCCATCAGGTATAGCTATATCACCGTCAATCACACTGCTACCACCTACCTTTCTCGATCTCAATATGGCAACATCAGATTTTCTGAAAACGTCGCATGACCATTTTTCTTTTCTGCTCATGCTTGTCACAGAAATAAACTGAATGTCAAATCTACAGATTCCTTGGTATGCTAGAAGAAGATTTAATTTTCTGTGAATTGCATTCATGACTGTTGATCTGTGTCGTACGATGAGAATTGCAGGAATTAGGGACTTCGACGATGCAAACGGGATTCGAGGAAGTTTCACTGATGACACGCAGATGACGCTCTTCACAGCGGAGGGATTGCTTTCTGCGGTTTTGGCTTTCCTTCCCTTGAATGATGATCTATCAGCTTTTCGTGCAGAAGATGCTCTGCCAGCTCTTCATCAATCCTACCTTCGGTAAGAATTCTGCTGATCATGCCACTGGGGCTTGTGTTTCAAATTATCCGTTGCTTGTTTGCAAAGAGTGATTGATGCGATCCAATTTGACTGACTGTTTGATCAGATGGCTGTCCACTCAAAAGGGATGCTCCAAGAGTCCTCTTTTCGAACTGGTAAAGGAAAAGGGAAGCTTGGTTCATGAGAAGAGATTGCATAGAAGAAGAAGCCCTGGAATGACATGCTTAATGAGCTTGAAGTGCGGAGCTGTTGGAACAGATCAGAATAAGATCAATGATAGCAAAGGTAGATCAAATCGCCGTAAGCATGGTCAATGTGCCATTTAATGTCAAACTTCCCTTTAAAGACTTAATGCTATCGGTGTTTGATCCAGGTTGTGGTGGAGTGATGAGGGTGGCCCCATGCGCGCTTATCGTGCACAGCGCCTTCGGTTTCCTCTCAGCAGATGAAAAGGCGGAGCTGGCATTCAAATTGGGATGTTTGTCGGCTGCCATTACCCATACCCATCCATCTGGGTGGCTCTCATCCGGTTCTCAAGCAGCCATTATCGCGAGACTCCTCCATGGTCAGATTGAATATTTCAATAAGTACCCGAGACAATTTGATTATGTTGCTGTTGCATCAGATCTTGTTTGCTCTTTACGAATGTAGCAATCTTTCTCAACAAAAAAATCTCATTCTTTTTGTATTCGACATGCTGTTTCTTCAGGTGATTGTCTGAAAGACGCCATAGCCCATGCAGTGAGATTGTTAGAAAAGGAACCTAACAACGAAGAGACTCTCAGTAGAATCAATCAAGCACAGCAACTGGCCACAGAATATCTTCAAAATACCAAGCTTTCACAGCTGGGTGATTCAGAGAAGCAAATTCTGGTCTTGACCCACATACATCAGTTGGGAAGAGGGTTTGTGGGCGAGGAAGCTCTAGCCATAGCTCTTTACACAGCGCTAATCACCAACAACAACGTGGAAGCAGCTATCTGCTATGCTGTGAATCACGAAGGAGATTCAGACAGCACAGGAGCAATAGTTGGCAACATTGTAGGAGCTGTAGGTGGGGTGGCAGCCATACCTAAAAGATGGGCGGTGAGTGTGGAGATGAGGGAACTGATTGAAGCAGTGAGCGAGGATCTGATGAAGGTGGCTGATGCAAGAGAAAGAGATCAGCTGGTGAGAAAATATCCGCCTGCCATTACTGTGTATGAAGGCCAGGAGCTCTACAAAGGGACAATGTGGGAGCCCCCCCGTTTAGTCTACAATAGTGATCATATTGAAATTGGGTTGTGGGAGAAAATATGAGGGCACTAAGTTCATGTGGTCCCATTTATCATCAGCTACCGCCCCAGCTAATGCCTAGGAGAACTGTTTCCTTGAGCAGCCAATGTGTTGCACATTAAAGCTGATGCGAAGATACCCGAATAATGTGGTGCACATTAGAGTTGATCATAAGATACCTGATCAATGCAGCTAGAATCCTGGTTATCTTATTTCTCTATTGCAAATCACTAGTGTGCTATATTCCTTTAAAACGTTGTAATTCAGTCTCCTTATATTTGGAACTTGGTATATATGCTTGTTCTTTTATGACCCCTATGCACATCAAATCTATTATATAGAGATTACTTAGGCTTCCTTGTCATGGCAATCTCCAATACATTTGGTGTACATTTTGGCAACTGGGCAAGTGATTCCTACCAACACAAGACCGATTAGGATCCTATCAACCACTCCATTTCGCTAGAGAGTTCTTGCGCAAGAAATATTCTTTGGATCCCATGTGCGTCACAAAATTCAAGATGATCTTTGGAAAGGTACTCATCTCTATCGTCGGATCTAAATACCTTGATCTTCTTGTTGGGTTGGTTCTCCAGCATAGATTGAACTTAAAGCACGTCTCCTTAACTTGTCCTTTTCTTGAGGAATTATACCCATGGATACTTACTATAGTCATCAATAAATGTCACAAACTTGTTAGCACCACCATTATTTGTTGTGCTAGAAAAGTGAACATCTAATTGGACAAGATGAAGAGAGTCTTTTGATGTAGATCTTGAAAAATATTGCTTTTGTGATTTAGAAAATGCATGTTATTGACAAACCTTGTCTATTCTAGAAAACTCAAAAGGTTAATCCATGCATCTCAAGTTGGGATATCCCAAATTCTTGTGCCACAACTCTACCAAAAATAAACCTTGCATAACATTCATATCTTTTCCATTCTGAGAAATTGAAGCTTCAAAGCTTGTGAAGCCTATCATGCTTCATGCCTTTTGTTGTTACATTATCATCCTTCTTGACGGTACAAAATTTGCCTTTGAATTCACATTATGTCCATTTTCAACAATTTGTCCTACACTTCTGAAATTTTTAGCAAGATAGAAAATTTATAGAGCACACTTTCAAGTCTTGATCTTGTGCATCCATCTATGAGTAGAGATACAATACCCACTCTCTCAATCATGAATTCACCATCATTTTTTGTATAAATAACTTTCTTTGGACCATCCAAAAGAAGATATGGAAGAAAATAATTCCTTTTATGACTAGTCGTGTGACAACTAGCACCACTTCTATCCACCATGGATCCAAAACAAGACATGAAAGAAAAGAATCCTTGTAACTGGTCATGTGAGAACTAGCACCACTGTCAATCCACCATGGATCCAAAGCTACATTAGATGACATAAGAGTTGTTGAAACTATAAGTGAACCCTCATAAGCCTTGTCAATGGTGAAATTACCTTGCTTATGACCCTGATTCTTCTATCTTTTGAAGCACTCACTTACAAAATGACCAAGCTTCTTGCAATAAAAGCCCTTAAGCTTTGCTTTATCCTTTCTTCCTTGAGAGGAAGAAGCATTACCTTTTTTTGGAACTAAACCTCTAACTACCACCTCGTGTTTTGTGGTGTGCAATAAATTTTCCTTGAAGATCTAGTTCACAAGCCAAAGAACCAATTTTTTGTACAATTGTGAATGGTCCAGAAATCGGGTAGACAGTTTATAATGCTTTTCAGTACGTAATAACCTATAATATTTTGGACTTTTAAGATATAGCCAATCATCAACTTTAAAATCTCTGGAAGATCTCTTGATATTGGCGTAGTGCTTATCTTTGTCCTAAGCACTACGAATACTATCCTTAGCCACTTGTAGCATTTCTTGCACATAATGCAGAAAATCTGCAACCTTTTGGATCTTATCATATTGCATCTCCACATTCATCAAAGATCTAGGTTGAAAATTGTACATAAGCATAAACAAATTGTAAAGATTTTACAAAATCTAGCTTGATTAGTTTATGCTTTCATGTAAATATGCAAATCTCACATGTATGGAGCATGTTCCCACGTGTGGAGTGTAGGCCTATCAATTTAGCTCATTTATGATGAGTTTGAGTAGTCAATAGCAAGTGATAGTTTCATGTACAATCACACCCACCTTAGAAGATCAAGCACATTGATTTGTGTGTCCTCACACATGCTAAAAAGTACACATGGGATCAGATCCACTTAATGTGTGATTAAATGCATCTATGATCAAGATTTGAGAGTGAAAATCAAGTCTAAGAGGGTGGTAGAGGATCTTGACTAGCTTCCAAGAGATTTTGGCAAGGGCCAAAATCATGATTATTTGGATCTGAAAGTACAATACAGACTATTGTGTTTAGAACACATGTGGGATACCCCCACTTTAAGGATTTATTGTGCTCTATGTGGTGATCCAAAGTGTGCAAGTAAATACTTGTTGGAAAGTTATTTGAGTGTAGATTTAGGTGCAAGAGATCTCAAGTGAATTGGTTCACTATAGATCAAGTTATTGGCATTTGTTTGGAGGTAGGTTGGGCACCCAACCTGGTGACTTTTGGTTATATAAAAAAAGACTCAAGGTTGCATTGTTAATCTAGATTTTGAGAGTTTTGTTTGAGATTTTGAGATCCTAGCCACTTTGTTTCACTTCTACTCATAGTTCTTGAGTGTTTTTTGGCTTGAAATAGAGTCATAGAGGTGTTTGAAACTCATGTGTAGTGTGTGATACGAATTCTCTTGGATTTCCTTCATTTGTGAAAGGCAAGATCTAGTAACTCAGATCTCTCCTTTGTGATCAAGACCTTACTAAGTGTTTCTAGGTCTTTGAAGCACACATATTAGTGAGAGAGAAGAATCACATTTTTTGAGATTTCAAATCCAGACCAAGGATGGAGGATGGATTGAATGTATCAAGCTTGATGTGAAAATTGCATGAAAAAACCAAGATTTTGAGAGCTAGTTTGGACATAGTTGCAATCAAGTGGATTTTGAGATCAAAAGGATCCAAATCATGATGAATTGATCCATGTTGGGTACTGTATGGACTAAGGTGCTCATGTACGTGTGATATCACCAAAATCTGGATGGTTTGTGTTTCTCCAAGGTAGATCCAAATCTAGTGTATGATTGTTTGTTGGAAAGCTAGTGAAGTCTTGTTTGGTGATGTAATTGTTTTCAAGCCAAAAGGACTTGTTGCAGCATTTCTAACTCGTACATTTCCAAGAAAGCATTTGTTGAAGTGGCATGCATACAATTTTTGATGTTGTGTCATCACTCTAAATGAAGCCAATCACTTTAGCAATCCAAAATGGATGATTTTTGCTATTTTTTGAGGCTAATAGTGCAATGAGAGTTCCAATTTTTTTTTCATTGAGGTTACCAGACCATTTAGCCTTGGAAGCATTTATAGTTGGGAGATGTATTTTAGAACCCAAATCAATTTCACGTTGTTCATTTTGCAAAAGGGTTGAAGATTCAGTTTGATGTGGAACATCAGAGGAATCAATTGTCGTTGTTGGAATTGAAGATCTAAATGACCATTGAAACTCTTCAAACAACCTATGCTCAGCATTTATGCTTAGCATAAGTGCTCTCTGGACTTATGCTCAACATAAGTACTCTCTCGACCTATGCTTAACATAAGTGCTCATTGGACTTATGCTCAGCATAAGTTCTCTCTCGACCTATATTGACCATAGGTCATCCCTTGACCTATGCTTAGTCTTTTGATTTTTTGATCTTTTTAATTTTTGATTGTTTTAGTTTTTAATTTTTAATTTTTTTAGTTTTAAATCAATAATATTTTATTTTCTTAATAAAGTTGTCATCGTCAACAAAGCATAGCTATGCTCAACATTTCCATGCTTAGCACGAAAATGTTGAACATAGAAATGTTTTGTCGACAAAGTTGTTGACAAAAGCAACAAATTCAAAAAGAGTTTAAAAAAACTTAAAAATCTAAAAAACCCTTTTAAAAAAAGCACAAACATAAAAAAAATTTAAATAACTTTTTAAAAAATTATAATATTAAAAAAAATTATAATTTTAAAAAATCATAAAATTTAAATACCAAAAATCTAAATTTTAAATATAACAAATTTAAATGAAATTTTTTTTGAATTTTAAAAACTAAAAAATTTTAATATTAAAATATTTCAAAAAATATTAAATATTTAAATTTAAATTCAAATTTAAAAATATAACTAAAAAATAAAACATTAGAGCAATTCAATAATTCACATAATAAATTTTTAATGTAGAGTGTGTTACAAAGAAATTTTTAATGTAGTTACTCAGGATCAAGCAGTGGCTCCAACAAATACAAATGTTGGGAGACCTACTAGTCCTTATCCAAATGATTTGGTTGAAAATTTTAGATTGAATTGTAAAAACATTTATCAAAATTATGTATGTGGACATTTTTACCCTCTTTCAGAAGATGATTGTATTTATTTTAAAAATGATTGTCTCATGAAAATAATTTCTAAACATTTTTGTGTTATTTAGTTTGATCCTTTGACTATAGAAGGTTCTCCTTGTCCCTTCATAAATTGAGAGTCAAAGCTTTTCGTAAATTGTTAAATTTAAGTCCCAAGATTGAAAGTACAACAAGATCTAGCATACTTACAAGATGGAAATTTGGGCTTTTAATACAAATATTGAAGGGTAACTTTGCTCCAAAATGTCACCCTAAAGGCAAAATGGATGAGGCATCATCACCAAAAACAATGGATGACATGCTCTCAAATGTCAAGTTGCAACAAATTGATGGTTTTCTTGTATTAACAGTTGGTAAGGAAAAGCCCCACTCTATATTGGGATCACGCATAAACTCAATTGAGTTGCAACAAATTGATGGTATGTCTTTCAAGATAACTAATTTTCTTGTATTAATAGTTGGTAAGGAAAAGCCCCACTCTATATTGGGATCACGCATAAACTCAAATTAACAACTACAAGGAATGTACCGCTTAAGAATGCTTGTGAAAAAATGCCTCCATTTTAAGAGTGGCATGGTTTTATATGGGAACCTAACTAAAGCAACCAACTATGCTAAAAGTTTCCTTTGAATCACTTCATCAATTTGTAGGGATCTTCATGAAAATGAGTATGGCACTGTACTAGGCAAGAGATGCCACTTATAGGCACATATGGCAAGCCTTCCATGTAAAAAGGATTTGGGGCTAAGAATCCAATAGAGCCAAAGCCTCGACGTGCTTTTAATTGTGGAATTGTACCACATGGCAACATATTTTTTGTTAATAGGCACATATGGCCTAGGCGTTGGTGAGCTCTCAACCACACATTTACTTTCATCCGGTCTTTCCATGTGCAAAGAATTTGGGACTAAGAACCCACTAGGGCCAAAGCTTCAACGTGCTTTTAATATACGAGGCATTTCAAGCATATATGATGTATGGGGTAACGTCCCTACGAAGTTGTTGATTTTCACACGTGTGGACTGTCCACTACATGTACTTGTGATCTCCTAAGGTGTGTAGATGCACCAAGATCAAGACTAGATTGAGATTCAAGATCAATCTTGAATCCTATGGCAAAAACACACTACTACATGCATTCAATCACTTCCAACTCTCACTCACACGTGTGGGAAGTATTCAAAAAATAATCTAAGTAAAAACAAGCTGCTCTCCTCGGGTAGAGAGAGAAAATGCATCAAGAGCTCTCGGGTAGAGAGAGAAAGCTAGAAATCCAATAATTCACAAAATCCATGAAATCACCAAATCAATTGATTTCAAAATGAGTACAATGATACTAGTAGTTCCACGAGCTACCACTATGCCTAACTATGATTGGACCACATTTTGTCACCTCTTGATCCTATTGGATCATTGATCTATGCACCTCTTAATTCTATTGGACTATATTCAAGCACACCTCAATTTCCTATTGGACCTCACAAGGTTCCACCTCTATATCCTATTGGACCTCTTGGAATTCATCAAACAAAAACTTTACACTTGTCTACACTCTAATTAGCAAGTGTTTAGCCTCTTACTCTATTTTGGCTCAATAGTGGCATTACAAGTGGAAATGCATAATTTGCCATTTATGCCAAATTTATTCCTATCAACATCCTACACCTAGATGCTTGATGTAAAAAACATAAGACCCCTATATCTAACATAGATAATCTTTTTCAATTCTTCACACTCCTCCTAAAAGATTATCTATGAAGATTTGAGCATTGATCTTGATATAACTCCAAGATTAGATCTATGCTTGATGAAAGCACTTTTGCTCAAAGGCTTGGTGAGTAGATCGGCAATACAAGAGGACGAGTTGACATGCTCCAAATAGATTTCTCCTCCAATAAGCTTTTCTCTCACAAAATGGTGTGCCACTTCTATGTGCTTGCTTCTTGCATGAAATATGGGATTATTGGCAAGAGCTTGGGCCGAGATGTTATCACACTTGATCATTGGTAGATCATCCTCCTTGATGCACTTTAGTTCCATTAATAACCTCTTGATCCAAAGCACTTCTTTGGTAGTTGTAGTGAGTGCTTTGTACTCGGCCTCACATGAAGAGAGAGATATAGTATCTTGCTTTTTAGAAAGCCAAGATATTAGATTGCCTCCAAGAAAGATAGTGTATCAGAGGTGGAAAAAATACCTGTAAAGGTGCCCACTACCACTCCTTGAGGCAGCGCTTGATTGCAAGAGTGCCGAATCACAGTTTTGCAAGCCAAAACTTGCTACTACACAACGATAATCACAGCAAGTTGTAAGCATCCATTCCTAATCGTAAAGCACATCATACAACCTTCATTATCAGCGAGCTAGCATTCCTCACATCATTCTCACCTTAGGTTGTAGTATTGTTCACACGATTGCCCTTCCAGTAGCTTTCACAAGTATTCCTCTTCAATTGCAATCACTGTAAAGTAAAGCACCAGTAGAGCAGGACTGAAGGAGAGAGAGAGAGAGAGAGAGAGAGAGAGAGAGAGAGAGAGAGAGAGAGAGAGAGAGAGAGAGAGAGAGAGAGAGAGAGAGAGAGAGAGAGAGAGAGAGAGAGAGAGAGAGAGAGAGAGAGAGAGAGAGAGAGAGAGAGAGAGAGAGAGAGAGAGAGAGAGCAAGAAAGTATGAGGGAAAGTGAATAGGGTTTTGTGATTTCCCTCTTTATAGAACCAGAGGACACTTAGGGGTGTACTAAGTGCAAATTGCTGCTCACCGTTAGATTGACTTTTCAAAATGTGCACAGATCTTGGCCATTGGAAAGACTAACAATTTTCCCACCATTTAAAAAAAAAACTTTTTTCTAATAAGTGGGCTTCTATCACAGTAAGACATTTTTTTCCGCCCCGACTAGTAAATAAGGTTAGTATGCGACATTTGCATTCTACAGAGGTTTGCGAAACGAATAGAGTGATATATGTACGTAATAGAGCCCATGAGAGAGAGAGAGAGAGAGAGAGAGAGAGAGAGAGAGAGAGAGAGAGAGAGAGAGAGAGAGAGAGAGAGAGAGAGAGAGAGAGAGAGAGAGAGAGAGAGAGAGAGAGAGAGAGAGAGAGAGAGAGAGAGAGAGAGAGAGAGAGAGAGAGAGAGAGAGAGAGAGAGAGAGAGAGAGAGAGAGAGAGAGAGAGAACCCACCAACCAAACCTGCAGTCAGTGAATCCCTCAAGGGGCAGCTTGCTCTCCCCTAAGAGAGAGCTAACTGCCCACCAAGGAATAGTAAATATTTGTCGGCAGATCAAAAGATAGTCCGGGAAAAGTTTCTTGCTTGAGCAGTCTATCGATGATCAAACATAACTTGTCTTTCAAAAAACCATTTCTTTGAAATGCTTCACATAAAGTCTTAACCTCTATGAGCTTCTTCGTAGGCAATTTTTCTGGCCAAGTACGAAAAAGGACGTCCAACAGTATGTAACCAGTTGCCAGAAATGTCAAGTAAACAAAGCAGAGCATTTAAAGGCAAGAGGGTTGTTGCAGCCCTTAGATATACCAGCTGGTAAATGGGAGAGTATCTCCATGGATTTTATAGTAGGTCTGCTTAAAAGCCAAAAGGAAAATGACGCTATATGGGTCACAGTTAACCTTCTGACCAAAATGGCTCATTACTATATAATCGCTCATCGATTTGCTCTTTGGATTTGACGTGCATTATCACACATGTATATACTTGGCAAGCTTCCTCTTGAATAGACTGAAAGATAGCATATTTGTCAGAATAAGTTCTCTTTACTCATGTTAATTCACGATCTGGTTTTAAATAAGAATGCTAGATAGCATTATTTTTAATGCCATCATTGTTGGGAATCAATGGCAATAAATAGACTCGAAATCGTTTTACATTGCTTTTCAAAGAAAACGTCTCTGGTAAACAGTTATGGCTTCCTCTTACGACATCTATTCAGGTCAGTGTTGCTATACTTGTGCTGGTGTATACATATATAAAGAAAACATTGACGGTGAAATAAAAAGTATAAATACTCACTACCAAAAAGAAGTAGACTGCTTGTTCAAGTTTTGATTGCTTGGAAAAAACGTATACCTCAAAAAACTTGGTTGCTTATAATGCTTCTGCAATTCTTCACGTGTGTAAAGGTTATAACTTACAATACAAGTATTGAGAATCTATGCACCCTTAAGCCACATGAAATTGTGCAAGGGATCGTCGCACTTGTAGGGATTGGAACGACATGTAGGGATTGTGCAAGGGATCACGACACTTGTAGGGATTGGAACGACATGGATTTGCCCTGATCCTATTGCAAATGCTAAGGGTAAGATACTTGGCTAAATAGAAATAAACACATGTATTGTGGTAAGTTCGTAAGACATGATCGGTATAAAAAACTAATAAAACAGGGTGGTAGCTGGCGTACTCTTGGAAAGCATGGATATGCTCAAGGGTTTTGAAAATGGTACTTTACCTATTATGGGTTCATGTGGTGGTATGACATGGATTTGTCCCTTATCTGAGTACTGATCCATGCATCCGACTATCCTTTGGTCGACATAGTATCAAACCTTTACCTTACGTGGATTCATAAGCTAACAAAGGCTTTTTTTCATGGTTTAGTCCTCAGGTTGGTTTTAGGATGCTGTTGAACTTGGTTATGGGGAGCCCCTTCTTTTCCCTAATTGTCTCATTCAACCTTTGATCTATTGTATGAAAAGAGCTGTGATGTCCAATAATTTTATAACTGAAACTGATCGTGCTACCTGAAATGTCGTTGGGCTAGAGGATAAAGTGCTCTGCATTATTGATCTCTCTGATTTTCTTTTATTGGATTAAAATTTATATGGATTATGGAAAAAATCGTATTGACCCCTTGGGAATTGTGGAAAATTTTGCTGCTGATTTAGCCAGTCTTGCTGATAAGTATGAGGATGAGGAGAGATTTTTTAGCCAAAATATCAGAAAAGTCTTTTCTTGTCTTGAAAAAAAATGATTCCTTGTCCACGCCGAACCTACTCCTTCCATCCCTGATACACCCCTTTATCCACATCCTCGGTTCACAACTTGAAATTTTTTCACAAGACATCTGTGACATCGGAGACCAATCTACCTTTGAGTTTTGTCAAGCAAAAACCTGCCAAATTTCCATGGTCCCTAGCCATACTTTGAGTTCAAATCTGCTCGCACTACTTTTAAGCTTTAAAGCTTACCCACTGTAAATTTTCTTGGACCAATACTGATTGAACTCTGGATACTACTTGCACATATGACTGAAAAAGAGGTATAAACCTGCCAACTTGCTATCCTAAACAAGAATACATCTCTTGAGACACCTATCGCCTTTGACAATATCATTCGCATGAACTTGTTTGAACCTTCTCATTGCCCTTCCGAGCAAACCTGGGCTCGAGTCCGTGGACACTTTGACACTGGTTTCAGTAGAATGAATATGCACCAAGCCAGAATCTGAAACTGGAAGAGACCCTTCTTCAAATGTAGATGTGGGAACAAGTGCAAAAATAACTCCTCTATTGTTTGGTTCGATCATGGCGTCTGGTTCATGGTGAACAATCTGAGTAAATTCCTCCCTAGGGCATCCTTCCAAAATCAGACGAACACCTTTTTCTTATGACATAAATGAGAGAAGCAATGACGATGTTTAACCTTCAGGGTGGTATGCTTAACTTTCTACACCTTAATTCAACTAAAAACATTTGTAAAAATCACATTCAAACCACGAGTGATTAAGGCCATCCTAGCATACTATGTTTGGATTGAAAGAAGACAGCCTACAAAAAGCAGTTTCATGAATTTATTGGGACAAATAGCAACATAAAAACCCAAGTCAAGTAAAGTCATACAAGAAACCCACAACTTTTACCATTGATACGAATAGATATGAAAATCAACTCATACCTCAATGTGCTATTTAGGTAGCCATTGCGTGTGAAACCCTAGTCATGAAAATAGCTTCCCATGTTCCGCATGTCGTTTGACATCTTCTATTTGTCTTGCATTCACGGACAATTGAGTCAATAGCAAGATCAAAAGCACAATGATTTTGGACAGTTGCCATAGGTCGCTGTATAAATTTCAGCTTGCCACAAACATAGGATAGTGCTTGTGAATCATAGAGAGGCCGCAAAAAACATGTGGGACAGGTCTCTGACAGATGTACAGGGCACAAATAGGTGTTGCAGGCCGCAGACAAGCTTTGTAGGCCATGTGGCCGGTCGCAGGTACAGCAGGTAGGTCACCACAGGTCTGAAACAACTCAAGCCTGCTAGAGATGTTGTCAGGTCACACCTCACTTTCCTTTTTATACGCCAACACATGATTGATGCTTCTATAGAACTCGTCGTGAACCCTTCTGCCAAACTCCTTGCCAACCTAGGAGATGCCGAAAACATCAGAGAGATTGAACGCCTCCTCAAAAGACCAAGTTTTTCTACCCTCCAAGATAAATTATTCCAAAACTCAAATAAAAGACCTGGCTCTTTCAACCTAAACAATCGAAGTTTGGTGGTTTCTGGACAGAATATGGAAAAAGAAAGAAGTTTACTGGATATAGAGGAATGGAAGGACAAGCCAGTGCTAAAGAAGACTTATCGATTAAAAGAATAAACTTATAGGGATTGACTAGCTCACAGGATGACAAGGATTTGGATAGAAGAACTCTTAATATGAATGCGGTGGATCGACTTCAGCTCAGCACGCGCAAGGACAAGGCAAAGATCTTTTTCCATTTACGCTACTGTAATAGGATGTTTGAGACCATTCATGTGAGACACTTTTACAAACGTATTTTATTACAGATCTTTGGCCTTATACACGAGTCCTTTCATGATAATGTGTTTGCTTGGTCATACTTGCCTAACATCAAAAGTGAATGGTATTTTCCATTTGATGTTTTTTGCAATTTTGATATTATTAAGAGTAAGTACCTCAAAAAATCTGTAGAAAAAAGTCTTAATCATATCACTTTGAAACATACATGCATTTACAGTGTTTCTAATGAACTATAGGATGGTTGGATCAAGCTTATGAAACTTTTACCCATTTATGCAATGATGGAAAAAGATACTATTTTAAAACATGCTGATATATGTAGACTTGCCGCTATTGAGTTCTTGAAAGAAAGAAAATGGATTCAAGGGAATACCATAACATTACAAAAAATGATTGATGCCAATAATGAACGTCAATGGCTAATCAAATGTCTATATGTCAATGGTGTTGATAAAGCACAACATAATTCATGCTTTATCTGCATTCATCTTGTCAGAAAGCTTGCAATGGAAAGGCTTGATAGTCAAGACTTTGAACCTTTTCTTGATAAATCAAACAATTTTGTTCAGTACTCTATGGAACATATAAAGGCTACCATGGGCAATGTACTTCCAAATGATTTCATTTATTCTAATGAACTTCCCTATCTTTTATGCACTTTCAAAGCTCATAAAAATTCTATCAGATGGATCACAAACGCCCACGAGTGCTATTTTTCTGGATTCGCTAAATTCCTGACATGGGTTCTTAGTATGCTGCATCCTTTCATCATGGAAGGAGTAGGCCTTAAGGCAAAAACATACAAGAGCTACCTAAATGGAGATACAACTTTACTTTGGCAATGTGACTCCTCTGTCGATTTCTATCTTATTATACCCAAGGACATTTACTGCATTAAAGCCACAAACATCTCCAAATGCTACGAAAACATACCCTTGGATGGATTGGATGGTCTTAATATTGCTATGAATAAATTGATCATGTTTGCCTTCAAGTTTACAAAAGAAAAACCCTTCATTATAAATGGATAGCAAGAGTCAAGGATTTTCAATGGACCTAGAACAAGAAAGATTCAGTAGAATTGAATGGAATTCCCATGGGTTTCTCCTGCTCACCATTATAGTGTAACTAGCAATTTATCAAAAGGTTAACAAAATTGAAGCAAACACAATTTATGAGTGATTTCAAATATTCATTTAGGTATGTTGATGACATATGCTTTATCAATAACCCCCTTATCGGAAAATTACTAGACAAAATTCCTTATCCAGAATGCCAGATGACCTTTCTGGATTTATCCTTTAGAATATCTTGATATCCATGAAAGTGAAACGACCAACAATACAATAAACTTTTTGAATATCACCATTGGCTTTGACCCTATGAATGGTGCGGTACTCCTTTCTAAATATTACAAAAGAAGAGAGTTACCTTTTTGTTGTTTACGATACATACATTTGGCCTCCAATAGACCAATTTACAATTCCTATAAGATCATTGTTTCTCAGGTTATTGCAACTATGTATTGTTGTAATAAGCAGCAAATGTTGAGAATGAAGAGACATAACAATGTTCATATCTTTCTTTTCAAAGCATGACAAAGTGAAAGCAAGAGATAAGTAATTGTGTGCTTATGTTTCCGTAACTCGTTGTCTACCAGCGATGGTGCACCAATATTCTTCCAGAAGATGATCAATATAATGTATGGCAAAGCCTTCAACGCTGTCCAGACAGCGATAGAGGTGAGAGCATTGATTACTATATGTGTCAATAGTGTATGTAATCAAATTATCAATGAGAGACAAGCTCATCGTTGTTCCAGCAAGGGCACATATGGTTTTAGAAGCCATGCAAGCTACCTTTATCCTAGCTTCTGTCCGTAGACAGCAGATGCCTCAAGCGCTATCAGCACACCACCATCACGTGTAGCATTAGCTAAAAAAGGTGGCTTATACCACATAAGACCAACCATTATGTGTATGTAAATACATCTTTTATAAAGAGCAGTAGAAGTGCGATTGAGGACCAAAGTGTTTATGCCATAAGAGTATGCAAAACTTCATCCTCAAAAATCAATCAAAGTAGTTGGTGGATCGCGATCCAGTGCCTACAATTTATCATTCTATTAGTCTGAAAATCCGAAACAAGCCATGAAACCATCAACCAATAATGAAAACAAGAATGTAATATACTGTAATGAGTGATGATGATGATCGTCTGCTCGTAGATGGGCGCTACAAGGCTTAAGCCAACATAAAGAGAGGGAGGAGGAGAAGGAGGAGGCATGGTAGCAGTTGTAGTCTCTCTTATAACCTTTGCCTTTCTCTTTCACCAACCTAACTTGTGGAAGAGGTAAGTGATCTTGTTTGTTGGATATGATAGGGCATATCCTAACCGTTGAAAATGGAGGCAAAGCCCATTGAGAAGTTTTTTGAATTTGAAAAGCAACTCTTTTTTGATGTGTTAAGATGACTTAGCATTCGCTTGGCAAAGCATAAATAACTCGACGGAATATCACTGAGTAAGATTCATGAGAGAGAGAGAGAGAGAGAGAGAGAGAGAGAGAGAGAGAGAGAGAGAGAGAGAGAGAGAGAGAGAGAGAGAGAGAGAGAGAGAGAGAGAGAGAGAGAGAGTTTAGCTCTTTCGTTTTTGAAAATATGCATGGTGTTTGAGTTGATTCCTCATATGCTAATTAGTCATCCTATTTTACTAGGGTTTTAACTTGGTATCAAAGTGGTAGGATTTTGCACAAGATTGAGGGACTATGAGATCAATTTCAAGAGATTGATGTTTTCAACTATTGAGGGGAATTTTAGAAACAATGTTTTCTGAGATTTATTCGGTTATAGTGAAAATTAGACACTATTGGAGCTTCAAAGCATTGGTTCAAGCGTAACAAGATTTTTTTAGAGCTATAAAGAGCAGTGAGTGTAGGCCATGGCAATCTGCAGGGTCTGATTCGATGCAAGGCAGAGCAAACTGAGAGGGCAAAGCACAACCATATTGTCGATGATCAAGAGCAAGGCAAGGGCAAGGGCAAGGGCAAAAATAAGTGTGAGAAAATAATTCCAAGCCTCGGGACGATGATGCTTCATTGAGCAAGGGCAACAAGAAGAGAAAATGTCTCTACTCTGGTAAGAAAGGCCATTCATAGAGCGAGTGTAAAAAATTATTTGGCGGAATCTAGTAAGGAAAAACCCAAGCAAGCTGGGCCATCTTGTCAATGAAAAAAGGGTTGAATATTTGATCATCTTCAATTCAGCATTATCATAACATCAAGAAGATCAGAGATGGTATATTGATTCTAGAGCCACTACACCCATGACAAACAATCATAACTAGTTCAGTCATTTGGAGTTGGGACAATGGAACTTCATTTTCACAAGAAAATGAAGAAGAGTGCAAGATTAGGGGAGATTGGTATAGTTTCCATTCAGCTACCTAATGAAAGTAATAGAAAAATCAATGAGTTACTCTATGTGCCAAGTCTAAGAATTTGCTTTCAGTAGGTGTGATCGTTGATCAAAAGCTAAAACTAGAATTTGTGCAAGATCGATGCTTCATGACGGATGTCAATAAAAAATAAAAGTGTGAAAATTAGTGAAGAAGGATCTAAATCAATCATAAAGTTATGGATATTGCACAAAGACCCAAATTGAATCCATAATAGTAGTTGGAGTCAACTCTAGATCTCAATTCTAGCTTATCTTGGCAAGTGCTCCACATTGGCACATAGAATTTGATCAAAACTCAGGTTTGAAGGTGCATAAACCTGTCAAGGCCTATAAAAAAACTAATTAAGCTTCAAAAAAAGCCTATTCCACATCAAATATCAAGAATGTTATGAAGCAGAACTCACCACAAAAAGACAATGTATTGGAAAACTCAAAATCTTGATTTCTACAAAAAAATTACATCAAGAATTAATAGATGTCTTTGCGTAGCTAACTTGGATCTTGATTTAAGGGTTTTTCTACAATAATTTCAAACCTAGATCAATCCTTGATATGGCCAATTAGCCCTAACTTTGACCTTCATGTGGGATAGATCCCATTACTATGCAGAAGTTGCTATTTTTAGCCCTATAGTAAAAATGGCTCACATGAAAGGATGCCTCAAGGCCTAAAACAAGGAATATACATTAAATCCACATTGTATAAGCATATATCCATGTGTTAATTCCACCTCATCATGGTAGAAGACAAAACAAGCTAGAATTGTGTAATTTTCAACACTCCTCACAATCTAGCTTGAGCTAGAAGTTAAGATAGACTTGCTAATAACTCCAAAGGTTGATTTAAAATTTATAAATGAAGAATTTTGAAGAGGTTTAGTGGGGATATCAACAACACATTCAGTTGTTGACACCTGCTCCAAACATATCTCATTTGATTTCATCTTCTTCCTTATAGAATGATATGCAATTTCGATGTGTTTGCTTCTTGCATGAAATATGGGGTTAAACGCAAGACTTTTAGTCGAGATATTATCGCACTTGATGTGCGGGATTACCTCTAATCTGATCACCTTTAGCTCCATAAGCAACTCTTGATCCAAAGAATTTCCTTGGTACTAGATCGTTAGCTCTGATACCACTCTTCTGGATATGTGCTCAACACCCTGAGGGATGGTCGAGAGTCCTATCCAAAAGAGAGACAAACAGTATCAAGATTTTAAAAAGGAGGAGGATCTAAACGAATTGTAGAATTCAGACTTAAATCTTTCTTTCTACCAGAAGAATATTTGTGTAGGTGTCTTAGACAACCATGAAGAGAGTGATACTGTTAGGTGTCAGCAACTGCCATGCACTCTTCGTTGCAGATATTCTACGTGAGTTGTTAGAGGGAGTATTAGTTATAGAGAGAGATATTATCATAAAGCATTCGACAACACAAGTGTACATAAAGAAAAATAGAGAATCTGTGTATTAATTGTTGTAATAACAATGAACAGATCACAAATCTTATGCCAAGGAATGGTTCACAGTTTTTGGTTCATACCAATATTGCACTATACGTTGTGATCCTAATATGTTGGTTACAAATTAAATTATATCTCTACTTTTTGAATTTTCTCACTTTCTCACTTTTTGAATATGTCAACGATGGGTTAATAGTCGAGCAATACCTCATTACATCTTCTTACCACAAGAAACCTATCTAGTTTTCTCGTAGAGCTACAATAGCACATTATTATACGTGTTCCCTTTGTATTAACAAGACGTCATATCATTCTTATCATACGTTGTCATACACAACCATATATGCTTATGTCTTTGTCTAAAATCCGGCAAACCCTAAATCTTGTTACCTCTTGATTATCACTATGCTTAAATAAAGTCATGTGTCAAGCATTTGATTGAAGACAAGGGTAACACATAAAATGCTTATGCGATTGCCAATTTTTTTTTTTAAGAAAATAGATGTAAAAATCGTCTATAAGAGCAATAAGGTCAAGGGCCCCCATCCTTTAGCATATGCTATCCTTATTATGAAGCAAACCATCCGCATAAAGGCCACCCATCTACATAGTTGCAGATGTGCCATCCTCAAAGATCATAATTATGCTTAATCAAGCATTCTAAATGAGTTGAAATAGAACCATCATATGAGAGGATGAGATTCTGCTCATCATAGCATGCCTCAAGCAACGTTTAATAAAAACAAAAGTGTATTCAAAAGGCAATCAAACGCACCACTGGTGGGCAGCCCTTTGCCTTTTTGGTAGCGTTCCCATATACATACATAAACCACTAAAAAACGTGTGCTATTATGCTTGAAAAAATGCGATTTACATCGCTATAGACAATCATTGTTCCATTGACAAAAAAAAAATGGCATTCATTTGAGTAGCATACCTCGAAAATCGATCGAGAGATATGCTGGGACAGCGCCCCAACAGTAGACACCTCAAATGCTTCTTTAGAAACTCAACTTCTATCTCAATCCACTATTACCATCATATATGTGAGCTACTCATATAAAAGAATCCTAGCAAGCTTAATGCTTTCTTGTATAGGTGAGCATCAAATGGATCATTATGCTAGAAAAACGATAGCATTCTTACCTTAGTTTGTTGTAAGCTCCATTGTTATTGTGTTTTTCTTCCATTTGATTTCAGAAGTCTCCACTTAGCAATCTCCAAGTCAAAATAGGTCACAGTAGCGAGAGAGAGAGAGAGAGAGAGAGAGAGAGAGAGAGAGAGAGAGAGAGAGAGAGAGAGAGAGAGAGAGAGAGAGAGAGAGAGAGAGAGAGAGAGAGAGAGAGAGAGAGAGAGAGAGAGAGAGAGAGAGAGAGAGAGAGAGAGAGAGAGAGAGAGAGAGAGAGAGAGAGAGAGTAACAAGATTTCACATAGTCCCTCTTGACAAGTCAAGACCAAACCCTTTGAACCCTTTGATTTATAGCATAACAAGTAAAAATACAACTGTATAAAGTTTAACAGTACATAGAGTACCATAAAGCGAAGCAAGTTTTAAAACACCCAGCTGTTACCTGCCACCATCCCACACAACAAAACCGCACAAGTTAGTCACGTGAGGAAGACAGGTGTCATAGCTGAGCATCAGTTGTTATCCATGTCCGAGACAAGATTCACTACTTTATCAGCTAGGTTGCATTAAAAACAAGTACATAACTTAGCAATACGTTCTGTCCTTTTAACGTAGTCATATTAGGGCAGAGGCCATACTGATCAGTAACGGAACAAAAAGAACGTATTAGTTTCACATATACATTCTACATGTAAGCAGCTATCTTTCATTACACAGATGGACAGCGACTGGGCGATGGTCACAGTGCTAGTAGGTACTAGAGCACCACCATGCTATACTAGCCCCCACAAGCCTCCCGTATCAGTTTACCGGGAGTCCAAGCACTGAACAACTTGGGAAAATCCATGCCATTCAAGTGTACCATGGTCGAGCTCTATATAATTATTTGACTTTACTTATATTAACCGGACTCTGGATGTAGAAAACAACAAAAAAAAAAATTTAACTCACGCCCATGTTACTTACTGCACATGCAGGATCAGCCTATACTGGATTTATTACTTAAAAAACCATTACACGCAAGGTTTGCAAATCATCATAACTACGTGAATAAAATCATGGTACCAAGTTAGGTCACCCACCATATTGGTGATATTCTGTAAAGCGTCATACCTGAATGAGAGTTGAAGTCATCTCTTGTGAACTATCCATCTTCAGCTGCTTAAACGAATCACCCACGTGCTAAGGCATTCACACTGAAGGTATTGGATTAAGTATAGAGTATTCTTGAAGCCTGACTAGCTACTTACTAATCAATAGATTAATTGTATAGCTTTTATTCTTCGAGAGCATTTCCCACCATATACAGATTATTAATAATGGCAATCACTATTACTCAAGAACATATTAGCATATCCAACCACCTTTTTACTACTTCATTTTCCGTAATCACAGCCATCATAATACTGGTTTATTAGAGACAGATCCCATCATCCTCTTTATCAAACCAAAAGAGCAATCGTATGTAGCAATACTACATACAGATTACAACCAATCGAGTATAGTAAGAGCATTCTTATCAACCATATTCATGCTACAGCTTATGGTAAATCCAGAAACCAACTGGAAAGACAACGGTCCATCGCATTTTTGAATGCATTACGTATTGAAAAATGCAAGCAACATTGCTCATACAAAGAGCATATGGTAGATCGATGTAGTTCAAGCGTTAATACTCAGAAAACTAGCGTTGGCCAACGGCCAGATTCGCATCAGAGAGGGCACTGACTAGCGATTAAACACTTTCCAAAAAAGTTTATAATGATATTCAACCGTTGGTTTGCTGTCCAAGGTTTTTCATAAGCCAAAAAAAGTTGAAAAAATACCTAAAAAATTGCCCACGTATGCCCGCTGGGACAGCGATTGCTTGTAGTATTATCCAATCCAAATATGCCAGTCAAACCTTGCTACTACACAACGGTAATCACAACACCCTATGAGCATTCATCCTTAGCATGCATTCTTATCAGCGAGCTACCATTCAAAACGTTCTCAACTTTGTTTGCAATACGATTGTTCTTCCAATAGCATCCACGAACGTTCTCTTCAATCACAATCACCGTATGGTAGAGCACCAGGAAAGCAAGAATGAGGGGGAGAGAGAGAGAGAGAGAGAGAGAGAGAGAGAGAGAGAGAGAGAGAGAGAGAGAGAGAGAGAGAGAGAGAGAGAGAGAGAGAGAGAGAGAGAGAGAGAGAGAGAGAGAGAGAGAGAGAGAGAGAGAGAGAGAGAGAGGGACAACATGAGGGAAAGTGAATATGGTTGTGTGAATTCCCTCTTTATAGAACCAGAGGACACTTAGGTGTACTAAGTGCAAATTGCTGCTCACTGTTAGATTGACTGTCCATAATGTGCATAGATCCTGGCCGTTGAAAGATTCACAACTTTTCCACCATTTTTTAAAAAAAAAACCGTTTCTATTAAGTGGGGTCTTTTATCATAGTAAGGCATTTTTTTGCCACCACTAGCAAATAAGGTTAGTATGCAACATTTACATTCCAAAGAGGTTTGCGAAGCGAATAAAGCGATATATGTACGTAACAGAGCCCATGAGAGAGAGAGAGAGAGAGAGAGAGAGAGAGAGAGAGAGAGAGAGAGAGAGAGAGAGAGAGAGAGAGAGAGAGAGAGAGAGAGTACATCGCCCTCCTTCTTATAGAGACCGAAGTTCACTTCAGTGCACCAAGCATTTGATAATGCCCACTGTTACGTCCATGTCCAGTATGAGGGATTTAGAATAATTCTTGACATGGGTAGCTGGTCACTCTAGTGTATAAGGTTATTAGTAATGCTTCGTCATTCCGAGCTTGGCCAGTATTGTAATTAATAATCTTATGAGGGCCCAGACCTATAATTGGACGTAGGGCACTTGCATGGTGTCTGACTATCATAATGCAAGAATAGGAGGTCAATTGCTTATTCAGAGTGCATGGAAATTCTAAGAAGAATATTCTATCCTCATGGGAGAGAATATATACAGGATCTTTATGAGTTTCTGATAGATGATGAAGATGAACCTCTAGGTGCACAGGAATTAGTGAGATACAAGAAGAGGTCTAGGCTTGCACTTCACTGTATTAAGATAAATGTAAGCAATGATCTTTTAAGGGAAGTATCATCATGTAAGAGTGCTAAAGAGGCTTGGGAATCTTTAATATCTATCTATGAGTCTAGTAACACTTCGAGGGTTCTCATGCTTAGGAATCAGATTCTACAAAGCATGAAGAGGAGTGATGAGAGTGCACAAGATTATGTGCTAAGAATCAAGTCTCTTAATATGGAGTTAGCTTCCATTGGAGAGAAGATTTAAGATAGTGAGCTTGTTCAGATTGTCCTAAATGGTCTAGGGAGTGGCTTTACAAATTTGGTCCAAAGCTTTGAAATCCAAGACACTTTGCCTACTATAGAAAAGCTACACAGTGTATTAGTAGCTGAAGAGTGTAGGATGTTGCATACCAATGCAAGAATGAATGCCATTTCTCTGCAGGATGGTGATGAGAAAGCTAATTTCTCATTCAAAAGCAAGAAGAAGACCAATGGCAAGAAGAAGCACTTCAAGGAGACCAAGGAGGAGGATGAGGCTTCAAGCTCAAAGGGCAAGATCAAAGACAAGTCCAAGTACAAATGTTTTTTCTGTGGAAAGAAAGGACATTTTGCATCAGAATGTCTCAAGAAGAAGAAGGCATAAGAGAGCAAACAAAGCAACATTGCACATCAGGAGGAAGAGGAGGATGAAGAGTCATCCTTGATGGTTTCCAACAAACCACCATCATCCAAGAGCAACACCAATGATTCTTGGTGGATTGATAGTGGGGCAAGTTCCCACATGACATATCAAAAGGACATATTCTCCACCTTACTTTCTTACAATGACTTACATAGATCAATCTATACTGCAAGTAGTCAAGAATGTAAGATAAGTGGAATAGGAACAATTCCCTTGTATGTGGGATCATCCAAAAGGATGAATCTAGATAATGTTCTTTATGTTCCTAAGTTAACCAAGAATTTGCTTAGTGTTGGCCAGTTAATGGATAGTGGCCTAGATGTACAATTTAAGCATGGAGTTTGTTCCATCCTTAGAAATGATGAATGTATAGCCAAAGGCTTTAAGCAAGGTAGATTGTTTAAGCTTGATGCTAATATTGCAGTGGAGAGTGTTAACTTGGCAAAGGTGGAGCTATCAAAGGTGGAACTGTGGCACAAAAGGTTGGGCCACCGCAACTACAAAGCCATGGAATCTATGGCTACAAAGGAGCTTGCAGTTGGACTCCCCAAGCATTTGTCAAAGTGTGGGAAGAGATGTGAAGCATGCAGCCTCTCAAAGGCTCACAAACTACCCTTCTCAAGATCTACATCAAGATCAGACTCCCCTCTTGAACTCATCCATTCGGATGTTCGTAGTTTTTCACATGAGTCTAATGGTGGTGCCAAGTACTATGTAATCTTCATTGATGACTATTCTAGACTTTGTTGGATGTACCTCTTGTCTAGCAAATCAATGGTGTTTGATTCTTTTGTAAAGTTCAAGACTTTGGTAGAAAATCAACTTAATACCAAGATTAAGGTATTAAGGAGTGATAATGGAGGTGAATATATCTCCAATAAGTTGATTGACTTTTGTGGTTCTAATGGCATAAAGAGGGAGTTGTCATGTGCATACACCCCTCAACAAAATGGAGTGAGTGAGAGAAGAAATAGATCTATTTGTGAGTGTGCTAAGGCCTTAAGGCTAGATGCTTCTCTATCCAAACCATTTTGGGGTGAAGCAATAACTTGTGCTAACTATTTGTGCAATAGATTGCCAAACCAAGCCATTGGAGGAATCACACCATTTGAAGCTCTATTTGGAGAGAAGCCCAATCTCAAAGATCTCAAAGTTTTTGGATCCACCTGCTATGTACACCAATCCTTGGATAAGAGAAGGAAGGATGATGCAACATCCATCAAAGGCATCTTTGTGGGATATGGTGAGAATAGCAAAGGTTATAGAGTCTTCAATCCCATCACTAGCAAGGTGATAGTGAGTAGGGATGTTATTTTTTATGAAGGACATGCTTGTGATTTGGATGATAATGCTACTAATCATCTTGATGCCAAGGATCATGCTAGGATAGAGGAGGAGCTTCCAAGTGAAGAAGAACTTGAGGATCCACCTCAAGATGCAAGAACTCCAAGAACTCCAAGAACTCCAAGAAGATCTACAAGGGCAAGATCTGAGCCATTGAGGCTCACCTATGATGGTCAAGGTGATCAAAGGGAAGGCTCATCATCTTTCACATCTTACACCTTTCTTACTTCAATGTTAGATGAGCCAACATGCTATGAAGATGCTTGTAAGTCTAAAAGTTGGATAGATGCTATGCAAGTTAAGTATGATGCTCTTATTGAGAATCATACTTGGGATCTTGTGGATCTTCCTCAAGGGAAGAAACCTCTTGATTGCAAGTGGGTGTTTAGATTGAAGTATAATCAAGATGGATCAATAAGCAAGCATAAAGCTAGGCTTGTTGCCAAAGGTTTTTTACAAACCAAAGGCATTGACTATGATGAGACTTTTGCTCCTGTGGCTAAGCTTGTTACTATCAGTTGATCATTAGTCTTGCTACAACCTTCAATTGGGAGCTATTCCAACTTGACTTCACAAATGCATTCCTCAATGGTTATTTGGAGGAAGAGATCTACATGAGGCAACCCGAGGGCTTCATCAAGGCAAAGCATGAAGGAAAGGTGTGTTTTTTGAAGAAGAGCCTTTATGGGCTCAAGCAAGCACCTAGAGCATGGTACTCTAGGCTAAACTCTTTTCTCATTTCCATCAATTTTGTAATGAGTGCCTATGATCCATCATTTTATATAAGTTTTCATGATGGCATGATCATTATTCTTGTTTTGTATGTAGATGACATTATCTTGAGTGGAAATGATCTAGATGGAATTAGAGATGTAAAAATTGCTTTAGCAAAAGAGTTTAAGATGGTAGATCTTGGCCTATTAAGCTTCATTCTTGAAATAGAGGTTATTAGAGGATGTGATTTTAGCTTCATTTGTCAATCTAAATATGCTACATCCATCCTAGATAGATTTGGAATGAAGAATTGTAAAGGCATTGAGACACCAATGGAGCAACATGTAAAAGCATCTATTGGTTGTGATGAAGCATCCTTTGAGGACATCACATTATATAGAAGGCTTATTGGCTCCTTGATCTATTTAACTATAACTTCTGGTAGATGTCATATCAAGATTCTAGCTTTTGCAGCTAGATTATTCTTGATTCAATATTTTGCATTTTTTGAGAAACCCTAAATTTGGTAGGATCTCTTGACTTTCAGGTTGCTGGACTTTTCAAGAGTGCATTTCAATCATAGGTGTTGGCAAAAGTTCATCATATTGTATTTAGATCTATTGTGATCAAGAAATCAAGATTCTATGTGCTAGGAATTGCTAGAAAGAAGAGAAAAAAGAGAGGATAGAATGTTCCATATCTTTGTGATTTCTTTTTTAGTTTCATTTGTTGATTTCAAGGGAGTGCTTTGTGCATTGAAACAGGTTCAAAGTGAGCAAGATGGCAACCTCAAGTGGCTACATGTTGGAAGGCAATGATAGGCTTACCTCAATCAACTATTCTACTTGGAAGGTGAGGATGAAGTCCTTATTGGAGATGAATGAGTTGATGGAGATTGTTGTAGGTGTGGAGGAGAGGCCTCAAGCACCCCAAGATCAGTTGAGGTATGATAAGGGAGCTAAAAGAGCTCTACACATGATTAAGATGAATGTTACCAATGAGCTTCTCAAGGAAGTTGGTAAGTGCATTACCTCAAAGGAGGCTTGGGATTCATTAAAGAAGCTTTATGAATCGAAGTCTACATCTAGGGTCCTAACTTTAAGAAGACAAATCTTTTCTAGTTTGCAAAAGAAGGAAGAGAGTGCTCATGTTTTTGTTTTGAGAGTTAAAGCATACAACGATGAGCTTGCATGTATTGATGAGAGCATTAATGATGTAGAACTTGTTCAAGTTGTTCTTGAAGGCTTGTTGGATGATCATGCTAATCTTGTTCAAAGGGGACCACGGGGTAGGAGGGTCTGAAGGGCTGACCTAACATAATTAAACATAACCCAAGACAATTTTTCCAAGATGATACCAGCATTTAAGAAGAAGTACGTAGATGAACCCAATAAAAGGCAACAACATCTCGTTAATTTGTCTCTGATCCAATCTAAACCAGAAATTTAACTCAAGACAGTTCTTTAATACTTAGTAACACAGACATAGACATATTTTCCATTCACTTCACCTCTCGCGAAGATAGTGACCGGCAAAAATATAGGTGGTAGAGTCCTCATTCCACGAATCCCTTTAGTGCCGAGCAATTCAAACTTGCCATTTGAATTGTAGAGTTCAGTTCCCTATTAGACCGCTGGCTTTCGCTATGACAATAAACAAGGCCCAAGGGCAGACAATGGATACAATTGGATTATTTGCTACGACCCATGTTTAATCATGGTCAGTTGTTTGCCACGACCCATGTTTAGTCATGGTTAGTTGTTTGTTGCCCTATCTAGAGTGCAAAATGCAACAAGTGTGCGAGTATTGATTAGAGATATTGGCGATCGATTTATGAATGAGGAAGGAATGAAGATTTACACAGAATATTGTGTATTCGAAAGAGCTTACAATTCGTTAGAATTAGTATATATTTTAGTTAGGATTTCGACATACATTGGTTAGGGTTATTTACGTATGTTGTGTATGGGTAAGTGTAGGGATATGGTTAAGTATTACGGTTACAATTTAGGATTAGGCTTTAGAGTTAGAGTTAGAGTTTACAGTTAGAGTTTACGGTTAGATATTATGGTTAGAGTTAGGGTCATTGGCGTGATGACGAACAATATTGCTCATATTCAAAAAAATATGGTATACAAGGAAATGTTTGAACATAGACCTGGTGAGATTTAATGTTTTGGTTATATTTAAAACATTAGTAACATTTTTTTTAATGTTGTTGTTTAGATTGGTAGTATGTTGTAAACATCAATTTGACTTACATTGTCCATGTTGTCGCAGATGTTAAATATTGTGCTACATCACAAAATATTTGTGCAAGAGTTGATAAAAATGTTTTATTTCGACAATGAAGAGTACATCTCCAATGTTGTGGCTTACTAGGAGGTGGATAGATTTTATGTAGTTTTTTTCCTTAAAAACAATCATTTCTAGATGTAGAGTTGTTGATTAGTAATGTGAGTTGTGCTTATAAGAACATCAGTTCTGGCAAAATTAATGCTTTGGAGTTATGTGATTTATCAATTGATTTGTTGTCCATGTATTAAAAATTTATAATATGAATTTGTTGTTGCGTTATTGGTGAAATTCAATTCATGTACAAACTTTGCTTTTTGTGCTAAAATTATGCATTTACACACGTACATGCATACACACACGCTCATATATGCATACATAAGAATACATATACACATACATGTACAAACACACATACATACACGGAGGACATCTCATACAGACATACATACATATACATGTACACACATACAAACATACATACGCATACATACACCCACCTACATACATGGGCATAGGTGCACCACACATACACACATTTATATAAACACACATACATAGATGCACACATACGTACAAATCCACACATAACCACATATGTCCATCTTCCCTGACATCTTCGACATACGCATTCACATACACATACGTACATTGCATATGAACACATACACATACGATATGTATATCAAAGTTAATAGAGATTCAGTTATTTTATGATTGCTCTATTGTGATGACATGGTTTTCACTCTAAAAGTGAAATAGAATTTGATAGGATATAAAAATCAAAATGTTATCTTTGCTTTTGTAATCTAATTATGCAAAATTTTAATACGAGGTATTAGTGCAAGGAAAATTTTGTGGGTAAAGCTTGACAACTAGAGTTTTTAACATTGATATTGGAAGATCACCAATGGATCTAACATGCATTTCAAGCTCAAATTAGAAAAAAAGAGCACAAAGATGATTGTTTTATCACCTACCTACTCTTGATCAAATCTGCGTTGTATAAAATTGATCATTGTTGCAACGTCATTTTTTATGATGTTCATGATTTATGCGATGTACTTATTGTGTAAAGGGACAAAGCCAAGTATGAACTTTGTCAAATATTGAATCTTGGAGGTTCTCACTACTTGATAATAGAAGAAATCATGTTATTTGGTTCCTATGGCAAAAGAGTGGTATAACTTCTACGCATAGGAAGTTTTTAATTGACATTTGTAAATTTAATATAATTGATAGTGAAGCATTCTATATGAATCTAATCTCTATATCAATTGGGATACTTTCTTAATTCTCTTGGAATTCATAAGAATAAAAAAAAGAGGACAACTCTTACTAAAAAAAATGCTTAAGAAAAAATCTAATTTCAATTTGAAGAAAAATATAAAAATATGCAAATACCCACTTGGAGGCCAAATTGGATTATATTCAAGGGTCAAAATGTGAGACCGCATCAATGGAAATCATGTGAAGGGTACCTGAGTTCATCCAAATGACATTATTATATTGTTTTATGTACATTCACAAGACTACTTGATAATTGTCAAGATAGTTCTATAACCAAAATATAGTACATAAATGAAATGTATGTCCTATCATGGATGTAAGATTTATCATGTACTTAAATCAAATTTTCAATCTTATATAACTCATCTCTATATTTGACAACATTGGAAACAAGATCATGGATTTCTAGTTTGCTAGTTTTGCATTTACAAGTTTCATAGTTAAAAATGGTTGGATCTTGACACTTTTAAAAAGTCCCAAGTGTTGAAACTTTAGTAGATCTCACACACTACAAAAGTGTCAAAATATACTAATGAAAGGACTTAGCAAAGAGATATTTGAAAAATTAGACTCTTAATGGGAGTTACATAAAATAAACTTGTCATCAAGAAAGAGATCTGAAGTCATAATGACAATTTATTTTTCACAAGTTTTTCTGATTGATGTTTATTGAACTTGGACCCATTGCCCCCCCCCCTTAGTGCTAACTTCATTAATTACCGACTCTCCATACTGTATGTATCGGTAGGTAAGTAAGTAACACTCTCTCTCTCTCTCTCTCTCTCTCTCTCTCTCTCTCTCTCTCTCTCTCTCTCTCTCTCTCTATTTACATAAACCTGCAGAAGAAGATCAACGTCAAAGCAGTTCTACAACATCCAACCAAATCTTATACTAAGAAACAAAAGAATTTCGTAAGGATTTTGCTCGGCATCTGGACTTTTTTTTACATCAAAATAGATCTCATCTAAATTCTACAACACCCAACTACCAACTACTCCTGAAACTATTCACAAACTCGCAATAATTTTTTTTCCACCCCAGCACACCTTTAAGATGAAAACTTATCACTAACCATGAATATCTATCATCTGATGGTAATCAAGACAATGTGACATGACTATATGGCATTCATCATTATCAGAAAGTTCCAATCTAGTAAAAAATGCACCTGCAATTCATGGTTAGATATTTGAGACAATTCTTCTAAACAAAATTTAATAGTGACAAGCTTCTTGCAGCATTCTTCTAGTGCTACTTGTTTACAAGATTCGACCAGCACCTCGGTCTTTCAGCCAGGAGTATAAGGGGTTGTAGGACCAGAAGCTTCACTTTTAGCAATCTGCCAAGACAATAAGCAGTAAAATAATCACACCAGATGCACAACTAACATAAGCGCATGGAGAGGAAGTACCTTCTGCTATTAAAGTGAAAGAAATTTCTACAGGTTCTGTGATGCTTTTCTTAAGCATTTAACTGTTTTCATTTAGGATCAGAAAGTACACAAGGAGCTTCATAAAAGTGGTCAACTCACAACTTGCACGCGATCAAGTGCATTGAGTAGTGGAAGCTGATATATGCTATACAGCTGTCCCTGTCAAGATATATGCTAGAAAAATCTAGCACATAACTCACCATCCAAGATAGATTGACAATTACAAACACTTGAAAAAATACAAGAACTTTACTGAGTACAAAAGACAATATGCAGTATATCTCTCTGTATGAGCATGTGTGCACACATGTGTGTGTGTGTGTGTGTGAGAGAGAGAGAGAGAGAGAGAGAGAGAGAGAGAGAGAGAGAGAGAGAGAGAGAGAGAGAGAGAGAGAGAGATCTGATAATGCCTGGTAAGTTACCCAAAGGTACATAAGACTAACAAGTACATTTCCAAATATGTATGTAGATATGGGAGCGTAGAACATCTATAAAAGAGTCTAACTCAGTAAAATAAGATCTCTACTATATTAGCAACAGGCAAAAGTATGCAACAAAAAGCATCAAGTACAGTTGCAAACAAAATGTCAAACCGACTCATAAGAGTCCAGTTACAACTCCGAAGTATGATGAAATGCTGACAACCAGGGCTGGAGGGTAACTGAGTGACATGAAGAATGTACTTGTTGACACCAAGGGTGATGTATAGTTCATATATGCTTAGAGGCAGCCCTGTGCAAAGTCCTCCGACGCTGATCTCGATGTCTGAAGGGAATGATAGTCTCCCTCTGAGTTTGACTCACAATCTCACATTCTAGAAGAAGGATGATATGCAGTTGTGACGTGGTGGAATCCCTCCATGTATCATGTCTCAAGCAAACCATCTAATGTAGCATCAGCGATACACATCTCTGATCTTCGTGACCAATGAACACAAAGTGACAGGCTGGTCACGAAATAAGCAGTAATATCAACCTATGATCTCATAGTATAATGGGCATTGAAAGATAAAGTGCTCTTCAACCTTCACATCATCCATAGAGCATAGCTCACATAGCCTGCGTTCACAAAGAGTCCCACAAAACCTACCAAGTCTCAACCTGAAGGTGATCTGATAATTACCCTCAACTGACCCAATGTATATTGTAGACTATGTGACATCTCAAAATCCAAATATGGCGCACATGTCAAAACTCCGTATGGACTCCTCTCCAAGAAATGTAACCTGTAGAACTCCAGGTTGACCACCAACTGCTCCGACCAAAATCGTCGAGTATATGCTAAGTTTATATATTGCCTTATGTATGAGTGTGTGTGCCATCAGGAAGGTGAGATATAGAGATACCATACGAGTTTAAGAGGCGTGTGGCATGAGAATACCAAGACCAGTGGTGACATTGCTTATGAAGACTCCGAGACGAAGTAATGGCTATATCTGAGAGAGGATCCCCAACAATCTATATCCCACGAGCATTATGTCCTATGTATACAATTATGAGAGGACCCATGAAATTATTATGGAATTGTTACTAGACCTAGACCACACATGGGTGTCACTGACCAGGAAGGAGTTCGAACTATAGAATGCAGAGAGGCTCTTCTATTTAATAATTCAATTTGGCCTTGACATGCTCATAGAATTCGATCTCTCAATAAAATAACAAGGCCCAACTTGGGCATAAATACTAATGACCTAGTGAAACATAAAGACAAGGCATTATTCTTCTAACACTCCCCTTCACAGGCAATTTGTTATCTATCACTCTGAGTAGATTTCTGAAATTCTTACGTTTCTCTACTGCACGATTTTGCAGAAGAAATCAGCAACCTGGTCACCAGTATCACAATATACCAGCTCAGCTCCTTCACTATGCAACTTGTCTATTAAAAACGTTTTATCCGTCATTCTTGGGATTTACGGTGTTCTTTCAAAAATTTATCAAGATTCATTCACAGATTGCCACCCCACTTAATCAAGTTCTAAGGGGATGAAAAGTCGAAAAGGTAGGCCCAGTCCTCCGATAAAATGGAACAAAAAGTTAGTTGAGAGTAGACTTTCCGAATTACCAAGTGATATAGTGAGAGATTACAATCCGAAGTTCATCGGTCACTTTTGGTCGGCCGTATTTGCCAAGCTAGAAACATCATTGAGCTTTAGTTCTTCAAATCATCAAAATGGACGTTCAGAACTAATCAAACGATGGAACAAATGCTGCAAGAGTATGTTTCTCGATTTATGCTTATGTATGGATACCACCCTAGATCACCCATTTCTATAGAAGGGTATAAGTATACCCATAGGCATCCCTTGGAGGAGGAGCTTGATCTTGTGTGGTAGCTACATGCTGCTAGTGTAATTTCTTTCCCTTTGAGTCTTTGTTGGTCCATAGCTTCGAGGCTAGATCCGCTTGATCTAGACTAGTTGGGTGGATTTGAGCCACCATCTGTTCCCACTATTTCTCTTGTTTTGGCATCCTAGTTTTGATCATTCGAGGAGGTCTTGAAAGTATTAGTTGTTTGTTTTCTGGGGACATTTATACGTTCCTTTCGTTTCTATCATATATGAGATGTACTTATTTTGTCTTATGTGGCTGTTGGCAATCAAAAGACATTAATAAAGCTTTCATTCTTTCTAAGACATTAATAAAGCTTTCATTCTTTCTTTCTTTCTCTTTTATTCATTATCCAACAACAGAATTCCAATTTCACTCTTGCATCGACTCAATCCACCTAACTTGGTGACCATCAACTCTACAGTTTTGCACCCTACAAGCATTGCCAGTACACCTCTAGTGGATGTATGCTCACATAGAATCCTTTCTTCTATGTAGCATACTTTTGCTAAACACGAGTAAGCTTCTTGCTTTCATAGACAACTACCCTCCCTCATGTTTAAATATTGGCCTTATGATAACGTCAACTAAATCCATCAATTGCATCCATCTCTAGGGTTGACTGCCTTCCAAAACCTTGTTGTACCACAATAATACTATATTGGCTAGTCCATCAAGGGAAGATACTTAGCATTAATGTTTGATGGATATACAATGGAAATTGCACAATCCGAGATACATCTTGAGCTAACTTATCTCTATAGGTCTCAGCCATGGATAGTCCAGTTTGGTTGGCTCCACAATAACACCCTCTACTGCCACAAAGTGATCAAAGTAGCTATGCGAGTCTTACAAAACCTTTGTTCGATGGAACCCTTATTGCTATATAGAATATCATCCTATGATACCATCAATTCAGCCTGAAGATGCTCTTCAAACTTCGCCAACGCCACACACAAATGCAATCCATGAGATCCATTTTGAACCATGCCATCCTTGACTTGACTGAGAGGTGGGATGAAGAGTGGATAGCTAGGTAACCTAACTTCAGGTGCTCCTCTATCTTTCTTTTACAACAACACACTAAGGTTTGGATTGCTAACTCGATAGGATCCTACCCGATGCACTTATGAAAATGAAACTAAGGACTCATCACCCTGAGCTGAGCATCTTGGCTTCGAGTCTCTAGCATCCCAAACTTCTAGCACTCAAGCCTCACCCTCGTACTAAGCATATGAACCAGATTTGTCTATGCATCACTTTTACCCTCTTGGTAGAGATCTCTTAGTGAGACCATCCACCCCTATGTACGATTAGAGTAGGGCCTGCCCACAGCAATCTATGAATTAACCTCGGGTTCTAAATTTTGATGCAAAGTCCATCAGTTACAAACAATCTTCTTCACCTCTTGACTTCCTCTCCTAGTCTCATCCTCTAAGGAGGCCTACATGCTAGTCTAGCCTTGCAATGAGCATAATTTATGCTCGATGTTCCAACTAGGTATTGGAACCAAATTAGAGTTCACTAAGTCACGAGTGCACATTACAATGTTGAATGGACATAATTCAAACAACTAAATTCCATGTTCCAACTTCCACTTAACATTGTAATTTATGGTAAATCCATGATCCATCATCAAACATTCATCACACAATACACCGAGTAAACATTTGAATACAAATTAAAACATTGGAAGGTAAAATCAAAGAACCGTTGATGATTAAAACAATCAAAGAACCGTTCAAAATCAGAAAAAGCGGTTTTTTGTTTTCAGGGCCTGATTCTTTACGATTAGAATCTGACCTGAGCGATTCATTGGCAAATCAAGATTCGTTCACCAACAAATCGCGGTTCTTGGAAACGATATAGCCAAGAGCCAATGTCATTAAGGGCACGGGCACAGATCCTTAACGGTAACTAAGACATATCCTTACCAGCCTGTACTGCCCTTAACCCAAGACCGGTTCAATTATGTTCAATCGGGACATAACAGTAGCCACTTGAAATATTTGTTAAAATTGAACATAGGACTTGCAAGTTACCTATATGAGATTCGATACTATTACACAAGTTTCGAAAATACCTGCAGCTCATTGCAAGGACCTATTTCAGGCTGGTACAGATCTGCAGATTGCTGAGAAAAAATGACACTAGGCAAAATAGAACGTTACACTAGACCACCTAACAAAAGAGCTTCTCCTGAGCATCAAAACAATCCAGGAACAAAGATCTCACAAGAAAAATGAATTATCCTTGTTTCTCCATGCCAGAAGCAGACTACAATTTCATGAAACGAGGACACATTCAACCCGCAACTAGGGCTTTTGCCCATACCTAGAGGAACTTCTCACCGCAAACCATCCAAAATAGATAGGCAATTGGACACACTTGCAAAAAATACAAGAACTTTATTTGAATGAAAAAGACAATACACAACATACTTAGAGGGAGAAAGAAGCACAACCGGCAATGTACTGTTCCATTCATACTGGGTCCAATTTATCCAATTTCTGAGTTGTAGGACCCACATAGTTTTATGGAATTATCATTAGACAGCACATAGGTTTCACTGACTAGGAAATAGCTTGAGCCATAAAATAGGAAGTAGTTCAAGTTAAAGTGGGGGTCCTTCTGATTAATAATTCACTTGCACTCAAAAGTCACGTTTTTAACAACAACCAGGTTCAACTTGGGGACGAATACTCGTGACTCACTGTAGTATAGATATTACAACATAAAATAACAGGTTTCCATTGTCAAAATGCATCAATCATAGCAATTTTTTCACTACACAAAGCTCACATTACCTAGAACAACATAAGTAACAGCAACAAATGAAAAGAAACCAAAGATGACACTAAGTTTGCTTTTTTATAAAATCTAGATCATAGCAATACATTATATGTGAACAACCAAAACTCTCTAAGCTGCTCAACTCCTGAAGGCCGGTGTGTGGAATGATCCTCCCAACCATAGGTACCCCCCCTCTTGAGTCCACTACCTGCTATTCCTGTCAACATACACGAGGTACCCCCCCAATGGTTGATCAGGCCACCTGGCGTACACACTGCATGCGACCTGTGAATAATGAATGACTCATGGGATACCACACCCATGCCCCGTCATTACCGATGACACCAACTGGTCATCCCGACTGCTTGCCGTCTAGCACTAATAGCTAGGGCCCCGACGGTTACGCGACCGCATCTCTGACAGCTTGTCAGACGGTCTCACCGGTTCACGGGATTTTGTGATACATCGGTTCCCACTTGGAAGCGATGCCCTTCCCGGTCACTGACCCTTGCCAACTTGGCCTCAGGCCCTCTGAGTGACCGGTCATGCCGAGGTCATGTCAAAACTAGATTGAGTCGTAACAATCCTTCCCTCTTTTGGCAAGTCATCGGTCCTCGATGACAAATCCTGGGTAAGACTTCTGCAAACGTTGTTGTGTCTCCCAGGTAGCATCAGACAATGGATGCCCTTTCCAAGCCACTAGATACTCTCGGAGAAGACGATTCCTCAATCGTCGCTCTCTCCGATCTAGGACTCTGTCTGGCCCATAATCTGTAGTGTCTTTCTCCTCTAGAGAAACTAGACCTTCTACCAGATTATCACCATCGTGCAAACATCGCTTGAGTTTGCTAACATGAAACACTGGATGCACCTTGCATCCCACAGGTAGCTGTAGCTTATAAGCCACACCACTAACCTTCTTGATAATCAACCATGGTCCACAAAACCTAGGAGATATCCTGGCAGACCTTCCTGTGCGTAGCACCTTCGACTTCGGAGGGACTAGTAAACATACCCAATCTCCTACCTCAAATTCCCTATAGGTACGGTTCTCACGAGCATAACTCTCTGCCCTAGCCATAGCCCTGGACAAGTTATCCCGTGCCATCTCTAGCCTCTGCTGCATCTGAGTCAAAAACTCTGCGGCGCTAGGAACTTTTTGTGGAATGCCTATGGTAGCAGGACTCAATGGCCTAAAACCATAATTGAGCTCAAATGGACTCAATCCCGTGGACGCATGTCTCTTATCATTATACGCAAACTCCAATAGTGGTAAATGCTTTACCTTTGCGTACCACTTACATATGCTCTAAGCATATCCTCTAAGATCTCTCCGTCTGGCCATCCGTCTGAGGATGCTCAGTACTACTCATCCGCAACTGTGTTCCCAGCTTGGCAAACACCTCAATCCAAAAATTTCCCGTAAACTTGGGATCCCTGTCAGAGACAATGGACCTGGGAAGACCATGTAACCTAACTACGTTCTGGATAAACAACTCAGCAACTTGCGGAGCTGTGACCTTCGTGGTAGTTGCGATCAGTGTTGTGTCGAATCGCAATTCGTTGAAAGAACCGCGATTCGAAAGTCCTTTTCGAAAAGGTCCAGTTCGAACCGTTTTTGACTGTTCGAACCGTTTTTGCACCTGCACTGCCTTCAGTGCAGAGAGGTTTGTATTATGCATTATCTCTTATCACGATTGATGAGTGTTTATGTAATATGTAGTATGTAGTAATAAGTATGCACCATGTGACATGTATGATGTATGATTTTCAAATTTTATAGGGTTGAACAAATAAGAGAAAAGTGGCAAGCCAGGTGGGAGTGGTTCCATCAGCCTCTACACGCTATGGCTTGCATTCTTCATCCTCTATGGAGGAATGAAGATCAGTTCCATGATGCAGAGCTCCGACAGGGATGGCGCACATACATTGAGAGGGTCTATCCTGATCCTGTCATGCAGGATTCACTCATGGATGATCTCAATGTCTTCAGGTATAAGTCCTTAGTCATGACAATTCTCTAACATTTGTTATTTTTTCAAGTCCTTTGTCTTTCTTGAATCCCAATGAAGTGAGTGGCCACATTGTCACACTCGGCACTCACTCATGAATGATCTTCAATGTGCATTGTCACAACTCACGTGTGCACTATACAGGCATGAGGCTCTTGAGTTTGGGTGTCCAGGAGCGCGGCTCAGAGAAGGACAACTGCGCCCTGTTTCATGGTAAGACAAGTATGGGGGTGATTGTCCTCAATTACATAAGCTCACCATACGCATTCTCTCACAGGATTGCACATCGAGTGCATGTGAGAGGAATCGGAGTTTGTTCTCTCTGATTCATACGAAGAGGAAGAACAGGCTTAGTGTTGCACAATTAGACAGGTTGGTGTATGTGCACTCCAATCTGCGGCTTCTGAAGAAGATGAAGGGGGCGAGGGAGCCTACGCAGGTAAATTGTAATTTGATAGTTGCAATTGTGTTTGAACATTGAAATTTGAATCCTTAGTGACATTCTAAATGTGTTGTTCTACTGTCTACTATTGCAGGTAAATCCAAATGACATTGATGTGACAAAGGTTCCAGACCTACCACCAAGGTCACAGGAGGTAGAGGACGTGTATGCACTACTCCATGATGACGCCATGCAGTTTGCAGGTGAATTTCAAGTTCCAATTTCAAGCTTTGAAATTTGAATTAGCCCTTGAGCCTTGAGGCTTGGGCCCTTGCAAGTTGGTCCTTGCCACTTGGAAGTTTGAACTTTAAACTCCATCCCATGTTCTAAGTAGTAAGTTCCAGCTTTAGAAATTAGAATTGAAACTTGTGATTGTGAATTGTAACCCTTTGCCAATCTCTGCGTGCAGGACCTACCACTCGGGTTGCTGCACGTCGCAGGACCGGGGAGAGGCTTCCAGTTCTCGAGCCCACGAGGACGAGGAGCCACTAGAAGACGAAGACAACGCAGAGACATCGGAAGATGAAGCCGACAGCGAGGATTCCTCAGAGGATGAGAGTGATCCATCTGATGATGCTGATAGCATTGATGAGGATCCTGCTCCTGAGCCTGCACGTACGAGGTCACAGCTTCCACGGGTGACTAGGAGGAGGCTACGTTAGGCTTTAGTGACTAGTCTACCTTAGGGGGACTCAGGAGACTGGCCCATTTGTATTTACTATTTAGTATTTAGTATTCTGATTAGTTTATAGAAATTAGGAGTTGAATTTGAACTTTGAAAATTTGAGATTATAAACTTGAGCAGCGTTATTACCATTTGGCATTTATGGATGAGTTAAAACTACATATATGATTCAAGACTCAGGTAACAAGTTTACGAATGTTTCAATTATCAATGTTGAATGTTGAATGGGATTTGTACTCACAGACTACGGCAAGATGTAAGTTGTAACTCGAGAGATGATATTTAGAAGTTAGTACTTACTACTTAGTATTGTAACTTGTTACTTGTAAGTTGTAAGCTATTAGAAGTTAGAACTTAGTACTATAATCTATTACTTGTTAAAAGTTACACAATGCACATTGTATACATTGTCATTTTCGTGAAATTTGAATCATTGAACATTTGCTAATTTACCACTAACCATGCACATGGTACATTGGAATATGACATATGTAATATGTATGATGTGAGTCGTGACAATACTGTTTTTAAAAAAAACCCTAAAACCGATTCGCCGGTTCGAACCTGGAGACGCCGATTCTTTCCCGATTCAAACTCGATTCAAACACGGTTCGAAAAGGCAATTCGAAAGGTACCCTCAAACATTGGTTGCGATGAAGTGAGCCATCTTAGAGAACCTGTCTACCACTACCATAATGGAATTAAATCCCTTATGCTTCTTGGGTAGACCGACAATAAAGTCCATAGAGATGCTTTCCCACCTTCCTGTAGGTATCTCTAAAGGTTGGAGCAAGCTCGGAGGAATTACTCTCTTGGCCTTGTTCACTTGACAAGCCGTGCAATGCTAGACGTACTCCCTGACGTCTCGCTGCAATCGTGGCCAGAAATAATGTCGTCTGACTAACTCAGTAGTCCTATCAATACCCAGGTGCCCTGCGCAGGGACTATCATGGCATTCATGACGATCCTACAACGTAGGTCCTTCAAGTCTGGCACGAAAACTTTTCCATTTCTCAATAACATACCTTCCTTCACGGTGTATGTTAAATATGTTCCAGTGTGTGTCTCTACGGGAGCGACAGCCTCGGCTGACTCTTCCGCATGATCAAAAACCTGTCGCGCCTCAGGCCACAAACGTTGACAATGTGGATCATCCTGCTGAGCCTTCTTGATCTCCTCCATGAGATCACTGTCAACTACAGTAAAGCTCATCTGATGCAGTATCCGAGATAGTGCATCGGCGACCACGTTTTCCTTCCCTCTTCGCGTCTATCACACACTTGAAATGTAACCTTCTCAGATTTATCAATAAACTGGGGTTATCCTCAAACTGACTCTGATTACCTTCTGGGTTTCAGTGTTCGGTAAGAGCGCCCGTTGTTAATTTGGCACATAGCTGAGGGTCGTATCCCGGGACGCCAGCGGCATGCCGTCGGGACCATTCGGTCCGTGGCGCCAGCGGTATGCCGTCGGGACCATTTGGTGCAGGAACTGGTTGTCTCCATATCTGCCGCGGCTTGCAATTCTGAGTGTTCCTTGCACGAACGTGAATGGGTTAAGCTCTTGGGGAACGGGCTCTAACCTGTCGGCTGAGTTGGATGGCTTGCTTGGGTGGAAGGTACCTGCTTATGGCTCAAGCGACTTTCCAAATGAAATTCCCGCATCAGCTCAGCCCACCGAGCTTGGCGGCCTCTCAAATATGGCTGAGTGCAAAAATACTTCAAAGTATGATGGTCAGTATACTCGTAAAATTCTGCTCTTTTTTCTTAACCAATAAAATAGGGGAGGCGAAAGGTGAGAAACTAGGACGGATATACCCCAGGTTGAGATATTCCTCCAACATCTTTCTGACTTCTTCTTCTTTCAAACTCATCCTGTAAGGAGGTCTACATGCCGGACTTGCCCCTAGAATGAGCTCAATACGATGCTCCACATTCCGTCTAGGCGGCAATCCCTCTGGCATGTGGTCAATTAATAAATGTTTAAACTCAGCTCGGATGGATCGCTCTAGCTGACTAGCTGGATCACATCGTTGCTGCTGTATCAAATTAGCATTAACCAAAGTTATTAAATTAGATGACGTTGCGAGTGGGTTTATTTGCAAACAACTAAAACTGGAATCAACATTCACATTTGCAAGATAACACAACCACACATACTGCAACTCCATTTTCTTTATTTGCATCAAGGTAACAAGAGGACCTTCAACAGTAGGTCGCTCCCCCTTCAGAACATGAGACAAACCCTCATGCCTGAACTTATATACATGAGTCTTAAAATCTATAGCGGGCTAGTTACTCGCATGCCACCGCTTACCATCAAACTTAGCTAATTTGGTGATCTCAAAGTCTAACTTCTCAACATAGGTCTGAATGGACAACAATGCCTGAGAGACTCTCCTATCCAAAACCTATGTTCCCTTACCATCTGGCATCTCAACTGTATACCGGTAATCCGAAGGAACAGTAGCCAAGTGCAACTTCTTCACCACACGAGAGTTGATAATATTATGGGAAGAGCCGGTGTCAAATAGGACAAGCACATCATGACCTTCCAGCTTCCCTCTCATCCGTATCAGTTCACTATCTGGAAATTGACAGGCCTCTCGCGCCTTGGTGGAAAGAAAACAAACTAGTGCCTCTGGAACAAGCTTCCGCACCGAAATAGTCATGACACATCTAGCGTCATCATCATCACTGACCAACAGATCATCCAGGATAGATTCATCCTTGCCCTCCTCTTGACGCTGCTGTAAAACATGGAGCTTCTTGCCTGTGCGTCGAGGACAATCTTTGAACAAATGTTTGCCAAGGCAGAAGAAACACGAGCCTTCCTTCTTGGCCTTATCCTTTTGCTCAGGAGTAAGTGGTGACTTGTCGTAAGCACGACGAGCCATAGTAGATGCCGATTTTCGCTTCAAAGTCTGCTGCATCTGGATAGGATCCTTCTGAGAGAATTCCCTCTGACCAGCTTGGCCGGACTTCCGCGAACCCATCTACTGGGGCACACTTGCCACTCCAGATTCAGCCTTGTTGCGAACATTGCCTTCAAAGTTGAGGGCCGTAGCAACTACCTCTTCCAAGGTTTTGCATCCTTCATTAAGAACTGAAGGCCTCAACTCTGCACGAAGACCAAATATGAACTTGTGGACTACCAGCCACTCGGGAATCTCCTCTGGTATCTTGATCAGCATCTCTCTATACTGATCAGCATATTCCTGCACCATGTGATGCCTCTGATGCAGGAACCAGGCATCCGTCGCACGCACATGCTCATGTGGAGGAATGAACTGCGCCCGAAAACAGCGCTTGAAGTCAACCCAGGTGAATGGGGCTCGTTGTGATTTCAGCAACTTGCGCCACCACCTGTCAGCAAAGTCAGTAAAATGGTAAGCTACCTTACGGACACGCCAGCCTTCATCGGTGGGTGCCCATTTCAAATCAAAGTACTCTTCCCACTTGTGCAATCACTGATCTACAACATCAGTAGTCCTCTGGGAAGGTACCAGCATATTTTGTGGGCTTTATATCTTTATCAGGAGGAAAATCAATGATCATTTGTGTATCAGAAGAAGGATAACGAGTGGGCAGCTGAGAAGGATACAAAGGCGGAGGCTGAGAAGAAGATGAGGGAAAGCCCCCGGCAAGCGACGATATCATCGTATGCATCTCTGTCATATACTGCTCCAACACATCCATACGTTCTTGTATGGGAGGAGGATCAGTGACAGGTGCACTAGGTAATCAGCTGCCAGGACTAGGTGAAGGAGTTTCCATGGCTTCAACTGGGCTTGAGGGGATGTCCACTTTGTCTTCAGCCATGGTATAAGAATTACTCAGGAAATGTGACATGTGGAAATTTTCAACTTATTCACAATTTAGAACTGAAAGAGGAAAAGCAACTGGAAGGTAACAAAACTCTGGGAAAAAAACACAAAGCCAGGGACAGGTAGCACTTCCCTTGCGTCCTACACTGGTACAAAAGTCGGTAAAAAACTTTTTTGGGCACCAAATCAGCTTGAAAAGTCGAAAAATCAGGAAAAAAGCGGGCTGTTTGACGTCGAATTTCTTCCAAACGGCAAAAGCTTTTCACAAACCGTCAATTGCCAGTAGGTCGCCCTCCTACGAGGCCCAATCTACACCCTTAACAGCAGAAACTGGAGGAAAGTCGGAGAAGTTATGCCCAATCCAAAATTCTGACCTGTTTTTTGCTTGAAAACCAACTTTTTGGTGAAACAGAGGCAAATCTGCTCCAAAACCGGCGTATGATGGCTTTATAGGATCGCTATGGATGCTAGAAACATGCTCCCAAAATCTGAGAAGGTTCCGGAGAGTTATGAGCGAAAAACCTTAAAAAAAAATGCGCTGGCCCTCCAAAAACTTAAAAACTTTCTGAAATCTGAGATCTGTAGCGTGAATCCCCGCTGATCTACAGGACTGCCCACTAGATATTATCTGAGACAGAACTCCCTCAAATCTGAGCACTATAGACCAAGTTATGATGAAAAAACCAAGCTTTTTCTCAGTTTCTCTCTCTAGAACGGGCTGTTCTCTCTCTAGAACGAGCTAGAAAAGGCTCTGATACCAATTGTGAACAACCAAAACTCTCTAAGCTGCTCAACTCCTGAAGGCCGGTGTGTGGAATGATCCTCCCAACCATAGGTACCCCCCCTCTTGAATCCACTACCTGCTATTCCTGTCAACATACACGAGGTACCCCCCCAGTGGTTGATCAGGCCACCTGGCGTACACACTGCATGCGACCTGTGAATAGTGAGTGACTCACGGGATACCACCCACGTTATGTCCATGACCAGTACATAGGATACAGTATACTCCTAGTCTTGGGTATAGGGGGTACTCCAGTGAAACAAGTTGTTAGTTATGCCACGTCATACTGGACGTGACCCGAAAGTAACTAATATCCTTGTGAGGCCCAAAACACACTAAATGGAGTTTAGACAAGGTATGAGACAGTGTATGCATGTGTAGAGTTATCAATAGCAATTCTATGAATAGTTGGTCCATGCTTAGGACTCTATTCCAGGTGAATCTATGACTTAGGGCTATGCATGGCTGAGTGCCCAGGATGCTTTTGGCTCTATATATTGGGTCCAAACTCGCCCTACTCCTCATCATCATGGTTTTGGATTCATTGCCAGGCTCTCACTCTACATTCATGCTTCTTGTTCCTTGGCTTGGGGGTGAGGCTTCTAGAGATTGATTGGATGCTTCTACTTGGTTGGGTGGTTTATCCATATATGAGGCTTCTAGAGATTGATTGGATGCTTCTACTTGGTTGGGTGGTTTATCCATATATGAGGCTTCTAGAGATTGATTGGATGCTTCTACTTGGTTGGGTGGTTTATCCATATATATGGATAAACCAACCAACCAAGTAGAAGCATCCAATCAATCTCTAGAAGCCTCACCCCCAGGCCACGGAACAAGAAGCATGAATGTAGAGTGAGAGCCTGGCAATGAATCCAAAACCATGATGATGAGGAGTAGGGCGAGTTTGGACCCAATATATAGAGCCAAAAGCATCCTGGGCACTCAGCCATGCATAGCCCTAAGTCATAGATTCACCTGGAATAGAGTCCTAAGCATGGACCAACTATTCATAGAATTGCTATTGATAACTCTACAAATGCATACATTGTCTCATACCTTGTCTAAACTCCATTTAGTGTGTTCGGGGCCTCACAAGGATATTAGTTACTTTCGGGTCACGTCCAGTATGACGTGGCATAACTAACAGCTTGTTTCACTGGAGTAACCCCTATACCCAAGACTAGGAGTATACTGTATCCTATGTACTGGTCATGGACATAACATTCTTCCCTCCTTAAACTGTTTCTATCCTTAGAAACTAAAATTCGGGAAATTCTTCTTTATGTTATCAACTCTCCCCCACGAATCATCATCCTCGGTACAATCCTTCCACCGAATTAAGCACTCAGAGATAGAATGATTTCTCAATTGTTTATCTCTGGTCCTGAGCACTTTCTCAGGTTCCAAAGGTACACTAAGCGACAAATCTTCCAAATGGGATAAATCCTCATCCGATCCAACTGTATCACCATCATGTAAACTTAGTTTCAAACGAGTTACATGAAATATTGGGTATGCAGTCGATTTTCCTTGAAGATCGAGTTCATACGCCAAAGAACCAATTCTACGTACAATCCTGAAAGGTCCACAATAACGGGTAGACAGCTTATAATGTTTCCCTGTATGTAACGCTTTAGAATCTTTTGGAATCCGAAGATATACCCAGTCATCAACTAACATCTTCAAAAGCTTTCCATGACCGGGGAGTCTGCCCAGTCTCCTGGAGATTTAACCACCACTTATAGGCCATAGGCCCTAAGGAAAGACTGGCCTCAATAGCTTGCAAATGGTCAGGGGTCCGTTTAAGAGCATGAATGTTCTTCCATTTGCTGAGGAAGGTTTGTAGAATATCTGCATTTCTATCCTTCTCTTCCCCATTAAAAGTAGGAGGCTTTAAATCTTTAAAAACATTGGGGTGAGACCGTAAAGTCTCACCCGAAAATGATGGAAGTGGAGAAGGGGACAACTGAGAAGTGGAGGGAAGGCTTCCTTGGAACTCAAAATCAAGCTTTTGAGTTCAGCGATCGAGAACTGTTCCTGTTCTTCCATTTCCATAGGTTCTTTCCCTTTACTGTAAGCCAAGGCTTCTGTTTCAAGTTCGTCGAAGCCTCTCTCCGGGGGTTGATCAGGTCCCTGAGGAGTGGTCATCTTGGAAACTGAAAGGGAGGTACCTTAACTTCTGAAGGAAAAAAAGTCTAAAAGACTAATTTACAACTGTACAAGGGAAGAAAACTTAGCTCTTTCTGAGAACTGTACTTCCACAGAGAGAATCAAGAAAAGCCCTCCTCAGCTCTTCCTCAACTGCTTTCAGACCTGTGGTTTCTGAGAAATCTGATTTGAGGTCGGAAAAAATGCAAAAGATCTGAAACTTTTGCTATCCCCCCTCGCTGGTCTGATAGCATCTCAATTTGTCCACAAAATAGCAAATCTGAAGTCCAAAAACCCTTCTGAATTCTGAAATTTCAGAAGTCTCCTGCTCGCTGATCTGGTAGGAATCCTCTTGCTCCAAATCTCTGACGTTGGGGCCCAAAAACTTGTCCAAAAACCAGATTTTCAGAAGCACTGGCAGCGCTGGCCCTGCTCCTCCTTTTCGGCTTCAAACTCGCTGAGAATTAGTAAATTTTTCCCTGGAAATCAGATGCAGGTCTCTGACTGTACAGCGATGGAGGTGCTGGCTTCTTCCTACTCTAATTTCGATGGGAAAACTATAGAGAACCCTCTGAACTCAGTGAGAAACAGCTGTTTTTCCAGCGAGCTACCTACACTTGGAATCTGACTCCTTGCTACTGTGAATCAGAAGTTTGAAGGCTGCTCCTACAGCGATTCTCCTCCTCTAATCTTTTCTGAGAAACTCAGAGATCTTTCCTATCTTCTGATAGCTTTCTCTACTGCTGCTACTCAACTCCCTAGGATGGAGATGGCTCTGATACCCCAATGTAATAGATCCTAACACCACAGTAGGGCAAACACTAACTGATCCACCCAACCTTGCCTACTCCCTGATATACAGTAAGCCCCTCCTAGCCCAGAGTGAGGATTGGAAGCATGCAACTGCCAAGTGTCGGCCACGTGTCACTGACGTGGCCGACTACACGTCGGGACCCAACTGGGAGCCCTATCCTGCTGACAGGGTCCCTAGGCTGTGTTAGGCCCACCATGGCTATGGACCGTGCTGGGGCACACTACTCACACTGTCTTGCCCTGTTGGTCGTGTACGCTGGACACGACCCTGACTGTGGTATCTGACCTATCTGTGTTCTCTAGGGTTCGGCACTGGTCACGAGCTCGTAACAGGTATATCTTAGGATTCCAAAAGATTCTAAGACGTTACGTACAGGAAAGCATTATAAGCTGTCTACCCGTTATTGTGGACCTTTCAGGATTGTACGTAGAATTGGTTCTTTGGCGTATGAACTCGATCTTCAAGGAAAATCGACTGCACACCCAGTATTTCATGTAAGTCGTTTGAAACTAAGTTTACATGATGGTGATACTGTTGGATCGGATGAGGATTTATCCCATTTGGAAGATTTGTCGCTTAGTGTACCTTTGGAACCTGAGAAAGTGCTCAGAACCAAAGATAAACAATTGAGAAATCGTTCTATCTCTGAGTGCTTAATTCGGTGGAAGGATCGTACCAAGGATGATGATTTGTGGGAGAGAGTTGATAGCATAAAGAAGAATTTCCCTCCTTAAACTGTTTCTATCCTTAGTTTCTAAGGATAGAAACAGTTTAAGGAGGGAAGAATGTTATGTCCATGACCAATACATAGGATACAGTATACTCCTAGTCTTGGGTATAGGGGGTACTCCAGTGAAACAAGTTGTTAGTTATGCCACGTCATACTGGACGTGACCCGAAAGTAACTAATATCCTTGTGAGGCCCAGAACACACTAAATGGAGTTTAGACAAGGTATGAGACAGTGTATGCATGTGTAGAGTTATCAATAGCAATTCTATGAATAGTTGGTCCATGCTTAGGACTCTATTCCAGGTGAATCTATGTATAGGGAACTTAGGGCTATGCATGGCTGAGTGCCCAGGATGCTTTTGGCTCTATATATTGGGTCCAAACTCGCCCTACTCCTCATCATCATGGTTTTGGATTCATTGTTAGGCTCTCACTCTACATTCATGCTTCTTGTTCCTTGGCTTGGGGGTGAGGCTTCTAGAGATTGATTGGATGCTTCTACTTGGTTGGGTGGTTTATCCATAGTGTGTTATCCTTTGTGTTTGGGATTTGTAAGCAGGATCTAAGGAGCTTCCCTTATAACCCCCATGCCCTGTCATTACCGATGACACCAACTGGTCACCCCGACTGCTTGCCGGCTAGCACTAACAGCAAGGGCCCCGACGGTTACGCAACCGCATCTCTGACAACTTGTCAGACGGTCTCACCGGATCACGGGATTTCGTGATACATCGGTTCCCACTTGGAAGGGATGCCCTTCCCGGTCACTGACCCTTGCCAACTTGGCCTCAGGCCCTCTGAGTGACTGGTCATGCCGAGGTCATGTCAGAACTAGACTGAGTCGTAACATTATAGATGCATACTTGCAGTTCCACAAGCAAAAATGCTCAAATAAGACAGGTTCAAGATGCAACAAGCTCAACAAGGACAAATGGCAAATATAAAGATTCAAATGTCTATACCAAAGATGTTAAAGGAGCATAAAAAGCAAAAATACATTTTCCTGATTTCGATGTTATGCTGTTTATTAGCTCTGAATCGTACCTTGCTGATGAACGTATTGAGTTTGGCTTTCAGAGCATCATCTAGCGCTCTTTCTGCGAGTTTGAAGATAAATCCCTCGCCCTCCATTCTTTCCTTCTGTATATATCTGCAAAACAGCAATAAGATTCAACAGCTGAGATCGTGCATTCAGATTAAAGTTTTCAATTTTTATTTTCTAAGCATTTCTACCTGCATTATCACTTACATTACATCAATACCTCAATTCTAACTTAATGTTGGATTAGTAGCTTGCAGCTTCAAAAGTTTCTCTTTATTGCCTCGCCCACCGCTCAAAATAGTTGTTCGATAGTCATAAGAATCAAAATTCAAACCTATGGGAGTCGATTCGAATCGAATTAAAATTTTGCGAAAAAATAAAAACAAAATTGAAAAATTGGGGGGGCGGGGGAAGACTTCAGTTCTTGAATGTCATTGGGTTAGGAATATTTGTATGATTACAGTTAAATTTACACATGATAAGTATTAAGGATCTTCACAGATTTAGAATATCACCCATTCTCCCATCTGTATCTCTACTGAATATTATCAGCAATATTTAGCTTTCTAACTTTATATCACATCCCAATTCCCTAAAACCTGCAAAGACATGATTTTTTCCAAAAGGAATTAGCAATTTTTTTCAGGAGAAAAATTACTTAATCCAAAATTTTTGAGTTTGTTTAAATCAATTTGAATCTTCAGGTGACTATGAATTGTTCATATGGGTATCACTGTGACACAAAAAAATCATGAAGAGAAAAAAGTGTTCAAAAACTAGAGAGGAATAGCAGTGAATGCATTTCCAGCATGAAATGTGCCTACATGAGTGCAGCATAATTGGAAATAGCTACAAGTATAGAAAGTCTATAGCAATGCAAAGTCTGGAAAATTACCTGAACATGCCCAAAAAAGGACGTGCTATTTTCAACTACATGGAATCCACCCACAAGCCAGCAGCCCATCAACTCCATCATGCATAGCCTCAACTAGTTGCTAAGAATCCATACTCATGTAATCACTGCCCAAGAAAGGGTGCAAATCACATACATAAAATGTAGGTCCCAGAAAACTTTTGCACATTTATATGAATATTAGCATGTTGGGCTTCTATCACTACTCCGCAAATGAAGGGCAAACGCAGCCATGATGAAGGACAGCACTAAAGAAAAGAACAATTAAATAAAGTTCCTATATATCTTCATAAAAACATAGGCCAGACCAAGCAAAACCAAGCCTAGAGAATGTAGCTAGAGGGCCAAGTGTGCCGATGTCTATGTAGCCACAAGCCTGAATCTTTATCAACAAATAATTGTACTGCAAAGTTCACATTTGTCAATTTGCAAAGATAAGGGTTGCAAGCTCATAATATAGATACATATGTCATGCCACTTCATCATCTATGACTTAGAAATTCAATTTCAGTTCAAGTGCTGACTAATGAGACTAATATGATGTACTACTGAAAGGAAATCTTGGAATTACTATAACTTCATCTACATGCCATACAATTATGGACATAGAGATCGTACTTAGATTGATGTTTGATTGCACTTGGGGCCTTATAGTTCATTGGACCTCAAAAGTACTTGATTTATTTAGTTTCAGTCCAACTTGGATTATCTTTCCACTTTAAGTCATTTGGCAAGGACCATAGAGTTTATCTTGGGATTGGCCATCTAGTATGTTGCCTATTGTCATTGATATTGTGATCTTATTTGAAGACTCAAATTTTTTATACTTGCTGCTAATTATTCTTCTCTTTCAAGCATGATCTTGTGTGGATCTGGCTAATCTTAACTTCATAACAGAGCATTTTTTAGAGCAAGGAGTATTGTTTGAAGGAGAAACCAGCCTTGACCTTCTTAAAGGAGGATTTTCTCTCATCGTATTTGGCCCTCTTGGCAATTGGGGCAACCCCTCCAAGAGGAATTTCGCTAAGTGGCTACTTTCTACATGGAGCACTAATTCAAATCTATTTTAGCTCACTAGTGAAATTGATTGCTTTCGGTGCTTGCACGAAGAAGATGGCTTTTCAGCCCTAATAGATATCAAATCCAGTTTTCCATTTTAGGTGATGCACACCTATTCTACAAGGTCATCAAGAGGTCACAGGTCTTGTTAGTTGCTTTACTTCTATGTGTACTCAAGAAGGGCTAAAAAGATGATACAGATTTGATCATGGGTCAGGTTGCTTTGAACTCACGTTTAAGGATTTGAGTACTTAATTCTGCATGTGATTAGACTCCATACAAGATCTCATCGCAATCCAGAAGAGTTTGAGCACTCTTTTAGCCAGTACAATCTTTTTGAAAGCAAGGTCCTCAAAGAGTGGAATTCAGTAAACTAATAAAGGCACTAAGACCTCACCAAGACAATCGAATTCAATGGTACAAAGATGAAATGTTCTTGATTAAACCACCTCGAAGATGCACACTGGGAGTTTTCAGTAGTTGCTAAATTGGTAAGATACGTTAGCTCAAAAATATCTTAATTTTCTCGTCCAAGATTGGAAAGTAGGATAAAGTAACTTTGTACATATGTACTATGAAGAATGTTGTGATCTTCCCTTGTGAAAGTTAACACGTGCGATGGGAGAGAGTTTTCTTAATTTCTTGCCCAATTGTTATTTCAGGTCCATTCTACCTCTTGAGTCTCAACCTGGATCTAGATCAAGGTGCGCCTTCAGGCTCTCTTGCATGTGTTATGATCATGTGAACACTATGCCCCTATTGAGAAGGTTGCATTGGCATAAGTATGTTGATCTTAAGGTTCCTTTTTCTTTATCATCAAACCATCCTAGTAATCTACCTGCATCTTGGTTTGCTTCTACTAGTTCACGCACTTATGGTCATTCATTTCAACCTCGTGGCTTATATTGCTTCACCTCTTAGAAACCCATTCCAACCCTTTTGGGTCGGAACGTACTGTACGTTCCGTACAGTACATTCCGGAATGTGCTGGGTCGGAACGTTTTATTTTTTTTAAATTCATAAAAACAGGTATTCAAACAGAGCGTATGTTTGTGATCGATGAATTGACCAAGAAAGCCTGAAAGGAAGAGTCAGAAACAGAAGAGAACACAATCAGTCCTTCCTACAATACTGACTTGTATGGGTCCTATCTCATGGTGGTGCAACTAGCCGCTACTCCACAGACAATTCATGCTCTTGCAGACACGGGTAGTGATCTGGTGTGGGCGTGATGCAAGCCATTTAATGTAACTGGAGGACCTGTGCCAAATCTTAAAACTTCTCTCTCCTACGAGCCCATTTGTTGTGTATCTTCACAATGCAGAGCGCTTGGCTGCGATGCTTATTGCAGTAAGACCAGATGCAGATTTCAATAAGGCTACAGCGATGGATCTAATTTGGCAGGAGACTTTTCGTCGGACACTCACACGATGACAGGAACAGATGGAAAGCCTCCAAAGTTCACCAATTTCTCCTTCGGATGTGTGCATCAAGCTTCTGTTAAGATTGGAGGAATAGGAGGCTTGTTTTTTGCTCTAATCACGTGTTTAAAAAAATACGTATTTTTTGAAATTTTATTTTGATTACGTTCCGGAACGGGCAACTAAGCTTCACCTGTATATACTCCACCTGAAATCACTGGATTTCGAGGTGAAGAAGTACTATTTTAAGAGCCAAATCCCATATAAGAGGAGCTAATGATTGCACTCAGCTTCCTACTGATGCTACTTCCTTTTATTTTCACAATATCAAAGATGCATCTGATATGTATGTTCCACTTTTAATAAGTCACCAGACGTCAGAAATTCTAATCAAGACCATAGAAACATTCTTCTTTCTCATGTGGAATGCCCATGCAGCATAAGATATCATCTTCCTGGTTTCCTTTCCAACATCTTCTTTGATCGTCCCTTTTTATGAATTCTTTCTCATCTACATTGTTCGAATTCTTTCTCATCTACATTATTCGCAAAACACTTTTAAAATCTACAGCAAGATTTCTGTAGAGTTTTGTCCTCTGATTGAAGACATTATGATCTCATGCATGCATAATGAATGACATTTGATAACAAACACATGATTGGATTTTTTAATTCTAGTATGGTTTATTTGATACATCATAACAATCTACCATTCCTAGATGTGCATACCCATGAAGGTTCTAAGTTCTAACCTATGTAGTCAAGCATAAGATGCCAAACAAATTTTTGAAATCCTTTTTAAGTTGGCCATACTTGAAGTGTCATGCTCTGTGTTTGTTGTGCAGAATGAATAGTTGACTTGAGCAAGGCCTCAAGGAAATGATCAAAACACATGTAGGGTCCTTCTAGTAACCTTGACCTAGAATGTACAAAAGGGAAGTTGGCGCATCCTACAACTTTTAACCAGGAACATCAAGGTTGTCATGAACAAAATGAAAAGAAGACTCAATGACAAGCAGAAACTACAATGTATCAACAAAGCATAGATAAGATCATGGTTTTGGAGGGTGCAGTTCTCATCACCTAACCTCGTTCTTTTGCATGCAAAACAAGCTATGGATAGCCACAATTCAAAATGGGGCCCTCATAACATTAATTTGAGAAGTCAATAATGTCATTTGATAAAGCTTAGAATGAAATATAAATGCAACCAAAAAGTCAGAAAAAAATATGCGTTCCGGACAACACTCTGCTATCCGGAACGTGGACGTTCTACTGTGTCCATGTTCTGCGCATACGGAATGCTTTTAGAAGTTATCAAACTTTTGGCTATTTTACAAAAAAAAAGACTACAAACAAAAGAAAAAAGCAATTGATATGAAACATTCCAATGTATGCCAATCAAAATGAGCTCATTGTGTACATCTGAGAAATATGGTTACAGCATAGACGACCCATTACTTGGTTAGTGGTAGGTAGGATGGTCTATGACCTTTTAAGGATGCTAGACACAGCTTTGCTTCAAAATCAGGCTCAAGCTCCTAAAGAAACCATTCACTTACAGGCTCCAAAACTTTGATGCAAACATTAAGGACGATGCAAGCTTCTTAAGCAGAAAACAGAGAAATCTTGCCTTTGTTTTGCAATCATCTCCACTGATTGTTTGATATTTCCAAAAACTGGATGCTTGTCATCATGTTCCTTAATGCCTAACCTCTGCAAATGTAGCCAAAGATTCTCTGCAACTCCCATCAATAAAATTCAAATCAATCAGAAAGTTAAAAGAAAGAAAATGCAACTGTGCAGACTACCATTACATTCAAAAATGCATTGTGGAGATCTTACTATAAATACAACTGTTCAACACATTCAACAATTCAGACTAAACAATAAGAGATTCATCAGATACAGATAACTAAAGAGAAGCATGCATACATTCTGACATAAAACTGAATGCACTAAGAAGGCATAATTAATTCAGTAAGTAGCATGTACAAATCAGATGATGCGAGTACAAACAATAGTAGATGCAGTCGTGTGCATGCACGTCATTGATTTAAACTATTAGTGCAAATTTTTCTGACAAGGGTAAGATGCTTAGTTTGCAGAAGAAACTTGAACTTGTTTCGACAGCTGTTCTGATCTGAATGAAAACAGGTCGTGTATCATACTAGGTCAATCATACTCTCTATAATCCAGTTCGACATAATCTGCTGGATGATACTTGGCAAAGCTGCAAAGCTTCCTCAGAAATACAGATGTTGAATGGCCTCTCCCAATTCTTTGATAATGAAAGTCCCTGAAATATAGTCTCCTGGTTGATGGCTCGATTTCCTTGAGGTCTGTATTCGATTCCCATCAGATACAAATGAACATAAAAGCCTGAAAATCTTCTGATAGTTTCATGGCATGTTTCATTGACTAATTTTCCTCTTGATTCCCAACAACTGCATGTGTGAGTTCTATAATGAACCTGTTTGCTGCACAAAAGGGTTTGCTGCCCAATGGTTTATATTTCTAGACGCATGACCTGTTTTCAAATGATTGTCCTACTTTGTATTGTTTCTGTAACTTCAATCCGTTGTGTCTGATAAAGGTTCCAATTGTCAATGAGAGAGTGAGAGAGAGAGAGAGAGAGAGAGAGAGAGAGAGAGAGAGAGAGAGAGAGAGCTTAAGTTCACACACTGAAGCTATCATTCTTTTCTTTCTTCATATTTCAGATTCGATACACATCCAAGTTTTGGCAATTTTTCTCAAAGACTCATCTTAAGCATTTTCTAAGACCCCAGCATTTCAAAACACAGTATCACGGAACCTCAGAACATGAAAAAATTCACGATTTTTTGTTGAAAATCAGAGTTTTGAACCTGATTTCCAGCAATAGTGAGTTGTGCACTTTTTAGAGGAAGTCAGAGTGATAGGAAGAGCAATAGGAGGACGATCTTGGCAAGGGAGGTTGTGACATGCTACTAGGGTTTTAGATAGTGTGTGGAAAAGATTTCTTAAAAAAACACTTTTTTGAGCTCCATTTCCATCAATTTTTTGTTTGCTTTGTTTGGAAGCTATAGTGGTGTAGCACGAATCCTGGTGGAAATGCAACTGCTAATAAATGAATGTGTATTGCCTGTATCCACTAAAGCAATATACTCTCGCCCCGCATCTAGGATAATATGATCCACAAATGGAACAACATACGTAGGCATAATAACAGAAGCATCAACTGATAAGTTCTGGCCTAAACATGCATCTAGAAGAACCACATACTCATCTAGACGGGTATCAACAAAATCAGCTAGTGAGTATACAATAGGGAAATGTATAACCGTATGCCATATGGAGATCTACTGGAGTAGCCAAAGCATCTGAAACCGTAGACCCATGAATAATATCGAAATAAGGAGCATAGGCGACAACATCTATAGCATGGCGCTCAGGAACACAAGTAGCATCAAAGTACTCAACAACGATATCAAAGCATGGAACAGCATCATCAATAGGATCATAGCATGCTATGTCAGTATCAAGGACCATATCAGCCGCAACCTGTATATGTGAATCAGCATCAGTAGGAACCTGTATATGTGACTCTGACTCACTATGGGATACAATCACGAGCTCAGGTAGATCAATAACTATCTCAAGTAAATCAGGCAACTCGCTCAAACTGTGTGATATAGGATCCTGAAGGTCAGCGAACTCTGCAGACGTGTAACGTCGGACAAAAGCAGGTCGAGGGTCCACAATGCAAGGAACTAGAACAGAGTACTTGTGCTGTAAAGTACTGGCAAGAGACATCGCCTCAACAAGTGTGGGAGGACGGAAGGAAGAAACACCGTAACGTAAGGCACCATGAAGCCCAGCAATGTAACAAGAAATAAGCTCAGTGGGCAGTAGATCTGTGAAAAGATAAGAAAGCTCCATAAATTGATCTGTATAAAAAGCAAGGTCACTGGTCTGAGTGAGACTACGGAATGTATCACGATGGCGGTCGAGCCACTGAGGATCAATCATAGCATGACGGAGGTCACGGCGAAAGGTATGCCATATATGGAGCCTTTCCCGATCAGAATCAGCTCGATAAACTTGCCACCACGTGGCGGCGCGTCCATCTAAGTGTAAAGCAACCAACTGGATCTTCTGAGGATCAGTCTTAGGGTAGATCTAAAAATATGTGTCAAGCTTAGCAAACCAATTCTCTAAAAACTTCCCGTCAGAGGAACCAGAATAGGTAGCAAGCTGTACCCTATCACGAAAGTCTCGAGCAAAGTGTGGCTCAAGAACTGGGGGACGTGGAAAGAAACCAGGAGGTGGGTTAGGTGGAATGAACGGTCCACCACCAGGCTGACTAGCAGAAGAAGATGGAAATCCAAATGGAGGGGGAGTCCCAAATGAAGGAAAGACAGGAGCTTTTCCAGGACCATGAGGCTGTAAATAATCAATATGTGACTGCATAGTAGGAAAGCCGGTCATAACTGTATCGAAGCGAAGAACGAGGCCAGAAAGGGTTTCATCCATGCGCCGAAACTGATCAGATAAGTTTTCCTGAACAGTTTCACTCGGGGTGGGTGAATGTGCCATAATGATAGTGGAAGGAATAGACGAAAACTTGAGGGAGTGGACTCTTGTCGTCACCCCAAATTAGTCTATTAAAACCAATATCACAACTAAGAAAGGGCAACAATCAGCAAATGGAAAAAGTGAAAATGAAAGCTGTAAAAATGCGTTGGACAGCCAGGAGGGAAATGTCAAATTGGAATATCAAACGGAGTCGGAATTCCGTGAAATGTGGTTGAGGATGGGCGCTGGAGAGCCTTTTGATAAACTATGAAAGATGGCTGGAAACGGATAAAATAATAGGCGAAAGTGACAAGTCGGAAGGGCTGGGGCAGCGATGAACAAGCTGCAGGATTTTGGCAATTTGGAATAGCAAACGATTACGGAATTGGGTGATTTTTGGATAGGAGAGAGAGAGAGAGAGAGAGAGAGAGAGAGAGAGAGAGAGAGCTGAAGATCCAAGCTGAAAATGGGTGCTGGGCAGCAGCTAATAAGATCCACAAATGTCCTGCAACATGATGGAAAAAACCGCTGAAAATGGTGATGAAGTAGGGCGCTGAACAGCCTCCAAACAATCAGCAAAATGGACAGCAAATCGATGGAGAAATCCGTCGAAGATGGCAAGGTAGTAGGGCGCTGGGCAGTAGCTACCAAAATCCGCACATAAATCATTTAACAAAATCCTTTGTACGATCATCACAAAAATGGCGGAGGCAAGCCGAACAAATTGAGAACATAAGCTTCAAGCAGTATTATGGGCTTTTCAAACCACATACAAAGCTAGTACATATGGCCCAGAGGCTAATACAGCAAAAAAAGGCTGTGATATGGGTGCTTGGTGCAGTAGAGACGCACTGGTGATGAATGTGTCTCATACTCTGGTGCTTCCTGAGAGAGAGAGAGAGAGAGAGAGAGAGAGAGAGAGAGAGAGAGAGAGAGAGAGAGAGAGAGAGAGAAAGCTTTATTAATGTCTTTTCCATGCCAAAAGGCATATAAGACTAGTAAATGTACATGTCAAGTATGTGGAAACCGTAGGAGCGTATGAAACGTCTCCAAGATTATAACATAAATACAAATCTAACTGCTATGATCTGAAACTGAAAGCTGAAACTGAAAAGGATGCGATGATATATGAAACATGTGGGGGCATATATACTGCTAACTGTCATGAATACGATATGACACTATCATCCAACCCTGTCTCGCTGATGCTATAAAAGGATGTAATACGGGATGCAGCATGAAGGATTGTTGGTGGTCGATGACATCGTCTAGGAAGATGAGGTCTCCTCATGATAAGTCGGGTAGCTCGTGCAACAACATGAGTATGAGTGGAACACTGTCTTTGATCTCGGTGGGCATGTAAGTCTCCATCATCCTCATCCTCATCAGATACTAAGTCTCGTCCTCTTCTCCTAGAGAAGAAAGAAGTGATCTGCGGCTGAGAAATATGACTCCGCTGGGTTGTATGACATAGGCCCCCCTGTCGTAGAATAAACATCTCTCGTATCATGAGAGCGGCGCATCGAGAGTCCTCATAGGCTAGGAGGGATCGTAGGGTGACAGGCGAATCACGAAACAGACAGTGATATCTCCCTCTGATCTCGTAATACACCGGGCATCTGAAGATAAAGTGCTCCTCTGACTCCACCTCATCCAGGGAACAAAACTGACAAATCCGCTCCTCTCTCGGGGTACCCTGGAATCTCCCAGTCTCAATAGCCAACTGATGTGATGATACGCGGAGCTGTCCCAATGTAAATCTGAGGCTGTGTGACAATCCCGAGTCCAAATAGTGTGGCAAAATTGGGAACCCTACTATGTCAAGCTCAATGAAGTGAGTCCAGTAATAGGCGGATTTAAACCCCAGGTGTCAGAAGCGCCTGATATACTGGTGGGTGCCTGAGGGGAGCTCTGTGATGGATATGCCAAATGAATCAAGGAGGAAATGGGATGCCTGTGAGAACCACAACAGTCGGTAGCCCTGGTCATGAAGGAAGTGTGAGGAGGCAAGTGAGGCCCGTGTATACCTCGTGTCTGCATCTGGTAGATCCTGAACTCTCTGAATATATGCGATGAGCTGGAAAGCTGCAGCTATCTGAATGGGTGGAATGGCAAACTCTGCAAGAAGAATCTCGTGCGAAACCGAGGACTTCGCCCGAATCATACGAGCTAGCATGGTGGTCGATAATCGTGAAATGCTGGCCCAGTGTGATGATGGAAGACCTGTACACCATGTCTCTGCTGCATACAAGGTTGTGGGAGTGACAATAGTGTCAAAAAGTCGACACTTACTGCGAGCATCTCTGATGGACTTCCTGAAGCAGAACCGCTCAAGCTGAACAAGGGAGGAATGCCCCTTCCCAAGTCAAGTGGTGGCTGCTTGTCGCATGCTAAAAGTAGGACCAGAAAAGAGTATCCCCAAATATGTATACGAGGAAACTACCTCCCGCCCATCAAGCATGAGCTCCTGGCGCTGCATGAAGGCTCGAGAAGTGTTGAAGACCATAACCTTGGTCTTCACAGTGTTCACCCCCAATCCCCATCTGGTATAGAAACCCTGTAAACAATCTAGCTGCCTCTGTAATCCCTCTCTGGTCGTGGATACTAGTACCACATCATCCGCATACAAGAGAATAGCAATCAAGATGGTGCCAAGTCTACAGCCAGCTCCTCCACACTGTGAGATGGCTCGCTCTAACTCATCAATGTACAATCCAAAAAGAACCGGCGAAAGAGAGCATCCCTGTTTCACCCCAATGGTGCTCCAAATGTGATCAAAAATACCACTACCATGTCGGAAGCATCCCAAGACCTTCTCATAAAGAGCCATCACTGCCAGAACAATATCCGTGGAGAAACCAAGATCCCGAAGTCTCTGAATGAGTAGGGAGCGTGGTACAGAATCAAAGGCTTTCCTGAAGTCCACAAAACAACAAGAAACCCTTTCTTTCATGTGCTTAGCTTCCTCAATCAAAGCTCTAAGTGTGAAAATATGGTCAGTGGTAGAGTAATGAGCCCGGAAACCTGCTTGTCCCAATGCATGTAATCTCCTCGATTCCGCCTCTAAGCTTACTGCAGACTGGAGTATGGTACCATAAAGCTTAGTGAGGACATGCCCGATCATGATAGTGCGGTAGTTACCTGTCCATCTTGGTTTCTAGCTCCCTTAGCATATTGGTGGTGGACTCCGAAACTACAGCTTGCTTGGTTCCGATGGATTGTTCGAGTGATGCAACTTTAGACTGCAACATATTCTTGTCGTTGAGCAGAGAGGCAACCGTTCCTTTCAGTTGTGAGATTTACTGCCACAAAATCTGAAAATCTGCCTTGATTTGGTCAATCTGCCAGGAGGAAAAAAGTTCAATGGATTTAGAGGGCGTATATGGGATGTTTGCTGTGGGTAGTGGTGCCCTGAGGAGTGAGGAGTTAGTGTTGATCGGTGTGGGGAGGATGGGCTCAGAGAAAGAGCCGGCATGGAGCGTAGGAGCAGATTGAACTACCGCCACAGATTCAGCCGCAGGTACATCCGGTACAGCAGCTGCAGGTACGGCTGCCACACAGGCAACAGCCGCAACAAGGTCCGCATCAGCTGCCATCTCAGCAGGGGACGTGGCAAGGGAAGGCGCCACTTCAGCAGGGGAGGAAGCCAAGTCAGCAGGAGGCCCATTAGGCCATGGAGGGCTGGCCCGTGGAGAGGTGGAGCGAGGATTGGCCTTCTTCCGTGAGGGCGCCATTTCCAGAGAGAGAGAGAGTTTAATATTAGGTAATGTTATCTTGTGTGTGAGGTAGTGAGTGAGATACATAGATTAGTACTTAGAAGTGTAAATGTGCTTGAAACTTGAAAGATGAGGGAAAGAGAGTTTGAAAGAGTCTATAGAGATGGAGTGTAAGGGAGAGAAGTTAGAACTTAGTATAGTGTTGATTTTAAGATTAATGTGTTAAAACTTAGCACTTAAACTAATAATTGATAATTAGTACTTAGTGTTAGATTGGTGTTAGAATTTGAAACCTAGACAGTTAGTCGTGGATGTTTACTAATTAAGGTGAGAATAGTCTTAGAACTTAAAAGGTACAAAATCGAGATTAGCGTTAGGTATAGAGTTTAGAGGGAGTTGAGAATCAAAACCATGTCGAGGGAGAGGGATCCCATGTGGGTCACTGTCACTGCGGGTTATGGCACCTCAAGCACAAAGAGGTGGACGTGCAAGTACCGTGAGAAGGACTACTCAAGTGACTACTATGAGAAAGGCTACTGTGACAATAAAGGCGCACCTACTTCGATTGCATGGATATGACACAAGTTGTACATGTAAAAGTCAGATGTTACTACTTCAATCCCAAGTTAGTATTTATTAATCTTTAATTTTAACTTCCCAAACAGTAACTTTCTAAGCTCTTAGAAGTAAACTTGATAGTTCAAAGTTCAGAGAATCAACTTTATTGCAATTTGTTGCTTGGGCCCTAATATCAGACGAGGGAGCTGGTTGCCAAGTGAGACTCTGCGAATAGGGCACAAGAGCCTATTAGGAAGTCATGGATCACGTATACCCTAAACCCTAATCCTATTATGCTCTAAAAATTCAACTTGGAGGATTTAACTTTAGACTTTCAACTTTCAATAGGTTGATTGGCTGAGTAGTAAGTAGTAAGTAGTAAGTAGCAAGTAGTAAGTAGTAAGTAGTAAGGAGTAATCAGTAAGTAGTAAGCTTGTAAGCTGAAGCTCATTGTTTTCTAAATATTTACTATCAAGTTTGTACATTGTGACAAACTACAGGAACTTCAAAAGGGCAGCCCTCACCAAGCATAAAAACCATACATTTTGAACTAGAATAAGATTTATGTTTTTGTGCAGGGTCACAAAGAGAGAGAGAGAGAGAGAGAGAGAGAGAGAGAGAGAGAGAGAGAGAGAGTTTGTAATCAATTTTTTTTTTTCTACAAGGGTAGGGAATGAAATGAAACCTAAATTAGAATTTACAGCACCGTTAGAACTTAGAATTGATGGGCATGAGTACACCTTTGGATAGTCACCTATGAGAGATAATCATCGTGCAAAGTGTGAGCTCTTTGCAAATATTTGATTGTCCTAATCAAGGCAACTACTTCCAATGGGAGGACATTTGATTCAGCACAAAATAACATATGGGCTGGTTTGTTTGACGCGCAGATATGATGTTAGCCGTCTTCTTGGCACCCTCATATCTCACAACCATATAGTAAGACCGGTGTCACCAAGAATTCAAATAATGACCTATTTTTTTGCCACCTCCAAAGATCAACTTTTTTGCATGAAGTTGTCATACCAAAGAACAATTTACATGGCCTAGACTCAAGCTCCAGAGCAAGCTCAACCATGACAAGTGACTGGCTCATCCATTGGTCGAAGGCTCAAACAGACAAGATCTACTGCGATAGTTGATCAATGGGACAAAGGCAGCCATGGTCATCTAGAGTTGCTCTGAGATCAAAATGTCACCCAAATGAGTTCTTACGAAGCATTGTTGGTGCTCCCAAGCCAGCTTTACAACAACATGGTCGTAAAGTACAATCTTACATGGCAAACTATTCCCCAATTTGTGCACACACTTTACTAAATGTTAGATTTCAAAAATTACTCATCTAGAATAATCTCAAGGTGTCACCGTCTCCCCCCTCGAGCATCCTTGTCGGCGAGGATATCAAGGTAGACAAGAACATAGCGATGCTACAGATCGACCAATATCAAACACTCACAAAAGTAAACCCATTTTAAGAATCCTTATCCAGCTGTTTGATGACTTAAATACCAAATAGTCAAGGTTCTCATCAACATAAGTAACATAATACTAGTTCAAGAGACCAAGCACTTTCAAGGAAATATAATGTTAGAAATAAGAAATTCCACATTCCAACCATTGCTACAACTAGAAATAACACTAAATTCCTCAACAATATAACATGGGCCACTAGAATTGAGAGTCTCTTCTAGCCATGTTGACTTCAAATAGTAAGACAACAATGGAAACAAAATACAACAGAAAAATATATATCTATTCTTTCCCGAGTCATGCTAAGCGGCACAATGAATATATATGTGACCAATAAAGATCACCCTCGTTGTGAGTCATATGTCAATGTTTTTATGAGATGTGAATTCTACTTCTAGCATATCCAAGTGCATAGATTTAAATACGCGATCGCTGTGACATATGAGCAAGGAGATCTGGCTAATGAACCGTGGCTCCTCCATTGAGAGCACCATGTAACCAGAAGACTAGACACAATTGCGCTATGTATTGCAAAGGTGCTTGCCAAGGTAAAACCTGCCACTAGTCACAGTTTTTCTCCAAACATTGGGTTGCCAAGTCTAAAGTTCACATGATATTTATCCTATCTTTCAAACTCGTTGAGCAGATAGGTTACATACTGCTTGAACCAAACAATATGATGTAATCAGTGTCTTCATATACATTCGTATGTTGATGTGGCTTATAAAGAACCTCACAACAGTATTTGTAAGTACCATGTTATAGGAGCTAGGGTGAAGCCACCCCAATTCGAAAAATTGTAGCTCTTTTCAGGCTAATAGAAAGCAGACTATCTTTCCAGCAGGCGGGGTAGAATGAATCGATTGAAGCATCCTAATGAGAAATGCTTACGCTTAGTTTTCTATATGACAAAAGTCATGTTTCGCAGCCAGACCAGCATAATTAAGGGATATAGACTATTCTGCAGAGAGTTTGACAGTCTGGCATGTGCATGATTGCTAGAATGCACCTCTAAGTTCAAGGTCTTGTGCAAATGATCTTATTCTAGTTATGGCTGCTACGATTGAATCATAGTTTCAGATTACTTAGAAAAATCTTAAGAGAGCTATGTAGGAGAATAATGTGTAAGGGATGCTGGATAATTCCTTGTGCCTTCTTTTGGCATGTTAATATGTCGCACCCCAAGCAGCTGTAACTTCAACAAGAATGCAATGAAACTTAAACTGGAGGCAGCAAAATGCAGATTTCATGTCAACAAGCGTGATCACACGATTCGTAACAAAACTTTCTAGAGAATTAAAGGATTATAGATGTCCTTTGGGTAGGAACCTTCCGAAATGCTATCACCAGCCAATTGAATAATCCCTACAACAATCAGTGCCAAACTAGAAATAGCAGACGCTTCGGGACTGTCAACATATTTCATCCGCAGCGCCTCTGGCACAGTACTTCTCAAAATGTAGGTCTTCACTTCGGTCACCGCTGCAAGAAAGAATACAACACCATCAATCAACTAATCAATCAATCTCTAACACTCACTGTCTCTTAAAACTCTCTCTCACACAGACAAGTACCTTGCGAATTAGCTCTGCCGCGGGTAACAGTAGGCTGCCTGACTCTGATAAGCTCTTTCATCTCCATCCCAAATATCGTTCGCAATTTTCTCTGCGCTTCCTTGATTACCTGCCCCACCAGAAACCTGTGCTTATAGTTCTTGCAACCTAGCTGTGCAAGCTCCTCTCTCTTCACAGGAACACCCGCCTGCTGATGGTTCTTGAATAGCATGAAGCGGACCATCTCAGCCACCAATGCATCAAACTCCTCACGAGAAACAGGTGCTCCTTGAGAAGCAGCAGCAGCAGCAATGCCATCATCATCTTCGTTGCCTTCATCCTGCTGCTGTGGCTGCTGCGACGAGGCTCCTACTACTACTCTTACCAGCTCTCCTCCTCTTCCTGCTCTCCCTCTTCCTCCACCTCCTGCTGCTGCTGCTGCTGCTCTTCCTACTCCTGCTGCTGCTCTTCTTTCTCCTTCTCGCGCCATCGCTGCCTTCAAAGAGACTGCTGAAACGTGACCATGGACTAATAAAAGCCACTATTGCCAAAAAAAAAAAAAAAAAAAAAAGCACAAAGGGTGGTTTATTTTTCACTTTATTTTTTCTCTCTAAATTTTTTTTTCCATGCACTTTCCGGCAATTGAAATTAAAGAAATTAAAAGGTGCATGTAAGAAAATTTATGGTAAAAATTTGTCCCACGAGATTCTCTTATAAGAGATTCCATAGTTTCATGTGTTACATAGCTACAAATGATATTATGCTGGAGCAATGCCATCTTTATCTCATGTCCACAACATTCATATCATGCGTATAGAAGTTTGTTATGCCTCATCTCCTAGCCCTTCTTACTCCATATGTGAGTTGCCATGTGTGTGCTCCCTTTTGTTATATTAACTCTTGCATTATTTAGCTCAATCTATGGTTTCACACGTAACTTACATGAGGGGAAATTTTGCCTACGTGCCAAATTTCATTGGCTCTGAACACAACGATCTAAACCCATATTATGGCACCTACCATATTTGAAAGTACCTATCAGTTTCATGGCCTGCTACGTAGTTTGTATCCTATTGCTACGCTATGTTCTGAAGGGCATGATTTGCTTCACATATAAATCTCGGTAGCAGTCGTCCACACGAGCCTGTTACAAGGTAAGTAGGTCTTTAGTACCTACCCAGTAAGTAGGTCTTCGTGCCTATTGAGCCACTTTCTACCCACGGTAGCAGGATTATGCATGGCTACCTAGTACTTACTAATTGCCCATTAAAATAAAGTACTCTCAATGCTCCATTGTGAGACAAACAAGGAGGGGTATCCCAACTTTCACAATTGGAGACCTTTTCAAGGGACAGGGCCCAAAATTTTGATATCATGAGGGGATGCACCCCTTGGCAACAAGTCTTTCTTAATATAGGCATGCAATTCATATTGCAAGAGGGTTTGCCATCTCTGCCTGAGGGAAAGATTAAAATATCGGGCCTATAATATTTTTGTGGAGAACCTCTGTCGAACAACCCCTCGTGAGTGCACAACTTACAATGTTCACCTGACAAGTCAAATCTAGCGTAGAGAAAGGACCTGCCCACGAGATGAATAAATGGAGACAAGCACTTGCTTTCAGTTGTCACCATGTGGTGGCACATCAGGTGGAAGGGCCCTTACAATGTATGGACAACTCAAGCCCATGTTCGAAACTAGGGACATTGCACAACATATTGAGTTGGCCAAGATAATTTTAAACAAATGGCAAATGACATGCTAAGGATTCAAACTGGCCAATCAACTTGTAGCATCTCATTCACACTTATCACCCGAAGTATGAAAGAGGGGTGGCTCATTGCCCCACGTCTCACTTGCCAAGGTTAAAAAAAGAAGTGTGAAATTAACCTAAGCCAAGAAAAACAAAGCCCATTGATGGACAACATCCATGTGGTTCAAATGTCAAACATCATCTCTAAAATTGTTGACTCACAACCATTGTAAGCTTATTCCAGTACAAGCAAGAATGCATCTCTCCGAACATGGCATGGATTACAATATGATAAAGAAGATGCCAACGAAATGATAAACAAATAGCCCATTAGTATGTTCTTTTCTCTTGTATGTACTCATATTTTTACGGATTTGAGTTGAAACCCTAATTTCGTGAGAGGAAAATAATCTTAACTAGCTCATTGCTTATTAATGGAGGACCTTGTTAGGTTTGTTGTGCAACACATGGAATGAGGGAAGACTTGGCTTGGAATAGAAGTTAAAGGTTATTAAAGAGAAAATGATTTATGTGAAATCTTCTCAAAGGTTGAGGCTAAAACTTTTTTGTATTCTATTGAGTCATAATTCCATGGTAAAAGAAGGGTGGCTAAATGCCAACCCACATTGGTGTTTCATGCCAAGTGTGGGCCTCAAAATCAACGGCATCATCGTATCACAATGCATATGCTTTGCTCACACACTCACTTAAAAGATTAGAGGGATGAAGGTGTGATCAACTCAACTAACATTGACCTCAACCTTTTAGAAAATAGTCTGGTTCACATGTGACCCCCACTTAAACTCGTGGGGGGGGAGAGAGAGAGAGAGAGAGAGAGAGAGAGAGAGAGAGAGAGAGAGAGAGAGAGAGAGAGAGAGAGAGAGAGAGAGAGAGAGAGAGAGAGAGAGTGTGTGTGTGTGTGTGTGTGTGTTGTGTGTTGTGTAAGTGAGTTGAGAGAGAAATGTGACCCCAATTAGACAAAACGCGATTCTTGTGTTTTGATTTGGGCCATGTCATTTTAGGGTTTATGACCAGCATAAGTCAACGACTTTTTCTTCCTTGACACATGTGTTTTTATAATCCCATAAGTAAAACGCAGTTTGTGTGTGTGTGTGTGTGTGTGTGTGTGTGTGTGTGTGTGTGTGTGTGTGTGTGTGTGTGAGAGAGAGAGAGAGAGAGAGAGAGAGAGAGAGAGAGAGAGAGAGAGAGAGAGAGAGAGAGAGAGAGAGAGAGAGAGAGAGAGATGTGACCCCAATTAGACAAAACATGATTTTTGCATTTTGATTTGGACCATGTCATTTTAGGGTTTATGACCAGCATAAGTCAACGACTTTTTCTTCCTTGACACATGCGTTTTTTTAATCCCATAAGTAAAATGCAGTTTGGATTAAAAGCTTATATATATATCATGGCGTTTCAAAACCTGAAAAGCTTAAGATGAGTTAATGTGATCTTCAAAATGATAGACATGAAAATCTAAGGCTTTGTTGAGATTAGGGTTTTGAAAATGAGAAATAGTGATAATATATATATATATATATATATATATATATATATATATATATATATATATATATATATATATATATATATATATATATATATATATATATATATATATAACAATCACACATAGTTCCTCTTGACAAGTAAAGTCCAAACCCTTTCAAACTTTTATTCATAAACTACCAATTTAATACAAAGCTAAATATTTCATACAGTGTTGAGAAGCATCGTGAAGCAAAACTTATTCCAAGACATCAAACCGGTACCTATCACCATCTCAACACACAAAACTGCACAAGTTAGCACAGTGAGGAAGACAAGTGTCAAAGCTCAACATCGATTGTTATCCATGTACAAACCAATTTTTTTTTTAACAACATAATAAGCATTTAAAAATCATAGTCCAATTTTTCCAATCAAGTCTAATTTCTAGTAATAGGCCAAACCCTAACATTTGGGCTCATGCCATTTTGATCAATATATAGGGTACTGGTCGATATCATTCTTTTCATAACATGTATACGCACATATACTAAGTAGGTTGTTTGGCAATAGGTAAAGGACACCTAGGTAGGTGTTTGGGCAAATCCATGCCATGCTAATCCTTATGACTAACGATTCCAACATGTCATGCGTCGATGTCATTTTCTCTGAGCATATCCATGCTTTCCAGGGACCAACAAGTCAAAATCTTAATTTAATAGTTGACAAACTTGTTGAAAGTCATGACTTACATAAGTTTTAAGAGGTCTCATTACAGTTTTCAAGGACACCCATACAGGTATTAGGGCAAATCCATGTCATGCTAATCTATATGACTGATCTCAAAACTCTTACACAAATCCAAGTGCTCAAAGAGTACCAAGAAAAAAAATTCTAATTTTAAGACAACATCACGTTTAACTAAGATTTACATACTATAATGTATTAAGATCTAAGATGGGTGTTTCATATGCGTACACCTAGATCATATATTATTTTGGTTGTGTTATCATGGAGAAATTCTCTACTTCCATTGTCTCTATTACCACTTAGTTCTATATATATAGCATACAATGAATAATGGGAACTCCTTAAAGGAGGTAGAATTTGATCTTTTCGTTGATACTGTACAATAAACCTAATGATTTTTGTTCTAATTACCAAAGACAGTGCAAAAATCATATCCATCCCTACTAATCAACTTATGCACCTGCTCCAGTTGGTATGGAATTAGTCTCCTCCTCGCTCTTTTCACTCTACTATACCTCTCCTCTCCGATGCAGACTCTAACTCTAACATACTACAAGTGGGATCACAATGAACATGATCTGGCGTCCCACCAATACTACCTACAACATCGATAGTAACGGCCGACACACCCTCAACGCTACGCGAGTCTGGCCCCAGACTTGTACTCGGACATGCCCTATCCTCGATAACTCTATGGCCTCTAGATGCAGCCAACAATGCTCTTCATGTTTACGACCAAATCCACCGACTTGCATTAATCTGTCAGCAAGTAATTTATGAGAAGTCCTAACTGGATGGATGCCAACACATCACAACCAACTGGATGATGCTTTGACGACCTAATTGCTTAGTATAAATAGTTGTTCATATTCCTACAGTTTTAAGTTTTTGATCAACAAATCAACAAGTATTGAAGAGTTAGGTCTCTCTCTCTCTCTCTCTCTCTCTCTCTCTCTCTCTCTCTCTCTCTCTCTCTCTCTCTCTCTCTCTCTCTCTCTCTCTCTCTCTCTCTCTCTCTCTCTCTCTCTCTCTCTCTCTCTCTCTCTCTCTCTCTCTCAAGCATGCAAGCTTCAACACTCCTGAGCATTCTTGCTCACTTCTTAGAGTTGTTTAGAGATTGTTATTGCGGTTACTGCTTATCAGCATTGCGCTTAATTCGGACTTTCAATTTTAGCCGCTCAGAGATAGCTTAGAGTATGTGGCTTCGATCCACAACTTATTGTACTCATTTACTTCTGTTTCGTTTTCATACTGAATCAATACTATCTTTTATTGCGTTTAGGTTCGTCTCAGAATGTATGCGTTTATGTAGTTCTTCATGACTAATTATTTGTCTGATAATTCAATGCATTATTGTTTGGCTACATAATCACTGAAGTACTGATGATTTCAAAGTTAGTTACTATAAGATCAAACGTGATTTCTATCACTATTGTTTGGTTCAAAATTGATAGGTGTAGTTATGCATGAAGAAATAGGAAGATAGTCTATTCCGCTGCGCACGATAAGTTTTCTTTCTTGTCGTTCGAATTCTATTTATTCGAATCTTATTCGACCTATCTTTCACATACATCTTTCCAACATGGTATCAGAGCGTTGATTCTTAAAGGCCTAATATTATCAGAACGAAAACTCTTATACTTGATATCTTTCGCGATATCAAATTATTCTTCAGTTTGAATCAATTTGTTTCGGTATCAGAGAATTGATTTGCACAACATTGTATCTTTCTCTTAATGACAATCGAATTTTCGACAGTCTAAAGTTCCAAATGGATTCTCAAAGTAAAGTCGGTCGTATCGCAGACAAGCTGAATGGATCCAATTATCATTTATGAAAATTTAAGATGAAGACCTTGCTAATCGCCAACGAGCTGTGGGATGTTGTTACAGGTATCAAAGTGGAGCCTGAAGACGACACAGTCGACTCAAAAAGGAAATCAAAGGATGGTAAAGCTTTCGCGCTTATTATCCTCAATATATCATATACTCAAATTGGCCACATAGCTGAAGCCAAAACTTTGAAAGAAGTTTGAGACATCCTTAGCTCACTATATGATGTGAGAGATGTAATTACCAAGTTACATCTTCGAAGGAAATTCTTCACACTCAAGATGTCGAACAATGATTCTCTTCATAATCATATTAACCAGTTTAAGAATCTCTTGCAACAAATGGCCGTTGTCGGATCAGTCATAGACGATCAAGACGTAATTATGACATTGCTTTCAAGCCTGCCCTCTACAAATGATCATCACGACACACTCAGATTTAACTCTTACCAGAGTTATCACTATGTTGCTGCAAGAAGATAATCGAATAAGTCAAGACACTCGTCTACTTCTTCATCTCATGCTCTATATGTCAACAAGGGCTCAAAACGACAGAAGCAGAAAAGCTCTAAGTAGTCTGCATCAAATCAGAAACAAACTCAAAGTCAAGAACAATCATCGAATCCAAATTCATCAAAGAAGAAGATGTTTTGCAAGTATTGCAAGCGCAATAACCATGAGATCCAAAATCGCTGAATTCTCAAAGCAAAGAATGCAGCCAAGCAACCGGATCAACAAGCAAATACAATTACAACATCTCCTGAAGTCAAAATGGACGAAGGCGCTTTTATGGTCAAAGACAAATACGCGAATTTGGATGACTCGTGGTTTCTGGATTCTGGAGCTACACAACATATGACCAATCATCGCGAGATTTTTCATTCCTATATGCCTTACAGCACAAAGAAGTATGTTCATCTTGGTGAGATAGTATTTACACTATCGAAGGTGAAGGTAAAAGGTCTGTTTGATGCTGTTCATTTAGATATATGTGGACCTATAAATGGGCTTTCAAGGAATTTTTAGCTATTGTTGACAGTAAACCATGGTTGCTTGATAATTATTTGATGTTTTCTCCCATTTCCATTGATATGTGAATTATACTTGGGGACTTGAACTAGATACATGAAATATTAAAGAAGAGACACAAATTTGGACAATTAATAAGTGGTACTTGTTTTTTTTGACATTGAATCGGTTTCAACCTTCTTGTTGCCTTTCTCCTTATGGTATTTTCACTCACATAAAAATGTGGCAAGGAGAACATTAGGATAAGTCAAAGAGATCTATGGATGAAGTTTGAAATTTCTTAGACCTTATATCAAATGCAATGTGACATGAGGTTTCTTTTGTTATAAATCACATTGATGTTTTATCAAGCCTCTACCATGTTTATTTCATAGAATTTATTTTACAAGGGATCAAAGAGAGTATTATTAACCCTAATTTGCATCTCTTTGTGAATGTCAATGGAAAAGGACTTGCTTTTACTGAAAGGGCCTTGAAACCTCCCTCTAGTTTTAGAACTTACGGTGATAATAAAAGGGTGAAAATCATTCTTTTTAGGGATAGGCTGTCCTTTAGAGGAAATATCAGGGACAAAGCTGAGAAATTCAAAAGGTAAGTTGCACACGTTTATTTCTTCTTCTTAGCAATCTTTAATCTCGCAATTTACCAATATTGGTTCTCTTGCAAAAAACCTTGTTAAGTGGTCGTGATTGGACTAAGTCTGCTACTTCACAGACTATTTATTCTTTTGATGCAGACAATAATTTTTCCATTTCTAGGCTTTTATATGATAATTGATAATGTTTAAAGAAATTGAAGAAGGAATCTCTAAGTTGCAATCCATGAATGTTTTACCACATAGGAGAAGACATCTATGTACTACAAGGAAGTATACACTTTTTTTCTTTCACATGTTGTTTATAAATAATATATGAAGTACTTTCAAAGTTAGATATCTACTTTTCAAATTTGTTGTTTCTCAATGCATCACCAATTGGACAGGGAAATTATGGGATTTTATCCAATTTGGATGGAGATTTATTGATAACTTGCTCTTTATGATATATAAACCAAGGCAGACCTCTTGTTATTTTAATATTGAAAAAAGACCTTTCTTTTGATCGTATACTAAATACAGGTTAGCTCCATTTATTGTTAACGAATGGAGGCATGTTGTGACTTGTGGCTTGCAACTTGTGATTTGAACATCATTCAGGGTATAAGGCTAAGAGAGGTTGAAAAAAAAAGGGCTTTAATCATATTCTTACTATAACTTATGTCCCCCAACTTGTAAAAGTATTGAAAGAAGTGCGAACCTCCTTTGCTCATCAACTTTTAGTCCTTAGTTACTAGATGAAAATGTTATGACATTCCCCCCTTGAGACATGTGATGAAGGTTGCTATTGCTGGCTTTTATAGCATTTATGTGTTGGATCATTTCAATTTAGATGAGAAAAAAGGCTGGTTATTAGATAAATTTCTTATATGGCCTAGATAAAGTGCTTTACAACCAAATATTATTTGTTAAGGTCTTATTAGATCTACGGCCTTGAAAAGACTAATGGTACTAATTTTGTAAGGTTGTCTAGTTCATCATCTGAAATTACCTTCATGCTCTTGAAAACCTTAAAAGAATTACTTGGAGAAGTACCACATGAATACACTCATATTCCTTGTCTAGTAGGTACTTAAACACACAAGAGTTCCTTTAGATGGCTTAGTAATGCTCATATAGTATCTCTCACACTTATTACCACATACATCTTGTCTACATGCTTTTTGATCCACACGTGTGAAATACAGTAGCTTGCTGGTTTTGTACGGACAGCAACAGTACATAATCATTTCATTCAAGTTTGATCAAGTTCTATTAGTGTTTGCATCTCAAATTGTGTGTAGATGCTGATTTTTCTACATTGGTGAAATTGGTAGTGTATTTCTCTTTTTAACCAAAGATCATTCAAGTAGATTGGATCTTAAGGATCTGAAATCTTTCACATGGTATCAGAGCTTATGTTTCAGGTTATGAAGGAGGAAATCAGATCTATCAATGATTTGGTGAAGATATCAAGTCTAGAGCATGCTAGAGAGGATTCTACACCAAAATCGGATTTTTTTGCTTTTGTAAATTGGATCTTTTGTAGATCAAAACACTAAATAGGTCAATATACTTGTTCAATTCCGTTTTTTGAATTCACATGCTGGATTTGGCCAATTTTTGGATCATTGGTTCAGCCTAAGTGGTGGCTTATAGATTGCATATCAAATTTTCAGCATTTGTATGTAGATTTGGAATAGTCAATTTTTTGTGATTTTGTCAAAACCCTAATTTTAATTGGATCTCTAGATAGTGAGGTTGTTGGACTTCATTTGAGTGTGTTTCAATCTTAGGAAGTGGAAAAAGTCATTAGATTGAGGATAGATCATAGGTTGATCAAGATTCCATGATTCTATGTGTTGATTTGCTTGGATAAGTGCTAGAAGAGAATTTGTGAGATAGTTTCAAATCTTGGTGATTTCTTTTGAAAGCATTTGTTGTTGTTCAAAGGAGTGCTTTGTGCATTGAAGCAGGTTGAAAGAGAAGATCAGGTCATTGCTACATGGCAACCTCAATTGGAGTCATGTTGGAAGCCAATGATAGGCTTACCTCAAGTAACTATTCATTATGGAAAGTGAGGATGGAGTCACTTCTTGAGATGAATGATGTTTTGGATATTGTTGTAGGTTTGGAGGAGAGACCAGCAATACAACAAGATCAATTGAGGTATGACAAGAGGGCCAAGAAGGCTCTACACATGATAAAGATGAATGTTACCAATGAACTTCTCAAGGAAGTTGATAAGTGCACATCATCTTTGGAAGCTTGGAATTCATTGAAGAAGCTTTATGAATCCAAGTCTACTTCTAGAGTGTTGACTCTAAGAAGGCAAATCTTTTCTTGTTTGCAAAAGAATGAAGAAAGTCCAAGTACTTTTGTTTTGAGAATGAAAGCATTGAATGATGAGTTAGCTTGCATAGATGAAAGCATTAAGGAAGGAGAACTTATTCAAGTGATTCTTAATGGCTTGTTGGATGCTCATGCTAACATTGTTCAAAGTATTGCTATTCAAAATACTTTGCCAAGTTTTATGGATCTTCAAGAGATCTTGATCAATGAGGAATATAGGCTTCAAGCAAGAGGTGGATCTACATCGACACTTCAAGAGGATGCTATGTTCACAAAGGGCAAATTCAAGGGCAAAACCAAAAGCAAGTGGTCTAAAGGGCAAGATCAAGTGGATGCTTCTTCAAGTGGCAAAAAGGAGGATAGATCAAAGCTCAAGTGCTTCTATTGTGGCATCAAAGGACACTTTGCAAGTGAGTGCTACAAGAAGAAGAGAGATCAAGGAGACAAGCAAGGTAATCTTACTCTTGATGAGGATGGTTTGGATGTGCAAGATGCAAATGATGATGCTTTTGTGATGTCTTCATGTATGCTTGCTAATGATGGAGATCTAGATCCTTGGTGGATTGATAGTGGAGCAAGTTCACACATGACCTTTCACAAAGAGTACTTCACTTCTTTGTTGGCATATGGAGATGGCAAGAGGGTGATCTACACAGCCAATTATGGTGAGTGTGCAATCAAAGGGATTGGCACAATTCCTATTTTCTCTCTACAAATAGGAATGTTCATTTGGAGGATGTCTTGTTTATTCCATCTATTACCAAGAATTTGCTTAGTGTGAGTCAAATGCTAAGTAAGAGCCTCAAGGTGGAGTTTGATGGAGATGCTTGTTTGATCAAAAGGAAGGATGTCTTGATTGGAAAAGGTAAAAGACAAGGGAAGCTGTTCAAACTTGATACTTGTGTTATTGCTAACCAAGTTGGATGTGTTGCAAGGGAGCAGATTTCTATTCAAGAGGTTTGGCACAAAATGATGGGACACCTCAACTTCAAGTCGTTGGAGGTAATGGCAAGGACGAAGGTTGTGATTGGTCTTCCAAGTTCCTTAAGTAATGACAAGCATGTTTGTGAGTCTTGTGCTTTGTCTAAGTCACATAGACTACCTTATACTAGATCTATTTCTAGATCTACAAAGCCTTTTCAACTTGTACATTCGGATATTCATGGATTTACTACAATTAGCAATAGTGGAGCTAAGATGTATGTAACATTCATTGATGATTTTAGTAGATTTTGTTGGATCTATCTACTAAAGAGCAAGGATGAAGTGTATGATGTATTTGTCAAGTTCAAGAATGCAAGGGAGAACCAATTCTCCACAAAGATCAAGTGCTTGAGAGGTGACAATGGTGGTGAGTACATATCTAACAAGTTCAAGGCCTTTTGTGATGAGCATGGGACCAAGAGGGAGTATACAACATCAAGGACCCCACAACAAAATGGAGTGGCTGAAAGGAAGAATAGAACTTTATGTGAAAGTGCTAAAGCTATGAGGTTAAGTGCTACTCTTGACAAACCATTTTGGGATCAAGCTTTGTTGTGTGCCAATTTCTTGTGCAATAGGTGGCCGAGTGCTATTTTGGATGGAAGGACACCTTTTGAGATGCTATTCAAGAGGAGGCCGAGTGTCAACTTTCTAAGAACCTCTGGATGCACATGCTATGTCAACATTACTCTTGATGATAGGACCAAGGAGGATCCATCTTCAAGAAGAGGTATTTTTGTTGGATATAGTGAGGTGAGTAAAGCCTACAAGGTTTACATTCCTTCTACTAACAAAGTGATTGTTGGTAGAGATGTCATTTTTTATGAGGGAAACATTCCAAAGGTGTCTTCAAGCATGATTGATGGTAAAGTAGATGAATCTAACATTCTTGATGTTGATGAGAAGGATCCTACTTTGGATGGTGGTGATGATGGACCTTCATCAAGTCAAAAGCCAAGGAGAACATCAAGAGAAAGACAAGTACCTTCAAGGCTCATATATGATCAAAAGGGCAAGCAAGTAGTTTCTGGAAATTATGTTGCTTTCCTAACCTCTTTGGATGAGCCTACAAGTGTAGATCAAGCAAGGAAAGAAGAGGAGTGGATCCAACCAATGGATCTTGAGTAAAGATCTCTTATGAAGAGTGGAACATCTTTTGGAGGATCTTCTTGTGTACATGGAGCTATGCAAGTGGATGGATGTTTTATTGCTGTAAAATCAAGTAATGGATCTAGAGAACAAAGTTTGTTCAATGACTTTGATGGTCAAGTTGAAGATCAAGAGGTTGATCTCAAAGCGCTTCAACTAGTCAAAAGGGAAGTTGGCAATTTGGAGCTAGTCAAGAGCATCAAAGGAGAGGTAATTGGCAAAGGTGTTATGGATATGTTTTTACAGCATATTGAAGGCTCAAGTAAGGTCAAAGGAGCAGCAAGGAAGTGTTGTTCAAGTTTACTTTACTTGTTCTATCTCATGTTTGAGCAATTTCATGTGGATGTGTGCAAATTGTCAAGATATGGTAAAACTAGCTACATCGTTGAGCATTGTTTTGATGTTGGATTTGTACTAGCATTCTTGGCTGATTTTGCTAATGGAAATGAAGCTATTGGAGGTTCATTATGTCACTCATCCATGGCTAAGTTCTCAAGTGTTGAGCTACTTGGTGCCAACACTTGGAGATTGTCAATTTTTGGTGAATTCATGGTCATTTTCTTGTGTCAAGTAGATCTTGAAGATGGACTAGTGCAAACTACTTGGTTTATGGAGTCATGTGGTGCTGGATTTGCATCATTTATGTACTCACCTACTCATGGATTTCCAAGGTTTGATGGTTTCTTGTGGCAAGATGAAGATGGAGGCTCATTCGTGGTGGATACAAGGCAACAAAGGACAAAGGAGGAGGAGACATGCAAGCAAAAGTTGATCACTCACATTTATTGTTTGTTTGCTGTATTTTTCCAGAGAGTTCATAGTTGGAAGCATGGTGAAATCATTTCATTTACATTCTATTTGATTCTTCATGTTCTAGTCACATTTTTACATGTAAAATTGATGTAAGAAATAGTGAAGCATCCCAAGTGGACACTATTCTCTATATCAATTATGGTTGTTTCTATTTTGAGCATTACATGATCATTGAAATGAGATCTATTCTTAGAAAGAAGATCATTCTTATGATGGATCAAAATTCTATTGGCAAAAACTATGCTAGGAGCATTGGAAGCTAGGAAAGCGAGTTTTGAGGTACATCATTGGAACTCGAGATTTTGGCATATTGTATGAGGGATCATCACCTAATATTTTTGGATTTTCAGATTCGGACTATGCTGGAGATGTAATGGATAGGAATCCATTAGTTCTTATTGTATTTTCATAGGTGATGGAGCTATATCATGGATGTCAAAGAAACAAGCCACTATCTCATTGTCATCTAGTGAGGCCGAGTACAAAGCTCTTACACATTGCACAAAGGAGATGGTATGGATCAAGAGGATGATCAAGGATCTTCACTTGCTGGATTTTTCAGAGAGCCCAATCATCTTTTGTGACAATCAATCAGCCCAAAGAATGGCATCCAATCCTATCTTTCATGCTAGGAGCAAGCATATTGAGATACAATATCATTTTGTGAGGGAGCGAGTCATTGCAAAGGAGGTGGAGCTTCAACATGTGTCTTCAAGGGAATGTGTAGCTGATATCTTCACCAAAGCATTGGGAAAAGACTTGTTCATGAAGCATAGGACTTCACTTGGAGTATTATCAAAGTCTATGCTAAAACTAGTTGAAGAGGGAGTGTGAAAGATTCAACTAGTTTCATCACATTTTGCAATATTTTCATATTTGGCATATTGATGCCAAAACTTGTTTTAGACTTAGAGGTTGACTTTTCAAAGTTCATTAGTCTAAATTCTATTTGAATAAACACTTTTTTGAAAGTGTGGGAAAGATAGAATGCGAGTTTGAGTAGATTCAATTTGAATAAGTTGGGTACATTGAATCTAGACCCAAAATTGGTAGGGTTAGCATTTTGGTGAGAAAGCCAAGTGGCCAAATAGGGTTTGGACCTACTATAAAAGGATGTAACTCGTGGAGAGAGTCATCTTCTCGCTTCTCTATCTCATTTCATGCTTATACATGGTTCTCTCGGGTTCTACTATCCATTGGTGCACTATCTTGGTGATTGCTTGCAATTCTATGTGTAGAATGATCTATATTTGCTATTTTTTGATCCACACGTGTGAAATACAGTAGCTTGCTGGTTTTGTACAGACAGCAACAGTACATAATCATTTCATTCAAGTTTGATCAAGTTCTAGTAGTGTTTGCATCTCAAATTGTGTGTAGATGCTGATTTTTCTACATTGGTGAAATTGGTAGTGTATTTCTCTTCCTAACCAAAGATCATTCAAATAGATTGGATCTTAAGGATCCAAAATCTTTCACAGCAAGGACATTCATCAATCCATTTCTAAAGAGAACCAATCTGTTTTATTGAAATGAGGAAATGAACATGAGGAGCAACTCGAGTTGGTCCCTTTTTATAGTAGAGACGAGGACCCTGGCCTTTGAATCATATTGGTCCAGTCTTGCCTCTCTTTTTATTCAAATTTAAAAAGTGTGAGAACCATCAAAATTGGAGGGAAACCCAACTTTATTCACTAACTTAACATTTAGGCCCTGCGATATTAGAAGTCCCGCAAAAAGGCCGAAAGTCCTTTATTAACTTTTAACTAATAAATCAAATAACTATGTGATCATCGGGTTGGACTTACACACGCAGGGTTCCAAATCCCTCTCACTTATTAACTAGGGTTAGGGTTGCCTTGGGATCCGCAAACCCTCCAATCTCCATAAGATTTTTGAATGTGTTGAGATGACTCGAAACAATTTCTGCTTCAGACATCCTCAGGGTGAAGAATTTATTCCTCAAGTATAACTTAGAAGTAACATCCCTGATATCGTAGAGAGTTGCTAAGATGTCCCATGCATTCTTAGCAGTCTGAGCAGCACATATGTGGTTGATCTGAGTATCCTTGATGTTGAAGGTGATCATGGCAAATGCTTTGCCATCTCCCAGTCTCCACTTGGTGATGCTAGTTAGATCACCTTCTGGTTCGAGCTCTGTGCCACCAACGATGTGCCACAGCTCTTTGGCTAGTAGTATAACCTTCATTTTGAATTTTCAGAGATGGTAGTTATTTGCATCGAGTTGTCAATGAGAGATGAACTAGATGATGGATCCATTCTGGTTGAACGAGATCGTTGGTAGAAACAATGATTGTCGGAATACTGTTGGCTGTGCGTTTGCTAGAGAGACATCTTGGTAGAAACAAGACTGATAATTTGCAATAGGAATGTAGATTACTGAAATTTTTTGCTTTGATACCATGTCGTAAATCGAGAGGACATGATGATTGGCAGTAGAAGCTTGAACGTAGGCGTGTAGGAACAGAAACGCAACGGTTAGCAGCAAAAATATTCAAGATGAATCATTCATGCAAAATTGCACAAATGAACAATATAGTAGTGAGACAAAAATTGCATGCTTGCTGAGCGTGATGATGATGACTACAGAAGAACTTTTATTATAATGTTAAAATAACACTTACATTGCTTGATTCAGCTAGTAGTATATATTTACAAGTGTCTTCAAAAAATATCTTACAAGCATTGAATGTGTTTTGCCGCATGAAGTACTTGAACTTATCATGTTTTCTCATGATGGCATGGGCGGAGGGCATTTTTCAAAAGATATCACTATTCGCAAACTTTTACAATCAGGATGTTGGTGGCCTACACTTCACAAAGATACAGAAAATTATATTCAGTCATGCGATGTGTGTCAACGAGCACGTCGTCCTACTCGACAAAATTATGAACCTTTACATCCAGTTTTTTCGCAAGCACCGTTCGAGAAATGGGGCCTTGACTATGTTGGTCCTATTTATCCTACGACAAGGGGATCTCAGGCCAAATATATCATTGTTGCAACTAATTATATGACCAAATGGGTTGAAGCAAAAGCAGTTCGGATGCAAAATCAATGGCTAAACATTATTACTAGATTTGGATGTCCTATCGAAATCGTTAGTGATTGCGGAACACATTTTGTGAACGAAACAATAAAGTGTCTGTTGGAAGAATTTTTCGTTATTCATCGGTCTAGTACGTCGTATTATCCGAGGCGTAATGGCCAAGCTAAATCTTTCAACAAGATTCTCTGCAACATTATGACAAAAACGGTAGAAGCAAGTCATTCTGATTGAGAACATAAACTTTATGCGACTTTATTGGCATTCAGAACAGCTTACAAAGGTAGTACAAATCAAATGCCATTTTAGCTTGTTTATGGACAAGATGCAGTTCAATTGAATTTTTGATACCATCTCTACGCATAGCAGCAACGGAACGGTTGGATGATGCAAAATCCTTCCAAATGCGTCATGAGGCTTTACAAAAACTTTGTGAGACCAGATTGATGGCAGTTCATGCATTAGCAGCAGAGAAAGCCCATCGCAAGGCATGACACGATCGCCGATTCCACAAAAAAGATCTGAAGGAAGGAGATCTAGCACTAATGTACAAGACAAAACTGATTAAAGGAAAATTGAAGTTCATAGGTGAAGGACCGTACAGAGTGAAAAAAATATTGAACTATGGAGCGGTCATTTTAGAATATTTGGATGGAAAAAGATTCGACACTCCAGTGAATGGCAACCGACTATGCAAGTTTTGACAGCCAAATCAGCCAATTCAATCAGAATGATCCAATACCTTGTTAGTCTTATTTTGCTTGTTTTACAATTTTCTTGTTATTTATTACTTGAGTGATTTTTCTTTTCTTTAGAAAAAGACAAAAAAAAACAAAGAAAATAATGATGGGCAAAAGTCAAACAAGTCATCAGAGTGGAAAAAGAGGAAGGAAAGTATTTCCAGAAGATAATTTTGGATGAAAAATGACTTAGAAAATCACTTTTTGGGTCATATTTTGCAAAATAGTCTTAGAAACCTTCGCTAAGATTTTGGATCATACATCCCATCTCAGATTTCTCTATACTAAGTTGGATGAAGGTTCCTTTTCAAAGTTGATACCTGTTTTTGAGTTAGGCGTGTCGGAAAGTAGCGTGCAGAAGATAGGTCTAGCTTGAAAAGAAAACGAAGTCGAAAAAGAAACGAATGAAAATAATTTGAGTGTCTAGAAATAAAACTTTTCGTGCATAGCGAAATAAATTATCTTTCTCTTTCACAATGCATGACTACGCCTGTCAAGTTTAAATAAAACAATAGTTATAGAAATCACGTTTGAACTTATGGAAACTAACTTGAAATTGCCAGTACTACAGTGATTACGTAACCAAACAATTAAGCATCGAAAATTATCAGACAAATAATCAGTTGCGAATTGTTCGCGAATTAGTCATGAAGGAAAAACAGAAATGCATACATTCTGAGACGAAAATTGAATGCAATGAAGGATAGTATTGATTCAGTATGAAAACGTAACAGAAGTAAATGAGTACAATAAGTTGCGGATTGAAGCTGTGTACTCTATGCTATCTCTGAGCGGCTAAAAATGAAAGTCTGAATTAAGTGCAATGTTGATAAGCAGTAGCGCAATAGCAATCTTTGAAACAACTCTAAGAAGTAAGCCAGAATGCTCATGAGTGTTCAAGCTCACAGGCTTGAGAGAGAGAGAGAGAGAGAGAGAGCTAACTATTCAAATGTCTCTGATAATCTTAAATCATTAAATTGTATGACTATGAACAACTATTTATACTAAGAAATTAGGTCGTGAATTGCGATCGCCAGTTGCATGGTGATCAGCTGGCATCCATCCGGTCCTTGTCGTTGATTGCTGATAAGCGATGAAATTGGCCATAAACGTTTTGTTTGCATAAATGAACCAAAACTGTAGCTCTGCAAAAATGAACTAAAACAACCATAGGTGACATTGTCGAGTTTTTCGCGAAAAGGAGAAAAAGAGAAGGTGCCCTTAAATCTCATTTAAGGTTGCCCCACATTTTGCCAAAGTCATTTCCTTAACAATTGAGGCTCTTCTGAAAAAGCGAAAAATGCGACACTGTGTTTTTACACAAGATTTATGTCAAGCGAAAAATGCAAAAAAGAGACACTATCGTAAACTCCGTGTAATTATGCAGACTGTGAAAAACACTTGTAATTTTGGAGATTGTGTAAACACACGAAAAAATCCGCAGAACTGGATAAACAATGGATGAAGATTAAAACCAATCAGTCGACTGGTAAGAAGGAGAATAATCCAACACTGCCCCTTAAACTGAATCCTCGAATGCCTTGACCTTCAAACTTAGTTCTACACAGAATCTTCTATGTGATTCCAAACTTAACGCTTTAGTAAAAACATCTGCTGTCATATCTTGTGTTTTACAGTACTACAATCTGACATCTTCGTTGAGAACTTTGCTTCTGACGAAATGATATTTCAGTTCAATGTGATTACTCCTGGAATGAAATCTAGGGTTGGCTGATAAAGTGATGGCGATTATCACAAAATAATGTCGTCGGAGCAAGGGAAACTCTTTAAACAATTGAGATCATTGACATATTAAGTTGGTGTGACTATAACAATTCTCATGATACATTCACTTTCATAGAATCTAATGTCATTTCTTTACATATGGTCATACCAGGCTTCCAATAAAAGGCGAGAACATTATTTAGTCTCCCAGAGGTCAAAAGCTAGAATCTAATTACCCCAAGATTAGAACACTCACGAGTAAAAAACACTTGGTCATCTCAATCTCCTCTTAATGAAGTCATGATGAGTTCAACTCTGATTAGAGTCCCACAAGCGAGACATAAAAAGAATTCTACAAACTACTTAGTCGTTGGAGCAGGTGCGACATCGCTTGTAGTAAGCTCGAGCCACGGGAGCGGCGAGGCCAAGCAGTACTCGCCTTGCTCGCAATAAATATGGGACATAATCAACAAGTGAGAGAATGACACATCATCTATGTGAAATAAAAGTGTGCCACATTACCAATATATATGCCAATGCAACATATACATTATAATAATTCCTCTTTGGTGTTGCTTTGAACTTTCTTCGAGAAGCCATCGTTCACTCTGCGTGACACGCAGTCGTAGGGCAAGGCGAGAGAGAGAGAGCGAGAGAGAGAGAGAGAGAGCGAGAGAAAAAGGAAGGCGGAGGAGGAGGAGGAGGAGGAGGGGAAGGGAGGGGAGGGGAAGCAGAGAGGTTGCGGGAGATCGGAGTGAGCGGATGCAACTTGAGGGATCCATCAGGTTGCTTCGCTGAGCTCATATCCCAACCACATCACACACCACCATACCATAAACAAAACATGAGAGGAATGCAGAGATTAGGCTCCATTGCCAGATATGCGAGGGAGGCCGAGCGAAGGTCGTCCCTGTTTCACAATAGAGGGCGTGGTTTTGGAAGCGCGCCTGCTGCTGCGCCTGCTGTTTTTGTTGACAAGAACACGCGCGTCATTTGCCAGGGAATCACTGGCAAGAATGGCACCTTCCACACAGAGCAGGCCATCGAATATGGCACCAAAATGGTATGTTAATCATAATTTTTTCTTCACTTGCATAAATGCTTGCAATTTTTTTAGGTTATGATCCAAGATCAAAATATGTTTTGTGGGTTATAATCTTGGATAGTCTATACTGCTGTTCAGAAATATATTAGGAACGGACTACGCCCATAGTAGTTTCGTTTAACCTTTTCCATAAGGAAGAAAAGGTTATTCTCAATCCATTCTATCATTGAAGTAGAGATCCACGACTATGTTTGACATAATGGTTGGTCGAACAGATTTTTAATGTGAAAGCAAGTCTTGCAACCAGATTCTAGAGAATGCAGAATAGTTTTGGCGTGGTGAATGATTTAGATCTAAGTCGCATTCTTTGAATGTAGCTTCTTTTTTTTTCCAAGGTGCTTGTGAACGATTTACATGCTCGTACAGTATTCAAATTGATTTACTGTGTGCAGTGCATAGTTTATTCTCAATGATACGCGTTATGTTAGACGGCCAAATTTATGAGGTTGTCGCCAAGACGTTCATGGCTCTTTAAAGAGCTTTGAACTTCGGCGTTACTTAATGATATATTGTTAATGTAATTCACCAAATTTTAACTCCTCAACCGGTTAAAATGTTCTAGTATTTGAGAACCTAGAATTTGCTAGCTCAAAACAGTTGGATTGTCGCACGTGGTGTCAAAGTTGGAGCACATATTTTGTTATCGGATGTTCATGTACTGGTTGGAATATGTGCAAACCTCAGACGGGCTGGCATTCAAAGTTTTATCCCTCAGTAGGAAGATAAAGAACATAACTGACTTTCACCCGTGCCTCCAAAGTTTTTTCTCAGGCCTACCTGTGACAGGGGACTTAGAGTTTGGCTTTCATTGTTTAGGTTTCTAGGAATCATCTACGAACCAAACTTCCTCCCCTCGTAATGTGGTTATAAAATTAAGTACCTTCACCTTAAATTTCCACTTTAGAGGCAGAGTTTGGGATGACTTTGGGTCCTTTTATACCAACCAAGATATGTAGGCAGATTGGATGCTGCTTGAAGACAAGTTTTCTTCTTATATGTCTTTCAAGTTAGTAGACCCTTTTTTGTTGTCTGAGTAATGCTTTCAGTCCACATAGGGATTTTCTGGTCCACAATATGGCTTGCTAGCTATTATGAATGCCTCAGTCGTCTTGCATTGCACCCTCCACTAGATTTTCATTGGAATTTAGACTCAATGTTGCAGATGAACTTTCTCACTGGCCCATTTGGCATATGGAAGATGAATGTATTGTTTTGTGTGCTTCATTTACTGTAATTATTGGTAGTTCTGATATTCTCTTCAGATTGTGCTGACTGCTTGCCCTGCACTAACAACCAGGTTGGAGGGGTTACACCAAAAAAGGGAGGCACTGAGCATTTAGGGTTACCCGTTTTTAACTCAGTTGCAGAAGCAAAAGCGGAGACAAAGGCGAATGCAACGGTCATTTATGTACCACCACCCTTTGCAGCTGCAGCTATATTGGAGGCTGCAGAAGCTGAGCTGGATCTTGTTGTTTGCATAACTGAGGGAATCCCGCAACATGACATGGTTTGTCTTTGCTTTTGTGGTTGCTGTAAAACATGTTCTGGGGCATCAGTCACAGACACTTCTGTTTATTATTGATGTGCTTTTCTCCCGATACAACCTAACAAGTTACAGTTGTGTGCTCTGCCTTACTATTAAATGCAGGTAAGAGTTAAGTCTGCATTAAAAACTCAAAGCAAAACGCGGTTGATAGGCCCCAACTGCCCTGGAGTCATAAAACCTGGAGAGTGCAAAATTGGTATCATGCCTGGTTATATACATAAACCAGGACGCATAGGAATTGTCTCTCGTTCTGGAACTCTTACTTATGAAGCAGTAAGTCGCAGAAAGTTCTTCTGGTACAAGATTTGAAACATCGAAAGTGATTTTTTCTTCACATTATCTTGTATTTTCTACTGGAGTCTTGTCCTGCTACTCACAAATTTGACATCATCTAACCCTTATGTTGGACCAACTTCAATGAATTACGTGCGTTGGCACATGAGATGGACATACTTCCTCATTTTGTAGGCCATCATCAATTAAACTTTAATGTTTGTCAGGTGTTCCAAACAACTGCAGTTGGACTTGGACAATCAACTTGTGTTGGTATTGGCGGTGATCCTTTTAATGGAACAAATTTTGTCGACTGTCTTCAACGTTTTGTTTTGGACCCACAAACAGAAGGTGCATACCTCTTTCGGATATTGGGCCAAGAAGTTTTGAAATTTGTTGATACCTATTACCTTGTAACATGTTAACAGGTTTGACCTGAAATGGCTTGCACAATTTCTAACATGGTGCAAAGAGCTTGTTCTTCATAGCTTAAAGCAAGAGAAACCCTTGCAAAGACGATAGAGCGATGATTTTTGTAGGCTTTATCTTCCCTCTTCAGCTTGTTTTGTATACAAGGTTTCATAGGGTTTTATATTTTTTCTTCAGCGTCATGGCTTGAAAGTTGAAATAGCTCTTAATGTTTGAAGAACCTGTCTATTTTTTGCATTTGCCAATCTGGTTGGGTCAAGAAGGGAGTTGATGGGATACTCTAAGAGGATAATTTTGTTGTCTCCCGCAGCTATGAAAGAATCTAAGAATTTTTGAGATACTTATTTACATCTACAAATCACAAAGTTTATCATAAATATCTAGCATATAATATGAGACAGATTCTCAAATTTCTCAACTATTTTAATTGCATTATAATCAAAACCTATGTGGGCAGTATGCAATGAGTATGCCAATAAGTACTAGTTTAGCTATCTTAAGTTCCTCAGTCTAAGTTTTAATAGTAAATAGCAATTGAGAAGATTTTTTTGCCCCAAAACTTTGATAAAATTAGCGTCTGGCAGTTCAATCATATTAACAATACTCGTAGGGCACAACGAATAGCTTTAATGTTTTAACAACTCTCGATATTTTGCAAGGAGTTGGTGTCAAAGAGGACAATAAGGTCCCTATGTTTTGTCTTTCGGTGCACTTGGGTAAGCTCATGGTTAAGTCATTCTTCCCAATTAATTCTTCATAGAAGATTAACGAACACATGCCTACAATTGCTGAAAAGTTGCTCACCAATATTTCACCCTTGGTCTACAACAACATTACTCCAATAGTTTGCATCCTCCCTTCCAACATAGCCTCCTCCCCTATTTGATGTAGCAACTAGCCCTTGATCTAGGTGTGGAAATCATTGGAATCAGTGCCTCTCCCAATGAATGTCTTGTAACCTTGTTTGAATCCTTGGTGTCATACAACAACATATTTTCCATGGCATTTATTGTCATTTTACAATGATAATTAAATTGATGTATTTGAACTAATCTTTGGGCCTTGGCCCCCTTTCCATATTAGAAATTCAGGTTGGGATGTGGTTATGTGCCAAAAGTTGAGTTCATGTTTAAGCAATCATTCCATTCACTGTGCTTTTGGCCCACTCTTGGTTTCCACGTACCTCTACTTGGTGGCTTTTCGGCTAAGGTTGTGCTTTGTTATACCTAGTACATATATATATTTTTTTGTGTAGTTTGCATGTGTAATTTCAAGTACACCATGCATGTCAACTATTTCTAGGTAGAGACATCGCTAAAAGTAGGAAATGTCAATGGAGAAAGTTTACTGCATAAGTTGAATATAACAATTTGCATCGAACAAGAAATAGTGATTTAAGCTGTGTCGTACATTATTGTGGTGGCATCCTTTTCGCTCAAATTCAATTGTCCCCAATCAGTGGTCTCAAGTTCACACATGATTGATGCCAAGTCTGCTCATTCTAGTATCCTTGTGAGATATCCTTTCCTTCTCACTTAGAATTAAGAGAACCGAATTATCTCAATTCCATTCAAAAGTCGGTAATTTTCTATCTTGTCTTGATAATTTGTTCTTTATTTGCAATCTCTAATGGTTCCATCTATTTTTGCATCTTTCTTCCAATGTAAGTACTTTTCCATATTGTCATGACATAGTCTACTTGCATGCTAATTGATTTCGATTCACATCCAGTACTCACTAATTCCAATTATTTAAGAATCACGTTTGTGGTCAACATCTTTTGGTTCATCCCCATCCAAAATCAAATTTAATTCATTATCATAACATGTTGAAAAGGATATGGGCATGCAATATTATTCTAGTTCATCTTTTGGAAACATTTCTGAATGACATGAGTCATAGTTTCTTTGAAACACGTTTCATTAGCAATTTTATTTTTTCTTGTGTGAGGGAGATAATTGAGAGTTAGTGCAATGCTAGCTTTAAGATTACTGCTAGAATTTAGATTAGTGTGTTTTTGTCATACTAGAAGGTTAGAGATAAAATCCCTAAAACCGTTGCATTGATTCTTTCTCGAGGTTTGTCGATTTTTTCCCGTTTCAAACCATCAACGTATGTACCATAGTTGCAGCGCGATTCCCGAATCGCGATCAGAATCGCGATCCCGATTCGCGATTCGGGATTTTCCCAGAATCGTGTAGAATCGATTTTTTTTTTTTTTTGAAATTTTTTTAGGCAATATGGGTATCAGATGAAAGCTCTGATCAAGGGGATTATGATTGTGTAGTTTGCCGACTGTTTCGGGTGCGAAACACCAAAAAGTGTGTTTTCACTCGGGGAGTTGGAAGGCCAAATCATGAAGAGGTTGGGGGGCGTTGCCCCCCAAACCCCCCACCAGGGGGCTACCGCCCCCCGAACCCCCCGTTTCCCGGGGGGCTACTGTTCCCCGAACCCCCTAGAGCTTCTTGCTATATAGACATTGAAGATAAAAATGCCACCGCCCCCCTGTAGATAAAAATGGGGTCCAAATGCGCGCCGAGAAGGGCCCAATATTTATGCCCCCAACTGTATGTACATTGCACTCACATCTCCAGTGAACCAATTGCAAAAGTGATCATCATCCATACAGTTGATAGTCCAAACTGTAGCATTAACATTTACTGAAAACCAGAGCAAATGACAACCGGATAGCTACTGAAAATAAGATCTATTTGTGCCTCATCTACTGCACTTTTGAGAGGCGAAACGCTGGTTTGACCATTGATCCCCTAAAAAAATTTCAGCAATAAGCTATTTTTCCAAATTTTTTTTTTTTTTTTTTTTTTTTTTGCGATTCGCAGAATCGCGACCCGCGAATCGCAGACCCAGCGAATCGAGATTCGCTGCAACTATGGTATGTACTAACTTACCAATCAACCATCCATGAATATCACAATGACATACTATGTCTTATCGCCTGCTACAAAACTGGGAAGCACAATAGAAAGGGCTCCCACTTGACACAATGATCTGGCACGCAAGCTGATTGCTAGAAAACCTCTAGGAAAGGGGAGTATTCATCATGTTGATTGCCAAAGACTAGCTAGTAGCAAGTCCTCTACGATCTGGCCACCATTGATCTTTGCTAGTAGACATTTGGTTGGCTCTTGGATGTGTTTCCTCTTATTCAAGAGAAATGATTGTGTTTAAAGAGCACAATCTGGGGTCCACCAGATCCACAACTGGGGTTTAACAGCAATTAATAACTATACTTTTTCCAACATTCCCTTAATGAGTATTTTGTATTTTTCACTAGAGACATTGTATTAGAAAAGACACTAAAGACTCTAATTCAAAACTCCCATCCTACAAGTAGCTTCAAAACTTGATGAATTAACTTTCCAAGCTGCACCATGATGCTAGCTTGATCCCCATAGAAGTTTTGCTTCATGGCTAGATTCACCCGTAGGATGCATGACTCTTGAGACTTTGCTTTCAAAATTTGAAAACACAAATTTTCATGCTTAGCAGCCTTAAAACAACTTTCTCAGCACCTATCTCTTTTATTTGGCAATTTCTCATACTTCTAGCCTTTAACTGTGCCCTTCAGATTCCAACTTTCAGAATGAAGAACAATGTTTTATTGTTCATAAAGTGAATCATTTTGCTCATCTATGCTTTTCTAACTCGTTTGGCCAAAAAAAATTATCATAAACTTTGATTCAAGTACTCGCAAGCTGCCAGTTTACTTTTAAAATATTTTGCTGTGGATTATGTAGATCGTTGATTGCCATGCAAGACTCAAGCGGCCAGCCACTTTCTACCTCATGGGGTTTTATACTCCTGTAATGATCTTCAGGAGCTTTTTTCTGTTTCTTAAATGCTGTCAAAGCAAGCTATTTTCTCTCCCTACAGTCTTCACACATGCAAAACTTTGCCTACAGAATTTTGCTCCTTTTATAGATATTAATGGTTATGATACCAAATTTCACCCTCAAACATAGATACATCATGTAAGATACTTTTCATTTTATTGATCTCAAAAGAAGTACATTAGAATGTCATATTTTCATGTTGTTACGAATTATCCTTGATATCTATTCATGTTCAATTATGTTCACAGGTATTGTTTTGATTGGTGAGATTGGAGGGTCTGCAGAAGAGGATGCTGCTACATTTATCAAGGTTTATCTTTATCTAACAATCTTAAGCTGCTATGTGTAATCTATGAGGGTTATGGGTGGTATAGGAATTTTCCAAAATGAATCAGGTTAATTGATGAATATTATGGAAGCCTAGTCCACTTAATTGCAATTAGAGTCATGCTGCCTTGATAAGTTCTCTTATCATTTGTTGCAAAGCAAAATAACTTGAAGTGATGATTTCACCTTATGCAGGAAAGTGGAACACAAAAGCCAGTTGTTGCTTTTATTGCAGGATTAACAGCTCCTCCTGGTCGTCGAATGGGTCATGCTGGAGGTATGTGTACCTTTGGTTTCTTCTTGCATGCTCAGAGAGAGAGAGAGAGAGAGAGAGAGAGAGAGAGAGAGAGAGAGAGAGAGAGAGAGAGAGAGAGATTTTATTAACATTCAATGAGACCAAGTGGTGTACGGGATCAATTGACAAGTCAATAAACTAAAAGAAGATCAATAAAAGAGTACTAGTGTGAGCTTCTGTTCAGTATGAGCTTTAATCATGAAACTACCAAGCATATTAGGAGTCTTTTGGCTGATAAAACTATGATTTTCTCTTCAAAGGTTCCTTCCAAATACCACTGATAAGTTTCTTTTTCGTAGAAGACTTCGAATGTTACAGTCTTCAGCCATTCATTTTACTGTGTTATTCAAAAAGAGAGCCATTTATATCAATTCATCAGCTGCTACCGAACCTTTGGGGTAGCACGTAATATTGAACCATTATCCCCACTTGTCAGTTTTCTATCTTTATATTGTATTGAATACTCCTAGTCATGCTACAGCTTCCAAAGGAATAATGTCCACTTTAGCCAAGAAGATAGGGTAGCATGGGGTCTTATTTAGTGACATTGAGGAGGCCAATTAATTTTGAGCTTGTTAAGTCTCAGTGATATGGAGTGAAGAGATACTACCTTCCTAATGGAGTTACCAATGTTTTAAAATGTCTGCTTCTTATGCAGTCTCCACCAACGTATCTTTTGACCAGTTGCTTTCATAGCAAAAAAGGAGTTCCAGCCACTAGTGATTGTCGATGCATGCATTTGAATAAAGTTTTTGTGAGATTTCGACTATTTGTGAGTTATCCTTGAACCATAGATGCACTGCGTTTCTAGAAATGCATTTTCATTTCTGAACTGCGTTTCTGGATTAGTGAAGCGTTTCTGAGAAACGTTTTTAATTTTTTGTTTTTTTTTTTGTTTTTTTGTGGGCAATATGGGTACCAGATTAAAGCTCTAATTAAGAGCAGTACATTTATATAGGTTGCCGGGTGGTCCAGTTTAGGTGCATCAGGTCCTACTGGATCCTGCCAAAATTAGAATGGCTTGTCGTGCTCTCTCTCTCTCTCTCTCTCTCTCTTGGAGATCACAACAAACCGAATTGAAACCATAAGGAACCATACTGAATCATACTAAACCATACTGAACCATGCTGAATCGTACTGAACCATACTGAATCATGGCAGCCGGAAACCATATTGAAGAGATAAGACACAAGCCCCCCCCCCCTCTCTCTCTCTCTCTCTCTCTCTCTCTCTCTCTCTGAGATCACAACAAACCGAACTGAAACCATAAGGAACCATATTGAACTATACCGACGCGTTGCAGAATCATACTGAACCATGGTAATACTGAATCATGGCTGAAATTTTTTATATACTCTGTTTTTTTTTCTCAGCGTTTCTGGGAACGTTTTTGCCTAGAAATGCATTTCTGGGCAACTATGCCTTGAAGCTACTCAGTTTCAATACATTTGGAATGAAAGGGTCTAGCTCTTTAAACTTCACAACGATAAAGCTACATTGAAGTGACCAATATTTCAAGTGATGTCCATTCTTGTACAACATTCAATCAATGTCTCTCCATATGTTCCCATAGTTTCTGCCTCAGAACTCTATCAAATGCTTTTTGAAAGTCGACAAAGCAACAATAGAGGCTTTATGAAATTTTTGGCGTTTTTCATTATTGCCTTTTATAGTAACAAACTGTCAATAGTAGAATTCATTGTTTGAAAGTCTGCTTGCTCCATAGCATTTTGTCCATTAATTCCAGCCAACCATCCATTTACTTCTACTATGCTCGGATGGAATATTTTTGTTCAAACAAGACGATATTGATGCTTTGTGACCACGTTTGGAGAAGTTTTCTATTAATGCATGATTGAGAACAAATATATACTATTCAGAAGTAGAACTTTCCCCATTTTGAACATTTCGGCTTGCAACCTTTGATGTGTTGGGCTTTTCCATTGGACATATTAGATATTCTCGTCTTCACATTTTCTTCCGTGACCCAAGAACCACTAACAAGGATGGTGGAAGATTGTAAGTTTCCTCCATTCTGTACAATTCTTAGCATGTCTGTAGCATGCATCTGGCTGGAGCTGTTTTTCTCTCTAACGATTTTTTGTATGTATTTAAGAGCTCCACATTGTTTAGATTTGAGGCAGTATTCTAGATCAAAGTAATGATTACATCGAGAAACTATCTTTGTTTTGTTTTGATTGAGCTTTTGCTGAAAGACAATTTTTTTTGCTCAGTTGAGGATCGGCCTCCTACAGAAATAGAATGTAAACAATTGCCAAGGGCTGAAGTGGGTGAGCATTATTACTGTGTAGTTTGCCGAATGTTTCGGGTATAGGATGGTCCAGTTCAGGTGCATTAACTCCCAGGTTTACGCTATAGCTCCTTTTAATATAAAAAATTTAACAAAAAAAAGTGAATGCCCCAATGTGTTCGTAATAGGATTCTCCCTCTTTCTTTCTGTCTCTCTCTCTCTCTCTCTCTCTCTCTCTCTCTCTCTCTCTGATCACAACAAATTGAACAAAAACCATGCCGAATCATGCTGAACAAAAACCATGCTGAATTCTGAACCATACTGAAACATTTTTTAACCATACTCTCTCTCTCTCTCTCTCTCTCTCTACACCATAAACCATAAAACCGAAGTTACCGAACTAAAAGCACAAAGAACAGTACTGAATCATGACATTGATATGAATAGGATCATCATGATATATAATCGGGGCCACATGGCACCGAAATGGGGTACAATGATGTCCCATGAACGTAATGAAAACTATACATCGAAGACTCGTCGGAGTCATGCTAATCAGAATCCTCCGAGTTTGTGCCTGTCTGCTGATCCCAAGGAACCGGAGAGAAGCATACGCCATGGTGTGGCCCTGGCTCTGCTGCGTGCTCTAGCTCTGGATCCTCCCCCTCCCCCTGCCTCTACCTCTACCTCTACCTCTGCCTCTCTCCCCTCCTCTAGCTCCCATCTGGCTGCCCCCACCCGTGTCTACTCCTGCGTGTCTGTGTGTCAGGTGGCTATGATCCTACTCTCTGGGATGGCCCTACCCACTGTGATGATGCCTGGCCAACGGCTGCCTGTGATGCTCCACTCCTGTCTACAGAAAGTGAACTCAACACCCCCCTCCCGGAACCTCTAGGTCTCCCTCTAGGCCTCTGGCAGGAATGGCTGGCTCCTCCTCTGTCTCCGCATCAGGGTCCACTAGCAGGTCAGCGAGGTCATACCCCTGTGCCTCCGCCCCCATCTCCTTGTCCTCCTTCGTATCCCCCTCAACCCACTCCTCCTCCTCCTCATAGTCAACCCCGAGCTCCTCTCCACCCTCCCTCCTTAGCCCTATCCCTCTGCCTCTCTGTCCTCCTCTGCTGCCGTAAAGCTTGTGCGTCAGCCTGTGCCTGTCTATAGAACTCTCTATAGATCTCATCGTTGGTTGTCACAAACACCAACCGCCTACATTGCTCGATGGATAACCTATTCCTCTTCTGCTTTGATACAAGGCCCAGGTGCTCCAATTCCGCTCACAAGCGGATGTTGAACAATCCTGTCTCGGCCAATCGCCGCAGGTCACTTGTGCTGCGCCCGTGGAGGCTCCACCATGTAACAGGCCTCAGCTGATCCTCCCTCCGCCGACTTTGCTCTCCATCAAAAGGAAACTGGAAGCGCTAAAATGTGAGCAGCTAGCGTGCAATGTGAGCGAGCATCGGACCTGTTGGCAGAAGAAAAAACATGGGCACTTGTAAGTCCTCTCGAATTCACACACTAGCAATGTTGAGTACACTATTGCAGTTGGTAACTTCTTTGTAGTAGTCCCATCTGGCCCCCCAGATACGTGAGATCTCGCGCCTTCTGCAGCAGGCAAATCACAACAATCATATAACCATAGCTGCCATAGCATAAAAGAAACGAATCAGACTTGATTGAGAAACAACAAACTAGACACTGAAGAGTCATACCTGTGCTTGACCAAGGCTGACGTCTGAATCCCCTCGCCGATGCGGTCCATGAACTCGTAAATGAGGCCGAGAGTGCACCCCTCACGGTCTACCAGGCGCAGCACTCTGAAAATGGGTAGAAGGACCCTAGTAATCTTCTCAGCATCTGTCCAGAACTGCTCACCGAACACAGTGGACCGAAAAAACGCCGCATGTGGGACGTCCATGAACTCTCGGAAGGACTCGCTGGAAACCATCCGCCGCAATGCGTCCTTCAGTAATACTAATTGCTCTAGCACCAAAAAGTAAAAGGCAAAGCGTGTGGGTGCTGGCTTCTTCAGGTTCAGGTGCGAGAAGGTGCGGAATAGGGCCAGCACACGCCTCTTCCTGGTAACAAAAGCGACCAGGCGCATGGCCGTAGAAGTGCCTGCAACATAGACATCCAGTAAAAAATTTAGACAATAGTTGAGATGTGTTTAGCAGCATGGAGCAGGCGTCAATCAAGATAGCATAGCAAATGGAGAAACCAATACCTCTCTGATCCATGGAAGTGCACACAGGTCATGGATGAGCAAGTCTATGCAATGCGCAACACAAGGTGTCCACACAATGCTAGGGTCCTCGTCATAATCTCTCCCATCTGCTTGCAGTTCGAAGCGTTGTCCGTGACAACCTGAACCACATGCTCTACTCCAATGTCAACAATAGCATCTATGATAACCTCCCATATGAAATCGACTGTGATGGCGTCACCACCTCGAGTGGCATCCACGCCACGTAGGAATACTGTGCCAAGCGGGCAAGAAACCAAGACATTGATGACGGATTGCCGACGAATGTCGGTCCATCCATCACTCAATATCGTGCATCCATACCTGCTACAAAACACCCATTAGCCAAATGCAAAATTTGCGCCACGAGTCAACCGTAAACGCATGCAATGGGTTTATGGAAACAAAGTACTTACATTTGCCAAGATGAATGAATGGAACTCAGCTCCCGCGTAATGGTCTCCTCCTCCTGACGAAGCATCCTGCCTCGCAATGCCTCTCGTCTGGGTGGCGTCCATGTAGCATCCACGGCTGCCATGGCCCTGCACCGGCATCGTGTCCACACGAGATCAAACCTGCGAACAAAAACAAGCAAACAACCGTTCAGTAAAAGAAAACACACTACATTGAAAAACATTACCAGCCTAAAACAGAGTTGAACACATCCGAGCACGCGTCACATTGATTCTAGCAAGATCATAGCAAGTGCCAAAAAACACACGAGACAGGGCGAGGGATAGAATAATTCCAGTGCGAGCGAAAACGGGCGACTGACGCTAGCATGGGAGTCCTTGCAGACGTCTAGGAGTCCAGTTTAGGCCTAGACTACGCTACTGGCAGATGCTTGCACGATGCTCTAACCCTAAACCCTAAAGAACATGGAATTAGGGCAAGAAAATTGAAATTTGTGCTACGGATGTAGACGGGCAGAACGGAGGTCACAGGAGTCTCTGCGGGCATGTGGAAATGCATTCTAGGCTCAGACATCACCTAAATCGGTTGCCCAGAAGCCATTTTCTGAAAATGGCAAAAAAAAACAAGCATTTGGATTGTGGTGTTAAAATCTCGCAAGGCGTGCCGTAATGGTTGAAACTGACCCTGTAGGAATCACCGTGGGCATGAAGAAAGGTGGTCTAGAGCCAAACTATGCTTGATTTGGTTGCCTACAGCTCAATGTCAACACTTGAAAAAAAACAAGCCTACACTTACCAAAAATCGAAAACTGATCGTTTCGATCTGCACGAAGCTCAGATCTTCCTGGCACCGTGCACACCACCTCCGTATCTCCGAGTAGATGCCTGTCGACTATCCACACGCCAAGATCCGACGCCTATAGCTCAAAACAAAAAAATTTACCTCCTCCACGGCTGGCGCGATTCTGGCCGTGAAGAGGTGCTGGAAATTTTTAATTTATTGATTTTTTTTTATGCGATTTTGGGGGGAGAATCGCGTTTCTCAGAAACGCGATTTCCGAAACGTCCAGTCCCAGAATCGCGATTCTGTGCAACTATGAACTGTACATCAAACCTAAGTTGCATAAAGAACCGTGGGTGTGACCGATGTATCAACTCCTGAAACAATGTCTCTCCATATTGACTAGGGAGGCCTTACCCTTCCTCTTCCCAAGTTTACCTGTGCTAGCGTGTCTTATACCAAAAATGGGTCCTGTAAAAAGAACACCAAAGTAAGTGTATGAGGAAACAATATCCAAAGCCTTACTCTTTGCTAGACCTAGCCTCTTCAATAATAGCCCTTAGAGTGAAAATATGATTACCATATAGTTTTCAGGCTGTAGGGATCACCGGATTTATAGATGGGATAAATAACATTAGTACACCAGATAGAGGGAATATTAAAAACAACGACAAAGGTAAGAAGATGAGAAATTATAGGAGTAAGAATATTTGCCGCATGATCATTAGTTTAGATTCACGTTCATAAATGTCATGGGCTTTGTTCCATTTCATCTTAGTAATTCCATCTTTTACTATTCTAGGTGTGCAAAGATCCGCCGTAAGTCTAGGGGAAATAGGTAAGGCATGGTAGGAATAGAGTATTAGCATTTTGAACCCAAATATGAAGGTCTAAAATGGGAGGGGTGGGGAACGGGGAAGAATTCATGCCAAAAAGCACTAGAAGAGGAACTAAAAAGAGAATATGAGACAGGGAGGGAGGGAGGTTGTTAATGCCTTTGTAAAACAGTTTATGGGTTGATGAAGTGTAAGTTCAAGTACGTGTAAGTACTAGTGGTAGAATAACTCTTGTTGAAAAAAGAAGAAACCAACCAGCTTCAAAGATTTGGTATAAGAAGTTTACCGAGAATCTGCTTAGGAGAAATTCTATGAAATATATCTTGGCACAAGCCCTTATGTGGTCATTCTCACACCGGAGGGGGTTTCATAGAGTATGACGAACTGATCTTAAGCTATCATTGTAAGTCCTATGGCCTAACTATAGGTCTGTCTTTTTAAGATGATAAACATACATACTTTGCTACTATGTCTCATGAGGAGTGGAGGCATCTGTGTTTGATGGTGACAGTTTGCTACTCCGACTAGCTTGGTGTCGGTGGACATCTTTTGTTTCAAACAAGGTCCACAAGATCTCAATGTCTAAATAGAAGTCCTTGATAATTCATATTTCAATTCAAGTAGTCATTTTTTCAAGGCAGCTTCAACGAATACATGCTTGCTAAAGCTTTAATGAAGAGTACTTGTTCAATTGCTTTATTGAGGAATGTATTGGAGTCAAAGGCTTGGAAAGCCAAATATGAAAATGATGTGACCTTCAATTGGAAAAAAGTCTCCCCTCTTTTATCTCTTAATCCTAACACGACATTTTCTTCTAGGGAGGAAGTTCTACTGTCCATTTGTACTTTTGTACGAGGATAAAGCTGAAATAGTTTTTCACTTTGTTTGCAAAAATAGTCTATTGCGACTTCCCATCGGTTGCAATCAATGAAGTTAACTTAGACTCTTGGTCGAATTAAGTCATGAACTGAGTTTTTGTCCCCTTTCAAGTTTCTGTCCATGCTATGCATGATGAAGTTGATGATCTAAGACTTTGTGGTTGGACTCCATAGGGCTGAAGATGACACGTCTCCTGTGTTATGTCGCCTGTTATCCTAGACATAGCATCTATATCTAGTCCATTAACATTACTCACATCTCCTTTTTATGTATGTTTTGTGTGAGAATCTCATTAAGCTCCAAAGAGTCTTAGGTTTATTCTCAGAGCTTGCAAAACTATTGTAGCTGACCCTTGTAAGGGGTTAAATCATTGCTTTAGACCTAGTTTCTTTGGCTGATGAACTTGAATAAACTTACAAGGATGCAAATGTTCCTATGAGTTCCAGTTGCATTTTTCTATTGTTATAATCGAGCTGATAAATTTTCTAAACTCTTTCCATACAACAAGAAAAGAACTCAGCCTATGCTGCTTCAAATGTATGACTGCACTCAAGTATACATTATATGATCAAGTTGGAAAACTTGAAGTTTTCTGTGGAGAAGCTAGTTCTTGACATTCGAAAAAATAAGCTGAAGGAAACTTATTGCAATACTTTAAAAGCTGAAAAAAATTATAAAAAATTTGTGTGTTTTGTTGTCTCAAGATAAATCACCTTCAAAGATTGTTGAAGTCAATGACGTTCTCTCTTTGTGTCACTTTCTTTTGGATAATTTGTATATATCTTTACGTGGTTCTGTATTCAAACAAAAGATAGATAGGTATCCCATGGGTACAGTTTGCACAATTTTCATACAGACTTATATCTTTTCTTTAATGAATGTGAATGGCGAAGAACAGGTTCCTCTAGTTCTTGTCCTGCATTATCATGTAAGCTAAGCCATGGTAGAAGAGTTATTGATTTTTATTTTTCTCTCGATCTTATTTTTGTAGCTTTGTCCAAAGACCCTAAGGTTTTTGGTGGAGAAATCTGCCCTGTATTCTCATGGCATTCTTGTATAATGTGGATGGCTTCAGTGCTTTGAATAGCTGCCAAAAGGTCATTATCGAGTTGATTAGGCATAATTAGTTGTACACATACTCTTCATCATTTTTGCTCTCATAGCTACAGTTGTGCATGCATGATGTCTGTTATTGCAGCAACATCTAATTCCCTTTATAACCTTATTTCCATGTTGCTAAACAGTGGCATTTCTAATTGGTGGTTCTCTGGAGTCTCTGCCAGTTGTACTGCATCCCTATTACATCTATGGGGTGTCCTTGCATATTTGCATTATGCATAACACTCGCAAATTGTACATCCATATTATGATACATCTCATTTGACACTGAAAGCCATCTTCATAGTTTTATTATGGCATTGACTCATCAAGATGGGGTTGCTATTTTTCTCAGGTTTCATTGTCGGTCCATTCTAAGAACTTGAGAGGTTCTAAGTATGAAAATTTACCAGCTATAATATCAAACAACGTTATTGTTGCATGGTACAATATCTGGTTTATTTTAATGCTTTTCTTAGCAGCACGGCTCCATTTCATTTGTATTGATGTTTGGTCACAACCATCTACACCTCAACCAACACTCAAGTTGCAATATTATCGTCATCCATCATTGCAGCTCTGGTGGTGCATCAGGTTCTTCTTGTCTTTTTGTTATGGTTGCATTGTATTGCTATTGCTTCCACGTCATATTCGCAGCCCTCATTCTTAGAGGGGTGATATGGTCATTCTTAAAGGGATGCATGTAAGAGACATTAATAATTTATTTCGTTATTTTTGGGCCTGAGGGCTTAGCTAACAAGTTCAAGCCCTAATTTCTGCCTTAGTGGCTATAAATATGCCCAGAGGTTGCGATACGCTCAGGTGATTGATTGGAGAGTAGAGTTAGCTAGCATTTCAGTCCTTCGAGTCCTGGCTTTCGGTTTGGGTAAACAGTCCTTTTCTTGGCATCGTTATACATTATTCATTTGATCAGCATGTGTATTTGTGTACAGTTGCATTTTGTTTTGTTACATGTGTTGTTTTGCTCATGGCCATAACTGCTTTGATAATCAACCTGCTGTAATATTCTAGGCCCTACGAGCAGTATTTATTCTTAACGTTTAGGTCTAATCTTCTTATTCCACAAAATCTGACACGAATAGATTTCAGAGTTTCTGCTAGATTTAGCACTAGGCAAGGCCGTTGAATTTTGATTCTTTTAGCTCCTAATTACCTTATTCACCCGGAGCGTTCTATTCAAATGTTGAGTTGTGGTCGGAAGAATCTGTTGATGTATTCCACTTATCATTATATTTGCGTTCTTGCATGCTCCTCAAACACAAATATAAATCCTCTGATCGTTTCCTGAACGATTCGCTGCAATTTTTCGATTCTGTCCAGTAAGTCTGTCCAATAATGAGGGTATTATTATTGGTATCGATTGAGTGTTTGTTACTGTAGTTCTTCTCGGTGTTTTGACTTTTGACAACCAGCTCACTCTAGCGTGTCTCTTCCATGCTCCAGTCCAACATGATGCACAGCTTCAGATGTGGACCTTCTCCTCTTCTAGTGATTGGAATCCACACTATCATATTTATCTGCTTGTTGTTAGCTGAGCAATTGAACCACTTTATGTCATCTTATCCCTTATCTGTGTCCCTTCTTAACTTTGCACACATTAATTCTGATATTATCTTCGAAGCCTTTAGAAGCTGAAGTCCAGGTTCTGTATGATTGAGGAGCTCCAGGGTGAGCTCATCTAAATATCTTAGCCCTTTGTCCGTAACCTCTTCATTTGTCAACTTTCATTTTGATGAACTGACCTGCCATATACTTTGTCATAGTCAGTTAATGTAGATGGTGTGAGAAAGTACAACAAGCCTTTTGATTAATGCTAAGAACCTTTAAATAACAAACTTACTGATTGCTTCCTTTGGATCTTCTTAAATTGAAGAGTTTCTGTCAATTTGGTCTGGGTTGTCTCAGAATTTTAGTATCATGCTAGATTCTGTTGTGATGGCAGCCATCATTTCTGGAGGAAAGGGAACTGCTCAAGACAAAATTCGAACTTTGAAAGAAGCTGGTGTCACTGTTGTGGAATCCCCTGCAAAGATAGGTGCTACAATGTATGATGTTTTCAAGCAACGGGGACTCCTTTGAAGGATTTCCACTCTTTGAAGTAATGAGGCAAGTATTGCTTCTCCTGAGTCAACCTTCAGCAGGCCGCTGACTAACAATAAGCTTTGGAATTCCCTGCCTTCTTGCAGCATTCAAATACAAGAGCTGTGAAAGAGATTTGTGAATGCATCAAATTTTATACACGGAGAGAACTCATGATTTTTTTTGAATTTTATGCTCCTATGCACTGTAGGCATTGGAACTTTCAATTGCAAGGATCACATCGTGGTTAGAATCATCTAGGTGATATTTTTCTGAAAGAGCTTGTAATGGAAAAACTACGGCTACTTTATTTGGGCAAACTTCTACTAATGTGCTCAGCTGACTTCATGAATTGTAGAATCTGCACTAGCAAGGCGTACTTTTTGATGTGAATTTGTAAGAATAATATCCTATTCTCATGGTCAGAATAATCACTTTTCACTTGCTTTGAAAGAGGGCATATAAAGTGAGGTATGCTATTCTCCATTGCAGTCCATCAAAAGGTTTCAAGCAAAAGGTTGATGTTTTTGAATTGGTGTTTCTTAATTACTGGATTGTACACAGAAAATCATCTTTTGCACTGGTCTGGATCGGGACTTGAAAGTATTGTGGTCACAAGTGATGCAAACATACGGTTACGCTAGAAAAGAGGTTTATGTATGTGTCAATTTGATGTCTATTCTATACAACAAACATAATAGAACTAGAAAAGATTTTGCAAGTTTCATGCAAGATAAATGAGTAACTTCGTCAGTGCAAGGATGCAGGTATCTTGTTTTTTGAAAAGAGTCTGAATACAGCATCATAATCAGAAAAAGGCACCAGTATCTGCTAGTGACACGCAGACAATAGTGAGGGTCTTTCCTTCATGCCTTGAGCCTACCATTCTATGTGCAATGTCTACATTCATCTTTGTCTTGTCTATTCAAAAACTGTTGGAAGACTATGCTTACAGTGTGTTTCAAAGTGGTGAAAAAATAGGAGTGGGACCAAAGATACTTTGAATGCAAAGCTAACCAACTAAGCCAACCCCGTTCGATGTTTCTTTATGCACTTGTGTCTAAGCTCATGTTTGAACCAGCTCTAAAGTGAAGGAAATGAAATAGAAAAAGATAGAATGTGTTTCTTGAAGCATCATTCCCATTGTTTTGCACAACTTGAAGAACTTTCCAATCCTATGCCACTTGAAAGAGAAGGGGTTAGTCATTTTGCGAGTAAATTGCTTGTCATTTTGAGAGTAAATTGCTTGTAAGTCTTTTTTTAGAAATATTAGAAAGATTGGCACCGATCTATTGTAATTGACCTATTAGTTCTATAGCTAGTAGCAAGGTTTGAAGACACATGGCAACATGATGAATTAAATTACAATTTTTACAATGAGCCACTTCAAAGTATGAAATCTTCCAGCTAGATCGCACATGTGCTACAGTGACACAAAACTTGAAATGATACTACACGTGCCATGTGCTACAATGATACAAACTTTGAAATGACAGTACAGATGGCCATTAAAACAAAAACTCACACACTTCTCAAATTACATGATGAGTTGTGCCCATGATTTGGAATACCTTGTGGGTTCAAAATAATTAGATGTATGAATATGTTGCTATTCACATCTAGTCCCTTGACTTTTAACTAACATAATAATAGGGATCGTTGCAAGGAATTAATAGCCTTGCTAAGATTGTGGGGAATTTTAAGGGTGGTTTTACCTTGATGGTCTAGATCCATCTTCCAAAGGATTTTTCCACCTGAAGTTTCCAACATGCATCTTCCTATGTTAAGCTCATGAACCTCATGCTGGGATAGGCACCCAATAAGTGACTTGTGGCCTAGGATATGTTTCTATTTGGGGTCCATGTGCAACGAACATCCATTGGACAAAATCACACGAAGTGGTTTGTTTTTCCATGCTTGTGTCCTTTCTTTACATAAGCTTTTCGAGCATTGTCTTAGCTTTGATTTGATTCATATAGCAGGCCATATGGATTAGTATTCAAAAAGTTATGACAAATCTTCTTTTCTAGCTCTAGTTTTGCTAGTTTTCTTTCTTAAAATATTTCGTTCCTATTCTGTTGTTAATTTGACCTATCAAATCACCTGCCAGAATTTAGAAAATTCTCTTTGATTTTTTTTTTCCAAGTGAGAGAGAAGCACTTCACTTCTCTTCATTTGAAGTTTTGTTTCTTCGAAAAAAAATTTCGCACACTTTATAATGAAGTTTTAGTGCATCTAAAAAAAATTTGCCACGTGAAGGCATTACTCATTTTTACTATTTATAGTAAGTGATCTTTTACTCGTCATTCATCGGCCATTTTTTGCACTTCTTATTTTTGGAAACTTAATATTTTTAGTTAGACTATTAATCACCTATTTTGCACACTTGCTATTTCTAAAAACTTGTTATTTTTAGTAAAGCTATAACTCACCAGATTTCCCTCACTCTATTTTGGAAAACTTTCTATTTTTTGAAAAACATTTTTTCGTGTTTACTATATATAGTAAGTTTCTATTGTTCAAAATTAAAAAAAAATCGCCTATTCGTCGCACCCCTCCCTTTCTATTTCTCGCGGCCGCCTATTCCTCATGTTTTTTTTTCCTATTTCTCGCATCCCTATTTCTCACACGTCCCTTATTCTTCGCGATGCCCCCGTATATCTTGCAACCCCCCCACCCCCGAGCCTATTTGTCGGCTCCTACCTATTCGTCGTCCCCCTACCCTATTTCTCGCGTTTCCTCTTGCCTTATGACTCACACCTCTTCCTCATTTATCGCCTACACCTACACCTACACCTACATCCCTCTCAACACAAGAACCTTCCCTCAGTAGCTGCCGTTATTGATGGTGGTTCAGGTGTAAACATCATGTCTTCACACATATACCAAGAGTGAGGACTAGGTGCATTAAAGCCCTTAGGTTTTTCTATAAAACTTGCTGATCAGAGCTGTGTCAAGCCCATGGGAATCGTGGAGAATGTACATGTGAAGGTCGCTGGTCTTTGTTTTGTCATTAACTTCGTTGTCCTAGATCTTCCAAAAACAACCTCATCCTATTGGCTTCTATTAGACCCTGGCTTAAGTTAGCCAAAGTACGCCATGACTGGGGGACAGACCGAATCACACTTGAGAATTGAGATTGAGCTGTGAGAGTTGATCAAATACTTGGACGATCAAGCTGGCTAGCTCAGTAGAAGAGACGACTTCATCTACCACTGATCATACGATCGACCAACACCAAAGGAAGCGACATGTATGGGTTCTGTAAAGGAATCTATCTCCCTACTTCGAGAATCCAGTCGAGAGCCCGAATTGAAAACCGAAAACTGAAAACCTGTCACCCTTGATGACGAGATCGAAATCAGGTTGAACATGGTCGAACTATCATGGCTCCCAGCACCAAAACCTTGTGAAAAAGAGCTCCTTCCATGGTGTTTAGTTTTCACTGTAGATGACAGTGTCATAAAGCGAAAGGACTTACATTCAAAAGGCAATTTGGCACTTTTGAGAGCTGGGAAACGTTCGCCTGACCACTTATTCTCAATATTAACCTTCGCCGACTTCACTGAAGCTAGAATGGCATGGAAAAGTAGCTACTGGCAAACTGGCGAAGGTTTACAGTAACTACTTTTGCAGATATTGAAATTGGCGAGGGTTCTGATGGCAAATTCCTATATTTGGTGTCTAAGAACCTTCGCCAGAGACCGTACACTCAGTATTAACCTTCGCCGACCTCCAAGATGGCTCTGAAGCTGAAAACGAAGCTGGGCGAAGGTTGTCTGGGGTGTTTTGGACTACTGTGAGATTCTGGACATTTTTTTACAAAGGTTTTTTTATTTTTCTGGCTATTTTTTTTGGCAATTTTGGCAAACTGGCTGGGAAATAACCTTTGCCTGACTAGTTGTAGGTATTGATGATGTGGCAGAACGTACTGCTAGGTGGGCGAAGGTTGGTTTGAGCAGATCAGAAAGTTATGAGGAATGATAGATGTTTTTTTTGGCTCTTTTCTGGACAATTTGTCAAAACTACATGGTTTTTTCTGATTTTTCTGATTTTTAGGATTTATGGAAGGGATAGGGTGTTGGGATCTGATGTTTCTCACCTCTAAATCTCCCTCCACAGATCATACAAGCAACAAATCATGAAAAAAACAACAAATCTAAACTCTACTCCACACTAAACTACCTTCCACACATCCATTCCACAAGCAAAAATCACAAGATGAATGCATGCAAGCTAAAAAGCAAGAAAATGCTAATCTGTTCTCCGGCAACGGCGCCAAAAAATTGTAGCGGCCTTGGTTCACCTGTCACGCATAGATTCGTTCCCAAGGGAATAGTGCTTCCCTTGCAAAGTTAGCTTGCAAATCCTACTCTAACCAAACCTAGATTAACCACATCTAACTATCCACCCTACTTTAACCACAAGCATGAGAAGGAAGAATAGATTACAATGGGGGAGGTGCTTACATCCTATCCTCTCTACTCTCTTAGAAATCATTAACCACATGCAAGTAGAGAGAAGAAGCAAATGGAAAGCAAATACAAAATGCAAAAATGTGAGAGAGAGAGAGAGAGAGAGAGAGAGAGAGAGAGAGAGAGAGAGAGAGAGAGAGAGAGAAGGAAGCAAGGATGTTCAAATATCATTTGGACATAATCTCCTCCTCCTATTGAACATGGAAATATAGTACAAAGGGTGCCTTTTTATGGATGGGGAAGGCCCTTGCCCCTTTCTCCTATTGGTTAATTACAATGGCAAGGATCCTAATCCAAGCCTCCTAAACTAACACAAAATGAATCTAATGGGTTTTTAAGAAAGTACAAGGGCACTCACATGATTCATGTGAGTTCTAATTTGGGCCCTTTTAGCTTTTTTTATTAACAACTTGACTTAGGGCCTCTAATGTCATTTAGGCCCCTAGTCACTTATTCCTAATTCTACAAGTTCTACAAAACCAAATTGCGTGCTCATTGGGTTGGGCTTATATATGCAAGAAGCCAGTGCCCTCGCACTTATTGCTCTACATGTACAATGTACTGTGGTGAGGCCCACTTGGCAAGCTTAGCCAGTAGTACTTTACTGGCGGACCCATTTAGTGCCCAACAGACGATCAATATTTTAGCAATCGCAAGGAATGGCCTCTGGTCTATTGTACGTCAAGCAACTCATTTGAGGAAGAAAACATGATGGAAAAATTGTCATTGTTGCCCACTATTGCCATGATGTGAAGACTATTATGACAGTTGTGAATTGTCTTCCGAATAGCAAGTTAGAAAAGATGATCGCTCTATGCAATATCCCCCATACAATACTAGAATAGTCAATTCACTATGATTGTGATATTGTAATAGAGCTTCATCTCTCATCAACATCGAGTATGGAAGAAATGCATGCAAATGATGGTCCTAATTTGGTTCACTACTTGCCAGCCAATATCTAGGGGTTTACTAGCATTGTGAGAATATCTTCATGTGGAGGCAAATTTGTTTTCTCAATTTTAAATGCATTTTCTTGCATTCCTTTGGAGAAAGTAACAATAGCCAATTTCTTGGGCCAATGAGAGTCCAATGTGTTGTGGGAAATTTACCATCAAATGTTCGCACTATGTGATCTTGACATTGCACTGAGAGTTCTTTGTGCTCTATGGTGTGCTCCTTGTACTATTGTTTGCCTCATGACATTTCATATGGTTGGTTTGCAATTCATAATGGAAAGCACAAGCACAAACATGGAGTTGGAAGATTTCACACCAAAGAATAAACAATGCATATGCTAGTTCAAGATCTTGTCACGGGGCAGTCACCCAAGACCATAACCCTCCACAAACAATCATAAGTATGTTTGCTATCTTGTCACATTGAGAGCTAGAATTTGTGACAATGCGTTTATTATTGTGAGGTTGCAAGCTTTATAACTGGATAACAAAAGCAAGAAAAAAATTGCAATCTGCAAATTTGACTCATGATATTGCATTTCAAGTTTTTCCATGAATTGTTGTTCTTAGGCCAAATACGCGATGAAAATGATAGGCACATCATTTTCAAAATGTAGACAACAAGAATGGCATTCGCATGAATCTCAACACAAGAATATAGCTTGGAGGGGATCCATAAAAGGCGCAATGCTACTTAAATCACATATATCGAGTCAGAGATTGGGTGACAATGGCAAGTCATGTATATTATGATATTGGGTAAGTGATATTTAGGTGATGTCGTATGCTTCCTAATAAACCAAAGTCGCTCGTCATTGTATGTCATGCCCAAATTTGGTGGTGTTCTTATATCCATTTTTGTAAGTCTCATCTTTGATATCATCCCAACACATCTAGAAAGGACAAGGCACAATTATTTGAGCAAACATAGTTGGTGGGCAGCCCACTGAATTCGAGATGGTGAGAGCATACTCAAATGCGAGGGGTTGAAAGTCGGTGGACAGGGCAGATGTAACAAAGACATGGTCACAAATGTGGCACCTAGTGTCTTTTCTTTGGCAAGAAAGGAGATGAAAAACTCAAATCAAATCTAAAAAATTCAAACAAAGAGAAAGCCAATTTGTAATCACCTATTTTGACAACTTTTGAAAAAATTGCAATAACTTTTGCATCTCTTACCCAAATTGCTTGCAAATGAAAGCTAAAACAAAGCTCTAAAAGTATATAGAATAGAATTAGAAATTAGAAACGAAATTGAATGGAAAAAATTGATCTGAACAGAGCTGAAAATTTCAAAGTTAGTAATTACAAAAAAAAAAAGCTACACAAAAAATGAGCTCATCAAATCTAATGGAATTCACATAGAATCATCATGAATCATGGATCTCAAGAATGTCATCTGCCAAATCTAAGCTAATAGCAATTACAATGGAAGTAAAGCTAAGAGCAAGAGAAATGCAAAGCATCCAAGATAACATATCCAAAGAAAGCTAGAAACACAAGGATCTCACATTAGGAATTAAAGGAAGGGTACAAAGTAATGAAAAATAAGCATGGATTCATGTAGATAAGGCACATGAGACCTAGCACTGGAAATCCCCATAGCTCACGTTTACAAGGAGGAAGCAAGAAGCTCTCACTTGCAAATGAGCCAAAAGAACCAAAAGTTGATGTCTCTTGCCTAGTCATATACAATGCTCTTAATTAAATAAACATAACTATCTTGAGGGATAGTTAGCCCTTGTTAAGTATTATCTAATAAAAAATGTACTTTGGGCTCTTATTGGCCTATTATCCTTATTAATTACTTTGGAGGGCTTAAAGAGGGAATCGCCTTGTTCGTAAGGCTAATAGCTCCTTTTGGGCCTACAAAGCTTACAATGGATATTCTAATGCGTTGATAAGCATCGATGTACTTAAAGTACATGACAGTCTATAACTAGGCGAGAGACGTCAACTTTTGAATCTTTTGGCTCATTTGAAATTGAGAGAACTAGGGGATCCATCTCCTCTTCTTCCTTTGTGAATGTGAGCCTTGGGATTTTGATCTTGCTAGGTCTCATGTGCCCCATCAGATGAATCCATGTACTCCTCAGTCTCCATTACAGAATCCATCTCCTTTTGAGCTTCACTTTGATATGAGCTTTGTGGTAGCTTGTGGTTATTGTTCATCTTTGGTTCTCTTCAACATAGGCGCGTTGGTTGCCTCCTTATTCTAGCTTGCTTGGATTGAGAGGTATGGAACATAAAATTTGTAGTATCAGAGCTTAGGGTCCAATAATCATTTGATTCAACATGAATCTCATGTCATTTGAAGAGTCAAATGCTTTTGTAGCTTTCTTTTTACTAATTTATAATTCACAAGCAATTTTATTAAGGGATGCAAAAATTATTGCAATTTTCCCAAAAGCTGTTAAACTAAATGATTACAAATTGGCTTTCACTTAGTTTACAATTTTCAGATTTGATTTGAGGATCTCATCCTAATTTTTTTACATAAGCTTTTAGAGCATTGTCTTAGCTTTAATTTGATTTGTATGACAGGTCATTTTGATTAGTATTCAAAAAGTTATGACAAATCTTGATTTCTAGCTCTAGTTTTACTAGTTTTCTTTCTTCAAAATTTTCAGACATGTTTTGTTATTAATTTGACCTACTAAATCACTTTCAATTATTGATCTGATTCTATAGCCTGATAGACCTTGTTTCTAGCTTTTCAGAGGTATTGAGTTTTTGTGATTTGGATCAATATTAAGAGAGTTATGATCAAATTAGTGAAGTCACAGTCAGATTTGCCAAAGTTCTGGAATTTTTCTTTGTATATCTTGGTGGGAGAGAAGCATTTCAGACTTATTTGTGTTTGAAACCGATATCCCGATTTTTTTTTTCCCCCTTATCCAATATCGATTTGGAGCACGTTTGCTTCCGTGCACATGTTCGAATAGTCTATTTGTTCTTGAATTCAATATTATGTGTACGGAACTCATAAATTCTTTATATCCACTTTTCATTTTTATTTGACCTCAAATTTTCATGCTGTAAAAAAAAGCAAAGTTATTCTGTGTGTAGTGATTTGCAAGTTGAGGACAATCATTTTACAATTATATGTTTTTTGAGGAGTCATAATTTTAAGTGGGTGGAGAAGAGCATTTCACCGGCCTGTAAAATCCCTTTCCGATTATATTCCAGTTGGTGAATTCCTAGTCATAAGTCTTCATCAGTCATTAATAATGGATTATTGCTATAGTAAAAACATTCAACTTCCATCAATAGATGAAATACATTATGAAACCGTACATTACAGCCTTGCCTTTGACAAACAACCAAGTTCGATTAGTATTGAAAATTGGTTGACTAATTTGGAAGTTTATTTTCGTCATCACCACTATTCTAAAGAGGATAAAATCTACTTCGCTTCATTGTCAAGGACAAGTTCGAGTATGGTGGGATACTCAAGAATATCCAATCACAAAGCTTTGGAGTAAATTCAAAATTGCTTGTATTGATAGTATTCCAAGATTCTACGTGAAATATTTAAATATCTCAAACAAATTGGATCTGTACAACAATTCAACCAGTAATTCTTGGCATTGGTTCCAAAGACAAAATTTGAATATAGAAAATGTTTGGACTACTATGTGAATTCTCTTAAAACTCCTATCAGAAAAGTACTTCAACCAACTCTTTCCAGATCCATTTATGTAGCCAATTTGATGGAGTTACATGATATAATGGATCATGCACTTGCTATGGAGCACTTATCTACAAACCATATCAATGAATGGTGGAAAGTCACTACTCAATAGAATCCTTATTGTTACAATTAACGACTGTCTAAATACGTTAATCATACCTTTGATGGAAGCATTTAGTCCATTAATGTGGATAATCGGTTAGAAGTTTTGGAATATAACTTCTATTATATTGGAGGTATTGGTGACAGTGATTTGGTTTTCTTTGCTTCATCGAGTTTCCAAGGACGTGTTCAGATATGGTGGAACATTGTTCAAAACTTCCTTCATATGAATTGGTTAAATTTCAAAGCAGTTGTAGACAAGTCTGTAGTAGATCCAATTTCATCCAATGGTGTTCTTTGAACCAAATAACTATAGTTGCTAAGTACAATCGAGGATTTCAGCGAATGTTTCCAGTATTCGATTATGGAGAAGTATACATTATACAATGCTATATATATGGTTTACGACCACAATATCAGAGCGTTGTAGAAAATTATCTGCAAACTATGAAAGATTCAACTAGTTTCATCATATTTTGCTATATTTTCATATTTGGCATATTGAGGCCAAAACTTGTTTTAGACTTAGAGATTGACTTTTCAAAGTTCATTAGTCTAAATGTCATTTGAATAAACACTTTTTGAAAGTGTGGAAAAGTTAGAATGCGAGTTTGAGTAGATTCAAATTTGAATAGTTGGGTACATTGAATCTAGACCCAAAATTAGTAGGGTTAGCATTTTGGTGGGAAAGCCAAGTGGCTAAATAGGGTTTGGACCTGTTATAAAAGGATGTAACTCGTGGAGAGAGCTATCTTCTCTCTTCTCTATCTCATTTTCATGCTTATACATGGTTCTCTTGGGTTCTACTATCCATTGGTGCACTATCTTGGTGATTGCTTGCAATTCTATGTGTAGAATGATCATTTATTATTATTTTCGGATCCACACGTGTGAATTACAGTAGCTTGCTGGTTTTGTACGGATAGCAATAGTACTTTATCATTTCATTCAAGTTTGATCAAGTTCTATTAGTGTTTGCATCTCATTTTATGTGTAGATGCTGATTTTTCTACATTGGTGAGATTGGTAGTGTATTTCTCTTTCTAAACAAACATCATTTAAGTGGATTAGATCTTAAGGATCTGAAATCCTTCGCATGGTATCAGAGCTTGTGTTTTAGGTTATGAAGGAGAAAATCATATCTATCAATGATTTGGTGAAGATATCAAGTGTAGAGCATGCTAGAGAGGATTCTACACCAAAATCGAGTTTTTTGCTTTTGTAGATTGGATCTTTTGTAGATCAAATTATAAACTTGATCAATTCCAATTTTTGAATTAACATACTGGATTTGGCCGATTTTTGGATCATTGGATCAGCCTAAGTGGTGGCTAATAGATTGCATATCAAATTTTCAACATTTGCATGTAGATTTGGAATAGTCATTTTTTTTGTAATTTTGTCAAAACCCTAATTTTGATTGGATCTCTAGATAGTGAGGTTGCTGGACTTCATTTGAGTGTCTTTCAATCTTAGGAAGTGGAAAAAGTCATTAGATTGAGGATAGATCAGGTGTTGATCAAGATTCCATGATTCTATGTGTTGATTTGCTTGGTATAAGTTCTAGAAGAGAAATTTTGAGATAGTTTCAAATCTTGGTGATTTCTTTTAAAAGCATTTGTTGTTGTTCAAAGGAGTGCTTTGTGCATTGAAATAGGTTGAAAGAGAAGATCAGGTCATTGCTACATGGCAACCTCAATTGGAGTCATGTTGGAAGCCAATGATAGGCTTACCTCAAGTAACTATTCATTGTGGAAAGTGAGGATGAAGTCACTTCTTGAGATTAATGATGTTTTGGATATTGTTGTAGGTTTGGAGGAGAGACCAGCAACACAACAAGATCAATTGAGGTATGACAAGAGGTCCAAGAAGACTGTACACATGATAAAGATGAATGTTACCGATGAACTTCTCAAGGAAGTTGGTAAGTGCACATCATCTTTGGAAGCTTGGAATTCATTGAAGAAGCTTTATGAATCCAAGTCTACTTCTAGAGTGTTGAGTCTAAGAAGGAAAATCTTTTCTTGTTTTCAAAAGAATGAAGAAAGTCCAAGTACTTTTGTTTTGAGAATGAAAGCATTGAATGATGAGTTGGGTTGCATTGATGAAAGCATTAAGGAAGGAGAGCTTATTCAAGTGATTCTTAATAGCTTGTTGGATGCTCATGCTAACATTGTTCAAAGTATTGCTATTCAAAAGACTTTGCCAAGTTTGATGGATCTTCAAGAGATCTTGATCAACGAGGAATATAGGCTTCAAGCAAGAGGTGGATCTACATCGACACTTCAAGAGGATGCTATGTTCACAAAGGACAAATTCAAGGGCAAAACCAAAAGCAAGTGGTCTAAAGGGCAAGATCAAGTGGATGCTTCTTCAAGTGGCAAAAAGGAGGATAGATCAAAGCTCAAGTGCTTCTATTGTGGCATCAAAGGACACTTTGCAAGTGAGTGCTACAAGAAGAAGAGAGATCAAGGAGACATACTCTTGATAAGGATGGTTTGGATGTGCAAGATGCAAATGATGATGCTTTTGTGATGTCTTCATGTATGTTTGCTAATGAAGGAGATCTAGATCCTTGGTGGATTGATAGTGGAGCAAGTTCACACATGACCTTTCACAAAGAGTACTTCACTTCTTTGTTGGCATATGGAGATGGCAAGAGGGTGATCTACACGACCAATGATGGTGAGTGTGCAATCAAAGGGATTGGCACAATTCCTATTTCTCTCTCTACAAATAAGAATGTTCATTTGGAGGATGTCTTGTTTATTCCATCTATTACCAAGAATTTGCTTAGTGTGAGTCAAATGCTAAGTAAGGGCCTCAAGGTGGAGTTTGATGGAGATGCTTGTTTGATCAAAAGGAAGGATGTCTTGATTGGAAAAGGTAAAAGGCAAGGGAAGCTGTTCAAACTTGATACTTGTGTTATTGCTAACCAAGTTGGATGTGTTGCAAGAGAGCAAATTTCTATTCAAGAGGTTTGGCACAAAAGGATGGGACACCTCAACTTCAGGTCATTGGAGGTAATGGCAAGGAAGAGGTTGTGATTGGCCTTCCAAGTTCCTTAAGTGATATCAAGCATGTTTGTGAGTCTTGCGCTTTGTCTAAGTCACATAGACTACCTTATACTAGATCTATTTCTAGATCTACAAAGCCTTTTCAGCTTGTACATTCAGATATTCATGGATTTACTACAATTAGCAATAGTGGAGCTAAGATGTATGTCCCATTCATTGATGATTTTAGTAGATTTTGTTGGATCTATCTACTAAAGAGCAAGAATGAAGTGTATGATGTCTTTATCAAGTTCAAGAATGCAAGGGAGAACCAATTTTCCACAAAGATCAAATGCTTGAGGAGTGAAAATGGTGATGAGGATGGTTTGGATGTTCAAGATGCAATTGATGATGCTTTTGTGATGTCTTCATGTATGCTTGCTAATGATGGAGATCTAGATCCTTGGTGGATTGATAGTGGAGCAAGTTCACACATAACCTTTCACAAAGAGTACTTTACTTCTTTGTTGGCATATGGAGATGACAAGAGGGTGATCTACACGGCCAATGATGGTGAGTGTGCAAAATCAAAGGGATTGGTGCAATTCCTATTTCTCTATCTAAAATCAGGAATGTTCATTTGGAGGATGTTTATTCCATCTATTACCAAAAATTTGCTTAGTGTGAGCCAAATGCTAAGTAAAGGCCTCAAGGTGGAGTTTGATGGAGATGCTTGTTTGATCAAAAGGAAGGATGTCTTGGTTGGAAAAGGTAAAAGGCAAGGGAAGTTGTTCAAAATAGATGCTTGTGTTATTGCTAACCAAGTTGGATGTGCTGCAAGGGAGCGAATTCCTATTCAAGAGGTTTGGCACAAAAGGATGGGACACCTCAACTTCAGGTCATTGGAGGTAATGGCAAGGAAGAGGTTGTGATTGGCCTTCCAAGTTCTTTAAGTGATATCAAGCATGTTTGTGAGTCTTGCGCTTTGTCTAAGTCACATAGACTACCTTATACTAGATCTATTTCTAGATCTACAAAGCCTTTTCAGCTTGTACATTCAGATATTCATGGATTTACTACAATTAGCAATAGTGGAGCTAAGATGTATGTCACATTCATTGATGATTTTAGTAGATTTTGTTGGATCTATCTACTAAAGAGCAAGGATGAAGTGTATGATGTCTTTATCAAGTTCAAGAATGCAAGGGAGAACCAATTTTCCACAAAGATCAAATGCTTGAGGAGTGAAAATGGTGGTGAGTACATATCTAGCAAGTTCAAGGCCTTTTGTGATAAGCATGGGATCAAGAGGGAGTATACAACATCAAGGGACCCACAAAAAAATGGAGTGGTTGAAAGGAAGAATAGGACTTTATGTGAAAGTGCTAAAGCTATGAGGTTAAGTGCTAATCTTGACAAACCATTTTGGGATCAAGCTTTGTTGTGTGCCAATTTCTTGTGCAATAGGTGGCCGAGTGCTATTTTGGACGAAAGGACACCTTTTGAGATGCTATTCAAGAGGACACTGAGTGTCAACTTTTTAAGAACCTTTGGATGCACATGCTATGTCAACATTACTCTTGATGATAGGACCAAGGAGGATCCATTTTCAAGAAGAGGTATTTTTGTTGGATATAGTGAGGTGAGGAAAGCCTACAAGGTTTACATTCCTTCTACTAACAAATTGATTGTTGGTAGAGATGTCATTTTTGAGGAGGGGAACAATCCAAAAGTGTCTTCAAGCATGATTGATGGTAGTGTGGATGGATCTAACATTCTTGATGTTGATGAGAAGGATCCTACTTTGGATGGTGATGATGATGGACCTTCATCAAGTCAAAAGCCAAGGAGAACATCAAGAGAAAGACAAGTACTTCAAGGCTCACATATGATCAAAAGGTTAAGCAAATAGTTTCTGAAAATTATGTTGCTTTCCTAACCTCTTTGGATGAGCCTACAAGTGTAGATCAAGCAAGGAAAGAAGAGGAGTGGATCCAAGCAATGGATCTTGAGTATCGATCTCTTATGAGGAGTGAAACATCTTTTGGAGGAACTTCTTGTGTACATGGAGCTATGCAAGTGGATGGATGTTATCTTGTTGTAAATTCAAGTAATGGATCTGGAAAACAAAGTTTGTTCAATGACTTTGATGGTCAAGTTGAAGATCAAGAGGTTGACCTCAAAGGGCTTCAACTAGTCAAAACGGAAGTTGGCAATTTGGAGCTAGTCAAGAGCATCAAAGGAGAGGTAATTGGCAAAGATGTTATGGATCTATTTTTGCAGAATATTGAAGACTCAAGTAAGGTCAAAGGAGCAACAAGGAAGTGTTGTTCAAGTATACTGTATTTGTTCTATGTCATGTTTGAGCATTTTCATGTGGATGTGTGCAAATTGTCAAGATATGGTAAAACTAGCTACATTGGTGAGCATTGTTTTGATGTTGGATTTGTACTAGCATTCTTGGCTAGTTTTGTTGATGGAAAGGAAGCTATTGGAGGTTCATTATGTCAGTCATATAGTGTGAAAGATTCAACTAGTTTCATCATATTTTGCTATATTTTCATATTTGGCAGATTGAGGCCAAAACTTGTTTTAGACTTAGAGATTGACTTTTCAAAGTTCATTAGTCTAAATGTCATTTGAATAAACTTTTTGAAAGTGTGGGAAATTCAGAATGCGAGTTTGAGTAGATTCAAATTTGAATAGTTTGGTACATTGAATCTAGACCCAAAATTAGTAGGGTTAGCACTTTGGTGGAAAGCCAAGTGGCCAAATAGGATTTCTGTGTAAAAGGTCGAGCACTTGCAAGGTAGAAATTTCCCATTTCAAAATTTTGCGTCGTTTCATAAAGTATTATAATGATCTAATGCATCCTATATATATTCGAAAGCCAATAGTTTAGAATCCTACATATATTTTATTAAACATAAAATTTTTTACAAAATCAAAATTTTATTGATTGTTAAGAAGTCAACATTTGCATTATTTTAAGAAGTCAACATCCTACATTATCACCCTTATTATGGTTCTCTCTCTCTCTCTCTCTCTCTCTCTCTCTCTCACACACACACACACACACACACACACTCATTCACGTAGTTTGATATGCATCGGAGCCTGGCATCTTTCCAGGTTCCTAAGGCAAATCTTCTTCTAATTCTTGATTGCAATTTGCAAGCCTGAATGACTGTCACGTTCAACCTGGGCTGTTCGTAATTGGAATGAAGACTGCGGCATCAGATCTGAGATCAAGCGCACGACAATTTCTCGTCTGACTAATTTGAGAGCAGGATAGGTGCAGATTTTAGCAAGAAGAGAGGCACTACGTACCGTGAGGAATGATGTGCGAGAGAGAGGCGCAGGCTGATGCAGGAGTACGCGTGAAAGGATTGTAACGAGCAGCGTAGTGACTCCCACCTTTCATCGCTCTTCAAGTTCATTTAATTTTCAAATGTGTGTACGTGTGCTGTGATCAAATACACAATAGAAGTTTATCATAAGTAGAAGACGACACATACATGGTTTCTGCTCACCCTGTATCTCTCTCATTTGCAAGCAAGGCACCGTAATCTGCAAAGGAAAAGAATTTTGTTCAAAAGACATGTATGCTCTATTTTCTTGTTTGCCTTTTGATTAGAAAGTGTCCAATATGTCCTTTTTTTCAAAGGCTTGATGCTCACATGTTTGATGGCATACTATTTGAAAAGGACCATAAAATATTTGATTTAGTGAAATTTTATCTGCCTTTAGATTAGGCCATCGTTAAACATAATCTAGGTCAGGCTTCATGTGACAATTAGAAAAACTTTGAATGTGGTCTACTTGTAAATTGATCGCTTGAAATTTTAGCTATACAATTATAAGAAACCTTTAGTGGGTTAACGGTCATTAGATGCCTCATTGAAGTGCGGGCAAAAACCTTGACTAAAACTCATCACCTCTTTGAGAGGTTTGATGGTGTGGGCTTCCATATGTGGAAGCTAATATTGAGAATGCTTATGTGGAAGTTGATGAACTTAGGCCTACCAGAAGGTTAGAAGAGTCAATCATCAAGTGGGAGACAAGAGGTGGTAAGCGTTAGCAACCATCATCTTTAATTTGAACGATAATAGAATTATCCATGCTAGCCATCTAAAGACATCTTGATTGAGACCTTTGAGTCTAAAAATGATGACACTCTTAGGAAGTCTTCTAGAGATATATGAAAATTTGGTCTTGTAATTAGGGACTTATTTTAACATAGTAGAACGTAACATCAAGGGGACGAAGTGTGAAGCAAAGTCAAGTGAGATAGTTTTTGCTCTTTAATCAAAAGACAAGGAATCGGATTTAAGAAGATCTAAGCTCCACACCGGCATAAACAGCATGGGTTTGCAAGCAACATGATTGACAATGTTTATGCTTATCCGAATGGGTTGGGTTGTCCTATGATTAGCCCTTGTTGGTTGGTGATAATCTAGTTCTAAGTCTTTGCATAAGAAGAAGGGAAAGTACAATTAAAGAAGATAAGAGACATATTGTCAACAAAGAAAAAATAAGTTTGAAGAGAATGTTGCTCCTATTGGTGAGTGAGAGAGGTTATTCTCTGTAGCAAATCCTTTTTTTGCCTTTATTCTGGTGATGGTTTTAGTTGGCACATCGATTCAGAAGCCACTCAACATATAACGTCAAACAAGAAGTGGTTTTCTTGCTTCAAACAAGTGCCTCAATTAGGAAACATATCGTTATAAAATGATAGTTGTCATGCCCTTTGATTTTCATAGTTAGTCATATTTGACCATGGGATCTATTCTTTAAATGGTAAGGGGCCCAACTTAGCCCTGTGTATTAGTTATGATGATGTGAGGATTGGGGGACTCATTGTGTATTATCATAATTAATGGCTTGGTGAGGCCTAAAAGCTATGATAATGGCTTTGCATGGAATTGGCAATTGACTCATTAGGTAGTGGCAGATGTGGCCTAGTAGGCTACATATCTGTCCCAATGAGGCGCACATGTCCTAGTTTCGTCCCGGTTAGGGAGGAGCTTGGGTGTATTTACGTATGTCCACACCCCTCTCACTTGGATTTTATTTTTGGAATACGAGCTTGGTAGCTAGATGTTGCTAGAGTGTGCTCTCATTCCTACCACCATTAAGATTTGGCTAGTTGTCCATAGCTCGGAGGCTAGATTTGATTGACCTAGGTTTGGTTGGGTTGGTTTGTTCCACCATCCGATCATTATTGTCCTTTGTGGTTCAATCTCCTAGTTAAGGTCCTCGGTGGTCTCTGATATTGGTATTAGAGCTTTGGCTAGGAGTGTGTGAGGATGACAAACAATGGAGCCAAGGGTCGAAGAGCATGTGGTTTGTGGGTTTGTGGGTCCTAAATTCTTTGGTGGAAGGTTGGAAGCTTGGAGATTTTCAAATTCAGCGTGAATTTTTATATGTAAGAAGGTTTAATGATTGCAAGGTAGGTGCAATACCCTAAATTTCAATAGGGAATAAATTGCTTAGGAAATATAATTGAAATTGTTTGCTTGAGCTCTTGAGCTTGTCACAAATTAGAATCGGATGTAGATGTGTTTCTAGCATAAGTTTTCTGGAATAATTGTTGTACATCGAAGATTTAAAAATTCCATCAATAAGGATGCTGAAATTTCATTTTGCTTACAAGAGGCATAAAGTTTTATGGGAGCAAGTTTTTGCTACAAATTTCAGCATAGTAAAGGTTGAAACTACATTTTTAGTTAGAAGCTTAGAATATTTCCTCTATAAGAAGCACTGAGAGAATTTATTGAGAAGACTAGCGTTGGCTGGAAATAGATTCACAGAATCTGAAAGTTTGGTTTCTTACAAATTGTGTTAAAGCCATATCACACATTCATGAAGTCATCATAGGCTTTTTTGGTCTTTTTCAATCAGTAGAAATTCCTTTACCATAACTTTTGGCCAAAGATAGGGTTCTGGAATCCTGGAAAAAGAAGCATAGTTAGGGTTGAAACATAACCTGTGAGACTAGATTAAATCATGGAAAGGTGTCGTCATCCCAAGCCTTGCAGAAGGCAAAACTGCCTCCCTAGTTTCTCTCTCTCTTTTCTTTGAGGGCGGATCTGTAGCAGAAATATGCTCATTGTTGGATCCGCAACAGGCTAAATCACAATAGAACCGACTGCTGTAGGATTAAGCGGAAGCGGATTTGTAGCAGACAAAAATGGTTTGTTGAGGCCTCCAACTGTAGGAGTAATTTGTGGGCTGTAGCTAGTGCGTTGGCAGAAGGCCGATAGAGCATTGACCTACCCCTCGGCGCAATCTCATGGGCGGCTGCTTCTGCTGCACCCTAGAATGCGTTGGCAAGAGGCTGCAATGCTGCATAAGCTGAGAGCTACCCTGTCATCGCCATAATAAATAGCTAACCTGAATTTGTGATAGTCTAACCAAGCTTTGCAAGTTTTCTCTGGGCATTTTGCACACTGAATTTTTTTTTTTTGCATACATATTAAGCAACTAGTGGTCTTTATATACAACATATACTACGTACAACATATACGGCTTGACAATTGCCATTTACGGAGCTAGTCTCCTTAGATGTCAGTACACAATGGTCAGGATTCGAGCTGCACCTTTTCGGTGAAAGGTAACAACTCTACCCCAGTGCACCGCACTGTGATGGACTTGCACACTGATCTTCAAAAATGAGTAAGACTGTTCAAGTGCACAAACATATAATACTGAAACTCAATCAAATCTCATTTTGACTTAATTGTACTAGGCATATTTTGTATTCGTTTAATAAGAAACTGCAATTAGGCATTCACATAGGAATCTGAATGTGACGTTGCAAAATTTGTTAAAAATACCAATTTGTTTTAGTTTGCTCGATATCATATTCCAAACAGCTTTTCAAAAACTTGCTTCGAAAAGTCTTTGTCATAAGGGACAATTCAAAGTTTTATGAGTGTTTTAGGGTGTGGTATATGGGCAGCCATGGATGGAGGATACATTTGTCCATTCGATGATGGGTCACTTTGGGGGCAATCTATTTGTGAGTTCTTGGCGACTATAAAAATGTTGATTAGAGGAATGTACTACGATGTGAATACTACTATGAATCAATAGAAAATTTGCTAGTCTTGTAAAGTCTCTTGGTGGTATGCTAAAAGTTAGATGACTTTAATAGAAGCAAAGTGCAAGTTTTTGGATGAACTAAACGAAAAACAATTTGGAAGAAAAAATGGATGGGAATCGAAAGAAAATAATATGAAAAGATGAATCTTTCATATTGAAGTCTACAATTGGATAAGAACAAGCATTTGCAATCTAATGTTATTAGTACTGCATGAAATGATTTGTTTTGGTTAATTCCTACTCGTTAGCAGAGGATTTCACAAATATCATTTCAATCAAATTTGTTCATGATGGGAAATTTATGTTCAAAGGAAAAGGGGACAAGTAATGGATAACTCATGCTAACCATTTTTAATACCTAGATCTATCATGACCACATGAGAAGGTTGAAATCTAGGATCCTCTTAGTGATGTAAAATATACAAAGAAGGGTTGAAGTGACTGGAAAATGGGAGGAAACAAAATGTGCTATGAGATTGGAGTTGGACGAATTCTTGGAAACCATGCATAGGCCATTTAATCGGCTCATAGAGATCTATGAGATGATTTCTCTTATGTTGTAAAGAGGTGGTTTTATATGTATTGTAGGACATTCCAGATGGATCATTTAATCTCTCGATGGCTACATCGGGAAAGTTGAGGATCTTCTTGGAGGAAAAACTTCTAGTATGGGACACAAATAATTCCAAGGCCCAGCTTCGATATTGATTGAATTTGTTTGATAATGATGAGGCTAGATATCTTGAGGGATGCCAAATGCTATTCATCATAGTCGGGCCTTTTGTGGAATTTTCAAGGTATTGTTCTAGACTTCGTAAAGATATCTCAAAGTCACGCCCATAAAGACAGAAGAAAATTGACAAATCAAAATATACTGTACTTAACTGAAATGATGAATTTTAGGCTTTATATCTTCCAAAATAAATTCAAACAATTTGATCCAAATTGCCTATGTTCTAGAATCATTAAGACTAAGCATGATAGAGCTTAGGCTCATGATCTAAGCTTGATGATTGATCACAAAAGAAAATCATTGAATGCTATTTTTTGAACTATGGAGAGCAAAAAAGTTTCCAAGGAAATGTTAAGTCTACAGCTTAGGAGCTTGTAGCTATGACTTCACCAGCTTAATAACTTTTCTAGAACTGCTTGCTATTTATAGAGAAATCGTGAAGCCTATTGTTGTATGTAGGTCCACTAATTGAGATGCACTGGTTTCCATCCATGATCACGATAAAAAAGTCTTTTGAAGTGTGACAAGGACAATGGTCTATTTTTGCCAAAGAGTGTAGTATTCGAATTATGTAGGAGTATTAAGCCTAGTGTAGAGGATGTAGACAATAGTCAAACATATGTGGGACTTGAATTGAAGAAGATCTGAAAAAAATTGAATAGAAGAAGATTAGAATAAAATCTGAATCAAGAAGGATTCAATCAATTCTATTCGAGGAAGTGGTGTGCCGCTTTGAGGTAGTGTTGAGTCAAGGGATATTCAAATAAAATTTGAGCTAGATTCGAATAAATTCGAACAAATTTCATGGGAAATTTGAACAAATTTCAAAGGTTTGGAACTTCAATTTGATTGTCTCAGTTGCTTGAACCTTGAGTAAAACTGTAGATCGATTTTTAAATTTCTTGTTGTTCAAATTTGATAGTCTCAGTTGCTTGAACCTTGAGTAAAACTGTAGATCGAATACTAAATTTCCTGTTGTTCGAATTTGATAGGCATAGTGATTGTGACATGAAAGATTTTGGAGTGGGAATAAATTTCCAACAATAAAGTTCCTCAAATTGCATTTCACATTTTTTTCCTCCATATGATGTTGAAAGCATTTCTCTCACTAAAATTATTATTCAATACAATTGTGATTGATCGTTTTCTCTCTCAAGTAAATTAATAGCACAGGTGCAACAAGACCAATGAATGGTAGATGAAGGTAGATGTTGCGCTGGCATCTCAAAGGGCGTTGGGACTTGAGCGGTTTCCCCAACACGTGCTTAAGTCTAACATTCATCCATCATGCACTTACGTAAAAGCCAACTCGGAAACCGTCCCCAAAAGGTAACCAAAGGCAAAGACAAGCCACACATGAAACCCAAGGCATAGTGGTCGTCAAACTGAGCAATTGGCATAGCGGCAAGCCCCATGTCGATGACAGGGACCCTCAGGCGCCAGCGACGCAAAAAGGTTGTAGTAAGGGTCCTTCCACTTGGACCAGTCCCGGAGGCGAAACCGAAATGGTAATCATCCCCAAGGATCAACTTTATTAGATTTGGAAGAGGTTACATTCATACATAGACTGACCGGTCTCGGGGCCACCAACACGTGCTGGGCATTGTGCCTGGCTCGTGCTGGTAGAGGGAGCTGAGACCTGGCGACTGGATTCCTGGCGCTGGTTGAGCTGCCCAAGTTTCTGTCTGCCGGACTCCCCCTATAGTTCTGCTGTGATTCGGCGCACCCCCTCTATTCTGAAACATAGTGCTTTCTGGTAAGGCACACTTTTTGGGACTTAGTTTTTATTTTGCTGATTAAGCATGGCAAGCCTGGCAGAATCAGTCTGGCTCCTAGACATGGGTCCCGGGAGCCATCCCGGCGGCAGAAGCAACTTGCTTCATGACTAGGCCATGACTCGAGCTCCAGAGCTAGCTCATGACTTGTGACTACTTGACTGGCTCACCACAGGTCGGAGGCTCAGTCTTTGATGTTCTAACTTGCTCTGGGACCTTAGGGAGCGTCACCCCTTAGAGTCTTACAGGGCACGCTGGGTGCACCTGAGTCAGCTTTACACCATCCTCCCCTCGTTTGAAAAAGCTGATGTCCTCATTAGGGCCAAACTAGACCTAGGACGTATGGCACGAGCTTAATTCACCGGCCTTAACAACTTTGAATTAAAAAAAATACATTGGCAGTAGCACAAGAAAAGTGTAGATAAAGTTCACTTACGTAAAACCTGTGTAAAGCTGCAAGTGATTTATTGAAAAACTTAAGAAAGATACCTAGAAGTTCCTTGAACTTCAGAATGGCCATGAATGTTTATATAGGAGGCATGCCGCCAGGTAGTGCTTTGTGTGCTGATCTGGGAAAACGGCTATGGCGTTGGTTCTTCTGCAGATAATCTGCTAGTACTTCAGGGGCTCCCTCCTTAAGTTTGTCTTCGTACTCCCAAGAAGCCTCAATAAGTGGAGCCCGTAGCCACTTCACTAGATATTCACGTTGAACGCCAGTTCGCTTTCTATGTGTCAATATTTGTTCTGGTACAAGCTGTCTCTTCGTATCATCAAGTGTCGTCGGTGGGTGACGGAGTTCGTGTTGCCGATCAAATCACTCATCTGGTTTGTACCATTTGAGTAATGAGATATGAAACACATTGTGTATATCCAAGCGGGACGGCAACGCCAATCGATAAGCCACTGGGTTGATCTTCTTGGTGACATAGTATGGTCCCGCATAAGGTCGAACGAACTTATGAGAAAAACCTTTTGGTAACGCAATGTTCTTTGTGTTCAGCCATACTTGATCACCTTCCTCAAATTTCAGTTCTCGTCGATGTGGGTTTACGTCAGCTGCCATACTCCTTTGTGACTGCTCTAAAAATGACTTCACCTCTGTCAGCTTTGTGTGCGACTCATTGATGAATTCCTCCACAGTGGGTACTGGTGTTTCCTGCACGCTTGTAAGAAAAGAGCTTGGAACAATCGGTAGCCGACCATTGCTTATCTCGAAGGGTGCCCTTCCAGTAGATCTGTTCACTTGGTTGTTATGTGCAAACTCGAGAATATCCAAGTAGTTGACCCAATCGGATTGGTCCCAAGCGACATAATTTCGTAAATATTGTTCAATCTGTCGATTGACTCGTTCCGTTTGCCCATCTGTCTGAGGGTGATATGCAGTGCTGAAATTCAGTCCAGTTCCCACGAGGAGAAATAGACAAGTCCAAAAATTTCTGACGAACTTGGTGTCTCGGTCAGAAATAATCGTTCTAGGCAGGCCGTGGTATTTGAAGACACATTTGAAAAATAACCTTGCCACTTCTTCAGCTGTCACTGAACTTTTAGTTGGTACTAGATGAACTTGCTTTGAAAAGCGGTCAACCACCACATAAATTGAATCGAAGCCTTGGCACCGTGGTAGTTGAACAATAAAATCCATGCTCACCGAATCCCATGGGTATGCTGGTACCGGTAATGGTTGGAGTAGTCCTGCTGGAGCTAGCGATTCCACCTTCACTTGTTGACATGTCGGGCATGTTTGCACATAGGATTCAACGTCTGCCCACATACCTGGCCAGTAGAAGCCTCTTTTGAGAAGTTCATACATGCGATTCACCCCTGGATGTCCGGCGGCTAGTACGTCATGATGTTCTCGCAAGACTTTCTTCCTCACGTTGATGTTGTCTGGGACATATACTCTGCGTTGTTTATAAACAACCATTTGATCTTTCCAAGTGAAATGTTTATGAGGCTTTCCCAGCTGGAATTCGATCATTAAGTCCTTCGCCAACGCATCTGCACCATAATTCTCCCTGATTTCTTGGAGAGGGTCAGTCACCTGAGTTGTCACTGTTGCCATCAAGTGTTCCTGTCTACTTAGTGCATCCGCCACCACATTGTTCTTTCCCGCCGTGTGTACAATGTCTATATTGAATTTTGAGAGAAAGTTTTGCCATCGCATTTGCTTTGGCGTGAGCATACCTTGGGATGAGAAGTACTTGAGTGATACATTATCAGTGAATGCCTTAAAGGGTTTCCCTACCACATAATGTCTCCAATGCTCCACTGCTTGAACTACTGCGACCATTTCTTTTTCATGAGTTGGCCATCGTCGCTCTACGTCACTCAATTTCTTTGAAAAATATGCAACAGGTTTTCCGTCTTGCATTAGCACGGCCCCAATAGCAAAGTTCGACGCGTCTGTATGTATTTAAAAGGTTTGCTAAAGTCCGGCAAGTCAAGGATGGGTTCTTGAGTGATCCGTCATTTTAGTTCTTGGAATGCTGCTTCACATTCCGGTGTCCATGTCATCTTCAGATGAGTCTTGGTCTGCTCCAACAGTGGTGCCACAATTTTGCTAAATGCCTCAATGAATCTCCTGTAAAAGTTACATAAGCCCACAAAGGATTTGATGCCATGAACAGTTTTAGGAGCCAACCAATCCAAGATAGTCTTGATCTTCTTAGGATCCATCTGAATTCGTCCGTAGCCTATAATGTGTCCAAGGAAATCAACTTCCTCTACCACAAATTTACATTTTTCTCTTTTCGCGAACAAGCTGTTCTTCCTTAGTCGTTGGAGGACAGTCCTTAAATGTTTAATGTGATCTTTGAGGCTACGACTAAACACCAAGATGTCATCGATGTACACAATGACAAATTCATCTAAGTAGTCTTGAAAAATGTTGTTCATCAACGTGCAAAAAGTGGCTGGTGCGTTTGTTAGACCGAACGGCATTACCCTGAATTCATGGCTCCCATACCGTGTTCGAAAAGCCGTTTTGTGCTCATCGCCTTTAGCTATTCGAATTTGGTGATATCCAGATCTAAGATCTATTCAGCTAAAATATCTGACATGTTTGAGCTAGTCGAACAGATCATCAATTCTAGGCATGGGATACTTGTTCTTGATGGTACCCTTGTTGAGCATGCGGTAATCCACACACATCCGCAGTGTCTTGTCTGTCTTTTCCACGAATAGTACAGGGGCTCCAAAAGGCGAAGCACTGGGTCTAATGAATCCTTTGTCTATCAATTCACCAAGTTGTCATTTCAGTTCCACCAACTCTTCTTGGAACATCCTATAAGGTGCTCGTGAAGTTGGTTCTGTTCCTGGTACCAACTCAATCTTATGGTCCACTGGTCTTCGAGGAGGTAACTTAGCTGGGAGTTCTTCTGGAAACACATCGCTAAATTCCTCTAGCAAATCTGCCACCTCCTTTGGCAAGTTTTTCTGTTGTGCGTTTTTCCCTTCTGGAACCTCTCTGCAGATACAAAGAAGGCACTTTGACCTTTTCCCTTTCGCCATGCTTTTAATCACAGATGCAGCAACCAGATTTTGTTCAATATCGGTGCCCTTCGCGTTCCCTCCAGGCAGAGCTTTTGTCATACAGATCTGTCCCTTGTAATCCAAGAGAACCAAGTTTGAGCTCCTACCCAAAACTGCAATACAATGTTCATTTAGCCAGGGAAGGCCCAAAATTACATTGAAGGCATCCATCTCTAAAATCAGAAAGCTAAGTTTAGCCTTCCATCTCCCAATTTGCACCGGGATGTTCAATGTTGCTTTGTCTGTGTCCAGTGCTCCCTTTGCTATTTCTACCTTGAGCGTTGATGTTACATTTTTGGTCGGCAAGCTGAACTGTTCCACTATGCTCCTTGAAATATAGTTATGTGAAGCTCCGGAGTCGATCATGAAATCTTGAACCAATCTTGGGGGTTGCCCCATGGAAGCTCCTTTCCATACTTGTATGTCATCCATCCACAAATGTAAATTCCTCCTTCAACTCCCAACTAGATCAGATCCCCTAGAAGAAGTTAAGCAACCAGGGGTTATTCAGGTCCAAACAAGCACACCACAAATGAACATACCAACCAAAGCAAACACAAAGGATCCCTCTCAAGCCACATTCCCCTTGAGACCGAACATAGGACCTTTGCCTAACCGCGCCCACACAAATCTATCACAGAATTAGCCCACTGGGAAACATCCATCCAACCATCCGTGCTTTCACCACTAAGCAGCACATTGCCTCAGTCACGCCCCACCACTTTTTGGTCGATAGCCCTTATAGCTAAACGATCGACAACTATCCTGCACTGGCAGCTAACCACCCGTGCTTTACACCCGAATTCGAGCAGCATCTCTGTATCAATGGTTAATCCGTACAGTTCGAATATGTCACCCCGCACCCCACAAGGCACAGACCGTGCTTTCACCAACCTAATGGTAGCACATTGTCTCATCTGTCCTACGTGCAGACGGCGCCAGACCCGAACCGCGGAAATTGACCGTGCTTACACCTCGAGGGCAGCACTTTGACTCATCAAGTCCCCCGTTCTGCCGACCACCCCGACCGTGGACGCACCCGTGCTTACACTGTTGGCAGCACCTTGCGCAACGGTTGTCCTGACAAATCCCAAAATGTGGCCATCCCTGTGAGACTTGCGTAGCTGACCGACTAGTTGGCTCTGATACCACATGTTGCGCCGGCGCCTCAAAGGGCGTTGGGACTTGAGCGGTTTCTCCAACACGCGCTTAAGTCTAACATTCATCCATCATGCACTTACGTAAAAGCCAACTCAGAAACCGTCCCCAAAAGGTAACCAACGGCAAAGACAAGCCACACATGAAACCCAAGGCATAGTGGTCGCCAAACTGACCAATTGGCATAGCGGCAAGCCCCATGTCGATGACAGGGACCCTTAGGCGCCAGCGACGCAAAAAGGTTGTAGTAAGGGTCCTTCCACTTGGACCAGTCCCGGAGGCGAAACCGAAATGGTAATCATCCCCAAGGATCAACTTTATTAGATTTGGAAGAGGTTACGTTCATACATAGACTGACCGGTCTCGGGGCCACCAACACGTGCTGGGCATTGTGCCTGGCTCGTGCTGGTAGAGGGAGCTGAGACCTGGCGACTGGATTCCTGGCGCTGGTTGAGCTGCCCAAGTTTCTGTCTGCCGGACTCCCCCTATAGTTCTGCTGTGATTCGGCGCACCCCCTCTATTCTGAAACATAGTGCTTTCTGGTAAAGCACGCTTTTTTGGGACTTAGTTTTTATTTTGCTGATGAAGCCTAGCAAGCCTGGCAGAATCAGTCTAGCTCCCAGACATGGGTCCCGGGAGCCGTCCCGGCGGCAGAATCAACTTGCTTCCTGACTAGGCCATGACTCGAGCTCCAGAGCTAGCTCATGACTTGTGACTACTTGACTGGCTCACCACAGGTCGGAGGCTCAGTCCTTGACGTTCTAACTTGCTCTGGGACCTTAGGGAGCGTCACCCCTTAGAGTCTTACAGGACATGCTGGGTGCACCTGAGTCAGCTTTACAACAATAGATATTATGCCTTTTGTATTATTAGAGAGATTCTAGAAGTAGAATGATAATATAAAGATATGCTAAAATCGAGTCATGCTCATGCTCAAATTTGTAGAAAAAATCTTCAAGTTGATATATATTCTCGAATTTATTGATGCATTTTTATTCCATCTACTTAAAATGACAAAACATTATTGATGAGTTCTTTTAGGATGGTCCATAAAAGTCTTTAAGCAAAATCTAGATTCATTTAGCCTCTTCATGATGTTACAAAGATGGAAGTTAGCCCTTGGTGATAAATTGCATGCCAAACTGGACTTTATCCCCCAAAAAACAATGACAAAGTGTAACAATAGGACAAAGAAAGAACCAAAAAATCAATCTTAGGACTCTTTTTTGTATCTTCTTATTCCTCGGCCAAAAAACAACAATATATGCTTATAAATCTATTGTGTTGATTGAGACTATGTCTCAAAACAAATTTGAACAAGGACTTAGAATCTAGTTCTTCAAAAGCATGAGGAGGGATCCTACTATAGTGTGAATTACTAGCTTTGACTTGAACTAAAAGCTTTAACTGGAAGTCGAAAGGAGAGAAAGCCGACAAATTGGAAAATAGCAACAAAAACTGGAAAGTGCTACACTACCTAGTGTGATAACAACCCGATGGTGCTCGTTTTTTAACAAAGGATCGGCTTTGCATGACATTTTCACGAGGAAAGCATCACTTTGGCTTTACAAGAACATTTTTAGAGTGCACTTTAATCTCAAAAGAGCATCACCAAAGGATGTTCTTAAAACTATTTTTTGATTTTTTTGTGAGCCTAGGTTGCACTTTGCATACAAAAGTGTAAACTATGAGAGCAAGGCGATTTGCAAGAGCAAGTGATGTGCATTGTGAGCAACAAAGACGGTAACAAACAGTGTAAGAAAAAGGATCCAAAATCATGCATGTGAGCAAAGGATGGATCGTGGCACCAACAATGAGGTTTATGTCATGTGATAATAAGTTATTTTGTCGTGTGAGCTTAAGAGAAATTCATATAATAAAAAACTAATTAAAAAGACCAATGATTTCATTTTAAAATAATAATAAAATCCCAATTTAATGCTAAAATTACTTTAAGGGATAACATCATAGCTTTAATGTTAGCAAATCATCACAAGTTACTCTATGATGCAAGCTTCTCAAAGCTAAAATTCATGGGAGAGTGTTGGCCCACACATCCAAGGGTGGGCAATGGTAGCACTGTTTTGATGGGCACTGCATCACCATTAGATGGGCACTGAACCACCACTGCATCACCATTAGATGGGCACTGCACCACCACTGCCATTGCCCATCTTCATTAGATGGGCACTCCACCACCAGTGGCATGAGGCATGAGAGAGATGTTGCAAAATAAGCTGCTCCAAAATTCATTGGGGTCAAATCCAAAAAAAGAAACTAAAAAAAGAGAGAATCCCGAGTATGCAGGGGGTCGCTGCTGGTCAGAGGGTCGTATCAAGCACAAGTTCACAACACTCAGAGTCAGAGGCCACGGCTTCTTCTGCGCCTCGAGAGGATCGTGGATCGCGAATGATGATGACGGCTCTGGGCTCACAGAAGAAACTTGAGAGGACCCAAAGGACCAAGAAAGGAGAAGGGGCGGGCCCCCTACTAACAGAATAATATGTTTGATGCTCTGCTTCTGATCAGGTGGTGGGTCCGGAACTCGTTGCCACGATACTCGGAGGCAACCCATCAAACCCATGATCAGCATTCAATGTAGTCCGAATAAGAGCAATCGAGAAGAGGAAAAATTCTTGCTTTGCTCAAAATGAGCTCATCAATGTCGCCAAAACAAGTCCAAATAACTAACTGTACGTACCAGACTTAAAGTTGACTGCCTAACCAAGACTCGTTCACTAACACAAACTTCAACAAAGGTTTTCTCAGCAAAACAAGGGAACACCCACATATAACTGTTGGGTTATGTGTGTAAAGCACCTACTGAAAACTAAGAGAGCGTAGGCAGAGATAGATAGAGCATTAAATACTGCTAATTTTCCTAAGTTATATCTAATTTTCCTAAGTTATATCCATGGCACCAAGGAACAGAGACGTATCTGAGACGAAGACTCACATATAATGTAAAAACAATGACAGTACAAAAGATTCTGATGTTTTGATGATTTTTTAATTCTGTACGTGCCTCCACCTTTACAGGAAAAGGAGTATCGCGTAGATGCCAAGTTGCCACAGGAAAAGGAGGGGGAAAGGCAGAATGCTGACGTCAACAGACACACCTGTGTTACAATAACAAACCCAGTGCACAAAAGCTTGTCTTTCAAACTAAATGAAAGTTTTGCATGTCTATATTGGAGGGAAAGAAAAATCTTGAAGGACTAAAATTAGATTCCAAAAAGCATGAGTAGAGCAAATCATGAGAGATCCTCCTACGTTTTAGATTGATCTATCGTGACAAGCAAAAGAATATTTAGCAACCTCACCAAGCAGCAATCATCTGTTTGTTCTTGCAAAAGAACTCTTTTCTAAATCATGAGTAGATCCAAGCTAGATACATCAAGTACTGAAGCATGCTTTTCCATGCAGCTCAAGAAATCTTCTCTTTTTTTTCAGAGTTACTCGATCAAGATCTAATCCAACTCTGTCAATAGAAGGCCGGAGAGAGAGAGAGAGAGAGAGAGAGAGAATCTGAGAGAAGTTTATTATACAATTGTAATTCTTTTGTTTATTATGATTGGAATTTTTTTTGGAACCAAAAAGCTCCAAAATGCCGAAGGGCTCCTCTTGGTAAGTAGTTCAAAAGAAAATGGTTATGGAATGAAAGTTTGGCCCAAAGGTTTCCAAAGGTTTGCACTTGCACCTTGGTAGCCTGCTGTGGGGCTTGAAATTGGACGAAATGCTCTTCTAGGTAGTCATGAAATGACGAAAGGCACAGAAGTGCGGGCTCAAAAGATGCAAGGCACGCCCGAAATTCGCCTCACAACTTATCTTCATTCTCCAGCTGGAATCGCGACAACTGTAATCATAACCTCAGCTGGGATAGTTAGTTAATTCTTAAATCCCTAAAGTTGTAATCTATTTGGCTAGATAAGTAGGAATAGCTTCGAAATAACACACAGACCATGAGCAAGGGTGCTTGAGAATATGATCAAAACTGCATGTTATTCGTCGAAAATGTTTCTCTCAAATCAAAATATTACAAGCGTGGCAAGCTGCCCAAGTTTGTAATTAGAGTGGTAGTAGAAACACTATAAGTTTCTTAAGCTGCAAAATCACCACACCACTCTCACAATGAGGCTACAAAATCTCTAAGGCCAACAACGGCAATCTTTGCATGAACTAATATATGGTGGTGGTACACTGGAATATAATGGTTGCATGCTTCAATTTAGGCCCTGTAATTAGCTCTGGTTGCTCGCTCTCGATCTTCTGGATACAGATCCATACACATTTCAGAAAACTAATCTCCTGGCAGATTATATTCACCAGAGATGGTACAAATCCAGTCAAGAAGCTTAAATATCCTTCAAAATTAGAATGGACGGAAGTCTTCGACTCTGTCCACAGCTTCTTCAAAATTTCCTGCTTTGCAAAGTATGTACATATATCAGGGCTTCTGGGGGCCATCAGTAGTAGCAATAACAGATCATTCCTTGTGCTGTAAATGATTTGATGCTGCTAGATGTAAGTCCAAATTGGGCTTCCGATTGATCAAACTTTGATGACTGTTGCGGACGAAGCAAATACCCCACGAAGCTCTGTAAGAGGACGAAGCTGAGCAGAGGTGGCATGATCAAACCCCAAAAGAATACATTTTTGTACAAGAAGCGAGGTACAAACGCCGCGTTTCATGGGTTAGGGAACACCAGAGAACTGAAAGCATTGACATTCGGCCGCATATTTGGCTCCATCAAAGAAACTCTGTAACATTTGCTTAAGCCTATCCTCCGCAAAAGTAAATTCGATTGCATTTCTTGACAAATGCAGCAGCTCCAAACTTGAAAGTCCTGTGTCATTCCACACTTTTAGCTGGAATATAGAGGTAGGACTAAAAAACCTATATGAACAACAATATATTGAAATAAAATGATCTCTCCGCGAACCGTGCATGATCTATGCAAGTGAAGAGAACATCTGGTACTTTTTAATAGAAATAGACCAGAGCACAGCTTGCAATTAAGCAAAATAGCATACTAATTTTATCCTTACCAAAGTGAGTAGAAACAAGGGCATATTCATAAGAGAGACTGATAGAGAAAACTCCAGGATCATCCGTGCAAAGGACAACTGGATGATTTGCATTATATAAAGCACCTGTGTGCAAAGAAAAAGATGATCAAAATATCATTTGGTGCCCAATGCTCAACTATTTCCAATCCACAAAATTTCGTATCCTTTCTCAGTAGATTAAGCTCGTGACATGCCCACGAAAGTTGTCTAATCGCAACAGCTAAACACAATCAGGTTTATAGAGGCATACTAACCAAAATGATGATCACGGACTCTCTGCACACTGTTTGTTAGCAAATTCGAAGTGAGGCAGATTTCCACCTGCGTTAGAGTGTACGGTTATTTTCCTGGCTACAGTTCGCATTAAGGAATGAAAAACCTAAGCACTAGCGGCACCCATCACTCATACCACCATTCTCTAACTAAAAGCAGATCGGTATATTCTCATGAAAGCAAAATATTATGCTTTTCACTTATGATTTACAGTCGCTTCTTACCGGAATGCGGTTAGCAAGTAGCGTGCTCAAGTCGGGACTTTCAAGAAAACAAGCATGACCAACTCTTTCAGGCTGGAAAGCCAGCATTGCTTCAACTTCTCTGGGATTTGGCACCTGTAATAAAATCCGCATAACAAATGATTAGTACCCAAAGAGCTAGGTCTATCACATTATTAAAATGCATGTAATCAAGTGTAGGACAATGCAGAGTATTCAGGCAGAGAACAGATGCTGCAATGCAGAGGAATCCAGCTTACAGATCAATTTAATCGGTTTTGGGACAAGACTCAAGAGTCAAGAGAAAGTAGACATAAAAATTGGTGCAACCCGGGCTGGCAAATAGGCCAACTTTGTAAACAGAGCACGTTTTCAGAATATGTTCCTTAATAGGTAGGCTCATATGCTACCCTTGAGGTGGCCGGTGAAGCTGGTGACTTGAAATGGAAAATAAGCTACTGATCAAGATGTAAGGATCTTGACATCAACTGGTGGATTTTATGAAGAGAGACGGCGTTATGGTTTTAAGATTTTGACATTTGAAGTTGAAGTTTTTTCAACAAGCATCTATGCTTGTTATTCACTGAAATTGCACATCACATTTTGCTAGGACGATTCGGCATGTTCTTTTAACGACATAACTTGCGTAAGAGGAATATCGATCTTCATACAGAAATATAAATGCTCTCCTCAATAATGACCTGCATTATGTATTGGAATACAATTTACGTTGATATTGGGATATCATTATAGAACCTCCATATTTCAAATAACAAAGTTACAATCAAAAAAATGTTTCAGAAAGATACATACTTCTCCACAGTGTAAAGTGATGGGAAGACCATGCTGCCTCGCCCATTTTAAAGCTGGTAAGAACGTTTCCCTGACCATGGTTTACAGCATAGCAGTCATTGGTGAAATGCGTCTATAATGTCCCAAGTATGCAAAAATTTGAAATATATTTGTAGGCAAAGGCTTACCAGTCCCCGATGCAAGGATTTCCTGAAAGATCCACTCCAACAACTCCAAGGTCTCGCATCTCCCATGCAAGATGAACCTGATCACAGCGTAGTACAGATATTGAAGCATAAGCAAAACAAAATAGAACATTCTAATTCTCTTTGAAAACACTACTCTTCATTTAGCGTCACTTTCTCAACAGTGAATGTCACTATACCGTCTCCATAGCTGCTTCAAGAGTCTCACGGCGATCAATGCTAAGAAGCAATCGTACATGTATCTGTGGATTAGCTTTCCTCTGGTATCTCTGACTAGGACATTCGATATTGTCTTCTTTATGATCAAAATAGCTGTCTAGGGATAGCTCGGTGCTGGCTGCTTTGATGCCTGCAAGAACTGCCTCAACGTAGGAACGTTTGGTCATGCCTACTGCTTCATTCCGCTGTATCGACAAACAAGAGGGAAGTCAGCAACTGATCTGGGTTTGCATGTAAGAATAAAATTAAATCACTTTTTTCCATTTTCTGTTACCTTGGGTGTCGTACGCAGTTCCAGATAAACCACATTTTCAGCAGCAAAGTCCTCAATTACCTAGACACGAAGGCAGTGAGTGTTCAAAACACGGAATTATTTTGAGCAAGGCGGGTACAGAAATTGACCTTGGCAGTCAGTAAACTCTAGAAGTACGATTAATGGAGGAAACTAAGATTTAAAGCGTACCTCTTTTGTGATTCTGGTGAGTATACAATGATCGGTCGTAAGTAAATGGATTAAGCCAAAAAGTTGAAAGCATTCCTCCATGGAGCGATCCTCTGTTAACACAGCATCGACCATCACAATTCACTCAAAGACACAATTCCTGAATTTACGTTTATTTGAAAGCATCCAGCAGAATTCACGCTATTTTCGAATTTTATTTCTTTGAACAAGGTAAAGGCGGCATATGAGAGAACAAAAATTGTAACCGCATGCAATGAGAGCAAAAGTGACTCCATGCATTGATGTGTGTCCAAGTCTGTATATTCCTAGCAATAGCTACTGCCAAGGTTCTCTTATAAGAAGGACATCTTTAGCACGGTGATGTCTTGAAAAAATGCTGAAACTGAAACGAATGGTGCTACTAATATTTTGGCTCATTTGAAGTGTAATCGACAACCATATTGTGCTGCAGTGGCAGCCACAACATGGCGACTTAGTAATTTGGAAACTTTCGAAGTGGATAAGCGACTTGAGGACTACAAAGAAGGAAATTTGAAAATGGTTCAATCAGATGCTCTAAAGTATGATCGTAGCTTCATTATGGCAAGGATTCTCAAAGTTCACTAGTTAAGTCAGAAATAAGCAAAAGTGGCTGCCATTCCGTAAGCATTCAGTCAACACCATGTCACTGGCAAATTGTCTAGTATCCGGCAATCCAATAAAAGCTCTGCAAAATGTAAGCGCTCATATAAGCCTGCACATTACAGCCACTGAGCATTTACCTTTCACTATGACAGCTGCTTGGAAGTCAGATAAAGAGAGAAGACCTCTTCGGCTACACTCCTCAGCTAGTTCTCTGTGAAAACAACAAGCGTACTTGTCATTATTTCTGGAATCAGCTCAGTATCATAGCTAAATTAGCGAGGATAGGCTTTTGTAAACAGCCATCTATCTATAAAACAAAATAACATTTGTAACCTTTGCTCTGTCAGAGGTGATTAATATGAGCTTAAATGTATGAAAAGATCAGAACGCAGAGAAATATCCATAGACATTGTGTTTATCTTCAGTGAAGTTCAATCTCTGAAGTGCAAAATTCAAACTACAGTACAAGAATGAAAGCATGAATCAATATAAAAGGATGTTTTCTCGGAAGAGAGCTGGAAACTTGAAAGGTATTGTAGTCAATCATAAACCTCAGATACTATTATATTTGGGGACTGGAGCTAGCACAAGTAAATAGAATGTTTCCAATTAGAGTTAAACATACGCGCTGGTTGGAGTGGAAGATGAATAGTTGAAGATACTTAGACGTAAAACGCATTGCTTTGAGCGTAGCGTGCTAGCGTGGGCGTATACGCATGGCTAGGTCCTGTTACAGAAGCTGTGGCCATCCTTCGACTCTGTCCGAACTTCAATGCTGGAATATCTTGTGGTACGCACATGCATGGCAATATTTCGAAGTTTCTCCTAGTAGAATTGGTTTGATTTTTATATACACCCTGACTAGCGCATCAATTAGCTGATGAAAGCTGCATTAAAAGTTGGAGAGCTTACTACCCTCTTTATTCTAACATAAGTTGAAGAATTGTATCCCTCATTTAACATAAAAAAAGCAAAAGCCGCCAAGGGCACCTGGCACCGGACGAGACGTTGAAGTTTCAACGCGAAATGGCTGCAACGTACTTATGTTTTATTGCTCGATACTAGCGATAGAAGGAAAATAGTCATAGCAGATCTACTCTATTCGTTCGTTCTATATTCTGATCATCTTACTAAAAATAAATAAGTGCTGCTTCGATAAACACAAATGATAGCAGAATTGGAAAAATAGGCCTGATCCGTCGTTGTTGGATGGAATCATGGATGGCGAATGTTAGCACAATTGTGGTCGCAGTAAGTTCACTGTTCTCCGACAGAGACAGACGAAGGGCTTCTTAAATAACAATTGAAGCGACAGGTTGATTTTCACGTAACTTTAGTTCTGAAGGACTATGATCCATTTTCCTTTATGATATAACTGAAGAAAGAAGGCTAATGAGGCTAGTTTTGTATTGCGTGAATTTTGCGAGCCATTTATTGTAACGCGAATCCTCAAATGGCTATATGACTCGAAAGGCATGCAACTGTAACGCGAAGTTGAACTGAGACAATGCAGCATTACAGCGTGTTGCTCTTATTCCCACGCTCAAGTTCAATTCTACCGTTTTAAATGAGTACTTAGCGGTAGACCGTAGAGATAATAAAGGGATAAGTATGAGAGGCTGCTGAGTACTTTTCAGCCCAAGTAGAGCCACAAAGAGGAAACCATTAATATCTGTGGCAGCTTTTCAGGAAAAAACTTTCCGCCAAAAAGTGAAGTCAGGAGTCACGAGGGTTCATACAAAAGTACCATGCAAAACTAACTTTTCTATGGCCCCTCTTCAAGATATAGATCGTCTTAACAGATAGCCATGCATTACATTAGCCTGAGAAAACATAAACGCACACACATTTTCCACGGCACCTCGACGTATATCCTGTTAACAAATGGCCATGCATTATATTATCCTATCAATGCCATACGCTATCCGAACAACCACACACACACACACACACACACACACACACACACTCAAATGTTTTCCATGTCGCCTCGCCAAGATAGCAAATCATGGCCATGCATTATAGTATCCTGACAATGCCACACAATATCCGATCAAAACACTCACAAACATCTTCGATGTTGCCTCTTCCAAATACACATCTTCTTAAGAGACGGCCATGCATTGATATTCTCCTGAGAATGTATTACAAGGGCACACTATCCGCAGAAAACACACACACAGGAGCGCGCACGCACATGTCACAAAAACCGAGGCAAGAGAAAAGAGACTAACAGGAGCGTGGATGGGCGGACGCAGCCATTAAGGTGAGCATGCAGTTCCACCTTAGGCAATGCGCGGCACAATCGTAGCAGTCTGCTGTCCACCTCTTCCCGTCGATTCATCATCATCATCATCGTCATCCTGCTTCCTGCCCACAGCCTATTCCTCCCTCTCACTGTGCCTCACAGTAACCTATAACGAGCAACCAAATGCCCAATAAAACAACAAAATACTAGCGCTCGCACTTTCCTCCCTTCCCTTTTCTGTCTCTCTCTCTCCCTCTCTCTCGCTCGCTCGCTCGCAGCTGCATAGACCTTTTCCTTCTCTTTTTCTCTCTCTCTCTCTCTCTGCCTGTAGCTGGCTCGTCTCTGTGTTCGTTGTTGGGCGGAGCACTAATAATAATAAGCCTTGCTCAGTATTGATGTTCCAAGCGGCCTTTTTATTTTAGGGCCAACCATAAAATAACAATACGATTTTTATTTAAACATATCCTTTCAAAACAATATAAGAATATCGCCGAGTCACTTGTATTTGTCCGAGGAAATATTTATTTGTCAGGAGCTGTCAGCAAATCCTCGTAAAAAATAGCAAAACCCTTATTATCCGTTTTTTCCCATTTACCTACTTTTATCATTCATCTATTTTTCTCACAAACGGTAAGTATTTGGATATACGTCACAAGTGCCGCCAAATGCGCCAAATGGCATATTCCTCCTGACATCCAAGCTTGCGTTCCCCCCCCCCCCCCCACTTAACCTTTGATTTTGCAAGATTGAGTGCATTCCCTTGGGCGGCTTTGCCTTTTGCGTTTCAACTTCGCTCCAAAAACCAGCCTTGGACCCTTGTTACAAAAATGCTCAAAACTTTGCTTCTCCACAAAATGCTTTTGCTATCTCCAACTCTCGCCCCCTTGGACAAGAACGTTCCGTACCAGGCGGCATCCCTGACTCGGGCTCAAATCTCGGTTGCGATGCATTAGAGACATCAAGATTCAAGAAGCTTTGCTCCAAATTGGCTATAGGCCAATTTGTACAATAATGTTTATGTTGCAAGAAAAACAAAATCTATTTGGACTCCTTGCATGGTGTGTAGGAAATAGGCAAGTCACCGACAACCAAGTAAATAAATACAAAGAACTAGATAGTCACCATTATGCCATAGGAGTCTTCAAGTTAAAAAGTGATAGATGAAGTAAAGCTTTCACTTGGAAAGAAGAGGCCATTCTTCAAACTCTAAGCTAATTTATGGAAGCCTGAGCTTAGCATGTCTAGAAAATTTTACAAATGGCATATGTCTAACAGCTGTGGCGCACAATAACTCAAGAAGATTGTTGCTTGTCTTGGATTTTGGTGTGGAGTTTATGGCCTAGGGATATACTGGCCAGAGTGTGGACTACAAAAGCTTAAAGCTAATCTAAGAATCTTGCACACGCATATGCAATGATTATGAATGTTTCTTCTAAAAAAACAACAACGAAAGAATTGATAAAATCCTTATGATTTGATAGTGAATATTAAGTTGGAATTCTTGAAAACGTGATTTTGTGGGCCTAGCCCTTTTGTGAGTATCCATGGAATGAGAGCAGAATAAGTAAGCACTCCCTAAATTTGATGAAATCGAGGTTGACACATTCTACTCCCCATGAGGAGGCAAGAAAAGAAGACTAATTGTTCTTAGAAGCTAAAAAAGAAGAGGGGGGCTGTTGGTGGTGAAGTTTTATGTGCATTGCTTACAAGTTAAGAGAAGGGCCATTCGTTGAATTGTGTTATTTCCCAACAACTATATGTGATTGTTCAATTTTGTCAAATGCTTTTACTTATCAACTATTCGTTTAATAAGTTTTATCAGCCATTGAAGAAAAGCTTCTTGCCACCAAACCATAACCTTTAAATATGGAAAGAAGATCTCCATTAGTTTCATTCAAAAAGTTGCCATTGTATGTAAAATAGAAACGACAAGTTTATCAAAATTTAAAAAAACCTTGAAAACCAAGTTTATAAATGATTAGAATAAATATGGAAATGTAGAATATTTTTGATGGATTGTAGATGCCCCAAAGATTCTCTTATAGCTCATTTGAAAATCATACATGGATCCCAAGCATGATCCATATTCTATTGTGATATGGAAACATGGCCAAAATCAATAATAAGCCTTGCTACACTAACTTGCCATTCATTAAAAGCCAGATGCTCTTATGGAAATTTAAAATATAATGTTTGTAATGAATGAAGTACTTATTATACCCTTATGAAGTAGGGTCACGCTTTAGACCTATAAGTCGTAAAGATGATTCTTCACTTGGCAACTAGAGGAGCTTCAGAGGTTGCAAGGAGAACTCTCTAAACTATCATTCGTATGAGCTTGACATATTTATGTGTTGAATACTCATGTATGATGTGTTTTAGACATGGAGAGATCTACCTTCATATGTCGATTTGGATCACCCATTGGAGAGTCGGATGGCTTGTGAGGACTCATGTTTAAATCCTAAAAGCTCAGGTTAAGGTTTAGTACATGGCCATCAAGTCTATTTGATGCCAAATAGCTAAAATTGACAATAATCAATGGATTGTCAAAATTGTCTTGAAAATTGGTTATAGTTTTGCATAATTATTGGTCCAGCTTCATTTGAGAGAGTATGAGTCTTATTGAAGTATTGCAAGAGTGATTAGAACAGAGAGATCCAAGTTTGCAAAACGAGTCTATGAAATTTTGATCAAACTATCTCAAATAAAGTTAAATTTTTAACCTTTATTAAAGGTGTTGGAGTGTAAGGAAGAAATCAAAAGGAGGAGATCAACACGAGATCTAAGGACTAAGATCTCGTGAGATTATTAAATTGGGTCAAAGACTTCAATTAAGTGGCAATAATCGAGCTTGCTTCTCTTTTCCTTTGGAATGTGCTTGTATGCTGCACATCCAAACACACGTACATATGACAGATCAGGCTTTCTGCCTGTCCACATTTCGTATGGTGTTTTGTTCTCCAGCGCTGTCGTTGTAAATCTGTTCTGAAGTGTACAGCTGTAGCTATTGCCTCGGCCCAGAATTGACCTGTCAATTGAGCCTGTGCCATCATGCATCTGGCTCCTTCGACTAGCGTTCTATTTTTTCTTTCTGCCACACCGTTGTATTCTGGTGTGTATGTAGGAGTGAACTGGTGTTGCAGAATCTTGAGAATTCTGTGCTTTTGTATTCACCTCCATTGTCAGATCTAAGGATCTGTATCTTTTTCAAGGTGTGTCGCTCTACGAATGCCACGAACTTCTTGAAAGAATCGAATACATCGGATTTCTTCTTCAAATAGTAGATCGTGGTCATTCGGCTGTAATCATTTATGAACATTAGAAAATATCTCGAACCTGAGAGCGAATCTATTTTCATCGGTCCACACACATCAGAGTGGACGAGCTCAAGGACTTCTTTGGCTCTTCTTCCCTCGTGTGTGAATGGATTCCGATGTTGCTTGCCTTTCTGACAAGCTTCGCAGAGCTCAGCCTCTGGCCTTGAAATCTTGAGACCTGTGACAATGTCCTTTCTGCTCATGTCATACAGGCTCTGCATGTTCAGATGATACATTCTACTATGCCAGAGCTGATCTTTGTTTTCTGAAGCATTTAATATGCTTTCAGAGTTGCTGATTATTTTGGCCTGGTAGAGATTTCCTTCTCTGCATTCAACCATCAGCAACTTGTTTGTCGTCTTCTCGATCATACGGCAAGTGTTGCCGTCGAACAAAACTCGAATGCCTAGATCTGCCATTTGGATATTCTATATCTCTTCTTTTTACCTTCTTCTCCTTACTTAGTTATGATCCAAAGAGGATCGTTTATACGTCCACTATGTGGAGTTTACAAGATAGCTAAAACGTAGAATCACAAGACTAGTTAACGCTAATCAACTAGTTAGTTAGTCTCCGTCATTGCTATTCGTTTCAGCTGGGCATGAAGCCCGTTGAGCTGCCAGCTCCCAGCGCGAAGGATTTCTCTTCGTTTGTTTCATTCTTTTTGTTTCGCGGTCCTGGAGGCGTGCTTACAATTTGCGATTGATTCGCAAATCGTTCGTGCTTCAAGTCAAAGACACATTGACTGTCGCGAATTGTTCTCGTTCGACCTTCGTGTCTTGTTCGTGCTGTGACAAAGTTGCAGGAGTTCACCATTTCTAACAGATAAGAGGACAATCACTACAACAAATGATCCTCGATGCATGATTTAGGAAGTTGGTCTTTCCTTTATATCTTGGTTCTAAGAAAAAGACTCATTTTGATAATGTATTGTTCATTCCTAACATTTGAAATCTCTTAAGTTTTGGTTGACAATGGCTTGAATGTTTCTTTCAATGATGATATATGTCTCATCAAGGAGGATGGAGTGCTTATAGCCAAAGGCATTAAGCATGGAAGGTTGGTTATTCAAGATTGATGCAAATGTGAGTACTAACGAATGTGTGATGCTGGTAAAGGAGGAGATCTCTATGGTGGAACTTTGGCACAAAAGATTGGGTCACCCCAACTTCAAGAGCTTGAAGATAATGGCCAAGAAGGAGGTCATTCTTGGTTTTTCAAGATCCTTAAAGAAATGGCAAAATATGTGATGCATGTGCTCTCACTAAAGTTCACAAGCTTCTATTCTCAAGATCCTCAACAAGAGCCACATCACCACTCAAGTTGATAGACTCAGATGTTCATTCTTTTAACACTATAAGTAGTGGAGGTGCAACGATGTATGTAACATTTACAGATGACTATAGTAGGTTTACATGGCTTTATCTTTTGCCTACAAAGATCTTGAATTTAAAATCTTTTCAAACTAGTTGTTGTGAACCAACTAGATGCTAAGATTAAAATATTGAGATGTGATAATGATGGATAGTATATCTCTACAAGATTCAAGCAAACTGCATAAAGAGAGAGTTAACTTGTGTCTATACTCCTCAACAAAATGGGATAGCTGACATAGAGAATAGATCATCATGTGAACGTGAAAAACCCATGAGAATAGATGCGGTCTTTTTGGAAAGAAGCTATTACTTGTGTTAAGTTTTTGTGTAACAGGCTTCCATCTGAGGCCAATAGTGGAAAGACATCTCATGAAGTGATCTTTGGTGTCAAGACAAGTGTGAAAGACCTTAGAATCTTTGGTTCCCCTTGCAATGCTCGTATCTCATTAGATGCAAGAAAGACAAATGATCTTACTTGTATAAGAGACATTTTTGTTGGGTATAATCAACAAAGCAAAGGTTATATAATTTACATTCCTTCCACCAGGATATTGAAGATAAAATGCAAGATCCAAGTGGTGAAGGTCATGTTCCATCATCACCAAATTTGAGAGCTCTACACCTATGCCAAAACAAAGAGGAGAAGAAAAAGAGTAAGTCTGAAGTTGAACGTACTTTTTAACAACTTGACATTGAATTAAAACTAATCTAATCTAATTGATCTATCTATAGTTTTTTGATGGCACAACCCTAACATAATGCATTATTTATCCACGTAGCATGCCATGTGGGGCTACGAGATTGGAACCGAAATGTAATGGATACGACAATGAGGCTCAGCCTTCAAATCTATAAAGGGAGCCATTTCCTTTCTTCTATTCTATTCCTAATAAAACTCTGCTGGTTTAACTACCCCCCCCCCCTCTCTCTCTCTCTCTCTCTCTCTCTCTCTCTCTCTCTCTCTCTCTCTCTCTCTCTCTCTCTCTCTCTCTCTCTCTCTCTCTCTCTCTCTCTCTCTCTCTCTCTCTCTCTCTCTCTCTCTCTCTCTCTCTCTCTCTCTCTCACATGGATGCTCCTTCGTTTAGTTTCACCATGCTTCGCTAACAGACACGTGGACAACTAGACATACCGCTTCTCCATGCTTACAAGGTTTTAAAAAATAAAAATAAAACTTACACCTTCACTAAATAAAGTTCTGCTCTTAACTTAGTGGGTCTCCCACTTAAAAACTAATAAAAGTACTCTATAAGACTTTTTAAATTTCAAATCCCCAAATTGGAGGGAAATTGTTTTTCCCTCTCTCACTCACACCTTCCAGGATGTTAACCTGCTTGGCACTATAAGATCAGGCTTTTTCGACGGTTTCTCTCTACAACACCAGAGAAGGGTTCTTTCTTCTATCATTTGCTGAAAGTGCATCCTACCAGCTCACAAATCAACGCTATTCTAGCATACGGTATGCATCTGTCTCTCTTTTGCTTGGCTCTCTTAATGTTGTACTCTCACAAGGATGATGCTTTGATAACATCTAGCTACTGTTTATGTTTGTTCATCACACGAAAGAATAAAAAGAGCTTTCATAGGATTGAGCAATATGGTAGTCCAGCGATGGACAACACTCTTTAATTACGGAAACATGCCCATCTTGCCTCAATAGGCAGCGATGGACATTTCCTTTCATTTGGTAACCTTTCATGAGACCATAAGCAATGATATGATGGCCACCTTTTCAACCATAAAGAAACTCATGTAAGCTTCGCTCGACAATGATGGAAGGGTGCCTTCACCCACTGGTATGATGATCACTTTTTCACACAAAAGATGGTCACTGTCCAACGATGGACAACTGACTCTTCATCTTGATAAAATTTATTGAATAGTGAGGTCGCTGTCCACCGATGGACAACTAACTCTTCACCTTGATAAGTATGAATGAATAATGAGGTCGCTGTCCAGCGATGGACAACTGACTCTTCATCTCGATGAATATGATGTGAATAATAGATAATGAGGTATGTTGTCCAACGACGGACTTTATGACCTCTTATGGCACTTGTTTACTTATCACATTACACACAAAGCATCCTACCGTCTAGCGATGGACAATAGGATCATTTACTCTTCATTCGCTAATAGCTCTTGGCTATCAATGGCTCACTGTCCAGCGATGGACTACAAACTCTTACTAGCTTGTTTGGTACTCTTCACATAAGTAGCATCTTCTGTCCAACTGTGGATGGATGGAGACATTAAAGCTCAATTCTTGTGGTAGGATGACTCTCTTAAAAGTTTTCGTATATCTTTGGTCTTACAGTACTAAACTGATAATTTCTTATAATGTAGCATCATCATACTGCTCCAGCTTCTTCTTTGTACGTTTCGGTTCACATATGAACCAAAACGCTAGCTATCTCAACAAAAACGTATGGTACCTACTGATTCTCCATAAAACAAGTTATCTAAGTCACTCTGAATACGTCTTATATATGGTTTCTCCGTAACTCTTTATAAGCAAATATGTGCTAAAAAGTGTTTTTTTGGCTTTCTATGACCCAAAGAGAAAGAATCATCTCGAAGCAAAAGAAACAATGGCAGCCTCTCAAGAAGCCACGTCTATAACCATTCAATTACACTTTTTTAGAATAAGCAAACTCTTTGCAGCTTCAGCAAGCATGGTATGTTCAGTTCTATACATCCTTAAGAAATAGCACTCTTCTACACAATCGTGCTTTTACTTCATTTTTTCGAAAAAAGAAACAACATAAGACCACATCTAACCTTGTATACAAGTCAAATTAACTCATCGTGAAACAAAACCCTGTCATAAAACTGAACAGTAAGGACTCCAATAATACGATCTTAGATAGCATGGATATGCATTAGAGTCGTGGTTTCTACTTAAGGATTGGAATGGCACGGATCTGCCCTAATACCTAGTAGAAACATTTTTAGTCTCTTACTAATTATTAATCAGGTCTTTCCTACACAGTGTCCCTATACCATGGTTGTTATGTTACTCATATATAACAACCATGGAAGCACTTAACTATACCCATCTCTGTGTTACTCTAGACTCTTGGTGAGATACGATTGAAAAGCATGGATATGCTCAGGAGTATGGACAACAGTGCGTGACATACCTTACACTTTAAGGGTCACTTGGGTCAGTATAACATGGATTTTCTCTGACACCAGCACACTTGTCCACCCCACACCAGGTCTTCTGGCTAATAAAATCTTTAACGGTTAAAACTTGTTCATACTTCACTATGTTTAAAACGAACTGATATGGACCAAATTGACCGTAAGCTGATCAGTATGGCACTCGCCCTTATATGATGATATAATGGCTTGGCCTATCGCTAAAACACTGGTTGTCTGGAAGATTGGACTATGATTTGAAATGCTATCTAAAACTGTTAAGTAGTATAACTTCTTTTGGACATGAATAACAAATGTCATTCAGCCATCATGACACTTGTCTTCCTCACTGAACTAACTTGAGCGGTTTTGTTTTGTGGGATGGTGGCAGGTATCAGCTGGACGTCTTGAGAGTGGTTATGCTTTATGGTGCTTTATAGTATTGTATTTTACTTGGAGCTATACTTTACCTTGTTGGATTATGAATAAAGGCTTTAAAAGTTTTCAATCTTGCTTTGTCAAGAGGAACTACGTGCGGCCTTCTCTCTCTCTCTCTCTCTCTCTCTCTCTCTCTCTCTCTCTCTCTCTCTCTCTCTCTCTCTCTCTCTCTCTCTCTCTCTCTCTCTCTCTCTCTCTCTCTCTCTCTGTGCTATGCAAGTTGAGGCGAGGATCCGCTCCCAGCGATGAACCCCTATACTACCTATGACACAACAGATCTCGAACAATTTGTCTAGGCGACATATTTCTAAGAAAAGTAAAATTGACATGTCCCATTCTATTATGTCATAGTTAATCTCTATCTTCCAAAGTAGAAGTAGATAGATCTTGAACAGTCAAAGCATTGCAATGACTAAGCTTGTAAAGATTGCGGCTCTTTCAGAAGTGAAAGTACCTTATTGTTTTTGTCTAATATCGAATAAGTATTAGAATCATATCCAAGTATATTGTCCAAATCGGCTATTCTACTTATAGAAAGTAGATTTTTGGTAGGATTTGGAACATGAAGAACATTTGGAATAAGAGTAATACCGTCTTGAAACTACAATTTGAAATTACCTACACCATCAATTCTATGAGTGTTGCTATCACCCTCTGAAATTCTGAGTCATAGCTTGACTGTACTCATGAAACTAGTTTCGTTAAAAAAACTAAGTGTGGACTCAAACACTCTCACACTCATAGTAGGTCGAGATCCAACATAGGCGGGAACATAGATCAATAATTGGATCAAGCCAATAGTAAACAACCTACACGATCACGAGCTAATCCAAGTCTAATTTTGGCCTAATCACTTATTTACAAGTGTACAAGGGGTGGATTTGACATAGAACCCCCAAAACTCAAGATAGATAGCTTTTACAATTTTCACACTCCTCCTTAATAGATAGCTATCTGTAAGGACCAACATAACCATGTCAAAGGCAAAGCTAGTCTAATCACCTAACCAATGCACTCTTTTATAGAATGCCCCTCCTAGCCCAGTCTGAGTTTGCATGGGATCGGTAGGTGGTCATTATTGCCAACAGCCACTGTTCATGCTGTAGGGATGGATTACAGTTGCATGTGGGGTCCCAGTCCATCCCGGAAGGATTGCATTCCTGATTGTTATGCATGCGTCTACATGTGTCCGCGTGTGTATGCATGTGTCTATATGGGCATTACTGGCCCTCATACCAACTACACGGTATGTATGCATGCCTCTAACTCAAGAACATCCACAACTAGAATAACATATATTGAAAAAAACTTCATACTCAGAATAATCCAATGTCTCCATTTTATTAACTGTAGAAATATGATCCAACGGACGTACAAAATTACTTCCAAATAATCTAACTACTTTATCACCCTCCTTGAAAGTGAGAACATGCTTCTCAAAATCAATTAACAGAGAAGGCGACTTACTAAATAACCATTCATAACCTAAGATTTAATCAGTACGAGCTAGGTCTAAAATATGAAAATTAACTAATTCTGTGTGTCCTTGCATCAAAACTGGGAGCTTCGGGACTTTTACGTTCCAAGTCTCCAACTCTGCTCCTGAAGCTAGATAAACTTTATATCTATGGTTGCTTGCTTCAATTTTCAAGCAAAGTTTTTGCACAAGACAAAAATTAATAAAATTATGAGTTGAACCATTGTCCAATAAAATACTCACTTCTTGATCTTTCACTGTGCCACTTAAATGGAAAAGTTCATTAGGCAAGAAAGAAGTAGTACTAAAAGAACATTCACACTCACAATCAGTCAGTTTAATTTCCAAAGTCTTGCCATTACCTCCTAGAATTTCAATCATGTGAGCAGACACTTTTTTCCTTTTTGGACAAAATTTCATCATATGTCCAGGCTTTTTACAGACGAAACATAAGTTCTCTTTCTTAGCCTTTTCCCGGCACATAGATTTCTTGAATCTCTTTCTCTTCATCTTCATGGGTTCCGATGCTACTTGATCTAATTCGTCAAAATATTTTGCTTGGTCTGGACCGCGCTTCTTACCCTTCTTGGTTTTCAAAGTGGTTGGAATTTGTGCAAACTGCTTCTTGGATGCCACCACTGTGGAACGTCCTCATGCTCATCTTCTATACTGTGCAACCAGCTTGACAATGACAACACCCATGATTTCCTACCAGACGACACAACGGCTCCATGCCATCTCTTGTACGCTCATCTACATAAATGTAAATAACATGTAGATCATATGCAAGCAATAATAAGAGATCAATAATCAAGAACACGGATTATTGAATCCATAGAGACAGACATTGTAGATGCTTTTATGCATCGATTCTTTTCTTTCAGATGAATTGTCAGTATGAGCTCATAGCTTTTACAGATTTTAGTTAGCTTTGTGAGCACGCAGTTTTGCCCACTATTGTCTTGTGCTCACCTGCATCACTGACTTGTACTGGCCTGTTATGATATAAGATGAAAGGATTCAAAGGATTTGGTCTTGACTTGTTCAAGAGGGACTATGTGAAATATGTGTTGCTCGTGCCTTAATCCTAATTGTAAAGTATAGATTAAGTATTCTTTTAAACAATTAGCCATGTCTATATACCTGTTGGATTATTCTCCTACTAATCGCCTAATCGACATTTTAATTTTCATCCAACTTTTATCCAGACCTGCAGATTTCTTCATGTTTTTTACACAGTCTGCATAACTACTCAGAAATGGCTCACAGTGTCGACATTTTCGGGATTTTTGTCTTTCAGGATTTTCTCTCACTTCGACTTTTTTGCAAAATGCCAGATGCCTTAAAAGTTAAGGAAAGGACTTTGGAAAAGACCTTCACACTTTTCGCAGTTTTCGCATTTTTCGCCTGTGACAATTTACGTTCATTTCTGTAGAGTGACAACTTACGTTTAAAGCTGCAGACAAATTGTTTACGACCAAAGCCACCGACTTGCATTAATTCATCAGCAAGTAATTTCTAAGAAGCCCTAACTGGATGGATGCCAACACATCACAACCAACTGGATGACGCATTTGATGACCTAACTGCTTAGTATAAATAACTGCTCATACTTCTATCATAATAATGTCTTTGAAGCATATTTAGCATCGCTCTCAAGCCTGCGAGCTTGAACACTTGAGCATTCTAGCTCAGTTCTTTAGAGTTGATTTAGAGTTTGCTATTGTGCTTACTGCTTATCAGCGGAAGTGCCTAATTCAGACAGAGTTACAGTTACTCAAAGATAGCTCAAAGCATGCGGCTTTGATCTGCAATTTTTTTGTGCTCATTTCCATTTTGATTTGTTTCCTTTATTGAATTTATCTTTTATTGCGTTCAGTATCATGTCAATATGAATGCTTCTTTGTAATGCTTTTGTAACTGATAATCTCTTATCATTTGTCTGATAATTCAATGCTTTAATGTTTGGCTACGTAATCACTGTGGTACTAATGATTTCAAAGTTAGTGACTATAAGATCAAACATGATTTCTATCACTATTGTCTTGTTCGAAATTGATAGGCATAGTCATGCATAGAGAAAGAGAAAGATAGTTTATTCTGCTGCGCACGATAAGTTTTCTTCTTGTCGTTTGAATTTTTTTTATTCGATCGACCTATCTTCTACATACCTCTTTCCAACATAACCAGCAATGCATTAGTTGCTGCGTTACTCAAATTTCGTAATTTCTCTAATCGATCAATTGAACATCCATAGCACAATTATTTTGTTCTTTCTATCTATTATTACAGAGTATCATTTCAAGAAGATCGCGACTCTGACTGCATTCAGAATGTATCTATTCATGATTGAATAATCAATGTTCTAGTAGTCTAAGAAGTCGTGCATACTGTGATTAAATGCTCATTTTATTCCTGTTAATATCAATTTTTGTTTGCAGATAAACTTATTCGTAGATTAAATTGTCTTATGTGACTGATAGTCCAAGTCGATTGTGACGCTCTGCTTTCTACACCTAATACGCTTCTGCAAAGCTAAATCTGAAATCAATCTAATTCATGCATGGATATGAAATTGATTGTATTGATCTAGTGACTTTGAAGAATATCAAGTATGGTAGACTTCGATCTGTCAAACTCGGCCTAAATATGATAGACATAGTTTGTATGCACCTTCTCTTAGTCGCAACGTTCCGACATCGAATCCCAACACAAAGTTGGATAATCGCACATGTTTATGAGTAGTACAGTACCTGACATGGATCAATCCAATGTATTCTTGACCCTTCTTGATCCAAAAATCACTTTGATAGCTATCAAGATCCAACTACATTTCCAAAATCTATTTTTCAAGCTAAAATCTCATCAAACTTGATGCATGCAATCCAGCCTTAGGCTAGCTCTGATACCGTGTTTACTTTTCACACATGTGAGGACTTCACAAACAATGTGATCGATCTTCAAATATGTGTGTGATTGCACGTAGATCTACACTCAAATGATACAAACAATCTAGCTTGAAAATTCTAAGGCAAGGGCACACCAAACATGCATCTATCGTTCACCATACATCATTCACAATGAGAGGAAACTTTTGATGAAAAAACTAAGTATGCAAATGGTTTGCTCTCGGGTAGAGAGAGAATGTCAAAAATATTCTAAGTGTTGGAAGCTCTCTCACACATCTCTCTTCAAAAAACTAAGTGTGGACTCAAACACTCTCACACTCAAAGAAGCTCGAGATTAAACATAGGTGAGAACATAGATCAATGATTGGACCACCCTCCTACCACCTCTTACAATGATTGGACCATTTACATTCCACCTCTTACATTGATTGGACCATTTTGGTGCATCTCTTACTATGATTGGTCCAAATTGACAAATGGGATTATGAGGTGCATTGTCACTAGCCCTCTACCATCAAGCCAAGTGTAAGCAACCTACACTATCATGAGATGATTCAATTCTAATTTGTCCTAATCACTTATTTACAAGTGTACAAGGGGTGGATTTGACATAGAACCCCCAAAACACAAAATAGATTTACAATTTTCACCTCTCTCTCGATAGGATGTCAATGATGCGATAAGGGTCTTCACCAGTGAACTTTAGCTTTCCTTTGATCGTCTTTATCTTGTACATGAGGACCAAATCTCCTTTTTGAAGATCTTTCTTGTGAATGCGGCGATTATGCCAAGCCTTGCGACGTGCTTTCTCTGCAGCAAGAGCATGGACCGCCAACAAGCATGTTTCACACAACTTGTGTAGTGCTTCATGACGAAGGTGGAGCAATCTTGTATCATCCAATCGTTGTACTGTGGCAATGTGAAGAGATGGAATGAGAAATTCCATCTGCATGACTGCATCTTGGCCATACACCAGTTGGAATGGCATTTGTTCGGTGCTACCTTTGTATATCGTTCTAAAAGCCCACAGAGCAACGTGTAGCTTGTGCTCCCAATCTGATCTACTTGCTTCAATGTCTTTGTCAAAATGCCACATAGAATTTTATTAGAAGATTTGGCTTGGCCATTTCCTCGCAGATAGTAAGGTGTGTAAAATGATGGCTCACAAAGAATTCTTCTAATAGGACCTTGATGGTCTCATTGACAAAGTGAGTTCCCCGACCGCTAACTATCTCCACTGGGCATCCGAAGCGCACAATGATATTTTCATAAAAGAACTTCGTGGTGGACCTAGCATGTACTATGTGCACTGCTTTGGCTTCAACCCATATTTTCAAACAATCTGTAGCCACGATGATATATCGAGATTTGGTACTGCGAGCGACTGGGTGAATAGGGTTGATGTAATCAAGTCCCCATTTCTCAAATGGCGCTTGATCCAATACAAGATGTAACGACTCATAGTTCGCTTTCATTGGTTTGCATGCCCTCTGACATACATCACATTGCTGCAAAGTGTCCACCTCCCATTGCTTCATGCGAGAGGGACATGATCTGACTTGTCTCATGGGGCAGGATACAACGACGAATGATATTATCTGCCCCTCTTCAATCAACTGATATGGACGAGATTTAAGTACAAGTTTCCACTGTTGCGCCTTGGATAGTGACCGATCTGGTTGGCCGTTCATCAAATACTCAACTATGTCCACGACCCCATCTGGTACAACATCCACGTAAAATAAAGCAACATCTGATAACTCATCATCAGGTTGGAGATCCTTCTCCGTCGATTTGATTTGTGATACATGATCCACCAAATAATGTTTTTTGCCTTTGCGTACCACTATTCGAAAATCGAACTCCAGCAACAACAGTAACCATCTAGTGTTGCAAATTTTGTTGACTAGGTAGAGCAAAGGTTGATGATCAGTGTAGAATGCAAAATGAGTTACCATAAGATAATGGCGAAACTTCTTGATCGCAAATATCATTGCCAAGGCTTCTTGCTTAGTCATTGAATAATTGATTTTAGCATTGTTGAGTTGTCGACTGGCGAAGCAAAAAAGAAAATCTTTTTAATATATGCAAGAATATGATAGGATTGGTGGATCCATCAAATTTGGGCAATTTCGGGGAGATCTTCTAATTGCTTGGAGATGTACTACTAGCATATGAATATCTTGATCCATTGGATTTGGCTGATTTGGTCATATCTCTTTCACTGTTGCTTGTTGTAGCTGTGGATTCTCTATAGGTAGTATTCTACAAGATCTCAATCTCATTCACTTTGCAGATTTAATACAGAGTAGAAGCTTTTGGCAACAATGGATCTAGTGGATCTTGTTCGGGTGATGATCATTGGTCGATGATTGGAAGGGATGAAAGGAATACAAATAACTAACAAATTTTACTGGATGACAATTGAAATGGAGATGGATGGATGGTGGCATATATTTGAATGGAGTCACATCACACAAAAAAATGGATGTTGTAACGGTGCAGTTGGCAACAATGGTGAGTGATAGAGGCCTCGATGGTGCCGGGGCGGGTGGGGTTCAGGGCCTCAGTGCAGGGGTCTGGGGAACTGCGCTGGCCCCCAGCACTAAACGATATGACTTGTATAGGATCAAATGGGTATTTCGAGGGTCAAGTCACTTGTAGTTTCAACAATTTTTTTGAATTTTCTTAACATGAACCTTCGCCTGACTGATAAATGTTTTATCATAGTGTATTACCACTTTAGGGAGCTCGACGAGGGTTCTTGTTGGCGATCAATGAAGGTTCTGAAAATAATTTGGGAGCGATTAGCACTGGAAACCTTCGCCACTATCCTTCTGATGGGGACTAACCTTCGCCGACTTACAGAGAAGTACAAATTGATGATTAGAGGGAGGGTTAGGCAAAGATTCTCATTGGCAAGAAATAGTTAAGACGGGGCCAAAAAATTGTAGCGGTCTTGGTTCACCTGTCATGCTTAGATTCGTTCCCAAGGGAATAGTGCTTCCCTTGCGAAGTTAGCTTGCAAATCCTACTCTAACCACACCTAACTAACCACAAGCAAGAAGAGCAAGAATAGAATACAATGTGAGAGGTGCTTACATCCTATCCTCTCTACTCTCTTAGAAATCATTAACAACATGCAAATAGAGAGAAGAAACAAATGGAAAGAAAATACAAAATACAAAAACATGAGAGAGAGAGAGGGAGGGAAGGAAGCAAAGATGTTCAAATCTCATTTGGGCATAATCTCCTCCTCCTATTGAACATGGAAATATGGTACAAATGGTGCCTTTTTATGGATGGGGAAGGCCCTTGCCCGTTTCTCCTATTGGTTAATTACAATGGCAAGAATCCTAATCCAAGCCATCTAAACTAACACAAAATGAACCTAGTGGTTCTAGGAAAGCACAAGGGCACTCATGTGATTCATGTGAGTTCTAATTTGGGCCCTTTTAGCTTTTTATTAACAACTTGACTTAACTTGACTTAGGGCCTCTAATGTCATTTTAGAGTTTTAGGCCCCTAGTCACTTATTCCTAATTCTACAAGTTCTACAAAACCAAATTGCGTGCCCATTGAGTTGGGTTTATACATGCAAGAAGCTAGTGCCCTCACTCTTATTATTCTACCTGTACAGTATACTGTGGCAGTTCCCACTTGGTAAGCTTAGCCAATAGTACTTTAGTGGCGGGACCCACTAAGTGCTCAACACTTTCACTTCAGATATGTTCTTAAACATGGATCCAAATGCTTGATTCTTGTGAAAGCTAAGAGGTTTTTATTTCTGCACGTCCTTAAACACGGTTTCCACTAATTCAAAATATTTCATGTATTTCTTTTTCAGCTTGCAGCATGCAATCACTATTCAATAGTTCCAAACACTCAAATTTGCAAACATTTACTTAAGCATGGTTTCCCATTGTCTAGAGGCTTCATACATGTTTTGAAGCATAATTCTCTTTAATAAGATGTCTAACTCATCTAAGTACTTTTTAAGCACAGAAGAACATGCCACATTTCAAAACAAATCATTACAGCAACAAACCCTTAGAATGTAATGAAATGCAATGAAAAAAAAAAAAATAAGGGTTGGAGTGGAGCAAACATTTTAAAAAAATGTTAGTTTAGGTGAGGCAAGGAGTGTGGAGGCAATGAACACCAAGTAATAAAATCATGTCTTACACATAAGAGAAAAGTTGACTACTAAATGTAATGTAAATTGCATGATCTTTTATGAATCTAGCATGTTCTTCCAATTGGCATTCGACTATAACTAAGCATGCTCAAACTTTTGACATTTTATGGATGGTTGACAACTTGCACATGGGCCTACAAATTACATATCTCCTTCAACAATGTTTGTTCCCATGAGTCAAACTTACATCATGATATTTAGATATATGCATGACTTACACCTTCAGGTTTCATATTAACTACATCCATACGACAAGGGACATGATTCTCGGCACACTTGGCTCATTCTAATTGAATGCTTATTAGAGCAAGGACTATGCATTAACATTGATAACCATCAAGGTATAATCCAAAAATGCATGAGAATGAGTTTCAAGTCACAATCAAAACTTGGGAAAAAGTATCCCTATCTTATAGATTGATGGGTAAGTTTTATATGAATGTATAGATTATCTAGTCTTTGCATGCCTTCATTAAAGCATCTTGAAACTAGGTCTTTTTTGAGTATGGTACAACTACTAAACATGATTTATCTCAATACTATGATTTGATTATGAAGTTGACCTTTGATAATGATTTTTGGTTTTAAGATTAATGTGTCATGAAGTACTACATTTCCCAAAGTGTAGGATTGTTGACATATCAACTTCATTTAGACGTGGTTTTGAAGAAATAAACATGGCAACCAATTTTTCATGTCATTTGTGGTAGAGCAAGGAGATGCAATTTTTTAGTCGTTGACTTATCATGTTATAAGAGGCCATAAGGAAATCAAACGTGCCATGCAACTATTCATGTCATTAGTTGTCAAGCTACAATGCTTCTGTCGGTTTGGAATCAACAGATATTGTATTTATGTGCAAGTAATTGCCTCATTCCATTAACGATAAGCCAAAGGGCATTGCAATTATTAGATTGCATGGTTGGAAAATGTCAACGTAGTTTTTTGCAACATCAATGCACATTCACACAGCGACTTTTTGTACTCATGTGATATATTTTTGTTTTTGTTTTTGTTTTTTTCTAAATCAAGATATACCTTGCAAGGTTGGTTTTCACATACATACGCAATAATATAGAGAAATGTAAGTAACACCAAAATTGACTTAATATCACTTTAATCGATTGGATCCATCTCTATAATAGTATGTGCATATACAATAAAGAACCATAAAGAAATATCAAATTAAGTTGAACTAGTTGGCTTTATCTTCACAATATTATCAAGAACCTGAATGCTGGCTAGCATGCATTTTTCTCTTAGATAAAATGCTACTTTAACATGAATATACTCATGTCTATACGTGTTCTTACCAAAGCTTTTTTGTTTTGTTTTATATACTTGAAACATAATGAAAGACAAATCTAGGTCAATGAACACATATCTATTTCTTTTTTGAAGTCAGGTTGAGTGGATCTAAGCAAACCTTTTATGAGTCACCCTAACAAGTATATCATGTTTAGAGATTAGAATACTTTTAACTCGTCATTGTTCCTCAGTTTTTGGACTTATATCAAGGATTTCTTAGCAACGTCATGGCCAACGAGTTATTTAAACTGCATGATAACTTTTAAAAAGATATACAAGTAATCGATACACATCTAGATAGCTAGTCTTCTGATGTATCCTAAGACACATCTACACTAGTCATTTTTCTCAAAGCAGGAGTCTCAATATTACTAAGTTTCATATGATTCAAATGTAAAAGACTCTCCAAGAATTAGGCTCATGTTATCATTTGTTATTATCCCATTGTTTTCTATGTATAGTGTTCTTTAATCTAAGTTGAATATGCTATGGTGTTCTATCTACATGATTTTCTATGGGAGTAAATAAGTCTTACAAATTCATGGCAAGAATGATGTGAGTGTTGTATCATGACATGCCAATACACTATTGTTGGAAAAATTTCTACAAAATTGTGTAAGGTAACATAACACACGTCTTTTAATTGCCTTCAACATTACAAAGGAGATGAGGCCATGATATACATGCACTCTTATAATTTTAATGACCATTAATAAATACTTTTCTTCCAACGTAGTACTTGAGCTTGTACTTGGGCACACTATCCAAAGCTCTTTTTCATTGAAAGTGTGAAGGCATTGTTAGAGTTTTATTGATATCATAGTGTCTACATTCAATCAATGATTAAGATAAGCATATGATTGGAAGAAGTTAAAATGTGCTTTTCAAACAATAAATGCTAATTGTCCTAGCTATCATGGATAGGTTGCTAGATAATCACTACAACACTTGTCGTGACTTTTGATGACTTGTGATGGATAATCATGTTTTTTTGAATTAGCATGGGCATCGCAAAACACATCACAACACGGTTGTCGGATTTCGATAATTGCACAACCCGTCGCAAACCGACAGCCACATGAAATAGACTTGCTGGACGCAACTGCTAGATGCCGAATGAGATGGTCCACATGGACATTGCATTTTGATGTCGACGTGGACATCAAAATTTGACATTGAGCATGTGTAGTGGGTTTCTTTCCTTGCCTAACCTCAATCCAAGATCTAATCAATCTAGCATCATAGAGATGAAGTTAGTTGTCACGCATAGATTCGTTCCCATGAGAGCGATAGTATAGTTCAGATTTCAACATGAATGGAAGATTCACATCTAACTCTAACATCCATTAACCCTAAGCATTAACACTACATCCACTAACACTAGATCCACAACAAGATAGCTTACTCTTTCTCTCTCTCCCTTTCTCCCTCATAAAAGTATAATAACATGAAATCCCAATAACATTCAAATCCAACAATCGATAAGACACAAATAAAGCATGAGAGATGAGGAAAAGTGATAGAGATCAAGGACATTCATAAACCCATTTCACAAGAGAACCTATCTACTTTATTGAAATGAAGAAATGAAACATGTGTAGGAACTCGAGTTGGTCTCTTTTTATAGTAGAGAGGAGGACCCTGGCCTCTGAATCCTATTGGTCCATTTTTGCCTCCCTAATTATTCAAATTTAAAAAAGAGTGGGAACCATCCAAATTGGAGGGAAACCCAACTTTATTCACTAACTTGACATCTAGGCCCTGCGACGTTCATCACAAAAAGGCCTAAATCCTTTTCTTGACTTGTAACTAATCAAATAACTATGTGATCATTAGGTTGGACTTACACACGCAAGGTGCCAAATCCCTCTCACTTATTAACTAGGGTTAGGGTTGCCTTGGGATCCACAAACCCTCCAATAGTACTGGTGGCGGTCCCACGACACCTGTGAGATGTAGTTACTGTGGACTTTTATTTGCTTCGCGATGAATCTATATTAAATGATACTGCACCTTCTCCATAAAATCGAGTCGGGCAGTGTTAAAATCCGAATTATGCGACAAAAAACAACGATGGGCTTTGGCAATCCAGTTTGAAGTTGTCCAGGACGTGAAGCAAGATTTCCAGGAGCCTCCCATCATTGCTGCATGGAAATACAGTCGAGCCACTGGCAACTAATCTTTGATATTCTCTGAGGCCATTGGCTTATTTGGATCGAATGCCAAAGGAGGAAGACAATCATTCCATCTTGTTGCCACGGATGCCAACATAGTCAAGTCTTTCGCAAAAAGTGCCGATTGTCTCACTGTTGAATCGACAGAGTGTATATACTCCCGCTGGTATGCCTGTAATGCCCGGTGGAAATCTACTGATATGTCCCAATTGTAAGGTTGATGGATGATTGGCCAATTTGGCATATGGATCGTAATTTTGTCCATGGCCAGTCCCAAATCCTTCCACCTATTCCTGCGCGACATTGGTACATAATATGGATCTACGCGCAATTGGCGAGGGCTAGCCACATAACTCCTAATAGATTCTGGAGTTTTCTCAAAAATAGTAACTCTCCAAGCTGGCTGCTCTCCCAATGCGGGTATTTTATCCAATTCCTTGTCGGCCTCTATTTCAGAGGTCTTAAACTTAAGGACCCAACCACCACGCAAGGACTCATGAGGATGTTGTGCTAAAAAACTCTGGATCTAGTCCTCGACGCTGGTTGGCCTTCTAAATAATGGTGTGGTCCTTGATGAAGATGGACCTGGTTGCATTGCCTGTGGAACTGGCTATTGTTCTCCAACTTATGAGGCTCTACCTGCTCCATGCCTGAATCCAACCTTGTATCCATTGGTGCTTCAGCTTGGTGCGGAGAGGAGAATTGCGGGATGACCGGAACTGAGATTTGAGGTCCAGTTTCCAACACCTGAGCGACAACTTTTTCATAGGCACTGATGGTTGCTTTAGCCTTTGCCAACTCAGTTGAGGCTATACCTTTGAATTTGTCAAAGCAGTCTTGGAATCCTTGAAGCGTCACTTTGTAGGTTTCAACTTTCTTGAACAAATACGTGATCTTCGTCGGAGTTACCAGATGATCTGGTATTTGTGTCTGGAGATACACATCATGCTCAAGGGTGGTCACATCCAATTCACCTCGGAGACATGTGCGATCTTGTTCTGCCATTTGCAGTTGACCCTGTAGCAGCTGCCTTGTTGCTTTGCATCCTGCACGACCTTGTCCACCTGATCTTGAGCGGTTGTCAGGGCATTCTACAGTGAGCTAACATATTCTTTCAGGCGATCAGCCAGTTGCTGTGTCGTCTTCTTCGGCTTCGGATTTTTCTTCATGTTGCTTGGCGATCTTCAACTCTCTGTCCAGCTGAATAATTTTCTAGCTGATGAGAGTATTTTTTGATCCCATATCTGAGATTCGCTACTCCATTTCTTTTTTCTTATCCAGCATAGACTGGATCACTTGCACAAGGCTTGAGACCAGATCGAGAGCATCACCAGAGTCTAATGTTGTGGAGGTGGTAACAACAGAAGGACCTGGTGGTACTGTCCTTGGTTGGCGTAGAGAAGGTGCTTGTAATTCTTCTTCTTCAAAGAGGTCTTTCTCTTCATGGCCCTCAGGCACTGTGGCATCGAACTACTTTGGTGATTTGATAGCTTGCTCGACCCGAAGTGTGGCTGGTGCAACTTCAGCTTGAGATTGTTGTGGTAGCTGGAATGAGTCTTCAACACCAGTAGTAGTATCATGAATTGTTCAAATCCTCTTCCAGGGGATTGGAGTTCAAAGGGCGCAGGGCTCTGGGGCATTTCAAAAACTTCTGAGGCCCCAAGGAGGTCGGAATCATCGAATATATCCATAAAAATACTACGTGTTTGGGGAAACAGCTTCTCTGTGTGTGGAGGTGAGGTGACTTGGGCAGTTGTGATGGGAATGGTAGCCCCAATGGTCACAGACTGTCCGTGAGAGAAAACAGAGGCGAGGGAAGCATCAGAGGCAAGGGGAATAGGGAGTTCAATGCGAATAGCAGTAGGGGGTGGAAGCGCAGCTGACGATGTTTGCCTAGTATGACATCGTGACGCGAAAGGCGAGCCAGGAATGACTATCTCGCTGCGTGGACGACGTCGACTATGTGAACTGGAGGCCTGGTGAGATGACTCAGTCAGTGCTTCTTCATAAATAGAAAGCACAGAATCCAAGTGAAACCCATGGATTTTGTTTTCAAGGTGGGAGGCTGCTAGGAGAGATAACAAGGGGCCAGCATCAAACTGCTGCTTGGTATTTTTCTTAATGGCTCGTTTGAGCTCACCAAAAATAGGCTTGAACTAGTTATATGGTTCTAGAGGGGTTGTTGAATAGTTCTTCTCCGGATCTGTAAGTTGTCTTCTTGCAAATCGTATAGGATAGTCTTTCTTATAGTCACCTGGCTGCGTCAAAACTGATCTAATGGCATATTTTGAGACATCCATGTGAACATGAAATTCAACCGTCCAATCTAGAGAACGCAGTAAGGCTTCTAACGCCTCGACTGTCCAAATAGGAGCAATAGTCTGTTTGTATATAGGTCTTGCTAGATCCGCAAAGAAGATAATAAAAATTTGATAGCAGTTCGCATGACCCATAAACACATAAACTCCACGAATTGTTGTTGGTGGTGGCAATTCCATAATAACCTTGATTTTCGAATAATCTGTGGCAATGCCATGTCTTGATATCACATGCCGCCCAAGCACAACTCCGTGGGGAATCCATATCTGGTATTTTTTTGGATCTAGGAAAATTTGATATTTGCGACATCTTTCAAATACTTTCTCCAATCGATCCAGGTGGTCTGTATCTGTACTATGGACTCCTAGGTCATCCAAGTAAATTTCAAGAAATTTCTGTAGGTAATCTTTAAAAGCAAATTGCATTACTCTTTGGAACGAACTTGGTGTATTATAAAGTCCAAACGGCATGACTTTGTAAGCATAGGTGTCCCATTCTGTTGCAAAGGCGGTTTTGTGACGATCTGTTGGTGCAATCTTAACATGGTTGTAACCACTAAATCCATCCAGAAAACTATAAGCTTCCGCTCCAGCAAGACAATCCAAAATGTTTTCAATAAAAGGTAACAAAAAGTGATCCTTTCACGTCACTTTTGTGAAGAATTGAAAAAGATTATCTATGTTAGATATAGGGGTCTTATGTTTTTTACATCAAGCATCTAGGTGTAGGATGTTGATAGAAATAAATTTGGCATAGATGGCAAATTATGCATTTCCACTTGTAATGCCACTATTGAGCCAAAATAGAGTAAGAGGCTAAACACTTGCTAATTAGAGTGTAGACAAGTGTAAAGTTTTTGTTTGATGAATTCCAAGAGGTCCAATAGGATATAGAGGTGGAACCTTGTGAGGTCCAATAGGAAATTGAGGTGTGCTTGAATATAGTCCAATAGAATTAAGAGGTGCATAGATCAATGATCCAATAGGATCAAGAGGTGACAAAATGTGGTCCAATCATAGTTAAGCATAGTGGTAGCTCGTGGACCTACTAGTATCATTGTACTCCTCATTTTGAAATCAATTGATTTGGTGATTTTATGGATTTTGTGAGTTATTGGATTTCTAGCTTTCTCTCTCTACCCGAGAGCTCTTGATGCATTTTCTCTCTCTACCCGAGGAGAGCAGCTTGTTTTTACTTAGATTATTTTTTGAATACTTCCCACACAGTGTGAGTGAGAGTTGGAAGTGATTGAATGCATGTAGTAGTGTGTTTTTGCCATAGGATTCAAGATTGATCTTGAATCTCAATCTAGTCTTGATCTTGGTGCATCTACACATCTTAGGAGATCACAAGTACATGTAGTGGACAGTCCACACGTGTGAAATTCAACATGGTATCAGAGCCTACCTAAGGTTACCATGCATTTTGATCCATCTAAGTGAAAATTTTTCATCAATCTTGAGCTAGAAATTGTCAAGGCCCATTTTCCTAGCTATCTTGTTCAATCTTGGATCAAAAGAGATCAAAAGGACATTGATTGGGTCTGACCTGGTACTGTACGGAATCAGGTGCTCAGACACGTGTGAGGAACATCCAATTTTAGTTTGGAAGTTCTCTCTCATGTTTGATCCATTTATCTTGCTTGATAGCTTGTTTTGAAGCTATTTTTGTCTAGTTTCTGTTGCAATTAGTTTCATTCCATTTGGTTGAGCCAATCAAAAGTTATAAGCTTCTGAATAGGGTTAGGTAGGGCACCTAGACCTGGGTGGACACATTTGGTTTGGTCAAGAGATTGCTTGGTTGATCCAGGATCACAGTTGTATGCTTGCCAATCTCATCTATATGTGATCTAGGCACTGTTTTGAGATCTTAGCCATTTTGTTTCATGCAATATCATTGTATTTGAGTCAAATTTGGTTTCTTAGTGTATTTCACACGTGCTAAGAGTGTTGGATCCTAACTTTTCCTATACTCCATCATTTGATGTGAAATAGATCTTGTTTTAGAGAGATTTGTGTAGCTAGTGAGAATCAATTCACAAATTGTTGTAAGATCTTTCATAGGAGGAGATAGTACTCAATTATTGGATCCTATTGAAAGTGTGTAACAACATTTATTGTTCATCATCTGAGTTTTCTTCACTTCAAATGTCTTCAATGGGTTCATCCTTGTTGGAACCAAGTGAAAGATTGACCACTTCAAATTACTCAATTTGGAAAATGAGGATGGAGTCCATCTTGATCCTTCAAGACGTGATGGACATAGTTCTTGGCCTTGAAGAAGAACCACAAGTTCTTCAAGAGGTTCAAAAATACAAAAAGAGAGCTAGGATGGCTCTCCACTACATTAAGATGAATGTCTCTAATGAGATATTGAGGGAGATTGGTACTTGTATAGCAGCCAAAGAAGCTTGGGATTGTCTCAAGACTATCTATGAGGCTAAGAATACCTCTAGGCTTCTCACTCTTAGGAATCAAATCTTTCAAAGTAGCCAAAAGAGTGATGAGAGTGCATCTAGTTATGTTTTGAGAGTAAAAGATATTCATAGAGAGCTTGCTTGTATTGGTGATTCCATCAATCAAAATGAGCTAGTTCAAGTCATTCTCAATGGCTTGAGAAGTGAATTTGATAATCTTGTCCAATCCTATGCCATTAAGGAGGAGCTACCAAGTTTGGAGGCTCTCCAAAGTGTGCTAATTTCAGAAGAATCAAGACAAGAGTATAAGCTCTTAAGGATGGAAAAGCTTTCTCTCACTCATAATGATGGCAAAGCTCTTTTTGCCAAGGATAAGCACAAAGAGAGGAGCAAGAACCAACATCAACAATCCTCAAGCAAGGACAAAGTCAAATCCAAAGACAAAGATGAGGAGGAAGATGATTTCTCTAATGCTTCATCATCCAAGCTCAAGAAGAAGAAGAAGATCAAGTGCTTTTATTGTGGCAAGAAAGGTCATTATGCCACCAATTGCTTCAAAAAGAAGAATCAACTCAAGCAAGCCAATATTACCAATGAGAAGGAAGACACTATTGCAAGTGATGGAGAGGGATCTCTTATGGTCTCTAGTTTCTCATCTACTCCTTTCAAGAAGGACGGCCTATGGTATATTGATAGTGGAGCCTCTTCACATATGTGTAGCTCCAAGGACTCTTTCTCTTCTATTGCACCTTATGATGGAGTGAAGAAATCAATATACACTGCAAATGATTTTGAATGTTCTATTGAAGGCATAGGGAACATTCCCTTGAAGCTTGCATCCTCTAAAGTTCTTTCTCTCTCTAGAGCTCTTTATGTACCTAAGCTTACCAAGAATGTTATTAGTGTTGGCCAATTGCTTGATAATGGCCTTGATGTAAAATTCAATGTTGATACTTGCACTATCAAGAAGAATGATGAGATACTTGCATTAGGATCTAGATTTGGTGGCATCTATAAACTAGATCCAAATGAGTATGTGAATGCTTGTAATGTTGCTCTTGTGAACAAGCTCTCTATGGAGGAATTATGGCATAGGAGGTTGGGACATCCCAACTACAAATCCATGCTCTCTATGATCAAAGAATCCAAAGCTATTGGCTTGCCAAAGTCATTCTCCAAGAAGATCAAGCCTTGTGAGGCTTGTGCTATTGCTAAATCTCACAAAAAGCCATTTACAAGATCTTCTATCAAAAGCAAGCATCCTTTGGAGTTAATCCACTCGGATGTGCATTTCTCATCAACTACAAGCAAGGGAGGAGCCACTTGTTTTGTTACTTTCATTGATGATTACACAAGATTCACTTGGATATATCTTCTTGCTTCAAAATCTATGGTGTTTGATCATTTCCTTATTTTCAAAGCTTATGTAGAGAAAGCAATTCTCATTCAAGATTAAAGCTCTTAGAAGTGATGGAGGTGGTGAATATATCTCCAATAAATTTCAAGACTTTTGTGAGCTTGAAGGCATTAAAAGAGAGTTTTCTTGTGCCTACTCTCCATCTCAAAATGGAGTGGCCGAGAGAAAGAATAGATCTCTATGTGAATGTGCAAAATCTATGAGAATTGAGGCATCTTTGCCCAAAGATTTTTGGGGAGAAGCCATTAATTGTGCAAATTATCTTTGCAATAGGCTCCCACATATAGCTCTTGGAGGAAAGTCACCATATGAAATCTTATTTTTGAAGAAGCCTAAGGTTGATCACCTTAGAATTTTTGGATGCTTATGCTTTGTCCATATGCCCTTGGAAACAAGGAAGAAGGAAGATCCTAGTGCATGCAAAGGGATCATGGTTGGATACTCATCCACCAAGAAGGCCTATAAAGTCTTTATACTCTCTACTTCTCAAGTTATTGAAAGTAGAGATGTTGTCTTTCATGAAGATCAACACTCATCATTTGAAGAGGCCGAGATCAAGAAATCTATGGATGCATCATCAATTATTAATTTTGAAGACAATCATGATGTGATGGGGTCGAGATTTGAAGAAGACTCTCCTCGGATTTTTTCACCAAGAAGATCCATGAGAGATAGATTCGAGCCTAAGAGGCTCTCATATGTTGACAAAGGAAAACAAGTGGATCTTGATTCCACTAATTATGTTTTTTATGTCTCTCATGAAGAGCCAAAGAATGTACAAGAGGCACTTAATACCAAGGAGTGGTATGATGCCATGAAGCAAGAGTATGATGCATTGATCACCAACAATACTTGGGAACTTGTGGATCCTCCTTCCAACAAGCATGTGATTGGTTGCAAGTGGGTATTTCGGATCAAGTTCAATCATGATGGCACCATCAACAAGCATAAAGCAAGATTATGTGCCAAAGGATTTGCTCAAATCCATGGTCTTGATTATGAGGAGACCTTTGCACCCGTTGCAAAGATGGTGACAATAAGAATTCTTATTTCTCTTGCTTGTTTTTTCAAGTGGAAGGTGTTCCAATTAGATGTATCCAATGCTTTTCTAAATGGTTATCTTGAGGAGGAGATCTATATGGAACAACCTCAAGGATTCATCAAGGATGAGTCCAAAGTGTGCTTGCTCTTCAAAAGTCTTTATGGACTCAAGCAAGCACCAAGATCATGGTATTCAAGACTTAACTCTTTCCTTATCTCACTAGGATTTACTCTTAGTGACTATGATCCTTCCATGTATCTAAAGTTTGTTGATAGCAATATTGTCATTCTTCTAATTTATGTTGATGACATTATTCTTTGTGGAAGTTGTATCAAGCTAGTTGATGAAACCAAGCTAGCACTTGGATGTGAGTTTAAAATGCAAGATCTAGGAGAGATACATTACATCCTAGGCCTAGAAATTGATTTTTATGAAAATCATGTCTTTATATGCCAATCTAGATATGCTCACTCTATGTTGAAAAAATTCCATATGGAAAATTCTAAGAGCATAGATACTCCAATGGAGCAAATTGTAAAAGACACTAATAAAGGTGATGAAATATTCTTTGAGGACATCACACTTTTTAGGAGTCTTGTAGGCTCCTTGATTTGGCTTACCATTACTAGGCCCGATCTTAGTTTTTGTGTGCACAAATTGAGTCAATTTATGCAAGAACCTAAGATCCATCATTGGAAGATGGCCAAGAGGATTTTAAGATATGTATCTTCATCTTGTGATTATGGTCTACTCTATAAAAGTGAAGATCTATCCATTATTGGCTACTCGGATTCGGACTTTGCAAGTGACAAAATGGATCGAAAGTCTATTAGTGCATACACTATCTTTCTTGGAGACAATCTAATATCTTGGCTTTCCAAAAAGCAAGATACTATATCTCTCTCTTCATGTGAGGCCGAGTACAAAGCACTCACTACAACTACCAAAGAAGTGCTTTGGATCAAGAGGTTATCAATGGAACTAAAGTGCATCAAGGAGGATGATCTACCAATGATCAAGTGTGATAACATCTCGGCCCAAGCTCTTGCCAATAATCCCATATTTCATGCAAGAAGCAAGCACATAGAAGTGGCACACCATTTTGTGAGAGAAAAGCTTATTGAAGGAGAAATCTATTTGGAGCATGTCAACTCGTCCTCTTGTATTGCCGATCTACTCACCAAGCCTTTGAGCAAAAGTGCTTTCATCAAGCATAGATCTAATCTTGGAGTTATATCAAGATCAATGCTCAAATCTTCATAGATAATTTTTTAGGAGGAGTGTGAAGAATTGAAAAAGATTATCTATGTTAGATATAGTGGTCTTATGTTTTTTACATCAAGCATCTAGGTGTAGGATGTTGATAGGAATAAATTTGGCATAGATGGCAAATTATGCATTTCCACTTGTAATGCCACTATTGAGCCAAAATAGAGTAAGAGGCTAAACACTTGCTAATTAGAGTGTAGACAAGTGTAAAGTTTTTGTTTGATGAATTCCAAGAGGTCCAATAGGATATAGAGGTGGAACCTTGTGAGGTCCAATAGGAAATTGAGGTGTGCTTGAATATAGTCCAATAGAATTAAGAGGTGCATAGATCAATGATCCAATAGGATCAAGAGGTGACAAAATGTGGTCCAATCATAGTTAAGCATAGTGGTAGCTCGTGGACCTACTAGTATCATTGTACTCCTCATTTTGAAATCAATTGATTTGGTGATTTTATGGATTTTGTGAGTTATTGGATTTCTAGCTTTCTCTCTCTACCCGAGAGCTCTTGATGCATTTTCTCTCTCTACCCGAGGAGAGCAGCTTGTTTTTACTTAGATTATTTTTTGAATACTAGCTAGTCAAGAGCATCAAAGGAGAGGTAATTGGCAAGGGTGTTATGGATCTGTTTTTAGAGCATATTGAAGACTCAAGTAAGGTCAAAGGAGCAACAAGGAAGTGTTGTTCAAGTTTACTTTACTTGTTCTATCTCATGTTTGAGCAATTTCATGTGGATGTGTGCAAATTGTCGATATGGTAAAACTAGCTACATTCATGAGCATTGTTTTGATGTTGGATTTGTACTAGTATTCTTGGCTGATTTTGTTGATGAAAATGAAGCTATTGGAGGTTCATTATGTCACTCATCCATGGCTAAGTTCTCAAGTGTTGAGCTACTTGGTGCCAATACTTGGAGATTGTCAATTTTTGGTGAATTCATGGTCATTTTCTTGTGTCAAGTAGATCTTGAAGATGGACTAGTGCAAACTACTTGGTTTATGGAGTCATGTGGTGCTGGATTTGCATCATTTATGTACTCACCTACTCATGGATTTCCAAGGTTTGATGGTTTCTTATGGCAAGATGAAGATGGAGGCTCATTCATGGAGTATCATGGTGGATACAAGGCAACAAAGGACAAAGGAGGTGGAGACATGCAAGCAAAAGTTGATCACTCACATTTATTGTTTGTTTGCTGTATTTTTCCAGAGAGTTCAGAGTTGGAAGCATGGTGGAATCATTTCATTTACATTCTATTTGATTCTTCATGTTCTAGTCACATTTTTACATGTAAAATTGATCTAAAAATAGTGAAGCATCCCAAGTGGACACTATTCTCTATATCAATTATGGTTGTTTATATTTTGAGCATTACATGATAATTGAAAGGAGATCTATTCTTAGGAAGAAGATCATTCTTATGATGGATCAAAGTTCTATTGGCAAAAACTATGCTAGGAGCATTGGAAGCTAGGAAAGCGAGTTTTGAGGTACGTCATTGGAACTCGAGATTTTGGCATATTGTATGAGGGATCATCACCTAATCTTTTTGGATTTTCAGATTCGGACTATGCTGGAGATGTAATGGATAGGAAATCCATTAGTTCTTATTGTATTTTCATAGGTGATGGAGCTATATCATGGATGTCAAAGAAACAAGTCACTATCTCATTGTCATCTAGTGAGGCCGAGTACAAAGCTCTTACACATTGCACAAAGGAGATGGTATGGATCAAAAGGATGATCAAGGATCTTCACTTGCTGGATTTTTCAGAGAGCCCAATCATCTTTTGTGACAATCAATCAACCCAAAGAATGGCATCCAATCCTATCTTTCATGCTAGGAGCAAGCATATTGAGATATAATATCATTTTGTGAGGGAGCGAGTCATTGAAAAGGAGGTGGAGCTTTAACATGTGTCTTCAAGGGAATGTGCAGCTGATATCTTCACCAAAGCATTGAGAAAAAACTTGTTCATGAAGCATAGGACTTCACTTGGAGTATTATCAAAGTCTATGCTAAAACTAGTTGAAGAGGGAGTGTGAAAGATTCAACTAGTTTCATCACATTTTGCAATATTTCCATATTTGGCATATTGAGGCCAAAACTTGTTTTAGACTTAGAGGTTGACTTTTCAAAGTTCATTAGTCTAAATTTCATCTGAATAAACACTTTTTGAAAGTGTGGGAAAGATAGAATGCTAGTTTGAGTAGATTCAATTTGAATAAGTTGGGTAAATTGAATCCAGACCCAAAATTGGTAGGGTTAGCATTTTGGTGGGAAAGCCAAGTGGCCAAATAGGGTTTGGACCTGCTATAAAAGGATGTAACCTGTGGAGAGAGTCATCTTCTCTCTTCTATATCTCATTTCATGCTTATACATGGTTCTCTTGGGTTCTACTATCCATTGGTGCACTATCTTGGTGATTGCTTGCAATTCTATGTGTAGAATGATCTATATTTGCTATTTTTGGATCCACACGTGTGAAATACAGTAGCTTGCTGGTTTTGTACGGACAGCAACAGTACATAATCATTTCATTCAAGTTTGATCAAGTTCTATTAGTGTTTGCATCTCAAATTGTGTGTAGATGCTGATTTTTCTAAATTGGTGAAATTGGTAATGTATTTCTCTTTCTAACCAAAGACCATTCAAGTAGATTGGATCTTAAGGATCTGAAATCTTTCACAATCCACATGAATTTGTCATCAATACAGTAGTATAGTAACAAACAACACAATGACAATACAAAAGCTGGAGATGGCGCTAACGACTCTGCTGGAGATAGAGACGGCGTAGGTGTTTTTCAAAAATGTCACTCCTAATTCAAATTTTTGAGTGTTCCCAACTATTGGGAGGGGATATTTCAGCATTTTGAAAAATTATATTTTAACCGTGGTTAAACACCAGTGAAGTTTGATGTGACTAAACTAAGGTGCATTCATTTACATGGAAAGTAGTGCAGGCAGATGCGTAAAGAAGTTAGAAAATGATATTATAATTACTTTATAGTTATTTTTCTCTCCTACATGGCATTTCTTATAGGGCCCTCTTTGGGCCCATATTTTCTCTAATGACAATTCGCGAAATATTCTGGATTTCTTCTTCATGCTCAAGAATTGTCATTTGTCGTGAACAATTCGCAAAAGACGAAAATGTCGCGAAGAGACAAGTGTCGCGAACAATTTGCGAAACACGAAGCTGAGACGAAGAGACGGACTATCGCGAAATATTCACGAACAAAAATGATTCGACCTTGGAAACAGAGCATTTATTTGAATATCAATCGTTATAAACCGTTAGATATCTATTGTTACAGCATTAAAAGGCCAAAAGAATTGTAAATAAAAGGCCAAAAGACTTGTCCTGTAGCAATATAAATACATGTGCACTACTCGTTGTAACTCACTCACTCAATCAGAGACACAACAGCGAGATAAGATAGCAAGAGATGTATAATGATGATTTAGATTCAAAGTTATAAAAAATTCATTTTTGATCAATAGTTTTTTTATTGTCTAAATTGTCTAAAGTTGTCTCTTACTTTCGCATATAATTTTTGCACGCATATTCAATCAAAGCTAATACTGTTCTATTAGTAAATAGATCAGATACAGACCTGATTGAAGACACTGATATTAGTTTGATTTATTCAAACTTTCATCGTGTTCTCTGTGGAAGAATAATTACTATTTTTCCTACAGTGGTATTAGAGCATACGGAATTAAAACTGATACAGTGATATTAGAACAAATCAGATCATCTCTCTCAGCATTCTTCATACATCCATCAGCAAGCCTCTATCTGGAGTGATTCAGAAAATTAGAAGATGTCGTCAATTATCAATATTCAAGCTAATATCACTACGATCTTCGATCCAGAAGGTTCAAACTACTTGATTTGAAAATTAAAGACTTCACTCTTGTTGAAGGGCGAAGGTCTATGGCAATGGGTAGAACCAATAGAGGAGAAGCCAGTAGTTACTCCTGGCAAAGAACTTCGAGAATGGAATTTAAATAATGACTTTAGTGCATGACAATATAATGCTAGATCAGAATCCTAGAAACAAAAGGAGTAGAATCGAAGCGAACCTTCAGATTCAAACTATGTCAAAGACAAAGCAAAATGCTCCAAAGCAGCAGAAGACAGAGCAACAAGAAACTCAGCAGCCTATGTTAGTATTGATCTATGTTGTTCATCTTATTCAATTCGAGAAGTAGTACTTGATTTGGGAGCCACCTCACATTTTGTTTTCTCGAAACAAATTTTGTCTGAGTACAAGAAGATGAACTATTCGAGATTCATTATACTTCGAGATGGTTCTAAACATGTGGTTGATGGAACTGGTGTATTATGGCTGGACATGAATTAGGGAGACAAGAAACTAGAGGAAGTTCTCTATGTCCCTACTCTTGATAAAGATCTTCTATCTGTAGCTAAGATAGTCGATACAGGCATGTCAGTAACCTTCACAAAGAACTCTTGTAAATTGTTCGAAGAAGATTCTAATAACCTGGTTGCTAAAGACAACAGAGAAGAAAATTTATATCACCTGAACATTCGAACAAGAATCGAACAAGTCCATCAAACTTAGGAATTGACAGATGTACTGTGGCACAAGAGGTTATGTCACATGAAGATGGAAGCCTTGTACCAAGCCAACAAAAGTCAGAGAATTCAAGGAGTCGAAATCACAAGCAGAGATATTCGAAGTACCTGCGAATTCTGTCTTAAAGACAAGATGACTAGAACACCTTTCAGTAAGGATGTTTATAAGGTACTTGAAATTGTACATTTAGATATTTGTGGACCATTCGGAGTATTGTTGTTGGGTGATGTAAAGTACTTCATAACGTTTATTGATGACTTCAGCAAGTTCGCTATGGTATATTTTATTCATACCAAATCTGAAGCTTTCGAGAAATTCGTTGAATATACAAATTGGGCTGAGAAGTAGACAAGCAATAAGCTGAAGCAAATTCGCACAGATTGTGGAGGTAAGTACATTTTCAACGAATTGAAAGCTTATTGTACTGATTGAGGTATTATGCACATGAAGACTACATCTTACACACCTCAACAGAATGGAATAGTTGAACGAAAGAATCGTACATTGATGGAAGCTGCAAGGTGTATGATGGCTCATGCAAAGGCACCAAAACAGTTGTGGACAGAAGCAGTGGCTACATCAAATTATCTTCAAAATCGTATTCTGAAATCTCGAATATTGGATAAAACTCCTCATGAGATATGGTGGAAATCGAAGCCAAATCTTGCACATCTTCGAACACTTGGATGCGCAGTGTATATGCACATACCAGATAAGCTAAGAAAGAAACTCGATGAAAATACGGAACAACATTTTCTGGTAGGATTCGAGTTACATTCATCATATTATCATGTCGATATACCTGAAACTGGCAAGATAAAAGTTGTTCGAGATGTCAAATTTGATGAGTCGAAATACATAGCAGACAGTGATCTAGTCAGCTATGAAATTCTCAAAAATTATTATGAGCTACCAACGACAACAGAAGAAAAACAAGTAGAAGATGAAAGAGAATTACCAAATTTAGAGAGAGGCCAGGATTGAGTGCCTGATATACTCGAATCGCCAGTTCAAATTCCAGTAGAAAAGCTCGAATCAGAATTGAACTTGAAACTTGTAGAATCGAACTCGAAACCACTTGTGAGAAGATCTGATAGACAATGAAAACCACCAGAAAGGTATGGTCATGATGTTTTTAATATAGCCATCAAATTTTGTGGATTTTCTGATGAACCTCAAACATTCAAGAAAGCTGTTGATGGACCAAATAAAGATCGTTAGATTTAGACAATGGAGGACAAAATGTCATCCATGTATAAAAACAATGTATGGACAATTGCATCTATACCTGATGGCAGAAAACCAGTCAAGTGCAAGTGGATCTACAAGATCAAAATATGTCATGATGGTGAAAACATCAGGGTTAGTTGCTAAAGGATTTTCACAGAAGTATGGAATTGACTACACAAATACTTTTTCACCGGTAGTCAAACATATCAATTTGCTTGTTATTCACGTATGCAATGGCTCATGATTTGAAAATCCATATTGTGGATGAGAAAACTACTTTCTTGCATGCAGAATTGGAAAAAGACTTATTCATGGACCAACCACTTGGTTTTGTAAGCCAAGAATATCCAAATACGGATGTCACATGAATAAAAGCATTTATGATCTGAAACAAGCAGCGAGACAATGGTATAGAAAGAAGGACGAAGCACTACATTCTATAGGCTTCAAACCTCTATTTGCTAAATCAAATGTCTATATCAAGCATGTTTAAAATGAAATAATCATTCTAGCTGTTTGCGTTGATGACATGCTTATCTTCTCAAGAAGGGATTAATTTCAGATGTCAAAAGAAACATTTTTGAAATATTTGAGATCGCTGACCTAGGAGAAGCTAAAATCTAGCTAGGCTTGCAGATCGTGAGAGACTTTGAAGGTGGTAAGTTGTATCTTCACCAACAAAAGTACACTCAAAAGATCATTGAAGACTTCAACATCCTCGAATTCAAAGGTGTGCATACTCCCATGATACTTGGAACAATATTGAACAAGGCAGATTGTCCGCAGACTCTCGAGGAAAAGGAATGAATGGCCAAAACACCCTATCATAGACTGATTGGATCATTGTTATATCTAGCAGACAACACCAAACCTGATATAGAATTTGTAGTATACAGGCTGTCCAATATAATCAGAACCCATAATTGTTGCATTGGAAGTTGGCAAAGAGAGTACTACAATAACTCCAGAATATGTTTCTCTTTCAAAGGTGGTCGCATCCAATTCATCTTGAAGGCACTCTCGATCAAGCGCAGCCATATCCAATTGCCCTTGTAGAAGCACAACCTGTTGTTTGGCATATTGGACAACTTTGTCCACTTGATCTTGCACAATCGTCAATGTATTCTGGAGAGTCGCCACGTAGCCTTTCAATGTTTCGGCTGACTTATGGGCTTTCTTCATCTCAGCTTCAAACTTTGCTTCGTGTTGTTTGGTGCTCTTTAACTCCCAATTCAACTGGATCAGCTTCCAACTGATCAAGGTGTTCTCGGATCCCAGCTCGGAGATTTTCTTGTCCATATCCTTCTTCTTGTCCAACATGGTCTGGATCATGCGCGCAAGGTTATTGACTAAACCTAGTGCATCACCAAAATCCACATGTGTTGTGGTTGTGGTAGCAACAACAACACAAATATTAATTGCAGGTGCTGTACTCATTTGGTGTTGAGGTCGTGCCGATTCTTCTTCCTAAAAAATGTCTTCTTCTTCATAACCATCAGACATCGTGGCGTCGAATTGCTTTGGTGATTTTACTGCATGGATGACCTGAATGGTATCTGGTGCTTGATCTTGTTGATTGATCTTAAAAGTAGAATAAAAAACATTAGCAATGTCATGGAACTGGTTAAATCCTCTTACGTGGGATTGGAGTTCAAAGGGTCATGGGCTCTGAGGCATCAAAAAAAAATTATTTGCCCCCAAAGGATCAAAATCATCGAACAAATCCATGAACTTCTAGATTCCTGGTGATGTTGCTTGAGTGTCTGGGGGAGAGGCGGTTTGGGCAGCTGTAATTGGAATTGTGGATCCAATGGTCACAGACTGACCCTGTGAGGATGGGGAGGCTAGGGAACCATCAATGGATGGGGGAATAGGAAGTGCAGAGCATGTGGCAGCAAGGGGTGGTAGCATAGTTGATGTTGGTTGCCTAGTATGGCGACGTGATGCGGAAGGCGAGTTAGGAATTATGACCTCGCTACATACCCGTCAGCGACTAGATGCTTGTTTGGAAGTTCGGAAGGTGTCACATATTTGTAGACAGGCATGACTGAGAATCATGGACAAACCCATGGATCTTATTAACCAAGTAGAAAGCAAAAATGGTGGACAAAAAGTGCCAGCAGCAAAATGTTGTTTGGTGTTACCCGTGATGGCTTGCTTTAGTTTAACAAAAACCATTTTAAACCAGTTGTAAGGCTCCAACTGTTTCTTGTCAAATTTATAGTTTTCTCAACAATGCGATGTAGGATTTGTGAGGAAATGTGCTCCTTCCTAAGGTTTTCAACCATCAGGAAGTTGTTCAGAAGCTGCGCAACCGCATGAATGATGGGATCTCAGATAGACTCTAGGAGATAGCCATCATTGGTCAGTATAGCTCATTGGTCATGTCAATAAAAGATTTAATGATGTTCTTGACATGCTTATGGTTTGGTGAGGACTGGGCGTCTGACGATATCCCTATGGCTATCAGAAATGGTGAACTCCTGCAACTTTGTCACGACGCAAAACGAAGCAACATGAAGCAAAGATCAAATGGCGAACAATTCATGAAAGTCAACGTACCTCAAAAACCCTGAGACACGAAGCGAAGCAAACCTCGAAGGTTGAATGATTCGTGAAAGTCAAACATGCCTCTAGGACCAAAAAGACACGACACGACATGAAACGAAAGAAAATCTTTCGTGCTGCGAGCCGGCAGCTCAACAGACGTGGAGTCTTAAACTTCACACCCAACTGAAACGAGGAGCTAAAATGGAGAGTAACTGATTAGTTGATTAGCGTTAACTACTCTTGTGATTCTTTGTTTAACTATCTTGTAAACTCCACACAATGGAGATATAAACTATTTTCTGGATCAAAAGCATATATAGAGAATGTGAGTGCGTAGAGTAGAACATAAAAAGAATAGAAGCGAAACAGCTGGAAGAAGTCAAAGGCAAGTGTCGCAATTTTTTAGAAAGTGCAAAAAATGCGAACTGTATGACACTTAGTGTATTTTTGCAAACTGTTGAAAAAGTAATGTAAATCTGCAGACTTGTTCTAAATGCAAGTTTTGTGGAAGTCCGGGCCACGTCCAGAATGACGTAGCATAACTAATAACCACATACAACTAGAGTGACCGACTATCCATGTCAGGAATTATTCTGATTCCCTTGTACAGGACATGGACATAACATTCTTCCCCCCTTGAACTACTTCTATCTCTAGAAGTGAAACCTAGAGAAATTCATCTTTATGCTTTCCCACGGAAGAACAAAGTAACACTCTCAATCTTTTTTTTCTTTAGGAATTAGATTAAAATAATCGGTCCACTTGGTTAACCAGTCATCCACAACTTCAACTTTTTTCTCATCCCTCTCCCCCGAGAAAGGTTCAGGCTGAAAGCCCAAATTCGGCGCGGATAAGGTTTTCACTTGATTCAGCAGTATTTCCATCCATTGATCCCGTAAAATGTTCTTGTTGTTTATTTCATTAAGCGCTTGGCTTAACGACTGGAAAATTTGCAGATAGGTAGGCATTGGCACCTGACCATCAAGAGCTACATTTGCATTATCATCTGCCATATTGATTTCCTGACATGCAAAATTTGCTTAATTAGTCGAGATCCAATCACCAACTAATTGTGAAAAGTTCAGAACCTTCATGACTAGCCGATATTACTCAGCAATGTCTTTCACACATTTAAGCCAAAATTTTGCAAAATCAATATCAGACTGATTTAAACAACAACAACTTAATAGGACTAAACATAAAATTTACGAAAAAACTGGGATTTTCGAAATCCGTTCGAAATGGACCAACGTAAAAATCGATTAAGAAGATCGATTCTACAAATTCACAAGCACTGTCACAGATCTCAAAACACCTTGCATGCATCTAACTTACCATGCACTGACTTTTTCAAAAAATGAATTTCTTTTGAAAATAGCCTAGTTACTAGGAAATCTGCTTTTTGATCTAGAATTTTCAAAAATAGCTACATGCAAGAAATCTACTGATCAAATCATTGATTACGAATGCAACATGCATCCAAGCATGCATACAGGTCTATCCATATATTTTCATCAACAGACATGTACTACACTGAGTTACAAGCATGCATGCATCAGAACATTTCCAAAATTTTGCAAATTTTAGTTCAAAAATTGCCAAACTTCAGACGACCATAACTTTCTCTACAGGAACCAAACTGGTCGCTGTAAAGCACAGTACGGAGGGAGAATGATCTACAAGGACTTGCCACATCACCCCGCCACCTTGGCTTCACAATGCAAGCAATAAATGTGAAGGATTTCAGATCATTCAAGATCCAATCCATGTCCCAAATCTTTGGTTACAATAAGGAGCAAACCAACAATCCTGCCAATGTAGAAAAATCAGCATCTACATACAAAATGAGATGCAAACTCTAAGAGATATTGATCAAACATGAACCAAAACATAAAATATGTTTGATGTTCGTACAATTACAGTACCCTACTGTATTTCACACGTGTGGAACCGAAAATAGCAATAAATGATCATTCTACACATAGAATTGCAAGATAACACCAAGATAGTGCACCAATGAGTAGTAGAACCCAAAGAGGACCATGTATAATGATGAAATGAGAGAGAGAAGAGAGAAGATGTGTCTCTTCACGAGTTACATCCTTTTATAGAGTTTTCAAACCCTATTTGGTCACTTGGCTTTCCCTCCAAAATGTAAACCCTACTATTTTTGGGTCTAGATTCAATGTACCCAAAGTTCAAATTTGAATCTCTCTCAAACTCGACTACCAACTTTCCCACACTTTCCAAAAGTGTTTATTGCATGTATTTTAAACTAATATAACTTCAAAAAGTTTATCTCTAAGTCTAAAATGAGTTTTGGCCTCTTATTGACAATTAATCAAAATATGAATAAACTAGACTAAACTAGTTGAAATCTCTCACACTCCCTCTTCAACTAGTTTTGGCATAGTTTTGACAATAGAACTTTGATCCAACTTTAGAATGATCTCCATCCTAAGTATAGATCTTCTTTCTAAGGTTCTAAAGTATCTTTCATGATTGATATAGAGAATAGTGTCCAAATTGGATGCTTCACTATTTCTTACATCAATTTTACACATCAAGATATAAATAGAACATGAAGAACCAAATAGAATGTGAATGAAATGATTCCTCCATGTTTCAAACTTTGAACTCTCTGGAAAATTACAGCAACCAAACAATAAATGTGAGTGATGACCATTTGCTTGCTTGTCTCCTCCAACTTTGTCCTTTCTTGATATGTCTCCACCATAAAACTCCACGAATAAGCCTCTATCTCCATCTTGCCACAAGATATCATCAACACTCGATGACTTGGCCATGAATGAGTGACATAATGAACCTCCAATAGCTTCATTTCCATCAACAAAACCAGCCAATAATGCTAGTACAACTCCAACAATAAGATATTGCAAGACAATGTAGCTAGTTTGTCCATATCTTGACAATTTGCACACATCCACATGAAATAGCTCAAACATGAGATAGAACAAGTAAAGTAAACTTGAACAACACTTCCTTGATGCTCCTTTGACCTTACTTGAGTCTTCAATAAGCTGCAAAAATAGATCCAAAACATCTTTGCCAAATACCCTTCCTTTGATGCTCTTGACTAGCTCCAAATCCACCTTTCCTTTTGTGTTGTTGAAGCCCTTTGAGACCAACCTCTTGGTCTTCCTCTTGACCATCAAAGTCATTGAACAAACTTTTTTTTTCAGATCCATTACTTGCTTTTTCAGTATGAAAAACATGAGAACCAATACCCACTTGCATAGCATCATCTACACAAGAAAATTCTTCAAAACATGTGAGTAAAGCAAAGTGAGTCGCTTCCACTTGCTTACCTTTCTCTTGATCATCAAAGATATCAAAGATATAAATATCTTCAGACCTGAATCTCTGGAAATACTCCCTCTCAAACATATGATCAATATCCAACAAGAACTCATCAATGCTTGATCTCGAATTTCCACAAAGGTTAGTGAAAACAATGTCACCAATGTCACCATCATAAATCAAAAGATAGATTCCAAACTTTCCTTCCAACATGAAGTAGAGTAGGTGAAGATGAGTATCAAACCTAATAAATCCAGCCTTCTTGAGTCCATACAAAATCTCAATAAGCTCATTCAATAGTGTGAGTACTATTGTCACCAAGATGAACAAATTTCTTCGTGTTGTAATTCTTGTACGAGTTGAAGATCTCATGTTGATTGTTCATGTGTTGAGTTGTTCCAGAATCAAGAAACCATAAATCATCCAAAAATGTCTTTGATCTTTGACCATGAATGCGCCTTTGTCCACTTCAACTTGGGGAGATGATAAAATTGTGGTTGCTTGTTGATTAGGTTGCTTGGCTACATTCTTTGCTTGGAGAATTCGGCAATCCTTGATCTCATGGTTAATGCGCTTGCAATACTTGCAAAACTTCTTCTTCTTCGATTGTGGATCTGATGATGGTACTTGACTTTGAGTCGGCTTCTGATTCGTTGCAGTCTTTTTGGAGCTTTTCTGCTTCTGTTACTTAGAGCCTTTGTTGACATATAGAGCTTGAGAGGAGGAAGTAGACGAAGTGTTTGACTTCTTCGATTGTCTTCTTGTAGCAACATAGTGATAACTCTAGTAAGAGTTAAATCTGAGTGTATCGATATGATCATCACCCAGTTCTCATATGTAGAGGGCAAGCTTGAAAGCAATGTCATAATTGCATCTTGATCGTCTATGACTGATCTGACAATGGCCATCTGTTGCAAGAGATTCTTAAACTGGTTAATGTGACTTTGAAGAGAATCACCAGTAGACATCTTGAATGTGAAGAATTTCCTTCGTAGATGTAACTTAGTGGCTACATCTCTCACGTCATATAGTGAGTTCAGGATGTCCCAAACGTCTCTTGATGTTTTAGCTTCAGATATGTGTCCAATCTATGTATCTTATATATTGAGAATAATAAGCGCGAAAGCTTTACCATCCTTCAATTTCCACTTTGACTCGTTGTCTTCAGGTTTTACTTCTATACATGTAACAACATCCCATAATTTGTTGGCGATTTGCAAGGTCTTCATCTTAAATTTCCACAAATGATAATTGGATCCACTCAGCTTGTCTGCGACAAGACCGACTTAACTTTGAGAATCCATCAGGAACTTAGTCTGTCCATTGTATTGATGACGCTAAGATGTAGTAATGCCAACAATAGAAAATCGATTCTCTGATACTGAAAGGTTGAAAAGAACTGAAGAGTTTGATATCAATTTGATATCACGAAAGATATCAAGTATTAGAGATTTCGCTCTGATACCATGACATAATGCTCTAATACTGTGACTAGCTCATCTACGAAGTGATTAGAAAACATTTGAATAGTTAGCTCTCTCTCTCTCTCTCTCTCTCTCTCTCTCTCTCTCTCTCTCTCTCTCTCTCTCTCTCTCTCTCTCTCTCTCTCTCTCTCTCTCTCTCTCTCTCTCTCTCTCTCTCTCTCTCTCTCTCTCTCTCTCTCTCTCTCTCTCTCTCTCTCTCAAGCCTACGACACCATGATTTTACACGAGATTCCTGACAGGCGGAAAAGCCGAAGTGAGAGAAAATGAAAATGCGACATTGTAGTCAAACTCTGTGTATTTCTGCAGACTGTGTAAAAAACACTTGTAAATCTGCAAACTGTGTAAACACACGAGAAAATCCGCAGAACTGGATAAACAATGGATGAAGATTAAAACCAATCAGTTGATTAGTAAGAAGGAGAATAATCCAACAGATGATGGATTCTCAGAGTGCCATATATCTATCCCAGGATCCAGTCTTCCATTTGAAGACCAAACACATACCTTTGAAGTACCATCACATTCGAGACCTGATCTCGAAGGGAGAGCTGAGTGTTGAATATATAAAATCAGAAGACATGATTATAGATTTGCTGACAAAGCCGCTGGACAAGCCATTGTTTATAAAGTACAGGAAAGCCATGGTTTTGGATGAGCAAAAAGGTTGCAATGTTCAAAAGGGAGTGTTGGAAATGGTAAACTCTTGCAACCATTCCCTAGCATTCCTCGAGGCCGAAGTAGCCGAAGCCAAAGTGCCCAACATTTGCCCTTGCAACCAAAGCCCGAAGTGTTCGAAGTCGAAGTCAACAACGTCATCACATCGGAGTGGCCGACGAGGAATTATGCATAAAAATCCAAAGGCCGAAAAAACCAAACATCGAACAAGTCAAGTCAAGACTGCAGCTCGATGAGCGTGAGGGCATTGTACTAGCACGCTCAGCTGCCAAAGCAATGTTATCAGAGGGTGGCTAATAGCATTAGACCTCTCTTGTAATTTGTTGTTACTATATCTTGTAATCTCACCTGTTGAGATAAATATAGGATAGTGTGAAAATTCACACGTGTGGAAATGCCCTAATGTGTGAGAATGATCTCCTAAACAAAGCTTATGCACTTTAGATCAACACTAGATTGAAATCCAAGATCTATGTCAAAATCTAAGGCAAAGAGAAAAAGATAGATGCATAGATTGACAACCAAAGTGTTTTCACACATGGGAAAAGTACATCATAAAAACTCTAAGGCAAATTAATCTCTCCTCGGGTAGAGAGAGAATGGACCCATTTGCTCTCGGGTAGAGAAAAAAGGAAATACAAGCAACTTGATTACACTCAAGATGACTCAAAAACTCAATTAGATTATGATTGGTAAAGAGAGTACATATAAAACTCGTGGAGATCCATGCTTACATCCTATTGGACCCCTAATCCTAGCCCCTCTAATCCTATTGGATGAGTGATGCATCCATCTTGCAATTCTATTGGACCCTTCATATGGATTTCTCAATTGTGATTGGACCCTTTGACCTTTGCAACACTTTTACTTGATCATTTATCAAATTACATTTATACAAGTTTCACAAGCCTAATCACAAGCCTAACTATCTCGAGTTTGCATCATAAACTACTTTTGGCCAAATTGTGGCTTTACTTTTGGAATTGGCCATTTTGCCATCTTTGCCAATTTTGGCCCTATCAAAGTCCTACACAAAGATGCTTGACATAAAAAACTTAGCAGACCCCTAAAGCTATGATAGATAACTTTTTATAATTTTCACACTCCTAAAAAGATTTTTAATCTATAAAAGCATGGATCTTGGAATCATTCGAAGATTAGATCTATGTTTTATGAAGGAACTCTTGAGTAGAGGCTTGTTGAGTAGATCGGCAATACAAGATGATCAATCGATATGCTCCAAATGGATCTTTTCTCCAGTAAGCTTCTCTCTCACAAAGTGTTGTCCCACTTCTATGTCCTTGCTTCTTGCATGAAAAATTGGATTATTTGCAAGAGTTTGGGCCGAGATATTATCACAATGAATCAATGGTAGCTCCTCCTCTTTGATGCACTTTAGCTCCAAAAGAATCCTCTTGATCCATAGCACTTCTTTTGTTAATGTAGCTGTAAGGGAAGGTCCCTAAGATCCTGCTTACAAGACAATACACAATGGAAAACACATTATGGAGCAACCACCCAACCAAGTAGAAGCAACCAATCAACTCTAGAAGCTTCACCCCAAGCCAAGGAATAAGAAACATGAATGTAGAGTGAAATCCTGGCAATGAATCAATGATCACAATGAGGAGTAGGGTGAGTTTGGCCTCAATATATAGAGCCAAAAGCAACCTGGGCACATAGCCATGCATAGCCCTAAGCATGGACCAACTATTCATAGAATTGCTATCGATAACTCTACACATGCATACATTGTCTCAAACCTTGTATAAACTCCATTTAGTATGTTTTGGGCCTCACAAAGATATTAGTTATTTTTGGGTCACATCTAGTATGACGTGGCATAACTAACAGCTTGATTTCCTAGAGTACTGTGTATCCAAGACTAGGAGTATACTGAATCCTACTTACTGGTAATGGACATAACATTCTTCCCTCCTTAGACTACTTCTATCCTTAGAAGCTTTCTAAACAGGAAAGAATAATAGAATTGGTTCTTTTAACTTTAAATATCAACCTAGAAAGTCATTATCCTTAGTCTAACTTTCACATCAAACAAGTACTCAAAGATAATCCTATTTTCCTAGTGATAATCTTTGCACTGGAGTACAACTTAGGTTTGAAAAAGTATGCTAAGCGATAAATTTCCCATCTGGGTTATATTCACCATAAGTTAGTAACATCACCTTCATGTGAAGCATTTACATGAAACACTCTGTGAAATAACCTAACTTAAGAAATTAAAGTTAGAGAAATAATAAAATAATTATAATTACAATCTGAAATTATCCACAACTCTGACAGATAATTCATAAGCTTATAAGTACAAACATCCTTAGAATCCAAATTCTAAGGTATAAAAATTCAATCAATTAGAATCTCTAGGAGAATCATTAAGATGTAGAATGACTAAAACTCAACTCTGAGTATCCCATATACTCTTTTGAGTTAAATACTCCTGTTTTCTAGCACCAAATGCAAGAAAATAACATTCATTCATCTTAATAGACTTGTCTATCTCCTATGATAACTGGAGATCCAATTCAAATGAAGAACTGTACTCAAGCATCTGCAGACCATAAACTGTAGCAGAATAACATCCACTAGATAAATTAAATTCTCCACAAATAAAATACTTATCTTGTGAAAATATTTGTGAGATCCATAGGTTCTCAAAATAAAATACTGGAGTAGAGAGATTTAGAACACTAATCTGAATTCATACTCAAATAATAGATCAAGACTTAATCATCACACTTAAGAATCATCACCATTTCTTATAATCCTCTGACAATAATTACGTATCTATTTATGACCCGTCAATCATAAATATTTAGATTCATATGATTTTTCAATCATAATTTTCTGGAATCAAAATCATACTTAATCATTTACAAGATGCTGGAGTATATGTTCCACATAACTCAGGAAAAGTAAGAGTCATTCCAAAATCTTTCCATTAAGAAAATATTGGATTTAGGAATACTTTCAAAACATGATTCTTTAACTGAAGTGCAAGATTCAAGTTCTATAAACAACTGGTAATTACAGATTGAACGCATACCAAAATGACAATTATCTTCGACTACAAAAAACTTTAGATTACAATCTAGAATCACAACTAGATACCCAAAGTCCTGCTGAAAATCAATTCAGTTATTATTTTTGGGTTCATTATGATTCATTATCCAATTGAGCGCCCTGGGATACAGTCACTGAGCTGAGTCTATTTCTTAATTAAAGAACACTCTATCTCCCAAGAATACTGCAAATCCAATGCACATAATTTTAACTGATGAACCCAAATGATTCACTAATCATGCGTCTTACAAGCCATATAATTCAAAAACCATCAGTTCTTGGTGAATTCACATCACACTGATCATTTTACCAGTTAACTTCACTCTGGAGTAATCAATTACTCAATTTAATTGCCAGTGATTCAGAAATCTCAAATGTCTAGGTGAAGAACTAGTATAACACCACATTTAGATCCTTACTCAAATCATTTATAAGTTAATCCATAAATCTTCCATACAAAGATTTGTTAACTCTGCAAGTATCTATCAATACTATACTTGATCATATGCTTATGTTCACCGACTAGGTTAAGTGCACCAGATAACTTAGTAACTAGGATTACACAGTAGATTCATACCAGATTAATCGTGCACATATGAGAATAATCTCACTATGACCTAGTACATAAAGCATGGATCAACTATCCATAGAATTGTTATTAACTCTACACATGCATACATTGTCTCAAACCTTGTCTAAACTCCATTTAGTGTCTTTTGGGCCTCACAAGGATATTGGTTACTTTCGGATCACATCCAGTATGACGTGGCATAACTAACAGCTTGATTTATTGGAGTACCGTGTATCCAAGACTAGGAGTATATTGAATCCTACTTACTGGCCATGGACCTTCTCTCTTGTTGATCTTCGTAGCTCTCCCTGGCTAGATGATCCCGGAAAGTCATCCATGTCGCGGCTCTCCAACAATCTCTCAAACCACTTAGGGAGCTTCCTGTCAGGTGATCGGCTTCCTGGTGAAAATGTATCCCATGGTACATCCTTCTCCTTGCGTTTGTCACCTGCAACTTCAATCCTTCTTGCACCAAAAGTTTTGTCTCTACCTCTCCAACCTGTCTCTAGAGGTTGAGTAGTAGTTTCTTGAGATGTATCCTCATGTTCATCACTTGGAAGGTCAATGAATGGATCATCATCAGGAGGTATCCTCACTATACCATCTTTCCCACTGGATGTGTCTATCTTCTCAGCATCCGCGTCTTCATACATCTTGGATTCATCAAAGATAACATCACGACTTACATGGATTTTGTTTTCCACTTGATCAAAACATCTATAGCCCTTCACACGATCATCATATCCTAGGAATATACACTTGATAGCTTTTACATCAAGTTTATGTCTCTCTTCCTTAGGAATGTGTACAAAGGCCTTACATCCAAAGATTCGCAAGTGGTTCACCTTTGGCTTCTTCTTCGTGAATGCTTCCTCAGGTGTTATCTTTGGTATGGCAATGGTAGGACTTCTATTTTGAAGATAGACTGTTGTACTGCATGCTTCTAACCAAAAATCTTTTGGTAGTTTCATCTCAGCTAGCATAGATCTGGCACTTTCCACAATCATACGATTCTTGCGCTCAGCTACACCACTGAGAGCAGGAGTATGAGCGTGCGTAAATTGTCTTTTAATCCCACATTGATCACAAAGATCATTGAAGTCATTAGACTTGTACTCACCTCCACTATCTGATCTTAGGACTTTGATCTTCCAACTTGTCTGATTTTTGACCAATACTTTGAAGCTCTTGAAATTGTCAAATGCATCCGATTTTTTCTTCAAGAAGCAGATCCACGTCTTACGTGACATATCATCAATAAAGGTCATGAAATAGAAGGCTTTACCTAAGGACATGGTCCTCATAGGCCATCATAAATCTGTGTGGATCGAATCCAGGATGTTCTTTGCTCTTCCAACACCACCTTTATTGAACTTCTCTCGATGTTGCTTCCCATATACACATGATTCGCACATCGACTTCAAGTGGTCTTCTATAGTAGGCAATCCTGTTACCATCTCCAATTTTCTCATCAAACTGAGGCTTCCTAAGTTCAAGTGACTGAGCCTCTTATGCCACAACTCAGTTTGTGATGGAATGGACGATACGAGTCCATGCTGCCCCTTGATTGTAGCATTCAACCTGTACAATTTTGTGTTGGGATCCCTTACTCCATCCGCAATAACTTTGAACTTTTGGTTCACATCCTTCACAAAGCAACGATCATGGGCAAATTCTACTTTCAACTTTTGATCACTAATGACTCCAACCAAAAGTAGATTTTTCTTCAAACTTGGTACATAAAGTACCTCCCTGATCATCCTGCTTTTGCCATCAGGTAGTTGGATTGAAACGGTGCCTATCCCCTTGATCTTGCACACATCACCATTTGCTTGTGAAAGGGACGTTCCATTATCCAACACTTTCAAGCTACTGAACCAATTCTTGTTACCTGTCATGTGTCTTGTGGCTCCCAAGTCAATATACCACGCTTGATCATCTTGATTAGATGACAATGCATATATGAAGATTCTATAGTTTTCAATCTCACCCTCATCGACAAGGTTACCTGCTTGTTTTGGTTTTTCCTTGCCTTGTTCTGCCAGGAATTTGCAACATTCACTCTTCCAATGGCCCTTTTTACCACAATGGAAGCACTTGCCTTTCTTCTTGGTCTTACTAGAAGATCCCTCATCCTCCTGAGTCTTGGCAAATTGTTGTTTAGACTTCTTCTTGCCCTTGCCATTGCCTTGTTTCTGGCATGTCGCAAGTGTCTGATCGTCAGTATTTTGACGTCTAGCTTTCACCATTTCTCGCTGTTGCTCTTCCTGCATCAAGATTCCTATGAGCTCGTCAAAGGTTGGTAATCTTTCTCTTGATGCTATTCCACTCATAAACATCTGATAAGGTTCTGCAATGTCGCACAATGCATTGTGCACCAGCTCCACATCACGTATGCGCTCACCAAGAGAATGCAGTTCATTTCTCATTGTCTTGATTCTGGTCATGTATGTCTGAATGTGCTCTCCTTGCTCCATTCGGGCACTATTCAGCTTTGACTTCAGAAACATGATTCTAGACAGATTTGACATTTCGAACTGCTCCTTTAGCACATCCCATGTCTATCTGGGTGTAACAACATCACAAATGTGGGTAATGATGTGATCCTTCACTGACAAGTTAATGAAGGTCAAAGCTTTCCTCATCTGTTTTGTCGAACACTTTGATATCCGCTTCATTTGGCGGCCTTCTCTCATCACTTGTGATGACTTCCCACACGTCTTTCTCCATCAGTATGTTTTTCTTTTTGAATTTCCACACTGCATTCTCGTCCAATTTGCTACTTTCACTCAAATTGGACTCTCCATGTTTGTCATTGCAAAACTGCTTGAAACTTCTATTGTAGGCTAAAAGCAGTATGTCCAGGCCAACTGTAATGTTAGAAGCTAAAAATGATGACCTGCACTTTTGCCTTACCAGGCCACTCGTCGCTTTTCCACCAATTTGAAAGCTAAATCGGCGTCGCCTTCTGAAATGCACTCAGTCGTCAACTCCCAACTACACGCCCAATGGAATGGTGAAATCACTTTTGGCACAATTTGAACACTTTCTCTGCTACAATCACTCTGTTTTGTTGTACCGTATTTGTAGGTACAGTCCGGGTGCCCTTCGTTTGGAGGTTATAGACTTTCGTTTGGGTCAAAATGGACAAAGGACCCAAAAATAGGGATTTTTCTTGTTTTTAAACTGTTTCTTCCTTTTGAAGAAATCTTGCCCTTCAAATCGAATTTAACCAGTCGGGCCCCTTCACTAGCTGTCAGAGTGAAGAATTTTAATGCAATTGAAGGCCATTTTGCCTTTCAGGCCACTTCATGGCCATTTCACATTAAATCCAATGGTTTTCCATGATCGGACGATCCACATCACTCTTGATCCGTGAAATCCCTACCATTGATTTTATGTGGAGAAGATCTAATGGCTATGGACCATTTTGAGCATCAAGCTTCGCACTTGTAAGCACGGAATCCCTCCGGAGCGCTACACTGTCCGTCGCGTTGGGTGCGCGTGAGCTGCCTGCTCTCTCATGGCTTCCTCCTATCTTCTCTTCTCCTTCTTCTCTCCTTACCAGCTATGGTGGCCTCATTTGAATGCTTATGGCTCCACGGATGAAGCGCGGCTGTCCACGACCACTTCAGATTTTCTAGAACTGATCAAGACGCCCTCCTCTGGATTCTCACAGCTTCCAAAACGATTTAGAATGGAGAGAAATTTCTGATTTTGTGCTCCCAAACCCTAGACCAGGGTTTTTCACACAAATCTATTCTTTGTTTTCTATTCACAGTGTTCTGATAGGCCTATCTTCTTCCTCTAAGGTCACCCTAATGTTGGAAAGCTGATGCTTCAATATGTTTGTCAAATGGTGTCTGATTGAATGCACACTAACTGCAAACACCAAGTAGCCTTCCTTCGGAATTTCACAATTCCGTTTGCTGAGGTTCTAATTCAGCCGACAACTCGTCTCTTAATCCTCACACAGTCTCAAGCTCACCAAGCTTCTATGTGCTAAACTCTCTGCACCAGTGCTTCTCCTTCCATCTTCAACCCGCCGTAAACCTTGAACTCTCATAAGATAGTTCTCCCGAAGCTCTCTTCAATGGCGATGGTGTACTGTGTGTACACTCCCTGTATGGCTCTGATACCAACTTAGAATTCTATATCTCCAGATTTATAGGAGACAGATTAATCTATTAAGATATAAATGGTTGCTGAATTCTTGCATGTAATGCTAGAAATGGGGCTGATAACTCATTAGAGTAACTGCAGTACTCTGGTTTGAGTTTTGAGTTTTGTCTGAGACTTGATGGATCTCATAGAGATTTTAGATGATTGAATTGCGGTATTTTAGAATATCTGGATACTAAGAATATTTGTACCAAGAAGTATTATTTTTTACAATACATTGGAATGAAATTTCCTTAGCTTTTGGATTTGATTTCTGAAATAAGATAAGTCACCCAGTGTTTCTTGTAATTGGGATTACATGAAGGTGATAAACTCTTCTTTTGGATAGGATCAACCCATTTGGAAAATTTATAGCTTACTGTATTCTTGAGAATTTGAATCAATATTCATGAGTAGAGGTAAGTGATTAAAATATGGTTGCATCTCTGAGTACTTATTTAGATGTAAAATCAGACTAAGAATTATGGTTCATGGGTAAGATTTGAAAGCTTAAGGAATAGTTTCATGTTTTCTTTTTTTCATTCCGAGGATAGAACTTGTTTAAGAGAGGAAGAATGTTACAGCCAGATTTGGTTAAGGACATGGAATAGTCCTAATATGGTAGACCGGCCCTCCAGTGTTCGAGTTTATTGGTCACGCCTAGATTTTATTTCACGTCGAGGCCTGTTGGTGACTAGTAAGCTTGAGAGGTCCCAGACACTCTAATTGAGACATATGGAGTAGTGCATGTACGTGTGACTGATATAGGCAGGAGGTATGCATGAAGAGTTGTTACCTATTTATAGTTGACCTGCATGGGGATTGCATGTGGTCATGCACAGGATCCTACTCTCTATATATTGAGATAGTGATTATTCTGTCGATGACTTTGGTCTAGGTTACCTGATGAGCTCTTCTCCTCTTGCTATCACGTGGCATGGCTTGGAGACTAGATCCAGGAGGATTCTCTAGGAGGGATCTAGGATTGGTTGGGTGGTTTTGCTCCACAGTCTCTCTTAATGTGTTTTCATATCCTCATCTTCGGGGTTTTTCCCTAGTGATCTTTACATTGGTACCACTATAACGATTGCCAAGTGAAGATCTTCAAGAATCCTGTCACATGCAAACCAAAAGGACACCTGTGGAGCATGAACCACCCAACCAATATGGAGAGGCTAGTCAATACCCTAACCAATCCACCCCCAAGCCACAGTGAAGAACACAAGAGAGGAGAGAAAAAATTGGCTCAAGAATCACAACTCAGAATAGGAGGATGGGCGAGTTTCCAATGGACTTATTCTCCTCAAGAGAGACAGAATATTTTCCCTAGGATCCCCATGCAACCTGTGTTGAATTCCTAGGAATCATTAGGATCCGGTATCCAATTGAGCTCTCTGGGATACAATCACTAATGTGTTAAGTCTATTCCTCAATTGAGAAGTACTCATCCAAGAATTCCAGTATCCTATGTGCACAATTTCCTTGATGAATCTGAATGACTCATAAATTATGCGTCTTACAAGCAATACACAAAAACAAACAGTTTTCGGTGAATTCTCTTCACACTGTCCATTTTACCAATTAACTTCCACAAGAGTAAATTAACTACTCAAGTTAATTGCCCATGATTTAGAAATGTTAAATTTCTAGGTGTAACTCTTAATTGTACATGTACAACACCACATTTAGATCTTTATCCAAATCATTTTTAAGTTAATCTATATATCTATCAAAATAGATTTGTTAACTCTGCAAGTCTCCGTTTTCACAATACTTGATCATATGTCTATGTTCATCAACTAGGTTAAGTGCACCAGATAACCTTAGTAACCAGGAATACATAGCGGATCCAAACAAGATTAATCGTGCACATATGAAAATAATCTCGCTATGACCCAGTACATAAACACATATGTTATTATCTGGCAGATTCCTCCAAAATCCACATATGTTACTCACATAGCTCATTGAGAATCTTGTAACTCAGCTATAGAAGATTCTTGAGTAAATAACATATCTGGGAAATCTCTGAAGTGAATAATTCCACATCACAAGTTTTCCAACCATCATAATTTAATCAGCAAAATTCCTTCAACCAATAAACTTACATCAAATCTTAGTGCACAAATCAAGATTAGGCTAACTTATACAGACATCTTTGGACATAAGGTTAAGATTAAAGCTTTATTCCACTGATCCAATCCATAACTAAATGGTTCTTGGTAGCCACTCAGTGAACCTTAATTTAATCTTTACCACTACTTTCCATATTTATGAATTTCTCATAGCTCAAAACTACCATAACTACTCTAGTTCCAGATTATTCAAAACAATCACTAGAGATTTTCTCTATTCCACTGGACAGTTCCACCATTGCACACAAACTGGATTCCACAAAGGAAATCTATGCAACTAGTTGATCCCATGAAAGTCTTATTCCTATCATTGTCTTCTCCCCCTTTTAATTTTTTTTCCATATTTTTTCGATCAAAAAGTTCCCAGGAGACACGTATAAGATATCAAAGATTTGAAGAAGTTAGTAATGAGCATCAAATACTATTATAATCCAGACTTTTTCCTCAAAATCATAAAATATCTCATCCCGAGTGATAGAAACATTACTCTCAATAATCAACTATCAAATAGAAATAATCAATGGGTTCAGGAAGTCAAAATTCCACTCAATCAACTGAAACATCAATCAATTCTGAGCTATATTCACAAACTGAAATGGAAGTATGAATTCATACAACTTAAACAATCCTTCAGAACCTAGTTCTACACTGGAAGGAATTATATGAATCTCAATCAAATTGTCTCGTATTTAAGAATTCCTAAAAAGTAGAGGTTTAATTTAAAAGAGAAATAACTTTTAAGGGTTTCCAATTTGGAATTTATGAGATACCATTGAGAGATCCGGATCTATATCTCATAACCTCTCCAAATACCCACACAAGTTCAACCAATGGTTTCAACTATTAGCATTACTATCAATACTAACCACTGGTCTACAGATCATTCTCACACAAGAATTTCCCTTTGAAATCACTGATGTCCCATACCAACAGTTTTCTCTCCAAGAAAGTTCTTTGCTTTTAGATCTGCTCAGCAGAAAATCAAAAAGATTATCTGACCATCCTATACAAAAATATAGGATCTGATCTTCAACCATTTCCAAAAAAATACCTCCTACTAATTCTCCTTTTCCTTAAGTTTTTCAAAGTAGATGACAATATCATCTGAGAATACCACTAGGCATTGACACCGGTATGGACGAGAAATCTCGTTCATAAACGGTTGAAATAACCCAAGTGTATTCATCATAAACCAAAAGGAAAAATTCAATATAGCTGAAGTATATACCAATAGATATCCAGTATCTATATCCGAAATGGTACAAGGAATTCAATTCCTTCAAGAAGATCTATAAATGCATTATCCAATAATCCAGAGATCTCAAAACTCCATCTGGATTTCCAATACCAGATATGCACATATCTATTCCACCAAGTACTGGAGTACCCCCATATTCGTTCCAAATGGATCACAATAATCCATTTACAAAATTGTGATCTAACAAGAATCTGCACATGGCTTTACCGTCACATAAACAACCCACCTGGTTGGTACTAACTTTCACCGAATTCCTACCTTCAGAGAGTTCCAACTCTTAGGAATAAGGCTCTTACAGTACAAATGTGAACCAAGTGTCATTCTCGTTCCTTCACAATTTCCATTAACAAATAGGGTCAACTCATGGTCCTATAGATAATTAAAAAATTCAATTTAATGAATTCAAAATAAATTCAAAAAACCGGTGCTATGCAATTTCTATAGAGGGATTTTAACCAATCCAAATTACACAACACTAACACATTTACCTACTCATGTGTCTCATTTTCTTCCTCCCTTAGCTTTTTCAGCTGCCCATAAAATTTTCCTAGCTAAGGCACCAAAAACTCCTTTGACACAAGTAAATGCTAGATTGTTACCTTTTTGACACACTAGCTTAAATATTACTTTGTTAAAGTTGCCTGAAATTAATGAAAAATCAATAAAATTTGGACCCGGGTATTCTTTACAATATTCGATACACTTTTTTAATCGAATATAGAGCTACCTCTCAAAAATTACGACCTTATTCCATTTATTCAGTTTAACAAGTATCTGAAAAGCTTTAGAATTCTCAATCCTAAAGATCAAAATCTTTTAGGATAAGCCTATCGGTGCAACACCGAAGTCAAAAAGGAAGAACCGAAAACTCCATTTAACTCAATCTACAGGGAGTACCCAAACTCCAGAGTTAAGTGGATGTATAGCACATTCCCAACTGTGTGTGTAGGGGAATTTCACCATTTGGAAAGCCATCATGGTAGATTTAAAAAACAAAAAACCCGGTTAATGGTCATGCAACATGCAATAGCTCCCCGGAGAAACCATGCATTTGCATGGAAACCATCGAGACTCATCCTAAAGATGAGGCCTCACATGAGCCACACAAAGCCCTAAGGGTTTCACCACCCACCACACACACCTTTAGAGCCGTTTTTTCAAACAGCTACATCGCGATGGTGGCTCTGTTTTCACCAAGCTCCTTGCAACCGCTTCTCTACATGATCAACGTCCCCCCAAACGCGTCCATCAGAGGGATAGATCAGTCGCAAAGTAAACAAGGAATTATCCAGTTCCCTCGCGGCTGCATGCATCCATAATCCAAATCTACATCTATTTTTCCAAAAAATAAAAAAGACTGTCTGACATCCTATATCCAATATAGGGTCCAAACTTCAACCATTTCCAGAAAAATACCTCCAACTATTGAGCTCTCCATTTCTTTAAGTTTTCATAGTAGACGACAATATCATCTAAGAATACAACTAACTATTGACCCCAGTATGGACGAAAAACTTCGTATATATATTCTTCCGGTTATCATTCAACTTAAAAAATGATTTGGATAGGGATCTAAATGTGGTGTTATACTAATATAATTAAGATCTGCACCTAGACATTTAAGATTTCTAAATCATGAGCAATTAACTTGAGTAGTTGATTTACTCCTGTGGAAGTTAATTGGTAAAATGGACATATCAATAAATTATAGATTAATAATTGGCCACATCCACATCAATAATGACTTTCAACTATACAGACCCTAGAAGCTTGTGCATAGTTTCACTAAAACACGTTTTTTGGTACCGGACAATTCAACACCTTTATCATTTAACTACAAGATTTTTAGAAAAAATTCATATACCCGCACAACATTGACATCTACATGTTTGAAGCCTTTTTCCCCAATCCTTCTGAATTCACACCTTCAACTGGCATTCTTTGGCCTCCCATGATCCTTAACAATATTTTATGTTTTTTAACGCATCATATTCCAATTGTTGCAAATGTTGTACTTCCTTGAGGCTGCTTCGTCCATAAAGCTACTTTGTATTGTCCACATTGGGAGCAATATTTTTCACTTGTCCATAAAGCTACTTTGTACTTGTCCACATTGGGAGCAATGTTTTCCACTCGAGGAGAGTTATGGACGATTGGATCCATAGACTACATGGATTATGGGGCCTATATTCATTTAACAACCATGAGCCTTTTTTATTCATTTAAAGGCCTAAAGCATTTTTTTATGCATTTAAATTTAGGACAAAGCCCAAGTATTTATATTTGGTATTGAAGTGTTTACTGGAAGGGCATAGACCCCCTAGGAGGGCGCACAATATTCCCTCTTCTTACCCTTTCTTGGATAAGCTTAGGCTAAGTTTCTAGAGGCTTCTAATTTAGGGTTTCTATTTGGTATGACTAGGGCCTAGAGACGCTAATTTCTGAGCTTACGATGTGGTTGCTTTGGCTCTTTGTGGGAGAACTCTTGCCTTTGCTATTGCTTGTAAGGCTTTAGCCATTGACTATACGTGTTGCTATTTGCCATTCTGCATGGGTGATTGTTAGAGTGCTTCATGTATTGTATATTTATGCTTCATTGATGCTAAAATCTGTGATTCAATACATAACATACAAGGAATCAGGATAACAAATCAGTTTTATTCTTGAGCAAATGATGCATGGTTAATGAGTCATCCTAAAGGCATAATTCTACTATATGTGTACGAGCACCAGCAATATCCATGGCACACAATACATGACAAGATGTTTCAAATGCCTGTAGGAGCGACATCTTACAAACCCTTAAAAGAATTCATATAGATCAGGTTAAAATAGCTGTCATATTGCTGTTATGTTGTCCCACTAGGTAGTAATCATAGCTTTATTGCTAAACGTCATACATCATACCACTTCAAAGGGGAAATTCTTATGAGTATCTGTGTGCTGCCTAGAAAATTTGAATCATTTGCCTGTACTTATAAATAGGAATACCAGATACGTCATTAAGCATTTAGAATTGTTGAAAAATTTTGTGCTATCTTGAAATTCTACACCCAGGCACATCGACATGTAGATTTCTACTCTTTATCATCTTGGATCTTTGGTGATGAGGTTCAACAAGTGTACACAATCTGCTCAATTGGTTAAAAGGTGAAGAATGGCCAACACAGATATCAACTTTTACAAAAAAAGCACCCCTCTGAAAAATAGATACAGTGAGACCAATTCCTGCATTGAGTATAGACTAGTCCAGTAACATCCACATTGCATTTTCACCCCACTAACATTGACGGAACAAAGAATATTGATTTGAGTGGAGTCAAAACTAAATCAACCTTTCGAAGGGCTACAATTGTTGAGAGGAACCAAACCTTCACTCACAAAGCAAGAATACTGGGGCTGGATTGACTGATAAAGCAATACTCGTGTACAATGTGAATCATCTCACAGCCTCTATTCCAGTTCTTTGTTTAATCACGGAAGGAAACTCCCCACTGCATGAAAATGGTGAGGAATCCATGGCAAGTAGCCCATGATGTTTGTGAATGATTTGAATCCTTCAGACAAAAGATTACGTGTAGACAATTGACTGGCTAGAGGTCTTGTTTTAGCTAATGATACAAACCGCATTAGCCATGGATTTGCAAAGTGAATGCCATAGTGGAGGAAATCCTTTGGAGAAGAAAAAATGCAGATCATAAAGGCTCTCGTAGCAAGTCCTTGAGTTGTCGAACTTTTGCTTCCACCATAGCAGTCGGGCCAATGGAAGTCCTATGCACAGCCTTACCTTGCTCCCTTGCCCACATTTCTGGATCGTTTGTATCCTTCTGTAGGTACCTAATCTCCTGTATAATGTGGTGGTCCATGGGATTGAATGTTCTTTGAAAAGATATATGGAAGAAGTAAGGTAATAGGCTAGAGACAGTAATGAGTAGTATAGCTAACCAATATATAGGAGCTGGAGCTACGGCTTCAAAGAGAACCTTGTATGCCGTGGTTGATAGTATAGGATTGAGGAAACCATACACCACTAAGAAGACATACCAGATCAGTATGCTCCCCCATATCAAGACATGTTGTATCCAAGTAAAATGAGAAATAGCTAAAGCAATCTGGCAATTGACAGTCCAGATGGCACACGAATACATAGTTGCTCCAAGAATCTCAAGCCCTGCAACTTTACCATCATTACGGAAGGCCTGGTACTGCAAAATATTTGTTGCAAAAAAGAAAATTACCAACGAGCTATAAAACCCATTGCACATCCACCCCAGAATCCGCGGCCAGTTGAAGAACATATTTTTTGGTCCTTGTTGGTAAAGTGCTGGAAACTGCACAAAAGACCTCACATTTAGCAAACTTTTGATCTTCAAGAAGCATAACAAGGACTGCACTTCAACTACAAATGAGTGAAGGTTCTACAAACCTGTAAGCAGACACGTGCCGACACGTCCTGCTCAAAAACTCCAAGTGCAAGAACTGGTAAAGATGTGAATATCACGTTGAAAAGTGACATAAACCAATCATTGTATGCACTCTGCCCCGAAAAGCTTGTATAGGCTTCATAATAGAAGAGGGTAAGGCCGAATGTAATGTTTTTGTAAAAAAAGTAACAGATCTGCAAAAACAAACATGTATGTAGCACTAGAAAAGAGCTCAAAGCTTCTTATGAACAGGAAATAATTTTGCTTCTTATGCACAACCGAACTTGTGAAGAACCAACCCAGTCCACAACTCGGCACTTTAAAAGTATATAATTCAAGCCAATCATAAAGTGGATACTTTGAAAATTTATATCTGGGCATGCATTGAAAATTCCAGCCTGCATTATCTGATCATACAGTAATCAGAATAAAAACATGACCAGCTGATTTATTGTTTAATCTCCACGTAGAAGCCCACAGGGACAAAAGCTCAATTGTAATTGCAAAATGAAGGAAAACAAGCAGGAAACACATGGCCAACAATTGAGGGACATAATTCAGAATGGGAAATCCTGAATTATCAGCTGAGATTACTTGTCAAGCCCTTTGACTGAATATTCTGATGCATATCCAATTTCAACCTTTATCTAGTCCATTGTCGAAGCCCCAAGCAGAGGATGGTCTTGATGATGCATTAAACTGACCCCTATGTGTACGATCAGCGTTTTCAATGAAGATGAAATTGAGAAAGTGAAATCAGCCCCTACAAGTATAAAGAACTATTTTGTCTAGCTAAGAAAATTAAGTGATCATGATCTTCAACTAGTTTGCAAATTTTGCTCAGTCTAGGGATTGAATGATCCAGAATTTGGTGGTTGAAGTGGAAAAAATCTGGTACACAACATATTTCTGGAAAATTTATCATCTAAACTTATAATCATATTCTCCATCTCTACAACTGCTCACAACAAAGCAAAAAAATTATTAATATGGTGCACACTTTATCCAGTATTAACCTATCACTTCACAATTGGTGACCTTAGAGATCTTAGCAATCGCCAGGCCTAAATCGCTCATTAAAAATAAGTCACTTCTATGTGTGGCTATGAAGATAAAGGGCACCCTTGCATCTATTGTTTGAAGCTAGGTAGCCATATGGAGATTCGGAGAACTCCACAAGAGATTGTTATACCAATTTCAACTATTAAATATTGGATCCAAAGACTCTTAGTGAAAAAACCAAGTTCAGAACAATATAAGACCACCACTATTCATCTCTACATATGTAATCCGTGAGCAATAAGACAGGAAGCAGAAAAAATACCATTGTTGCAATTCTCTTGTAACACCAGTGGCCATGCACGATAAGCAGTCGCTCTAAGAACCGAAACTGAGCAATTGCAAAATCACTTGCCATTACCGCCTGCATGCAGTGAGGACATCAACATTACTCAACAAAACAAAGGAATAGCGATTCAATTTTAACCAGAATACAAATGCCAATATCTGAACTAGGAAGATCAAAAGCTGCTTATAGATAGATTTCAATGTTATCACTGAATCATACACACAAGGGAAACTCGTCCAGGAGACTAACTCGGGCCTGTTCTTTACCAAACAAAAGAAAATAATAGGTCAGCATTGGCAATCTGTGAGTTTTTCAACTTGTGACCTACACAATTGTTTTAGCAGGTAGACTTTTGAGAAGAATAATACATGAACATTGTTCCCAGAAGCAGAATGGAACCGTTCTTGGGAACTCATTCCTAGGAAAGGTTCCTCCATACCATTCGTAAGGAACCCAGGGAACAGTTCGTATTTTTATTTTTATTTTCTAACCCCCCCCCCACACACACCACCCTCCTGCCCCCCCCAAAAAAATCTCTATTATAGCCCCTAAAATGCCCCTAGAACCTCCGTTCCTAAAACCCTATTATAGCCCCTAAAACCCCCATTAAAACCCCTAAGACCCTCGTTCCTCAGGAACAGTTCCTAAAATCATTCCTTAGGAATGAAATGGCCGTTCCTTGAGGAACGGTACCAATGTTTACTTGAAATGTGTTTCGAACACTGAAACGCGTTCAAAACGACCCCGTTTCAAAATGACTATAAAAGAAAGGCAAATTTTTCTGCAATACCACGCGGTCCCGAGGGCTTTTTTTGCAATGGGCAATGGGCATGCAAACCCTCACGAGCTAAACTTCTTGTTCTCTTAGTAGTAAGTACTTACAAGTTACAAGACTCTAAAGAATCAAGATGAATCATGATGATGGTCGACGGTCGTGTGTTTGCATACTTCTTGAATGCACCTGTGACTTGAGCATGATTTCTCAAGAGACATAAGCTTTGTATTGGAAATGGGCATGAACAAATTCTCACAACCTAAAACCTTGTTAGAAATAATAAATGATAATGTTAGTTTTCCATAGGTTACTTTGACCCAAAAGGTTAGACTTGTGTACCCATGGGGTAGGTTTATTATTTAGACCATGTTAAGATAGGTTTAGTTAAGTTGGACCCAATTTTGGTCTAGTGGTAACTCGTGGGTCCAAGTAAAGTCTAATTATGTTAAGGGACCATATCTTGACGTTTGGGAGTGTCCTATAATTAGTAGTGGGTTTGGAAGGTTCTAGAACTTAGAGTTTGGAAGAGTCTAGGCCCTTGGAAGGCCTATTTATATGTACTCGTTGTTCAGTTGTAATTCATTCTCTTTCAAGCATTGCTACTACTTTCTCTCTCCTCGAGGGCGCCTAACCCTCTCCCTCTTCATCTTCTTCTTCTTCTTCTTCTTCTTCCTGTATATGGAGGTTGAATGTTAGAAGGATCTTGGCACTTTAATTTCCTACATGGTATCAGAGCCATGGATCTTCTATGCTTGATTTAGGGCGCCCTACCAATAGAGATCGTCTTCACTTAGGGATCACAAAAATTCAGCACCTTTGCTGATTTTTTGGAGTGAAGATCCATTCAATTTTGACTCTTTTCTGTTTTGCAGGAGGGCGCCACACATCAAAGAAGATAATAGGATTTTGGGCGCCCAAAAATCAGGTTGTTGTTTGCTAATTTTTCAGGTTGCAGGAAGGCACCATTAATTATCTTCTTTGGGGCTGCTTTTAGGTCGCCCGCATCCGTGTAGGTTTATCCTACTTCCGTTGGTCCGCAGCTGCCCTATTTTTCAGATTTGCTCCTTTGCAGGAGGTCGCCCATCTACAAGCAATTTTTATCTTCTGATTTGGCTGAAAAATCAGCACCCTTACTGATTTTACAAAGTGAAAATCCACTCCAGGTGTGGAAGAAGCAAGTTTTGGAAGCTTGGGACAGCAAAAAACAAAAACGTTCTAGAGAGAGAAAGGGGAGTTTTTTGCTCATAACTTTTGATTGAGAACTCAGATGGCTATGGGATCTGTTGCAAACTGTTCCTATTGCCAAGGCACAATAGATTAGTCACAGAAACCAACCCCAGCAGCGAAATCCAAGCGATTTTGAGAATTTTCTTGTAGCTGGTGGGCGCTGGCAGGCTGAAGAGTTTTTTCTTCGTAACTTTCCGCTCGGTTCTTGGATCATCCTCAAATTTTGGGAGTCTTCGCTAATTTTTTGTGATGATCCGATCACATTCCGAGGCTGAAAATTGGACAACATATTACCATTTGTAGGGTGTTTGCAACAGCCCTATCCGTGTGTGTATTCTTCACACTTTTTGGCAAGAAAGAAGGGTTCCGGAAAAAGCTTTGTTGGAGGCTAACCTAATTCTTTGCTTGCTGATTTTTTGAGTTTGTAATGCAATTTCAGGTTGAAAGTTTCAGCACACAAGGCTTGTAGGAGGGCGAGTTCCTACATCCATCTAATGTGTGGTTTCAACACATTCCGGTGCTAATTTTTCAGATTTGATACTTGCTAGTTTTTGTGTCTTTTAGGGCACATTTAGGGTTTGAAAAAGTTTTTCTTCTTAGCTGGTTCTTATGGCAAGAGATTTGGGAGCAATTCGTACTTGTTCGAGCGAAGATATGTTGGATGGCACCAACTATTCTTCATGGAGTTGCAAGCTGAGGTTTGGCATCGACGTGATGATCAAGCTCTTTCATTGGTTTGATCATTGTCTTTCTACAAGTAAAAGTTTGCATTAGAATGTTGGTATGGTAGAGCATTCTTCTTCTCTTGAGCCATTTGTTGCAAATGATGGATGCATTAGTGAAGAACTTTATGAGCAAACTTCTCAAGTTAATGTTTTGGAAAAGGCTGAAATCAAGTATTTTTTGAAGCCATTTTGTACTAATGGAGGAGGGGGAAAAATCATGTCAATCAGTACATTGGTTCAAAGTGGCGTGTTGCTGGATTTTTTGGGTGTTCAAAGTGACAAGCTGCTGGTTTTTTTCTTGAAGATGGTGGACAGCAGATTTAACCATGGTTTATTGATCATTTTCAGCCTATGTTACATCGTGAGCATCCTATTATGCATCAAGAATGGCCTGCAGAAGGTTTTTGGACAGCAAGGTTCACATTTGGAACACTTTGGACAGCAAAGTGTTGGTGATTTTGTGGCTATTGGACAGCCTGCTACAGCCTCTTGTTGGTTGTCCGAGTCTTTGCGGGAAAGCAAAGCATCTTTTTACCTTGGAGGAAACACACATGCCTCACCAAGATCAGTACCTTATGTTGGATGCTTACTTCTTATGATGACGGTGTTGCCTTACCTAGTGTTAGTGAGCAGATCATTGATAGTAAGATTCGGGAGGATGTGATGGTAAAAGAGTATCATACTCTTCTTTATGTTTCTTGTGGTAAGAAGACTTATGGAATCATGTGGAAACCATTGGTGGATTGCAAATCTGTTAGAGTCCAGTTACGACTCTATCATGACCTCGGCACGGCCGGTTACCAAAGGGCCTGAGGCCTAGTATTGGCAAGGGTCGGTGACCGACAAGGACATCTGTCCCAGTTGGGGCCGGTGCGTCACGAGCAGTGATCCGGTGTGGCTGCCTGACAAGCTGTCAGAGATGCGGTGTGTCTTGACTGTCGGGACCCTAGCCGTCAGTGACGAGATGCTAGCCGACAAGTAGTCGGGGAGACCAAGCGGGTCACAGGTCTTTGGCGGGGCACGGAGGTGGTACCCTATGAGTCACTCGGTATTCATAGGTCACAGGGGCCAGGCATGCCAAGTGGACTAATCACCCACAGGTGGATGCCATGTGCCAGTTGACGAGAATAGCAGGTAGAAGGACTCGAGGAGGGGGTGCCTATGGTTGGGAGGTTCATTCGACACACCAGCCTTCAAGGATTCATGAGCTTGGAGAGACTTGCATGTGACAATTGGTATCAGAGCCTCGTTCTAGAGAGAGAAACGTCCGTTCTAGAGAGAGAAAGTGTAGAAATTGTCAGATTTTGCTTGTTTTTTGTAGGATTTGGAGGGGGAAAATCAGGGAGACAGAGTGGAGAACAAGTGTGGCCCTCCAGCACTGCTATTCCAGCGGTTTTGAGCTGCAAATTGGCAGTTGGTCCAGATTTTCTCCTACAGGTTCAGCACCCTCTTGAAGGCCTTCTAGCGTTTTTTTTGAGGAGGAAGAAAGGCATTTCAATGCCTTATTCTGGGCTACATCCTTCCTACAGCCCATCGCCCTCTTGCAGCCTCCCTCTAGTGCTGTTTGGAAGGGGGAAGGTGTGTTTTCGAGAGAGAAATCTGAGCGGCCATCTCCCACAAGCCATCGCTGTCTGCAAAGCCAGAATCAGGATGTTTTTGCACACCAGATTGACAAGTGTTCACCTTCAGATCCAGCGTAGGTGCAGTGCAGATCCAACGCCCTCTTCAAAAATGTTTTCCGACGTGTTTTGTGGTAATTTGCAGCGTTTCCGGAGGCAAGATCAGAGGACTGCTCTTGCTGGTCCAGCGCACTTTTGGAGGAAGGATTTGTTGTGTCTGTTCTGGCTGTTCTAGCACATCTTCTCAGACCTGTTTCAACGATTTCTAGCAGGGAAATCTGGGCGCACTTTGTTCCTACAGCTCCAGCGTACTTTTTCAGACCTGTTCCATCGTTTTCTTTTCGTAATCAGAACAACGGCCAGAAAGACGAATTTTTCAGGCCTGACCAGCACTGATTTAAGGACATACAAACATCCAAAATTGTGGGACAGTTGTCCAGTGCTGTTCTGAAGCTATTCTGAAGGCAGAATCGGCACCTTTTGTTTCCTTGCCAGCACATTTCTGAGGGGATCCCTTTGCTTGGATTTCAGGGAGAGCTCATCCTTTTTTCTTTCCTTGTCTTTGTTGTCTTGCAATTGAAAGATTTGGTCAGATTTGCCTTTTCTGAGTGTTTTAAAATAAGCGCAATTTCTAGCTTGATTTTGTGTTGTCTCTGTTTTTGTTTCATAATGGAAGATGATAGAGTTGATATTCCGCTTAGTCCACTCGTTGCTCTCCCATCACCACCACCCAGCCCTGTGCTTAGTCCTGCCCATAATCCGCCTACAGTGGCTGCCTGTTCGCCTGCTGGTACTTCCCTTTCTATGCAAGCTCGCATGGATAGTGTGGAAAAGACCATCGCAGAGATGCGAGCGATGCTGGTAGCTGGTGGTTATGCATCTTCCTCGCAGTATGCTCCGCCTTATCCGTCTTCTGCTGTTCGTCCTGTGTTACCTCCACCCTACCCAGAAGACAAAGATATTAAACCTACCCGTTTCACAGGAAACACTCCCCAACGCAATACCGATATCGTAGATCAGTGGTTGCATAAGTGGGAAGAGTAATTTGATTTGAAGCAGTCCCCAACTGATGAGGGTTGGCGGGTTCGCAAAGCTGCTTACCATTTCACTAATTTTGCTGACAGGTGGTGGTGCAAGTTGTTAAAGTCCAATCAGGCTCCATCCACCTGGCTCGAGTTTACATGGTGCAGGAATATGCTGATACGTATCGTGAGACGCTTATCAAGATTCCAGAAGAGATTCCTGATATTTGGCCTTCGTGAAGAGTTGAGGCCTTCAGTACTTAATGAAGGGTGCAAAATCTTAGAAGAGGCAGTTGCTACAGCTCTCAACTTTGAAGGTAATGTGCGCACCAAGGCTAAATCTGGAGCGCCAAGCTGGCCTCAGTAGAAGGGTTCGCAAAATTCTGGCCAAGCTGGTCAGAAAGGCTTTTCGCAGAAGGATCCTATCCAGATGCAGCAGACTTTGAAGCGCAAGGACTTACGACAGGTCTCCCCTTAGTTTTGTGCGAAAAGGCCACGAAAGACGGATTAAATTTTTTGTCTTGGCAAGCATCTTTTCAAAGATTGTCCTCGACGTACGGGCAAGAAGCTCCATGTTATGCAACGTCAAGATGAGGGCAAGGATGAGGAAATTTTGGATGACTTGTTGGTGAGTGATGATGAGGACACTCGTCGTGTCATGACTATTTCAGTGCGGACGCTTGTTCCAGAGGCACCAGTTTGTTATTTGTCCACCAAGGCGCATGAAGCTTATCAGTTTCCTGATAGTGCACTGATACGCATGAGGGGGAAGCTGGAAGGTCATGACGTGCTCGTCTTGTTTGACGCCTGTTCGTCACATAATGTTATCAATTCTCGCGTGGTGAGGAAGTTTCGCTTAGCTATTGTTCCTTAGCTATTGTTCCATATGATTACCGGTATATCGTTGAGATGCCAGATGGTAAGGGAACAAAGGTTTGGGATGAAAGAATCTCTCAGGCGTCTTTGTCTATTCAGACATATACCGAGAAGTTAAAATTTCAAATTACTAAATTAGCTAAGTTTGCTATTGTACTTGGTAAGCGGTGGCATGTAAGTAAGCAGCCTGCTATAGATTTTAAATCACATGTGTATAAGTTTGGGCATGTCCTCCGGGCTTGCTAAATCCACTTTGAGATACCTATAGGAAGGTGGGAAAGCATCTCTATGGATTTTATTGTTGGGCTACCCAAGACCCAGAATGGATTCAATTCCGTTATGGTAGACAGGTTTTCCAAGATGGCTCATTTCATCGCAACGATCGCAAGTGGCTGAGTTGTTTATTCAAAATATTGTCAGGTTACATGGTCTTCCGAAGTCCATTGTTTCTAATAGGGATCCCAAGTTTACAGGAAATTTCTGGATTGAGGTGTTCGCCAAGCTGGGAACACAGTTGCGGATGAGTAGCTCTGAGCATCCTCAGACAGATGGTCAGACAGAGCGAGTGAATCATATCTTGGAAGATATGCTTAGGGCATATGTTAGTAGTACGCAAACAGACTGGATAAAGTATTTACCGCTATTGGAGTTTGCGTACAATGATAAGAGACATGCGTCCACTGGATTGAGTCCATTTGAGCTCAATTATGGTTTCAGGCCACTGAGTCCTGCAATCATAGGGATTCCGCATAGGGTACCTAGTGCTATAGAGTTTTTGGCTCAAATGCAGCAGAAGCTAGAGTTGGCACGAGATAACTTGTCCAGGGCAGAGAGTTATGCTCGTGAGAAGCGTACCTATAGGAAATTTGAGAATGGAGATTGGGTGTATTTACTAGTCCCTTCGAAGTCGAAGGTGTAGCGCACATGAAAGTGTGCCAAGTTATCTCCTAGGTATTGTGGACCATGGTTGATTATTAAGAAGGTGAGCCAAGTGGCTTATAAGCTACAACTACCTGTGGGATGCAAGGTGCATCCAGTATTTCATGCTAGCAAATTGAAGAAATGTTTGCACGACGGCGATAGCCTGGTGGAACGTCTAGTGTCTCTAGAGGAGAAAAACACCACAGGTTATGAGCCAGACAGCATCTAGCGACGATTGCGGAATCGTCTCCTTCAAGAGTACCTAGTAACTTGGAAAGGGCATCCATTGTCAGATGCTACCTGGGAGACGCGACAGGCGTTGCAAAAGTCTTATCCAGTCATCGAGGACCGATGACTTGCCAAAGGAGGGAAGGATTGTTAGAGTCTAGTTATGACTCTATCATGACCTCGACGTGGCCAGTTACCAAAGGGCCTGAGGCCTAGTATTGGCAAGGGTCGGTGACCAACGAGGACATCTGTCCCAGTTGAGGCTGGTGCGTCACGAGCAGTGATCCGGTGTGGCCGCCTAACAAGCTATCAGAGATGTGGTGTGTCTTGACCGTCGGGACCCTAGCCGTCAGTGACGAGATGCTAGCCGGCAAGTAGTCGGGGTGACCAAGCGGGTCACGGGTCTTTGGCGAGGCACGGGGGTGGTACCCTACGAGTCACTCATTATTCACAGGTCACAGGGGCCAGGCATGCCAAGTGGACTGATCACCCACAGGTGGAAGCCATGTGCCAGTTGACATGAATAGCAGGTAGAAGGACTCAAGGAGGGGGTACCTATGGTTGGGAGTCACACCGGCCTTCTAGGATTCACGAGCTTGGAGAGACTTGCTTGTGACAAAATCCATATTTCGGCTTGTGGCTGGTTTTTTGGTTACTTACTTTGGATGGAGCATGCTTGTCTTCACTCTTCGACAACATCTCTTCTACATCGGGCATGATTGGGGCTAAGATTTCTGCTACTTCGAGTTGAAGTTTTTTTGGCTACATGAAGTTTTGGGCAGCAAGCAACATTTTGCATTTTGTTGCAATTTTTTCCATTCTACTTCATGTCATGTTATGTTTTTTACATTATCATTTAAGGAGGGTGTTAGAAATAATAAATGATAATGTTAGTTTCCCATAGGTTACTTTGACCCAAAAGGTTGAGACTTGTGTAACCATGGGGTAGGTTTATTATTTAGACCATGTTAAGATAGTTTTAGTTAAGTTGGACCCAATTTTGGTCTAGTGGTAACTCGTGGGTCCAAGTAAAGTCTAATTATGCTAAGGGACCCTATCTTGACTTTTGAGAGTGCCCTATAATTGATAGTGGGTTTGGAAGGTTCTAGAACTTAGAGTTTGGAAGAGTCTAGGCCCTTGGAAGGCCTATTTATATGTACTCATTGTTTATTTGTAATTCATCCCCTTTCAAGCATTGCTACTACTTTCTCTCTCCTTGAGGGCGCCTAACCCTCTCCCTCTTCTTCTTCTTCTTGTATATGGAGATTGAATGTTAGAAGGATCTCGGCACTTTGATTTCCTACAAACCTATCCATGACAATAATTGACTGAGGAAAGTAACCATAGTCACCACCTTCTCCTCTTGAAATTGCGTTCTCATGAAACAAATTTCAAAACTCAATTGAATGTGTAATTTGTGGTACTACAGCTTTATGCATTATCTTCTAACATTAGAGATGGTGCTACGTGTTGACTTTTGTATCGAGATTATATTTACTGAGATCAGACCAATCATAACATCCAATGTAAACACATGAAATTGCAGATTAATGTAATACGAATTTTCCGGTTTAGCTTAGGCCCCGTATTCTCCTTAGTCAATCCAATGACGGCAAACAGACTTCAAATCGACAAACACAACAGAGACATTCTCTGATACAGTTTTTTGTTCAAAAATGAATCAGTAAAAAATGATACTTTGATAAAGGCTGGTATCGACCTGCATCCCTTCAACACCACTGATACCGACACCAATGTCAGCCTCTTGTATCATACCCACGTCATTAGCACCATCACCAATGCCCAGGGTAGTTCTTCCAGTCCCTTCCCTCACAAGCTTGGTGACCTGCTAACACGGTAATAATAGACTGTCAAAATTATTGAAGGGCCACATTTTGAAAACATGAGAATCGTTCAGAAGAGCATTCCAGCAAGTATCCAATGTTACACAGCAACAAGCTGCATATAGCATAATACGCACCAAAGCTTTTTGTTTAGGAGACACCCTACAGCAGATTACAGATGCACAGCTTATAGCTAGCTGTAAAAACTTGTCCTTAAGGCCATCTTCTAATGCATAAGATAATGCTTTGCCATCAATTATCAATGCAAATGCTCTTTCTTCATCTGTATCCTCATTGACCTCTTGCTGTCCGTTAATCATTTGCTGACTGATGCTTTCTCTTGAAGCCTAGAAACCAAAAAGAGAAGCATGAGAAGATTGAGTAAAGAACCAAAAACGTAAACTACTCAATTTTTTAAAGAAGGGTTTCTTCATCTAAAATGAAACTGTGAGCTTGCCTTAGCAATAGTTTCCTTGTCACCATAGTCCTCTGCAGACTTCACTCCTGGCATGTCCAAACTTATTAGGATTTGTTTCATTCCTTGCCGAAGTAAACTGCAGGCAAACCTGTAGGCCAGCCAGGTCATCAGACTCAAATTACTCCGGAGCTTGCTTCATACGGTTAGTAAGATCATACGTGTTACTCAAGCACAAAGACGTTACAACTTTCTCAAAATGAAGAGCAGAAACGAATGATGTAAAATGACTAACACACCCAATGTTGATGGCAGTCTCCAACTTGTCACCAGTTAGCACCCAGATCTTCAGACCAGCTTGTGCTAGTCTATCGATACATTCAGGAACCTGGGATAGCACATGAGCATACATACAATGCCTCGACTCAGTACCTACTGCTTGATTAATTCCAGCATCTAAACTATGATGTTATTTTTTATAAAAGAAAAAACATATCTTTTCAAACCAAAAATCATCCAATTATATAAAATAATTTTAACCTTCATAAGAATTGAACTCACATTCTCAAGATATCAATATTGATTGACATGAGTTATGGCCGTGCAATAAAGGCTCTTAATGATATTCTATTTTAACTGGAGCCCTACTAAATCATGTAGGTACTTAAAACTTAATCAATTCCATTTGGTCCATTTAACTCACTTGACAAGGTTCACGGTGGGGGGCCGTTGAAAGAACAATCTTACCCAAACCCTAAGATGGGTTCCAACAAACCATTTGAATAGTTGATTATTCAGAGTCTCGAGAATTCTTTCTAACAAAACTCTTTGGAGCAAGTTCGTTTGTTGAAAAGTTGGCATTGCTACATATCGTCATTTATATCTCTATTCTCTGTTTCATGTGTGGTCTTGTGACGATGTAATATTGACTTGGAAGGAGGAAATCTTTCTTAGAGAAGAAATCTGGGCGACAGCCCAAAAGCTGATTTGGGTCATTTTGGGAATAAACATCAGCACCAAAAGAGATTTCTTCGACCCAGTTTTTGAAGTCAAGAGAGGACCCAAATCTTAATCCTTCCCTGTTCTAACTTCTAGACATCGTAAAGCTGTAATTTCCATACTGTGAAATCTTAATGTTTATGGTGTTTATGTGAGGAAGAAAAACTTCTAACTTTCAGCAAAGAGGATGATTGAATTTTCTGCAAAAAGGATTGGCCTTGACTCTTTTCCCTGTCCTCCATATTGGAGGGTTTATAATTCTAGCAGGGACACTTTAAGGGGCACATTTTACAGCTTGCTTCTTGCTGGGTCCATGTGGACTCTCTTTATGATTTTAACATAGTTTGACAATTCTCCAACAATTTATCCATTTCCTTATTGTGCTGGGACAGCATTAAACCGTGTCCTGGCAATCATAGTGGTGATTCTTCTTGCTTATTGCTTGCTGGTTTTCTGCAGACCAGCCCATCTTTCTCATCAAGGTGGAGAATTGAGACCACAGAACAGGATCATACTGATATGGATGTGGAATAAAATAGCAGAACGTTTATGGACATATAAGTAGAACCAGTACAGACAGTAAGCTTCTCATCTTATTCACTGAGTTCGACCCATGGTCCCTATTTTTAATTATCAAGGCCAGTGACCTAGTGTTAGGGCACAAACCCTTTTGGGAACCAGAGCACCATAAATAGAGTAATAACCATCAGTACAATATTCAGACTATTGTTTCTGCCTCTACTCTTCCATCTATAGTTGAGACACCACTATCTCCAGATGAAGCACCAGCACCAGTATCTACACTAGGCATTAGTTCGGCTATCTACAATGAAATTGGTTGGCTCACAATATATTCTAGATGTAGTAGACGTGTCATGAGGTACATACTACAGACGTATGAGATCACCCCGCATACTCACTCAAACTCTCTTTATGATTCCATACTTTCAATTTCCAATCGAGGCATAAGAATGTATGGGTGGCTCCCGAGTAGATTGTTTTGCTCTTGTAGTGATTCTTATATGAGCAATACTCCAGTTGCATAACAGTAGTTTCACATTTAGTATGATACTTCTATTCGAAGCAATCGTGTTACACATGCTCTCAAAAATGAGATTTTGCTACATGTAGATTGGACACAATCAGATGCAGATTTCAAACAAGATGGTTAGATGAGAGATAATCATTTATTGATGAGATGATTAATAAGCTTTTCATACAAGCAGATAAGAGAAACGCCCATTTTCTATCTCAGGTCCTTTGCAATCAAAAATGAAAAGTTTTGCAACAGAAGCACTATTATTTGGCATGCTTAAGACATACCCCTACCAAAACACTGGCTTTTCTACAGTTACAAACACAGGCATTTTAACCTGTTGGACAGTAACCAACCTCATCAACCATGACTCTAACAAGTTAGAAACCAAGAATCTCTGTTCAGATCCAGAAACCAAGAATCTCTGTCCATGACTCTAACAAGTTAGAAACCAAGAATCTCTGTTCAATTCATTTCTAAAGCAAACTTGCATACCATGCAAAAGTTCCAGCATAAACCACCATAACTAAGAAAGTTCTACAACCAAATTTCAACAAAACAAGAACAAAATCAGCTAGAACTCTCACAAATTGCAACAACCAATATGTAAAATCAATGGTATGTGTTATGTCCATGTCCTGTACATCCTGACGTGGATAGTTGGTCACTCCAGTTGTATGTGGTTATTAGTTATGCTACGTCATTCCGGATGTGGTCGTATTAAATAATTAATAATCATATGAGGACCCAGACCTATAATTGGACATAGGAGCACATGCATGGTGAAGACTGCTCCAATGCAAGAATAGGAGATCAATAGCTCAATTTAGGTTGCATGGGGATCCTAAAGGGAATATTCTCTCTCTCTTGAGATGAATAGGTCTAGTGGAAACTCGCCCATCCTCCTATTGTGAATTGTGATTCTTGAGCCAGTTCTTCCTCTCCTCTCTTGTGTTCTTCACTGTGGCTTGCACAAAGATAGATCTTAGAACCCACTATCATCAGATTAGGATTCATCCCGGTGACGTGCAGAAGACTGGTTTTCGGACGAGATTCGGTCACTATGAATTTCTCGTGCTTCCTTTTGGGTTAACAAATGCACCAGCTACGTTCCAACAGATGATGAACGACCTTTTCCGTCCATAAGCTTGAAACCTCGCTTGGTTTTAGTTCTTTTGATCATCCTGAATCAGATGGCCAGACTGAGAGAACTAATCAGACTATGGAGGACATGTTGAGAACTTATGTGTCTCACAGGCAATCTCAGTGGGAAGATTACATTCCTTTGATTGAGTTTGGTTATAACAGTAGAAAACATTCTGCTACTGGGTATAGTGTTAGAGGAAAAATACAGATAGAAAAGGATCGTAAAATCGAGGTTTACCAATCTAGGAATCCTCGATGGTCTTCTACAACTCAAAATGGATCAAAATCAGCAAGCTGTGGTTCATAGATTTGATCTTAGTTCAATCTGTGTGAATTCTGATGAATCAAGGACAGGAATATGTCTACTTGCTGGCCACTATAGTTGAAAGCGTTAAATCTGGAAAAATAAGAACCAAATTGACTTGTAATTGCTTCTGTTGATAGAGCCTATGCAATAGATGACTTATGCCTTTGATTTCACCTAAATCTGACAATACATGAAAGAGAAATGTATGATTGAACAAAACAGAACCAGCGCCCTCCCAGAAATGGTTGATTGTTGTCCTGGCTCAGATCTGCTCTGAATTCGAAGTGGGAATGATCTGACTAGTAGCGCCCTCCTCCAAGAATCAGTATGCAACTGTTCTCATCGAAATCTGATGAGAGGAGAAGGAGAAACAAGTAAATGATCAGATAAGATCCTACTGCGAGCTACTACACAATCTGAGATGGAGCAGACAACAAAGTGATGAAGAATGGAAGATTATCCCAAAATCACACTCCTCCAAATCGTGGAGGTTGTATTTATAAGAATTGATGTATGTACAATGCATTGCATGCTATTGCCAAGTGTCCAAGGTAGGTGGCAATTTGCATGTCTAATTGCATGTGTCTAGTTTGTCATGCATGCATCTTGCATGTCGCATGCAAACTAGGATATGTGGCAAACTAACTTTTTCTCCCTCATGCACATATGCATGGGGGTCTACCAAACTCCAGTGGACAAGTGGCATCATCATACAAGAAGGCCCTCCACGAGTTTGTACTAAAGAAATTTGCCTGAGTTTATTTGGGCCTTAAAACTTTGGACCCAGGTATGACCATGTACCACTTATAGGCCTACTTAAACTTTGAGAGAATACAACGCAAATTAAAATTGCGTGGCACTAAAATACATGGTGAAATTGATCAAACTTAAACCATAACAGCTCCCTCCTAAGTTTGGTCAATTTTGCATACTCCAAGCTTCTTCCTATGACGATAAAATAATTTTGCATGGAGTGGTTTTGTAAGAATATCTGCAACCATGTTACTTGAGTCAATGAAGATAGGGGAGATAATCTTCTTCCTGACTAGATCTCTCAAATGATGATACTTGATATGAATATGTTTGGTCCTCCCATGAAATACGGCATCTTTTGAAAGTACAATAGCAGAAGTGTTGTCAATAAATAAAGAACTTGGGTCTTCATCAAGTTGATGTAGATGTTCAAGCATGAATCGCAGCCAAACTACTTCATTAGAAACTCTTGAGGCTGCGATATATTCCGCTTCGCAAGAGGATTGAGCAACAAAAGATTGCTTCTTGCATATCCATGTGATGGCTGCCCCTAAAAGTATACTACATCCTCCTGTAATGCTTTTATAATCATCCACATTAGAAGCCCAACTGGCATCACTGTATGAAGCAAGTGATAGACCATCTTGTTTAGAGAAAACAGGTCCATAATCGGAAGTAGCTTTCAAATATTGTAAAACATATTTAGCATGCTTCCAATGAATAACACCAGGATTAGTGGCAAACTGACTAAGAGTATGAACTGCATAGGCAATATCAGGCCGTGTCCAAGTAGTGAGATACATTAAAGATCCAATCGAATTGTGATAAGGAATCTTGGACATTTCTTCATGTTCCTCTTCAGTCATCGCTCCATCTTCCTTGGATAATTTAACTCCAGGTAGCATAGGAATGTCTTTGCCTTTGCACTCCAGCATATGTAGTCCTTTAGGATCTTCAAAATATAATGTTGTTGATGAAGTGCAATGGTGCCTTTTATCCTGTCATGATGAATTTGAATTCCAAGGCAAAATTTTGCCTCTCCAAGGTCCAAAACATCAAAGATAGAGCCAATTAACTTCTTACAATGATTGATGAAAGGAGTAGAACTTCCTATGAACAATGAATCATCAACGTAGACTGTCAACAATACATAATACTCATTCACCCTTTTGAAATAAACATTACCATCAGGAATGAATGGTATAAACCCCAATGCTCTTAGGACTTGATCTATCTTTTTATTCCATTGCCTAGCGGATTGCTTTAAACCATATATACTTTTTAAAAGCAAGCAAACCCAACTAGGATGATGTCTACTCACATAGCCTGATGGCTGCTTCATATAAATAGTTTCATCAAGTGTGCCATATAAATATGCTGTTTTCTCATCTATTTGATGAATTTCCAGATCATAATAAGCGGCCAAAGCAACTAACAAATGTATGCTAGCTTGCTTTACAACGGAAGAAAACGTATCAAAATAGTCAACTCCAAACTTTTGAGAATAACCTTTTGCTACAAGGCGAGCCTTGAAGCATGTAATATCACCTTCGGGTGAAAATTTAAGTTTGTAGAGCCATTTGCAATCTATTGCCTTTCTTCCTGGTGGTAAAGGTTGTAGCTTCCAAACTTGGTGTCGATACATGGACTCCATCTCTTCATCCATAGCTTTGCGCCATTGATTTTGTTCTTTACTTTGCATTGCTTCTTCATAAGTTGATGGAACTTCCACAAAATATCCAAATTCTCTTTGGAAGCGAATTGGCTCTCGTCTTTCTCTCCTTGGTCATGATGCAGCAGCTTCCTCATCTTCGAATTCTTCTTCTTTCTCACCTGCATATTCAATGATTTCTTCTTCTTCTTCTTCGTCTAGAAGAGGTTCGTGCATAATTGGAACAACGGGCTGCTTTTCTGGGGTAGCATCAAACAATTTGAAAACATCATATCCTAGAATATCTGCTTCTTCCTTTTTATGGAATATAGGATCGTCTATGAACTTTGATTCATCAAAGCGTACATCTCTAGAAAAATGAAATTTCTTTGTAGCTGGAATGTAAATCTTATAATATTTTGAGATTGCATCATATCCAACTAGAATTCCTGGCATAGCAGTATTGTCTAGCTTATTGCGTTTAACTTTAGGAACAAATAAATATGCTAGACATCCAAAAATTCTAACATGTGTTAACTTGGGCTTTTTCCCGGTCCAACATTCATAAGGAGTTTTCTCCTTATCTATAGATTGTAAAGTACGATTTTGCAAGTAATTGGCAGTATTAACTGCTTCCGCCCAAAATTTCACAGGTAATTTTGCATGAATCATCATGCAGCGTGTTGCTTCAACAAGAGTTCGATTCCGCCGTTCTGCAACACCATTGTGCTGAGGGGTGTACTGTAATAGATCCTAACACCACAGTAGGGCAAACACTAACTGATCCACCCAACCTTGCCTACTCCCTGATATAGAGTAAGCCCCTCCCTATCCTGCTGACAGGGTCCCTAGGCTGTGTTAGGCCCGCCATAGCTATGGACCGTGCTGGGGCACACTACTCACACTGTCTTGCCCTGTTGGTCATGTACGCTGGACACGACCCTGACTGTGGTATCTGACCTATCTGTGTTCTCTAGGGTTCGACGCTGGTTACGAGCTCGTAACACTCCCTCCCCCTTAAGAACCGTCTTGGTCCTCTAAGACAAAGTCTGGAAAAATCTTGCGAAGGACGCTGCCTCTTTCCCAAGTGGCATTCTCAACAGGCTGATCATTCCACTTAACCAGATATTCTCGGTATAGAGTATGACGAGTCTGCGTCTCTCTACTATCAAGAATCTCCTCTGGTTCATGTGGAGGTTGTTGAGGATCCAATGGGAGAACTAGAACATTGTCCCCTACCAGATTATCTGATCTGGTTAAGGCTTTTCGTAACTGACTTACATGAAAGACTGGAAAAACCTTACTGCTGTGTGGGAGTTCTAGTTCATAGGTGACCTCGCCTAGTCTCCTACTGATGGTAAAGGGACCACAATACCTTGGAGACAACTTAGCACACACTCCTGATTTTAGGGTTTTAGAGTCAACTGGGACTCTCAAGTAGACTTTCTCACCAATGGAGAACTGCACATCCCGTCTGTGTGGATCTGCATAATGCCTGGCTCGATCCTGGGATTGTCTAATGCTACGCTTAGCATGTTCTATCATCTGGTTTAGGTCTTCTAAAAAGTTTCTGGCTGCTTCAACTTTTTCTTGTTTAAACCCTACAGCTGTGGGTGAGCGTGGCTGAAAACCGTACATCAGCATAAATGGGCTGTATCCCGTAGCTGAATGTTTGGTACTGTTGTAAGCAAACTCTAATATCGAGAGATACTCCTCCCAATTAGTCTGCTTCTTGCTGACGTATGCACGAAGCATATCCTCCAGCACTTGATTTACCCTTTCTGTTTGACCGTCCGTCTGTGGATGGTCGGTGGTACTCATATTAAGTTTAGTATGGAGATGATGGAATACTGCCCTCCAAAAATTTCCAGTAAACTTACTGTCCCGGTCGCTGACTATGCCGGAAGGTAGACCGTACAATTTAAATAGCCCGTCTACAAACAACCTCGCTAACTCTGGAGCTCTCACGGTTGTTTTGGTCGGAATAAAATGAGCCATTTTGGTCCGACGGTCAACTGTGACCCATATAGCGTCATTACCCTTTTGGGTTTTAGGCAGGCCTACTATAAAATCCATGGAGATACTTTCCCATTTACCAGCTGGTATTTCTAAGGGCTGCAACGACCCTCCTGCCTTTAAACGCTCTGCTTTGTTTACTTGACATTTCTGGCAACTGGTTACATATTGTTGGACGTCCTTTTTCATACTGGGCCAGAAAAATTGACTACGAAGAAGCTCATAGGTCTTCTGTATGCCTGGGTTTCCCGCACTAGGATTGTCATGACATTCATATAGGACCTGCTGCCTATAATCCTCTGAATTGGGGACACATACTCTATCTCTATAGAGCAAGTACTCATCCTGAATGGAATACTGTTTCCATTTGAATCCTTGAGTCAACTGACCCTCAACCCCTAGGGTTTGCTTGGGTAATACAGGCTCAGAATCCTCAACGTCATCTGACGACGTATACTCGGACTCATCATCATCCTCAACGGAAGCTGCCGTATTCTTGGATGAACTGGCACCAGCCCCGGGAACTGGTTCTGGAGTCTGTAACTGTCTGGTCTGGACTGAGTTCCAGATAATAGAGTAGAATGCATCATACTGGCATTTCCCTCTCAAGGACTCGAGTAACTCATTACGAATCTGAGTAAAACTCAGCTCGTTTATCATAGGCATTCTGCTAAGGGCATCTGCTACTGTATTGAATTTTCCACGCCTATATCTGATAGACATGTCAAACTCTTGCATCAACTCTGCCCAACGAGCTTTCCAACCTCTAAGCTCAGGTTGATTGCAAAGGTATCTGAGACTCTCATGGTCTGTCAGGACCTCAAAGTTGGCACCATACAAATAATGCCTCCAAGTCTTAAGGGCATGGACTATAGAAAAGAGTTCCTTTTCATAGGCACTATACCTAGTCTGTGCTGGCTCGAGTTTTTTACTCTCGAACGCAACTGGTCGTCCACCCTGAGTTAGCACAGCACCTACTGCAAAGTCGCTAGCATCTGTTTCGACCACAAATGGCTAATTGGGGTCGACGACTTTTAAAACTGGTGCTGTAGCCAAGGCTGTTTTGAGAGCATCAAAGCTCTCCTGTTGTGCGGACTCCCAAATGAACTCCTTTCCCTTCCCCTTAAGGAGATTTGTCATAGGGACTGCTATCTGAGCATATTCCTTGACAAATCGTCTGTAATATCCCGCCAGACCAAGAAAGATTTGAAGTTCCAAAATATTCTGAGGTCTCAGCCAACTGAGTATGGCTTTAACCTTATTTGGGTCCATCTTAATCCCATCTGAAGAGATAATGTGACCCAAATATGCTACTTCTTCAACGAAGAATTCACACTTGGATTCTTTAGCATAAAGCTTATGCTTTCTGAGCAGACGAAACACCTTTCTGAGGTGTTTTAGATGCTCCTTCCTTGTTTTGCTGTAGACGAGGATGTCATCCAAAAATACGACTACAAACTTACCCAAGTATGGTCTGAGGACACTGTTCATCAAGGTCATAAAGGTAGCTGGAGCATTTGTGAGCCCAAATGGCATCACCTTAAACTCATAATGACCGTCACGAGTCCTAAAAGCTGTTTTCGAGACATCTTCCGATTTTATACGGACTTGATGATATCCCGATCTGAGGTCTATTTTACTGAAAAACTTAGCCCCGTCGAGTTGATCAACCAACTCGTCTGCCCGAGGCATAGGGTATTTATTCTTAATTGTGACTTTATTGAGGGCTCTGTAATCTACGCAAAGGCGCATAGACCCCTCCTTCTTTTTCACCAATAGGACTGGTGAGGCCCATGGTGAACTACTGGTCTGAATTTGGCCTTTCCCAAGATAGTCTGTTAACTGCCTAGTTATTTCTTCATCCTCTGTTCGGCTGACCCGATACGGAGGTTTAGAAACAGGTGTTGTACCTGGTACTAGGTTTATTACATGATCTACCTTTCTGCTAGGTGGTAAACCATGTGGCAGATCTTCAGGAAAAACATCTTTAAATTTAGACAATAAAGTTTCTAATTTACTGATTTTCTGCTGAATAGAACTGGAAATAGAAACTTCAGGAATAAACTGAAAGTCACATAAGAATACCTGATGGTCTTCGTCTCCGATTAGCTGACAGAGCTCTGAACTGCAGACCATAGGGCTGTTGGGAACATCATGCTCCCCATGCAACTGGATCTCTCGGCCTTTATACTGAAAGCTGAGGGTGTTCTCCTGATAGTTTCTGTGGAGGGAAGGTCCTAAACTGTAGAGCCAATCTCTCCCGAGAACAATGTCTGTTCGATCCAGGTGCATTATCTGAAAGTTTATTTCATCTTGGTACCCCTGAATACCAAGATTTAACTTACTTACCATAGTTTCCCATATTTTTTTATCTTCACCCTTAGCTAATGAAACTATGTACCTATGCTGACTAGGTACTTCTGGTAGTTTAAGCTTTTTAACCAGGGTGTGGTTGATGAAATTATGGGTTGCCCCATCATCAACCATGACTCTTACTGACTGGTTACCAACTTTCCCATGCATACGTACTAGGTCATGCGGCCCAAAGCTAAAGGGTCTCGCTAGCATTGCAGAGGTCAGCTGGCAACAGTGTTCATGATCTTCATGATACACTTTGATCTCGAAAGCTGCCGAGTCACTGGGGAAACATACAGTCTGAACAAGATGAACTTGTTCTTTATCTTTCTTATCTTTTTTAGTGAAAGGCCCCTTGGGACACTGTCTGACTGTGTGTCCCTTGCCCATACACACAAAGCACAAACGTTCTTGTTTGGCTTTCTCAAAATCATCTGGTTTTAAGGGCTGTATGAGTGAAGGGCATTTCTGAGGAGCTTCACTTTTAAATTTGTCTTCTTTCTTTCTTTTTAAAAATTTCTTTTTAAATTGAAAGTCTTTCTGAGGAGGCTGCTCAGAAAGTGGTTGCTGTCTCGCCCTCTTCCTACCCACTAAATCATCATAGATTTGAGCATATCTGAGAGCTTGCTCAAGGGTAGTAGGCGAGTTTCTCTGGACCTCTACTTTATATTCATCTTTGAGGCCACGGACAAATCCCCTGATTTTCTGATAGTCATCCATATTTTTAATCTTTAAAATTGCTTCTCGATACTGCGAGATATATTGGATGAGGGATTTATCCATTACTGTTCTTTCCCGAGCTTCCCAGGCTCTATCCAGTTCATTTTCTGGTAGAAATTCTCTTAGGAAAGCTTCTTCAAAAGCTTTCCATGACCGGGGAGTTTGCCCAGTCTCCTGGAGATTTAACCACCACTTATAGGCCATAGGCCCTAAAGAAAGACTGGCCTCAATTGCTTGCAAATGGTCAGGGGTCTGTTTAAGAGCATGAATGTTCTTCCATTTGCTGAGGAAGGTTTGTAGAATATCTGCATTTCTATCCTTCTCTTCCCCATTAAAAGTAGGAGGCTTTAAATCTTTAAAAACACTGGGGTGAGACAGTAAAGTCTCACTCGAAACTGATGGAAGTGGGGGAGGGGATAACTGAGAAGTGGAGGGAAGGCTTCCTTTCGCGGAACTCAAAATCAAGTTTTTGAGTTCAGCGAACGAGTCGTCCACACTGGACTTGAAATTGGCTAATGCCAACTTCAGTTCATCCACTTCTGTTACCAATTGGAGGAACTGCTCCTTGGTAACCAGTTCGTCGAGTTCTTCGGCGAACTGTTCCTGTTCTTCTACTTCCATGGGTTCCTTCCCTTTTCTGTAAGCCAAGGCTTCTGTTTCAAGTTCGTCGAAGCCTCTCTCCGGGGGTTGATCAGGTCCCTGAGGAGTGGTCATCTTCAGAACTGGAAGAGAGCTACCTTAACTTCTGATGAAAAAAAGTCAAAAGACTAATTTACAACTATACAAGGTAAAGGAAAGATGACTTAGCTGTTTCTGAGGACTGTACTTCCAAAGAAATTACGAAGAAGAACCCTCTCGGCTCTTTTACCCACGATTTCAGACCTGCTGTCCCGGAAAATCCCAGCTTGAAGCTTCAAAATGGCGTCCAAATTTCCGGTTCCTTGAGTATAGTAGCTCGCTGATCTGATTGCTTCTGAAATGGTTTCTAGAAATCAGATTTGAAGCCAAGATTCACTTCTGAATTCTGAAAATTTCAGAACACTGTACTCGCTGTCTGGCTGAGGTCCAATTTCTTAGAAAACTTTGGTTTGAAGCCCCAAAAATGCAAATACTTTGGTACTCCTCTACCCTCGCTGACTGGACAGCTATTTGATGGCTCCAAAAACTTCTGATTTAAGGCTCAAAGCCCACTTGCTTCTCTGATTTAGCTTCAGATAGTAGGTCGCTGATCTGAGGGCTTTGGTAGGTGTCCAACTTCAGATGTCTGAGCTTCAATTTGAAGGATGAAGTCTACAATCAGCTCGCAATGGTCTTCTCAGACCCTGCCTACCTTCCTCTGTCCAAAACCCGCTCAACAGTTTTAGTTTGGCACTTGAAAATCGAGATTTAAGCACTCTTCTGACATCGCTGGTTCTGGCCCAGACTTCTGATTTCTATTTCCTCTAAAATCTGAGAATTACCCTCTGAAAACGAAGGATAACTAGCTGTTTTCTACAGCGATGGATCTGTTTCAGAAATCTAGCTCATACTCCCACTAAAAGGAAGATGATTTAATGGAGACTTTCACAGTAGTAAGCTACTCCTCCAGCGCTGGATCTGTCTCTCCTATTTTCCAAAGTTTTTAAGAGATTCTGAGCACCTTCTCCCTGCTGCTACTTAGCTCCCTAGGATGGAGATAGCTCTGATAACAGTGTAATAGATCCTAACACCACAGTAGGGCAAACACTAACTGATCCACCCAACCTTGCCTACTCCCTGATATAGAGTAAGCCCCTCCTAGCCCAGTGTGAGGACTGGTAGCATGCTACTGCCAAGTGTCGGCCACGTGGCACTGACGTGGCCGACTGCACGTCGGGACCCAACTGGGGGCCCTATCCTGCTGACAGGGTCCCTAGGCTGTGTTAGGCCCGCCATAGCTATGGACCGTGCTGGGGCACACTACTCACACTGTCTTGCCCTGTTGGTCATGTACGCTGGACACGACCCTGACTGTGGTATCTGACCTATCTGTGTTCTCTAGGGTTCGGCGCTGGTTACGAGCTCGTAACATGTACACAGCCGTAAACTGATGTAGAATGTTATTGCTAGTACAAAACTCTTGAAATTCTGTAGAAATATATTCACCACCACGATCTGAACGTAGTTGTCTGACTCTCTTTGAAGTCTTAGAGTGCACAAAACTGAGAAATTCTTTAAATTTCAAAAGAACGTCACTTTTATTAGCAATAAAATAGATCATTGCTAATCAACTAAAATCGTCAATGAATGTGACAAAATAACGTGCACTTCCAATAGAGTTAACATGCAAAGGTCCACAAACATTTGAGTGAACTAATTCAAGAAGTTCTTTAGATCTATGGCCCTCCTTATTGGATGGAGAGCGAGTCATCTTGCCCAGCATGCAAGAGTCACATGGATGATATGAAGTGGGAGTATTGATGTCCAAATCAACCCCTTCAAACAAGTCTTTCCTTGCTGCATTAAGAATGCTTCGCATGCTCATATGATAGAGCCTAGCATGCCATAATGCATGCATCTTGTCTTCAACGGCTGAAACTTCGTCACATGCAATAAGAACTTTTGCATGATACAGGTTCTCCCTCCGTAAGCCTGTTGCAAGCTGCTTATTACTTTTTGTGTCCATTAGCCTGCAATTATTATCAAGAAACAGAACTTTGATGCCCACATCTGTCATGCGGGCTACTGACAACAAGTCCTTTTGCATGGTTGGTACATGCAATATATTTCGAAGAACTTTAGAACCTTCAATTGTGAGTAAATTCAAGCTTCCTATTCCTGAAACATCATGTTGACTACCATCTCCTAAAATGACATATCTCTGAGTGTAACTAGGAGAATGACTAGACAACTTAGCTCTATTAGAGATGATATGAGCAGTAGCTCCAGAATCTATCACAACTTCGGAAGTATTATCAGTAGAATTAAAACAATCTTCTACACAAACAAAAGCAGCAGCTAGAATGTTTTCCTCTTTGCTTGAGTTAGAAGAAAGTTGTTCCTCTTGACAAACATTGGCTTTACTATTGTTAGGCCTAGAATAGCATTTGAAAGATGAATGACCAGTTTTGCCACAATGTCTACAAGCTACTCTGGGATTAGCCCAACATTTATCAAGAGTATGTCCTGGCTTTTTACAATAGTTGCAAAAAGATTTCTTTGACTTCGGCTTAGATGATTCCACTTTGGAATCTTTATTGTTTGGATCTTGCATGCTAGTAGCTTGAAACTGGTTTCCGCGTCCTTTTGCCTTGCCCTTTCCTTTCTTCGCATATAAAGCTTTGGCTCCTCCTTGAGAAGGTGAACTTCCTTGCCGCATGAGATACTCCTCTCGAAGGCTTTGAATGGCCTCTTCAAATGATTTACCTGTAAGAACAGGTCGCATGTAGATGTAGGAGGGTGGTAGTGCTCGCAACAGGTACGTAAGTTTTTCCTCCTTGGGAGTTATTCTACCTTCACTTTGTAGAGCACTAAACAAAGATTGTAACTTGAAAAGAAAAGTATCACAATCTGAAATTCCATCCCATTTCAAACTAGTAAGTTGCTCAAACAAGTATAAGATTTGAGTTTGTGATTTTGACTCAAATCTTCGAGCAAGTTCATCCCACATCTCCTTTGTTGTAGCAGAATTGGCAACAGTGAGAAAGATATCTTCTGAAACGGTTTGGGAAATAATTACTTTAGCTTTAGAATCTGCATGCAACCAGGCGTGAAGATCTTTTAAATCTTCTTCATAAGCTGCTGTATTTATTACATCAGGTACATGCGGTTTGGGAATGATCCCATCAACATAAGGCCACAGCTTCTCAGCTTGCAGAATCAGTCGAGTCTTTGATCTCCATGCAGGGTAGTTGGATCCATCTAGGATCGTTGTCCTTGCCTGAAAAGTAGAAGTAGAAGCCATAGCTCTGATACCACTGTTAGAGGAAAAATACAGATAGAAAAGGATCGTAAAATCGAGGTTTACCAATCTAAGAATCCTCGATGGTCTTCTACAACTCAAAATGGATCAAAATTAGCAAGCTGTGGTTCATAGATTTGATCTTAGTTCAATTTGTGTGAATTCTTCTCTATGCCTTTCAGATGAATCAAGGACAGGAATATGTCTACTTGCTGGCCACTATAGTTGAAAGCGTTAAATCTGGAAAAATCAGAACCAGATTGACTTGTAATTGCTTCTGTTAATAGAGCCTATGCAATAGATGACTTATGCCTTTGATTTCATCTAAATCTGACAATACATGAAAGAGAAATGTATGATTGAACAAAACAGAACCAGCGCCCTCCCCGAAATGGTTGATTGTTGTCCTGGCTCAGATCTGCTCTGAATTCGAAGTGGGAATGATCTGACTAGTAGCGTCCTCCTCCAAGAATCAGTATGCAACTGTTCTCATCGAAATCTGATGGGAGGAGAAGGAGAAACAAGTAAATGATCAGATCAGATCCTACTGCGAGCTACTACACAATCTGAGATGGAGCAGACAACAAAGTGATGAAGAATGGAAGATTATCCCAAAATCACACTCCTCCAAATCGTGGAGGTTGTATTTATAAGAATTGATGTATGTACAATGCATTGCATGCTATTGCCAAGTGTCCACGGTAGGTGGCAATTTGCATGTCTAATTGCATGTGTCTAGTTTGTCATGCATGCATCTTGCATGTCGCATGCAAACTAGGATACGTGGCAAACTAACTTTTTCTCCCCCATGCACATATGCATGGGGGTCTACCAAACTCCAGTGGACAAGTGGCATCATCATACAAGAAGGCCCTCCACGAGTTTGTACTAAAACAATTTGCCTAAGTTTATTTGGGCCTTAAAACTTTGGACCCAGGTATGACCATGTACCACTTATAGGCCTACTTAAACTTTGAGAGAATACAACACAAATTAAAATTGCGTGGCACTAAAATACATGGTGAAATTGATCAAACTTAAACCATAACATAATAGTCCGTTTATGCTGATGTATGGTTTTCAACCTAGATCTCCGGTAAATGTGGAGACAAAGTCTGTTAAGATCCAGAAAGTTGCAGATTTCTTGCATGATATGCGTGAAATGTTGCAAGTGGCCCGTGATTGTACCTGGAGTGCTCAGGATAGAGCTAAGCACTATGCCGATCTTAAGAGGTCTCCCAGAGATTTTAAAGTTGATGGCTGGGTATATCTTAGAATACCTAAGGATTCTAAGACTATGAGTACAGGGAAGCATTATAAATTGTCTACGAGATATTGTGGATTGTTTCGGATTATAAAGAAAATTGGTTCTTTAGCTTACGAATTAGATCTTCTGAACAAGACTACAGCTCACCCAGTGTTTCATGTAAGCCGGTTGAAATTAAGTTTGCATGAAGGTGAAGTAGTTGGTTCAGAGGAAGATCTTACCCATTTGGAGGACTCATCACTTAGTGTTCCTTTGGAACCTGAAAAGGTACTCAAAACCAGAGATAAACAATTGAGAAATCGTTCTATCTCTGATTGTGATCAGGTGGAAGCGACGGACTGAGGATGAAAGGGTCAAAAGCATAAAGAAGAATTTCCCTAGTTTTCATTTCTAGAGATAGAAATGGTTAAGGAGGGGAAAATGTTATGTCCATGTCCTGTACAAGGGAATCGGAATTATTCCTGACGTGGATAGTCGGTCACTCCAGTTGTATGTGGTTATTAGTTATGCTACGTCATTCCGGACGTGGTCGTATTAAATAATTAATAATCATATGAGGACCCAGACCTATAATTGGACATAGGAGCAAATGCGTCGTGAAGACTGCTTTAATGCAAGAATAGGAGATCAATAGCTCAATTTAGGTTGCATGGGGATCCTAAAGGGAATATTCTCTCTCTCTTGAGAAGAATAGGTCTAGTGGAAACTCGCCCATCCTCCTATTGTGAATTGTGATTCTTGAGCCAGTTCTTCCTCTCCTCTCTTGTGTTCTTCACTGTGGCTTGGGGTTGGATTGGTTAGGGTATTGACTAGCCTCTCCATATTGGTTGGGTGGTTCATGCTCCACAGGTGTCCTTTTGGTTTGCATGTGATTGGAATCCTGTAGATCTTCACTTGGTGGTTCTTACAGTATGCATGAGGATTCTCCTCACGCTCACTTCAACAATAAATTACGCTTCCAGTTGCAATTGAGACTCGGCCCCTTCAACTCGGCAACTGTTGATAGCACCCAAAACAATCCAACTCACATTTCCACAAGCTTCAAGCCTAGCTCTGATACCAATGTAAGACCCCCAAGATCACTTGGAGTTGAAACCACACACAAGAATACACATTGTGGCAAGACCCACCCAACCTAACAAACGGTTAGACTCCTTAAGCAAATGTCTATCAAAAAGTACTCTATAGCAAGAGCATGAATCCCCTGAAAGTGAGGGGTGAAGTTATGGACATACTCTTCCAGCCTAAGGGGTTACAAATCACTTATAGGAACCTATAAAAATGATGAAAAACTGATAGCTTGAGTGGGACTCGCTAATGGGAATGCATTGCACATCAAGGAACAAATCAAAAAGAAAAATCATAAAAGTGATCACTCGAGTAGGACTCGCATCTCCATAGGAAGCGGTGTTAGGGATAGGGAATGTCATATATCTAATATCAAATAATGCCAATTGCTTTTTAAATTAGTGGTTATCCATATGGTGTGAGTCCACAAAAATAAATTCAATGCTCGGCTTGCGCAACTCTTCCCTAACAAAATATTCCCAAGGCCTCATCCTTCCTATAATGCCAAGAGATTATTGAGTAAGAAAAAAGTACCAAATATTTCAATATGATGGTGGTACATCACAACGTGCTCATAGATGCATCTCATTCCGAAACGTGGCATTCCGATGGTTCCGGAACGGTCCCGGAAATTAGGGTCGTTCCAGATCATAACGTTGTTTTTTCTTTTTCTAGGTTTTCTTTTAGGTCCTTTTTTTTTTTTTTTGGGGGGGGGGAGGAGGGGGGTGGTTGGCGGTGGGGAGGCGGGCCTAGAAAGTCTAAAAGAGACAGTAATAGGTATTTAATATTAGGAATACTAAATAATACACATAGTTGCATCGGAACCAAATTTGCTTTGCTACATTTTTAGATCGCGCAAAACATTGAATAACATTGAACGACCCTTCTACGTTCACACTCTATGGTTATGGGACCAATATCCATGCACTAGAAAATTTTCTAACAAATCTTTAAATCATGTTGGGAAGTCTTCTACTGAGTCGTACTTTGTTGCACATCTTGCAAGGTATTGTGTTCTTTAACACATATAAAAAGAGCGATTACTAAAGCAAGCTTAATCCTCATAAGGTTTGATTCCCTCTCTTGGTAGTGCTCCTTCCTCAACATTCTAGATTTTCAGCATGCAAGCTTTGGCTTTGATATCACTGAGAAGGTATGACAAGGAGTCACTAAGCTAGCACAGATGCACTAAGTACAATTGAATTCCCTATATTTTGAAAATAGGTCTCTAGAATTTGAGATCCATCTATGGTTGACACACATCACACAATTGGCAGCTTTAGATCCCCAAAGTTCTGGAGCCAAAGCAAGGTATGGCTTGTACATCCAACACGGCATTAGATCATCCTCATCTAAGAACACTGGGATTGGACCCTAGCATGATAAGAATCTTAAACCGTTTTCCTCTAGCCACGTTTGAGGCTGACTATTCTAAGCTGCCTACACATCGAACTCATGAGTCATGACCTAGCATTTAAAACTTCCTCTCGCTCCTAGTTTGTGTGCCTCGTAATCGGGTTCCACACATTGTAAATAGAAAATTTAGGGTTTTTTGTTCATAAGGATGTTTAGACATTCTGGAACAATCGTTCCAGAATGATCCAGCAATGAACACCTTTCCGGTGCAACTTAGAAGACACTATCTATGTATGTCGTTCCAGTGAGCACTCTTTGAGGTTCATTCTTAGCCACTATAGAATTTTTTAAGCCAAAAAATGCCCCAAGTAATGTTTAATTAACTCCCCTATCCCTGCAAGAAAGTTAAAAACATATGATTAAAAAATTCCAGAACAAATTGATGCAAAAAGTAGGTACCATTCTTGAACATGCAGTCTATAAGGTTCATTGCACAATCTTGTGTGGTCCAAACTTTAAAAAATATGATGAACAAGGTTTGAAAGCAGTTGTACATTAAGGAACTAATTGCGAAGCTCTCTTTTCTTTTGGACATTCTTTTGTTCTATAATATTTTGCAAAAATATGATTGTACTGGAGAAATACTCTAGAAGTTTAGAACTAAGATTTTTTGAGCTGAATACAGAAATTCAAGTGTTTTTGAATGACCGTAAAAAGCGGTTTTGAAATGACTTAGTAAACTTTGCAGCATAAACAATCCTTGAAGATATTTTGATGTGCCCTCTTTATTCCTACTTTATACTTCTTACATTCAAAGAGTAAAAAATCTTGTGAAGCAATTGATATATTGAATACTTGCCTAACATTGGAAAATTGGGGCACTTGAATCAATCATTTGTATTGCAATCAGAAAACTTGCCAGGTTTCACTTGACAGCTCAAATCAAGGCTAATTTTTGAACAAGCATATTTTTCTGTATAGTTAATTTGCTTTTAACAGAAATGCCCTATGCTACATAGAATGAACCGGTGTAAGAAAACCTTACCCCTTTCTGCAACTTGTCCTCAACTGCAGTGGCACCCACAAAAAAAAGATCCCTCTCAATTAGTTCTGAAGCAGAGTCTAACATAGCATCACGATCTGCACCAATTGTGGTTTTGGCCTTAAGAAATATAGTATTCCAATCTGCATATTCTGATTCATCAAGTTTGCGGTAAGCAAGGGCTAATGTACGCAGCCCCGCATCGCCATACTTGGCAAGGTGTCCCCTTGTAGTAGTTTCATATGATCGACCTTGTTTTCCAAGTCTATCAAAGATCACACTGTATATCAATCAAGTTGAAACAATGTTATAAGCTATAAACCTCATATATTATGTGCTGAATTTCTAGACCACTTCTCTAAGAGTTGAAAACTTGTAACTGAAACTCCTGGAATATGTGTACCATGCTACGGCCACACAATCAAATACTTCTGTGGACTTCATAAGAGGGCACAGAGGCTAGAGCCTTTGTTACTTCATCCTAGCTAAGAAATATCACACCATAGTTGACAAGCAGCTGCCATGCCTAACCTGTCAGCGCCCTTGCAGAAAAGAAATATTTGCCCATCCTCATTGCGAAGAATCACAGACATCCGCTTGCGGGTGCTATTGAACTCAAGGAGATTCAAGATTTTATATTCTCTGCAAACAATACCAGATTGTTTACTTGGAGCAATCTCAATATGATCAAATAAATCTTCATTTGAAGATCAGCCAACTATCACACACAATGTCAGCAGAGCAATCAATAGCAGCATTTCCTCCTTGCAAAAGACAAAAAAATTACAAACAGCGCATCCATAGCAAGGCTATTGAACTTCAAAGACTACCAATTCCAAATGGGTAAGCTATACTCAAATAAAATCAGGAAAAAAGACCTTACCTTTGCACTTTCTTGCCAGAAATTGGATCTAGCTCCCTTACTATCACACTAGTCTGCGTGCGCTTGTAAAACTCAAAGCCAAATTCTCTGGCAGCCACAACAAATGACCCCTCATCAGGAGATTCTGCTTCATAACTGATCTCACCGGTCTCCTCGTTTTCTTCAGGAATAGCTGTCTGGCAAACAGCTAAAATACGGAAAAACATCTGTATCACATCAGAGTTAGGCTCATGTATCCAATTTCCATCCATCAATCGGTCATCTTTAAAGTTGAACCCCTTCACATGCGGTCCTACGGTCATCTCAATGCCAGCACCACCATTCATCATCTCATCATTCTTGGACAAATGACTTTCGAAACCATTAACGTCCTTTCCAAGCCTTCTGGCAGTAGCTTTCTCAACCTCAGTGATTCCATGACCATATGGAGTTCCTGCTATGGAACATTTGAGGAACTCCATCATGTTACAGGTAAGAGTACCAGTCTTATCAGAGAGAATGGTATCAACCTGGCCGAGCTCCTCATTCAAATTTGAGGTGCGAGCATTAGCTGGTTTGTCTGTCTCTTCATGGTACATTTGTCTATCCTGGTTTATGAAAGTTGTCTGCAGCACTTTGACGACTTCAATTGAAACATATAAAGAAATGGGAATGAGGTAACCATATAAGATAAGAGCAGTGACAAGGTGTAAAAGTGCTGCTTTTTCTGGTTGTTTGGGGTCGTAAAATACAGTTGTATTGTTTGGCTGCAGGTACCACCAGTTAGGCATATCAGAATGTGTCCTGATCCCAAAATCAATGGATCCAACACTGGCTATCAAGAGCAAGACAGTAAACAAGAAATAGATGACATAATCCATCTTTCGTTCTATTGAGCTTCTTTTTGAGGGGGGTGCTGTAGAATTTTGCATCACTTTGGTGTCATGACCACTGAAAATAACAACTCCATAAACAAACTGAGTGTTCCGAAGCTTTGAGTCTCTAAGCAAAATCTGCTGTGGTCCAATGGACATGATTTCACCAGCATACTCCAAGTTCCCAACAAAGGTGTATAATTCAGGATTGGGATCCTCACACTTTACTACACCTTGGAACTTCGCAAACTCTCCATCTTCATCCAATTCCACAGTCCGTTCGAGACACTTCTTAAGCTTCAAGTTTGTTTCTCCATCAAGGTTCATTGTCTCTACATAGCAAATTCCATCTGGATAGCTTGATGAGAGCATCAGCAAATCAGATGGAAAAAAATTGTCTTTTTCAACCATCACAACATCACCTACCCGAAGTTTCTTCCACTCCCTTGGCATGAACACACCATTTCCCGCATGAACTTTTATCTTCCGACTGTTTACATCGCTATCCTGATATCACAGGCCAGTTGTTTCAATCTCAGAGGACAAAAAACCTTGTAAGCAAGAGTGCCAGTATAAGTTTTACAATAGGCAGTCAAATATTGTAACAAGCCATTAAAAACTCCTGAAATATGACAGACAGTGAAATCAAAAAACAAAGAAACTGCATAGCTCGTGCAAAATCGTAAAGCTGAGATTTTATGTAACTTATAATCTCCTCTTACTCGTGACTCATGTTTCACTTACATAATTTGCTTAGAGGGTGACTCATAGATAGACGTCAAGAGGCACCAAAACTTTGAAAGATAGAGAGAGATTCAGAGGAGTTAAGGCACAATGCAAGTCTTTTCTGCAACATTCAGAAGGCTAAAACTTCCCGTGGTAAATTGGTGTAAAATGCAGATACTTACACTGGTGACAATAGACATAACAACCCTATATATAAGATCGTTCATAAGATGTTGTCCCTCGTGCTGACATCATTTCTCTAGTTTTCTAAAGCCTTTAAATCTTGCCAAGAAACTTCAGACCAAGCCCTAATAGAATCAATAGCAACACTTAACACCATAGCTATCTCTTCCAATAAATGGGTGCTCAAATAACAAATGATGGAGCTGCTACCTGCAGGAATCGCCTCCAGTCTTCAATGGCCTCTTTCATCATACTGACGCCTATAACGAAAACGAGAGGAGCAATTAGACTGGATGCAGCAACGGGAGCCAAAGGAGTAAGAGAGAGCGCTGCCGCAAAGAGGAAATAGAGGTTCGCCACTCGTCGGAACTGCTCAAACAGAGCCTTGGGAAAAAAGGTGAGGATGTTATATTTGGTAGTAGAAACATAATTGGAACGATATTTCACGGGCTTCACCCTGTGCATCTCCGGTTGATTACAGTAGACAATCCTAGAGAAGCCGAGTCCTCCCATAGGAGTTGCGAGCTCGGTTTCTGCAACATTTGGCCTCAGGCATGAGAATGAATAGAGTTTGCTTAATCTCAGCTTGGTTTTTCGTGCCATTTTGGATTAATATCTCTATCAAATGGAAACTTTCAGATTTTCCGCTAACCTACCTCATGTCTGATTCTCAAACAAATAGTCACTGTTTGCTCCAGTTCGACCTTAGAACCACTCTAATCATGATTTATGAAGCATTAAGTAGACTATCAGAACCAATTTCTAGGTGGTTAAACCTTGTGACAATTGCTTTCGTGAGATATGCATTCTTTCAATCAGAGTGTGTTTTTTTTCCTTTTGGTCGGTGCGCTAATTTGTAAATTTCATCCAGATGATATGGGTTTTTTCTTGAACCAATACTGCGTCAATTTCAACTGTTGGCTGACCTGATAGTTCGTGTATCGTCATATTTCAGAATTACCATTACGGCAATCTACCGAAAGTCATCGCCTGTAGCTTAACAACCTGACCTTGGCGCTACTAGATATCTCAGTTATTAATCTGGAGAATGATCGGAATCTACTTCATGATCTTCGGATCCCGATGCTTCGTTATCCAACGGAAAGGAGTTATCACCCGCACAGCAGTTACAGAAAGATGAACAAACGGGTAATTGCGATGCCATAATATGATTGAACTGCCTACTGCGCACAATTACTCCTGCAACATATTTGAGGATTTCTTTGTCAAATGTGAGGAATCTGAATAATACTCCATTCAGGGGGTTTAGACGAAATGATTCACAAAATAAAATCCAATCCTGGCATAGCAAAATGTGTCAAAAGCCGATTCCTTACAAATGAATTGGCTTTCCAGACACCAAAAGAAAATTGCACCAAACAACTGCCACAACGCGGATGTCGGTAACCTGAGCCTTTTGTCATAGATCTGAAAACCTCTCCAATATTCTTATGAATAGCTAACGTACGACTTCAAAATGGCAATAACTCAAGTCACACCCCTCTTATAGCTTCAGAAGCAACATCCTTCATCTGAATTGAAATAATGAGAAAGAAACGGAGCATATCCTAAAGCGAATCACCCATTAAACAAAGGCAAGGGCCTAAATGCCAACCAGCCACGTCTGGGGCGAAATGCAGATCATGCATACATATTACAACCTGCGACTCGGGCAACCTTGCAGCCATAACCGACGGAAGTTAGAACGAGTCCACGTCTTCGCCATGTGCTAGGACAGGAAGAGGATGTGGAAACTCAGGAATAGAAAACATGCTTGAAAAAGCAAACGGCTATGGCAAAACCGCTGCAGAGAAAATGCCAATGCGCACTAGTATCCTTCATGCCTGTTCGAAAGGAAAAAGCAGGATCGGAACTCAAAATCCATCACAAATCAGAGATCAGAGATCAAAGGTCAGAGAGATCGGAAGCAGAAGAAGAAGAAGGAAAAACTAAACTCCGCGATGGATCTAAAGCGAGAGAGAGAGAGAGAGAGAGAGAGAGAGAAGGGGGGGGGGGGAGAGAAAATGAGAGAGAACAAGGACAGGCTGTCAAATTTTCAATTTGAAAGCCCGTTTGGTGAAAGCCTGTCGGAACGAACGCACGATGTGAAGGGCTTTTTACCAGATCATGGCAGGGCTGCACTTCAGTTGAAGTAGCCCGTCGTGGCCTGCAACCGTCTGTGGCCCGTCAACTCGAAACACGCATATTTGACACGATCGATAGTTGCACGATCAGTAAACAAAGCCCTTTCCGCTTCCCCTGGCCACGGGATCATTTGAGCCGCCCACCGTCGGATTCTCCCAAAGTACGTTCAGATTCTGCCACGTGCTACTTCTATCTTTTAAAACGTAAGATTGTGCCACGTGGCAGACATCCAAGTGGTCCGGCGTAAAACCTAGCGTGCCATTGAGGTCAAGTATAATAGCTTCTCCAAAGTTAAATGCCAGAATGAATAAAGAATATTGGTGGTGCAACTAAGATTTTCAAATGCGGGCGGGCGGCACACGAAGCACAATCTCTGACAAGTCAGTGATGGTCCAGACACCATCCAAGGGTGGTGGCAGTGCCACCACCACCTCCCACTTCTTCTCCCCATCTCTCCTTGCCCTTCCATCGTTGGATTTGAAGGCCCCAACACTACCAAAACAATGGTACTACAAAATACGGTGATTTGAAAAAGCCATGTATGCCTAGGCACATTGATGGTACTTAGTGCACTGGGCCACACTTGGCATTTGGAAGTTACAATGAGAGGGGATAAAAAGTAAACAAGACCTTTTGAGCCGGCCTTGATGTCAAAGGCTTTACTTGGCATAAATGACGACGTTTTCTTATTTTAAAGCTGCCTAGGTTGTCGCGGCACAACAATGCTATTTGGTATTATCACTTCATTGGATCATAAACCAGTAAAGATGGGTCTTGGTGTGAGAGCCCAACTCAAGCAAAATACACATCAACTCACCATGAGAAGAACCACTAAGGTTTGCATGTCAAAATCTAAAGTGCATTAAAAAGGAGGTGAAAAAATATACATGTTTGTATGTGATTGAAAGGTGCATGTAAAAAAGTGGAAAGTCCAAATGAGAGTCAAAAAAGTGTAAGATTATATTCTTAAATTGCAACATCATGATATTTTCAAACTGGAGAGAATATGTCAAAATATGGGTGCAATGCAGGGTGGAGAAATTCTATATTTTTATGTTAAGATAAGATTTTAAGCGATGCTTTAAGCATGCCACTAGCGGAATATCTATGGATATTTTCAAAAGCATTCATATTTGACATTTTTTATGGATAAACCTTGAAACTTTCACTCAGAGCAAATTTGACTTATAGCTACCACCCAAGTGGGCCGGCATCAACAACACACATTGCCATCAAGCCACGACACCTAGGGAGACCTCTTGGACGTCAAAGAACAATAGAGACCTTTGGACCCTCCTCCACTTTTGGATGAGAGTGGGCCCACAACCTACCATTGAAGGCATGTTTAGAAAAAAGGTTCTCCCCATCTTAGAAGGCTAAAAAGCTCTAAATCTTTTCATTCAATAATGCATACATGTCACATGAAAGTTAAATAAAAATGGTCACTTTAATTTATGACCAATAATGCAAGTAGGGGTCCAAAATCATCCAACGATAAAGAAGCCTCTCATATGGTCTCTCTCTCTCTCTCTCTCTCTCTCTCTCTCTCTCTCTCTCTCTCTCTCTCTCTCTCTCTCTCTCTCTCTCTCTCTCTCTATGTTGTTATCGTAAGGACTGTCATTAAAGACCCAAGTCCACCACTATAACTCTCGAGCATGAGTTCGAAATCGATAAAGTCCATACACAACTATATAATGTGTGCAAATCACAATTAAATGTTTAAATCCTTCTATTTTGTTCAAATAATCATGAGAAGTTGTATGGGCCATTTTTATGTAATGTACAGATTGTAAAAGCCATTACTATGAGCCTCATGCACATATCAAGGGCATAATGCCCTTTGCATGCCTTTTGGTTCATGCCAATTGAGAGATTGTGGTATCGAACCAATGACCTTGTGTTTGAGAATCAAGGTGGATCGATACCTTTGAAACAAAAACCATGTGGGCTTTACAATGTAACTAAAAAAAAACAAATCAGTTGATTATGTTATATAATGCCCTCAATCATGAAATACAAAGACCTGGTCAGATTTTCCCATGTTGTCATGGTACTCCTACTCACCTTAATTTTACCTTATGAAATCCTTTTTAGATCTATGCATAATTATTTGCAAGCTACTTGGAATGATGCATAGGTTCGCATAATTCCAAAGACAATTTTCAACTAGTTTAAGCAGGCAAAGCAAAATCTACACAAAAGGCATGATACTCTAGCCAAGTTAATGTTTGAGACTAAAAGTGTCCCTAATTGACTGTACCTACATAGTAAATCGATCAAAATGAAAATGGTAGAGAGTGACATGATATCTAATCATTTACCTAGGTTGTGGATGCTCATTGGTCAATTCACTACAATTGGATTGGTGGTGAGTAATGAAGTAGGAATCATGATGTTTCTCAGTAGACTTTTGTAGTCTTATGATCACATGTGAAGAAACTTGAAGTTTCTACCCACAAAGCGTTTCTAGCTTGTGATCAAATACCTGCATAAATACATGGAAAACCTGCACATGCAGCAACCACAACCGCATTGTAAGGAGCACCGCCCAAGGCACCGTGGGCCACCGCCAAACGATCGAGCACCAAACCGCAGGTCAACGATTGCGGTCACTGCACGACAAGGCTTCATGCTCCGAAGGACATTCACAACCGCTCACGACCGCAGAGGCACCGCAAAGCAACAATTGGTCTACTGTTGTGTTCTCCTATCCTCATCTTAGGGGTTTTCCCTAGTGGTCTTTACATTGGTATCAAAATTAGCCACTTAACTCTGGAGTATAGATATTCCTAGTGAATAGAGTTAAAATGGTGTTTTTCCTTTTCGGCTTGGTAAAACACCGATGGTTGTTACTATATTGTCAATGATTTCGGTCATTAAAATTGGCAACTGTCAGTAAGATACTTGTTAAAGTTGAATTCAATAGAACTAATGAAGTAAGAGTTGGTCATAAATGGAGGTCATTCTTTATTCAACACATGGATTTTTGCTGAATACAGTAAAAGAATTACCGGAATCCGGATTATTTTCCACTTATATATTTTCTTTAGTTGCATTTAAATTTATCGACTTTAACGGAGTAATGCTAAAGCCAGTAAAATGAAAGAGAAAAAAATGGTTTATTATTTACTATGTGTCTAAGGAAATTTCTAGTACCTTAGCTGATGAAATTTTTCGGGGGACTAAAAAATCTAAGGAAGGAGGAAAAATGGACACTTGAGTTAGTAAATGGGTTTGTGCTATGTAATTTGGATTTTTTTGGAATCTTTGAATATTTGCATAATACTAGTTATGGAGTAATTCCATAATGAAATTGATTAATGAAATTCATTTATTTTAACTCATATTTGGTATCATATTTGACCATGAGAATGACCGTAAATTTTCATATGATTTGGATGAAAAAGGAGTGTGTTAATACATGGATCACATTCAAATTGTTAGTACAGGGAACAACTTTTTTTTAAGAATAATGATTCTTGATTTGTAAAGCTTATTACTAACCAGAAAAATGTTGCCAATGTGACGGTAACCCATGTGTGGAACCTTATTATTGGATCATCTTTATTTTTTATCGGGAATAAAATTTATGGATTCTCTAGTGTTTGGTTATGATGATATGTACCTAAACCTGGTTTAGGAAATCCAATTGAACTAGTTGAATTCTGGAATATCAGACGAAGCAATTAAGGATTTTCTGATTAAGGATTAAGGAAGAGCTGGTGGTATGGTCAGTAATTTCGAAAAGGAAATTCTAGGACTGTAAAGATCTGATTATTGTGGTAAATTTGAGTACCTATTCGCCATATGGAAAAAGTAATCCATTGGTTAGTTGATGGGCATTTCGGAAAATTTTGAGGTTTAGTCCAATGGGTATCTCATAATTTACAAAATCAAAAAACCCTTAAAGCTATTTCTCACCTTTTTGAAACACTTTCTTCTTTAACAATTTCTGAAGTACAGGACAATAGACCAACTTTTATATGATTCTTTCGATCTGAAGTTAATTCTTTTCAGAAGGACTGTTATCATGTGAATTACTACTTGTAGGTATAAGGCTTGGAATTTTTGGAAAGATTCTTGAGTCTTTTGTGTTTTCAATTCCTTAAAACCCAGCTTATCTCTTATGCATAGATAGATCATCGATGGATGATGTTTACTATCACTCATATTGAAATTATTCAAAGGAAAAGTCCTTAAAATTATCCTTATAAGTAGTACTAAGTAGGATTGAAAGTTACTAATCTTAGTTTGTTGGGGATAGAAATAAGTTTGATCATGGAATGTCTTTATTGAATCAACCTAATCTTAGTTGGAGTACTAGGATCAGGGAGGGGTTGATTGAGTGAAATTTTGATGTTAAGTTGTAAGTGGGTTGAAAAACTTGTGAGAGAGGATGTGTTCCTAGTCTCAGGGATTTCTCATATATGCTATTTAGTCATGAGAAATAGAATCCTACGGTAGCTGAGTTACAAGATTCTCAGTAAGATATGAGAATAACATATACGGATTTTGGAGGAATTTGCCAGATAAGGGCATATGTGTATACAATGGGTCATAGTGAGATTATTCTCATGTGTGCACGATTAACCTTGTATGGATATACTATCTATTCCTGGTTAGTAGCGTTATTTGGTGCACTTAACCTAGTCGGTGAACATAGATATATGATCAGATATTGTGTTGGACAATTACTTGCAGAGTTAACAGATCTTGTTCTAAAAGATTTATGGGTTAACTTAAGAGTGATTTGGATATGGATCTAAATGTGGTGTTGTACTTGTACAATCATAATTTGCACCTGGACATTTGAGAGGAACTATTTGTTTATATATGTTGCTTATAAGACGCATGATTTATGAATCATTGAGATTCATCATAAAAGTTATGTGCATAAAATATACTGAAATTCTTGGTGAATATTTTTCAGACAAGAAATAGGCTCAGTTCATTAGTGATTGTATTCCAAAGCTCAATTGGATAACAAATCATAATGGTTCCAAGAATGATAACTAATTTTCAAGAGATTGAGCAGAACTTTGGATATTTAGAATTTGGTTCTAGAAATTAGAGGATAATCAAGAAATATGCAGATTCTTAAGTATGTTGAGTAATTTTTGTTCTATCGAATGAGTTGAGATTCTCGATAAGCATTTTGAAAGTCTAAATATCTTTACTCAAGTATTTTACTGAGTCCTATGGATCTCACAGACATTTCTCATCAATCAAATTATTTTGGCTTATGGAGAATTTTGCCTACTTTAGTGGATCATATTCTAATACAGATTGTAGTCTTTATAGGTGTCTGTGTAGAGTTCAATCTACATCTCCGAATTGCTCAATGTTTTGCACTAATACGCTTCCACAAGCTAAATCATAAATCAATCCAGTTTGTGCATGGCTATGGAATCAATTGCATTGATCCAGTGACTTTGAAGCCATGATCAAGTAGGACGGTCTTCGAGTTGTCAGAGTCGGCCTGAATCCAATAGACGTAGTTTCATACACCGAGAATTTTTTCCTAAATTTCGACATGGTATCAGAGCATCTGTTCTGATCCCTTTATTTGATACCCACATGATATCAGAGCACATTCTTTGATTTACTATTTTTTTAAGAGTGATAGAGCATGTAATATCAGAATGATTGTTATGATATACTGTAGACACATTATTATAGTTGTTTCTAGTAATATAATCTACTATCTACATACGCTTATCTTGCATTTACAAATGGATTCATAATCGCTATCTGCTCTAATGGTAGACAAACCGGATGGTTCAGATTACCATTCATGAAAATTCAAGATGAGAGTAGTACTGATGGCCAAAGAATTATGAAAAATAGTCGTTGGAACCGAACTGATTCCCAATGTCGATGAGCAGGCCATTTCCAAGTGGAAGCTCAAGGATGGCAAGGCTTTCGCCTTGATCACCCTTAACATCACTGACAAGTAGATTGGCCACATCAGACAATCCCAGACTTCGAAAAAGCTTGGGATATATTGAGCACACTTTACGAAGTGAGAGATGTCACTTCAAAGTTGCATCTGAGGAGAAAGTTCTTTTCTCTCAGAATATCAGAAGGTGATTCTCTTTAGAATCGCATTAACCAATTTAAGACTCTGTTAGAGCAGATGGTGGCAATAGGTGCAATTATCGAAGACTCAAATGCTATAATGACCTTATTGTCTAGCCTGCCATCCTCAAATGAAAATCGAGTGAGGATGAGTTGTACTCACTCAAATACATTGTCCAAGGTCATAATTATGCTGCTGTAGGAGGGGACACGAAGGAATGGAGCATTCTCATTCTCCATCACTGACTCGTAGACATTGTTTTCAAAGAAGAACACCAAGAAGCAACAGACAACAACAATCAAAAGCAGTCACAAAAGACTCCAAATCGGCAATTTGCTCAGAATAAGAAAAAACTATTCTACAAGTACTACAAGAGGACGAATCACGAAATCCAAGACTGTCAAATATTGAAGTTCAACAATGACAAGAAGAAGCAACCGGGTCAACAAGTCCATGCAACCAACACAAAACAGAAAGTCCAAGAAGACGACGATGAGCAGGAGGCCTTCATGGTAAACCATCACCATGCCGAATGATCTGAGGACTGGTTCCTAGACTTTGGTTCAACGCAACACATGACAAGCCATCAAGAACGGTTTATCGACTATTCAGCCTACATCACCAAGAAGTTTGTTCACCTTGGAGACAACAGCTCACATAGAATCGAAGCTGAAGGTACTACAAGACTAAATTTTCAGATGGATTGTCGAAGCTAATACCAAATGTATTGTATGTCCCAAACCTGACGATAATCGATTAGCCAAACTACTGATTTAGGACATAGGGTAGAGTTTCAGACGGGTTGATGTAAAATTCTTGATAAATGTAAGAGAGTTCTGCACTTTTAAAAAGGTAAGGATATCCCTATAGGCTCAGTCATTATAATTCTGCGACTAGTTGTGCTTTAAGTAGTTCAACATCTGTTAATAAAGAATTAATTTGGCATCATAGACTTGGTCACCTTAATCATATATCAATTGGTAACATGTCTAAGCGTTCTTCAGTTCTTGATTTAGACTATCCCATTGTAGACCCTCCTATCTGCCTAAGATGTATCATAGGAAAGCAAGCTAGGAGGCCATTAAAGTCAAATCAAGAACATGTATCTAAAGATTTGCTAGACATAGTTCACACAGATATATGTCGCCCAATGCAGACATCATACCTGCTTGGTGCAAAATTATTTATTACATTTATTGATGACTATTCTAAAAGAACTGTTGTATATTTTATGAAGCACAAATCTAAAGCCTTCCAGTTCTTCAAGCAATACAAAGAGCGTGCCTATTGTTCTTCTAATGGACTGTATCGACTGTACAATATAGAACTAACAGGGATTTGACTTTGTTGAAGATCAGCTTGTTGATTTGAAGGGCAATGACCAGATGTAGTCTATAAATCTTGCCCCACAACTGATGCATATTGAAATACAATTTTGATTCCTTCAAGGAGTCAACCTGTATAGTCAGATTCAGAGAACGATGCAGAAGCTGCAACTTAGGATCAACTGACAGGGCTAACACAAAGTCGAATTTTGTAGCCAGAAGCTTCAACAAGAAGATCAACAAGAATTCGAGTTCAACCTCTTTGATATACTTATGAGTTTGTTCACTACTCTATTCAAGAGCCAATCATAGTTGAAGAAGCAATTTCACAGGCCAACTCAGATCTTTGGAAAGAAACTATGCACAAGGAGTACAATTCTGAGGAACAATACATGGATTGTCACCAAGCTACCAACAAACAGAAAGATAATTGACTACAAATGGATCCTTAAGATCAAATACAAAATAGACGACAACATTGACAGAAGGAAAGCTCGACTCGTTGCAAGGGGGTTCTCACAAACTCCTGTCTGAAGGCAACTACTACCAGCACGTAGTGACTTAATCCTATTTGAAAAGTATTAACTAAGCATTCTTTAATTAGTTAGCCATGTGTATATATCCAGTGACTTATTAGTTGCTTGGTCAGCTCAACCATAGATTCTAATATATTCAGTAACTCGATCAGACATTTAGTTGCCTTCCATCTTCCTTCTTTGTCTCCTTCTTTCTGTTGACTACGATATGATCTTCGAGATGAATCTCTCTTAGGCTGAAGCTTCTTCTTACATTGATCCTTGTTGGTATAGAGAGCTTAATCAGACTCATGCTTGTCTTCATAGTGCTCTCTTGCTTCTACATCCTCTTTGATCTCGGGTATAGCCTTCTCAAGTTGGCCAGTAGAGTACATGTCATCTGGAACGATCTTGATAGCGCATGCAAAAGGTACGTGAGTTGCTTCTCCTGTCAGATAGCATGTTTCGTTGCAGCGTTATGCAAAGAGAAGAATAAGTTTTTCATCTTCCTGATGAAGGTCATGAGATCTTTACCATCCCAGCATAGATAGGAGAGTTGATCTTCCAAATGCATTATTTGGTTGCGTGACTTGGTCTCAAACTTTGATATCAATGCATCCCACATTTCTATTGCATTTGAGATGGATGAGAGATCGAGTGTGATGCTGTCTTTTATGGAGGAGAATATGACAGCTACTGCTTTATCATTTTTCTCCTTCCATTCATGAAGCTCCTTACCAGTGTTGGCCAGTTTCTCTTCGGTCCCATCCACCCAATGCCATAGAATTTCTCCTCTGAGGATGAGGGAAGTCTTCACCCTCCAGGCCAAGTAGTTTGACCCATATGCCTCAAGAATAGTGAGCAAGCATCAAACATCAAGAGGTGCAAAAGCATCTATATCATCTCAATGATATTTGAGCGATGTTTGGCATACCACACAACATGTTACCACAAGAGAATTTCTGTCTCTCATGAACACTAAGTGCCGCTTACTAGCTGATGAGGAGAGGATCGTGATATGCTTTGATACCTCTGATGAGAAGAAAAGGTGATTGACTGATGAGAAATTCGTCGGATTCGCGAAAAAACTTTCCCGAAGGCGAATCAATCACAACTCTCTTTAGCTCGGATGGAGTTCACATGCAACCGCTGGACACTGTCAACTGAATCGCTCCTACAATCCTCCAGAGTATAGTCAGTCACTATTGATCTACGTTCATAAAATTAATGCAGTATTTGACTTAGTTTCAACCCAATTGCGGAATTCAAATGAACAAGAAATTCATACATATGAAATATCAGCATAAGCATTCAACATTCAAGATCAGACACAACAAGAAAATAATCTATATTAATTTTCTCTGAATTTCTTCAAGCACTGCATGCGAATCCATGCAGTGCATTGGCATGAAAGAAACACGGTTCTCTCACGAGTAGTAGTCTCGCTTCACTAGCGGACAATTGGATCTTCTGATCCTAGACAGAATTGTCTTCGTGCGCAGACGGACATGTATTCTGTATATCATCTTGATTGCTTACTAACATCAAACTTCTTCACTCTATTACACTCTATGTATTATGTTTTGATCTATATGTCAAGTATAATCCAGTAAGTATGGTCTCTCTATGTAAATCTAAGATTAGAGTGATTAAGCATCTACAACTAACCAGAGAATTACAAGAGTGGCAGATTAGCCATGACCTAGGGAGTATCTATTGACGTCATGCCATCAGATCATATTATTGTACTTCTGGGTACTTGTGTGATCTTTGGTGGTACTCCTTGGAGTGTGAGCGCTGAACAGATTTTGTTTAACCATCTGTCTTCTTTCGTACTGGATCGCGAAGGAATCTCATTCGTGGATCTTTCGTGTTCACAAACCGTTCGCCTTCGTCTCCGTTGACTTTCGTGTTCGCAAAACTCTTCGTGTTTCGTGTCTCCAGATGTTCGAGTTCGCGAACATCTTTGTCAGGCGAAGGGCTGAAAGCTAGCAAGGCTTTGTAATCAGAAACATTTTCTTTCTTCAGCTCCCTCTCAAAGCATGATAGCTTTATGATCTCGAGACTGCTCCTTTGCCTCTCAAAGAGTCCTTTGTCCAGGGCCTTTGTGAAGATGTCAGCAACCATGTCTTTCGTTCCTATGAAGGTGGTATGCATCATCTTCTTTTCAATCAGATCTCTGATCAAGTGATACTTGATTGCAATGTGCTTTGTTCTGGAATGGAACACGGGATTTGTCATCAGGTGTATTGCAGAGGTGTTGTCCATCTGCAAGACTAGCGGCTCGTTCCTTGTTTCACCCAATTCGTTCAGGAAATGTCTTAGCCAAATTATTTCGTTGGCCATCTTCGCTGCTGCTACATACTCTACTTCACAGGATGACTGGGCTACAACGGTCTACTTCTTGCTGACCTAGAAAACTGCTGCTCCTGATGCGATGGTGCATCCTCTTGAGACGCTTTTACAATCATCCTTGAGAGATGCCCAGCTAGCATCATTGTAGGAAATTATCCTGAAACTTGCACCACGACAATAACACAAGCCATAATCCCTCGTTGATTGAAGATATTGCAAAATTTGTTTCGCAATCTTCCAATGTGTCGAGTCTGGATTCGTGCAAAATTGGCTCATCCTGAATACTGCGTAGGCAATATAAGGGCGTGTGTTGTCTGCAAGGTACATCAGTGATCCTATCAGCTTCCTGTAAGGTGTGAGCTGCATCTGTTCTCTCTCTTCCTCAATCCTTGGACAGTCATTAATCATTAGCACCGTCCCTGCGAGCATTGGAGTGTTCGCTCCTTTGCAGTTCAGCATCCCAAAGTCCTCTAGGATCTTCTGGGTGTATCTGGACTGGTGAAGGTATAGCTTACCTCCCTCGTAGTCCCTTTCAATTTGCAAGTCTAGGTAGCACCTGGCTTCTCCCAGATCCACTATCTCGAAATGTTTCGAGATGTTTGTCTTCACCTCAGCAATTAGCTGCTCACTCCTACAAAGTATCGGACTGTCATCCACATATACAGCCACTATGATGATCTGCCCATATGTAATTCTGACATACACATTGGAGTCAGCCAATAGAGGCTTGAATCCTAATGATTTTAGAACTTGATCTTTCTTTTTGTACCATTGTCGGGCTGACTGTTTCAAACCGTAGATGCTTCTATGCATTCTACATACATAGTCAAGAAGTGAATTCGAGACGAATCCTGGGGGCTGATCCATGTAGACCTCTTCATCTAACTCGCCATGCAAGAAGGTTGTCTTCTCGTCCACAATGTGGATCCTGAGGTCATAAGCTACTGCATATGCAAATAATAGATGTAGGGACGAATGTTTGATGACACGAGAGAAGGTTTCAGAATAGTCAATACTGTATCTCTGAGATAAACCCTTCGCTACCAGTCTTGCCTTGTATTTCGTCACATTTCCATTTGGTCTATATTTGAGCTTGAAGACCCATTTGTATTTGACAGTCTTGCGCTTATGTGGTAATGGCTCCAACGTCCATACCTGGTTCTTCCTCATGGACTCCATCTCTTCGTTCATGGCTTGGATCCATCTGTCCTTTTCTGGACTTTCAATTACCTCCTCGAATGTCTGTGGTTCGTCACTGAACCCGCAGAATTCTTTTGATGTGGAAGCTGAGTTGCCTAGCACATATCTTGCTGGCGCTCTTAGTGGTCTTGTCGACTTTCTGGGAGATCCTCCTGGAACAGCTATGTCTTTTTCCTTGTCTGCTCTACTCGGTCCAGAATCATCTTGGTTTACAAGAACTGCGGCGGCTGGTTGCCTCTCGAATCTTTCTTTGTCATATTCGTCGCTCGAATGGGAGGTGACTCGAAAATCTTCATTTTCGTGTTCGTCTGCTGCTCCCTCTGTCACTGGCGGCAGGTCATAGTACTGTCTCTCCAGAACTTCGTAGCTGACAAGATCTTCGTTGGCCATAGTCTTGCTCTCGTCGAATTTGACATCCCTCACTATTTTCACAGTGTTCGTGTCTGGCATGTAGACTCTGTAGTATGATGAATTGTTGTCATAACCTACCAAAAATTCCTGCTCGGCTTTCTCATCAAGCTTCTTTCGAAGCTTATCAGGAATATGTGCATATGCTACACAACCAAAGATTCTGACGTGAGACAGGTTGGGCTTTCTACCCCACCATAGCTCATGTGGTGTCGTGTGAGGAGCACCAGATTTGCCTATCCTATTCTGGATGTATGTGGCTGTAGCTACTACTTCAGCCCACAGTGCCCTTGGAGCTTTCGAATAGGCCATCATGCATCTGGCTGCTTCCATTAGGGTCATGTTCTTTCGTTCAGCAATGCCATTGTGCTGCGGTGTGTAGGCTGCAGTTCTTCTGTGAATGATACCATGATCATTGCAAAAGTCAGTGAAGTGATTCGAGATATATTCGCCACCTCGATCTGTTTTGATCTGCTTCACCTTGCTGCCTGTACATCTCTTTTTCCAATTCACGTATTCTGTGAATTTATCGAGTGCTTCAGATTTATTCTGAATAAAATACACTCTGGGAAACTTGCTATAATCATCAATGAAAGTTATATAATATTTCGAACCTCCTACTGAGATCACGTTAAATGGTCCACAGATGTCAGAATGCACTAGCTCCAGAATCTTGGTCGTTCTGTAGGAGTCTTTGACAAATGGAGTGCGCAACATCTTGCCTTTCAAACATGCATCATAGGTGGTCGAACTCGTTGCATTCGAGATGCTGACCCCTGTTATCGCTCCATGATGACGTGTTTGGTAAAGTGTCATTGAGTTCATGTGGCAGAGTCTTCTATGCCACAGAGTGTCTGGCGAGTCATCATGGATCTGATGCATTTGATCTTCAGGTAGGCGCACCTTCAGATGATATAGGTTGTCTTTCCTTCTGCCTTTGAGCTATGAGAGTGCTGGTGCTAGCATCAATCACGTTGCATGCTTCGTTAGAAAACGTCACACGCATCCCTGCATCTGCTATTCTTGCTATACAGAGCAAGTCTTGCTGCAGGGTTGGCAAGAACAGAACGTCTTCGAGTCGTCTGTCTCTGCCGTTAATGTTGAGCCACAGTGAACCAATGTCGTTCACTTGATGTCTAGATCCATCTCCAAGAACTATGAATCTTGAGGGATCTGCACTTCTGAAATCAGACATGATTCGTCTTGATGTCACAAAGTGTGAGGTGGCTCCTGAATCTAGGATCACCTCATGTGTGTCAAATGTTGATGCTGCACACACATCTTCACAGATGTAGGCGGTCGAACAATTTCTGTTCGTTCTTTCCTCACCCATCTTCGAGCTGTCGGGCTCCTTGACATAGGAAGAACTATTGTTGTTCTCATGTCTGTTCTGTGCTGATCTGTTTCTTGGATTTTGGCGGCAATCCATGGCCGCATGACCCTTCTTATGGCAATGGATACACTCAATCTTGCAGTTTTGCTTGGCCTGATAGTGTTCATAGCTATAGAGAGCCGATGCCCTTGACATCGTGTCTGCTTCCATCGCCTAGAATCACTGCTCTGTTGTTTTCGAGTTCGCGAAAGTTGATCAAGATCTTCTTGATGCAGGTTATGTGAGATGTTGCTCCTGAATCGATGATCAAATCGTAGTCATGTTCGGAGTAGCTTGTCGAAGCTTCGTCGAGTATCGTGAAAGCTTTGTCACCTCTTTCTGCATCTTTAGATAATTCTGCAACGTTTGCCTTTTCAGCTTTGTTTTTTTTTTTTGGGTTGAATCTCCAATCATATGCAGAATGCCCTTTCTTCTTGTAGTGCATGCAAGGTATTGTTGGATTGAACCATCATTTGTTGGCTGTATGGCCTGGTTTGTGGCAGTGATCGCAGGAAAAAGATTGTTGATTCGAGGACTTCGTCTTCTCAAATCTTGGCTTGTTTTTGTTCTTCTTCTTTCCTTTCGTGAAGAGAGCCTTCTCTTGATCACTGCTTCCCTCTCCTTCATCTCTCATCAGTCTCTCATCAGCGACAAGACTGATTGCTTTGTCAAATGTCATATTTGGTAGACTCAGTATGAGCATTCTTAGCGGCTGATAGGACGTCGGTAGAAATTTCATGAAGTAAATCAGCTGTTGTGGTGCTGGGACCTGGTGCTCTTGTCTTGATGCAGCGAGTTGAGTGAAGATCGTTCTGATCTTCTCAACGTGCTGATCCAATTGGTTGCCATCCCACCATATTGATTGCAGCTGATTGTGAAGGTGCATGACTGAAACTGCAGTCCTCACTTCATACTTCTGCTTTAATCTTTCCCATGGTACATGGCTACTTTCGCAGCCTTCAATCTACATGAGTAGATTTTCATTTATGGATGAAATGATGATCGCCATTGCGCGCTCATCCTTTCTGATCCATTCAGCTCTCCTCGGGTCTCTCTCTAGAGGTTGCACCTCTAAGAGCTCGGTCACCGACCAGATGCCTTCGCCCTTCAAGAGTGTTTTGATTTTGAATTTCCAGAATCTGTAATTTGTGCCATCGAGACTAATTGCTACTCCGGTCTGGATTGTCGTAGCCATATTATGTTGTCTAGAATAATCACTGCTGGAATATCATTAGTGACAACTTGTTCACACTGATACTATGCTGGAAGCGCGTGTGTGGGATTGATTTGTATTTGTCCTCTTTGTCTTCTTTATCGCGAACAATTTTTTTTCTTTAAATTATCTTTTCGTGCGGAAGCCCTTACAAGATCCCAAACACTCGACCACGCATCACTGAACATATTTTATTCTAGCAATCATGATACACAGCACAAGACGAGATGTACAAAAATAGAGTGACTGTATTATCAGTTTCAATTTAGATTAGATTCGTCATTGTCTTGCTCGTTGGCGGAATGACATTCTACTCTTTCGCTGTAGTCTGCTCGTTGGCAGACTTTCGTGCACAACTATGGTGTCTTTGCTTTCTTACTCTATTCGCTATGTCTCTCTCTTTCTCTTACAGATCTCTGTATTCACATCTACTTGTTAAGATCTAGAGAGGATCGTTTATACCTCCACTATGTGAAGTTTACAAGATAGCTGAACGTCGAATCACATGACTAGTTAATACTAATTAACTAGTTAGTTAGTCTCCGTCGTTACTACTCATTTCAGATGGGCGTGAAGCCCGTTGAGTTGCCAACTGGCAGCGCGAAAGATTTTTCTTCGTCTGATTCGTTATCTCTCGTTTGCTTTCGTTCTTTTTGTTTCTTTTCGTAGTTTTCGTTTCGCGTCCCTTTTGCGGTTTGCGGTCCTGGAGGTGTGTTTGCGATTTGCAAATCGTTCGTGCTTCGAGTCAAAGACACGTTGACTGTCGCGAATTGTTCTCATTCAACCTTCGTGTCTTGTTCGTGATGCGACAAAGTTGCAGGAGTTCACCATTTCTGACAGCCACCACTTGGCCACATTAGCCATCGTGTATTCATTAATTCTAATGTACTTATTGAGCAAAAATTGAGCCTATCCACTTGTAGATTTGATTACTACAAATTAGCACTATAGTGAGTAAATCATGGACTTTGACTAAGAGGTGGAAGAGGTGAAGGCATGATACGTGGGCCTTGATTTAGGGCATAATTGATTGTATTTTATTTACATCAATCTCATACTTGGAGAGGATATATGATGGATCAAACCTATGTACATACTTGATTAAGTGAGAATTCAAGCACTTGAGGTTTTGAGTTTCCAATTGACATTGTCTTTTAATAGCTTGTTTGTATTGAAAAAAGGTATAATTTTTTGGTGATTTTATGATTGATTGAACGGATCAATACTTGGTTTATGTTCTTCAATTTTTTTAGTAAAATTGTGTTTGATTCTCACAACTAGATCAAACATTGATTGTGCTCTTATCTAAAAAGCTAGAAATTAGGTAGTCTTGAAAACTCCAAGTTTTGAAGGATTTTGTACCACCACAGCAGTTGATCTTTGCAAGAATTGGTTATTGACATCAATTTCTTTAATTTTTATCATTGTGTATGTTTGAAAACTAAAATTAGCTTGAACTCAATGGATCATATTCTCCAATCAATAACTAAGTACATGATAATGTAGGTAGAACTATATTCTTATATTACTACTAGTTAGTAAGACATGATTGTGAGAGCCAATTAAAAAGCCTCTTTGGTCATATTCTCCAATAGCATATGAGTGTATGATAATTTAGCTAGAACAATTTTGTTATATTTACTATGAAGAATTTCATATCAATTAAGATCCAAATCCATAACCTGATCTTTGGTTAGAAAGAGATCAATCCTACCAATGTTGCCAATGTAGAAAAATCAACATCTACTTAATGAAAGGGATGCAAAATCAATAAGAACCTGATCAAACATCAAACATATGATATGATGAAATTGTTGTCCATACAAAAATAGTAAGCTACTGTATTTGACACGTGTGGATCCAAAAATAGCATAAAATGAGCATTCTACACACAAGATTGCAAGATATCACAAATATAATGCACCAATGGATAGATGAACCCAAGCATGAAGTGAGATAACAAAGATAAAATGTGTCTCTTCCCATGAGTGTACAACTATATATAACAAATCCATGACTCATTAATGAGTTTGGTTTTCCTCCATAACAAAAATCCTCGCATTAATGTTGACTAGATTCAATGTCTCCAACATTCAAATTTGAATCTATCAAACTCGTATCCTACACTTTCCCACACTTTCTAAGAGTGCTTATTCAAATGCTTTTAGAATAATATAACTTTGAAAAGTCAAACTCTAAATCTAATATGAAAATTGGCCTCAATTGCCAAATATACAAATATTGCAACAAATTCATCTTATGTGAAGGATCTTGCAAGATTTGAGGAGAAGCCTACATGTGAATGAGATCTTGAGGATCCACCTCAAGAACCGAGTGCTCCAAGAAGGTCTACAAGAAAGAAGGCTGTGAACAAAGGGAAGATCTTCATTCACTTACCTCTTATACTTTCCTAACATCTATGTTTGATGAGCCGGGTTGCTTTGAAGATGCTATGGAGTCACAAGAATGGAGGGATGCCATGCAAAAGGATTATGATGCTCTTATGGAGAATCATACATGGAAGCCTGTGGATCTTCCTCATGGAAGAAGACCACTTCAGTGCAAATGGATCTATAGATTGAAGTACAACCAAGATGGAAACATCAACAAATACAAGGCAAGGCTAGTGGAAAAGAGATTCTTGCAAACCAAGGGAGTAGACTTTAGAGAAACTTTTGCTCCTGTTGCTAAACTAGTTTTTAGAAGGTTGATCATTTCTCTTGTGACTACTTTCAATTGGCCTCTATTTCAACTTGATGTGACTAATGCCTTTCTTAATGGCTATTTGGAAGAGAAGATCTTTATGAGGCAACCCAAGGGCTTCATCAAAGAAGATCAAGAAGGAAAAGTATGTTTGTTGCTAAGAAGCCCTTACATTAGAGGAGTTTTGAGCTCCAAAAAGACCCTTTAAAAATTCGTGCAAGATGTAGTTTATATTATTAAAATATTATAACACTAATACTTTTGACTTGCTATAACTTTTAAATCGTAGCTCAGAAGTATATCATGTAACATATCATTGGAAAGGCTTGTTGAGCGCTTTCCAAAGCACAAACTCTGCTAAATTTGGACTTACAATTAAAAAGTTATGCCATTTTTAGTGTGGAATCAGAATGTGAACTCAAAAAGTTACGTTATGTAGATTTCAAATTTGAGTGTTTTGATTGGTCCATGTGTAAGAAAAAATTGAGAAAAAATATAAAAAGAATCTTTACAAAGGGTCTTTTTTGGATTTAGAACTCCTCTAATGTGGGCTTAAGCAAGCACCTAGAGCTTGGTACTCTAGGTTGAATGCTTTCTTAAACTCTATAAATTTTGTTGTAAGTGCTTATGATCCTTCTTTGTACTTAATATTTAATGATGGTAAAGTCATCATTCTTATTTTGTATGTGAATGACATTATCCTTAGTGGAAATAATCATGATGGTCTACAAGAAGTGAAAGTTGTCTAAAGAGTTTAAGATGGTGGATCTTGGTGTTCTTCATTTCATACTAGGAATAGAAGTATCAAGAGGCAAAGATTTGAGTTTTATTTGTCAATCCAAATATGATTCTTCTATTTTAGAAAAGTTTGAGCAAAATGTGAAAGTATCTAATAGTGATTATGAAGCATCCTTTGAGGACATCACACTATATAGAAGACTTGTAGGTTCCCTAATCTATCTTACTATAACTAGACCTGATCTAAGTTATTGTTAGACTCCAAATCTAATACTTCACTTAAAACCTAGCTTATCCCATGCGCAGCAATCCGCAATGTCGATCCTTGTCGATTTCCCTGCATGTACAAACATTAGAGCACATGAAACATGGTGGAGCTGGCTGCCTTCTCCTCCCAACCTTTGCTACATAGATTATGATGAGGAATGCCTCTCTCTAGGCTCACTTATGCACAATCCTCAAGCACCCCTTAACCCTGACCTTTCCTAACGTCGACACATGGCCAATTCCATGCATAGTCAACACTCGCCACTTGGCAGTACTCTGACACATAGGCAAGTGAGTAGGCTGACATGTGTCACTCATACACTGGACCAAGTGTCCCAGTGAGCATGTGACACGTGTCATGTTTGACAGGTCAACCCTAACATGTGTCACTCATTCACTGGACCAAGTGTCCTAATGAGCATATGACACGTGTTCTGTTGACTAGTCAACTCTCTTACTTTTTAGGAGGTCAATCTAACCACTCCTAATAAATGACCCAGTACCCCATGCCAAAGCTAAGCATGACTCTTTGAGGTCCAATGCCAACTAATTACAATTTATTTACAATTTACTTACAAAGGTCACTAGAGGCCGGTGACTTAGCCATTTCAGTAATTACAATAACTACAAAACGTACATATGTTCCTGAAAAATGTAAATAACCAGGATAGGGAGTAAAGGTTCTAACATCCCTTCCCACTCAAAAAAACATCATCCGCGATGACCAAACTAGGGTATTGTCACGCAAGTTGTGTGCGGTCTCTCAGGCAACATCTGCAAGAGGTCTTCCATGTCAAGCAACTAGATATGTCAAAGATCAACCAGTTACACAGACGTTTCTCCCATCTAGCATCCTATACTACTAGAGATCGCAGTTGGCTCTCACTAGCACCATGATTGCTTGTCTTAAATTTTTTCAACTAACTCAAGCATTTTACCCATTGAGTTAGAAATCAGTTGTACTAGGCACTTTGAGAAATTCCCACCATAACAACACTAGTAGGCCTAAAACCATATTGGGCCACCAAAAGTTACATAGGATTATCTCATAGGTCCAATCCACACCAGGATGACTAGCACCAGTACTATCATAACATAAATGCAACATCTCCCTACATAGTCCTTTACTAACTGAAATGGGGAGTTTGCCATTTTCTTTAACTATACCATCTATCATGGTATACTTCAGGCAAGTGTGAGCAAGTGTGGTATACTTCATGGTACTCTTTAACCGTCAGCAACTTGTTTTTCGTCTTCTCGATCGTACGACAAGTGTTGTCATCGAATAAAACTCGAATGCCTAGATCTGCCATCTTGGAAATAGATAGCAGATCTTTTCTAAGTGAGGGCACATAGAGTGCTCCTGGCAGCTCTGCTTGGCCTAACAGTGTTCATAGCTATAGAGAGTCGATGCCGTTGACATCGTGTCTGCTTCCATCGCCTAGAATCACCGCTCTGTCGTTTTCGAGTTCGCGAAAGTTGATCAAGATCTTCTTGTTGCAGGTTATGTGAGATGTTGCTCTTGAATCGATGACCACATCGTAGTCATGTTCGGAGTAGCTTGTCGAAGCTTCGTCGAGTATCGTGAAAGCTTCGTCACCTCTTTCTGCATCTTTAGATGATTCTGCAACGTTTGTCTTTTCAGCTTTTTTTTTTTTTTTTTTTTGGGTTGAATCTGCAGTTGTATGCAGAATGCCCTTTCTTCTTGTAGTGCATGCAAGGTATTGCTGGATTGAACCATCATTTGTTGGCCGTATAGTCTGGTTTGTGGCAGTGATCGCAGGAAGAAGATTGTTGATTCGAGGACTTCGTCTTCTTGAATCTTGGCTTGTTTTTGTTCTTCTTCTTTCGTTTCGTAAAGAGAGCCTTCTCTTGATCATTGCTTCTCTCTCTTTCGTCTCTCATCAGTCTCTCATCAGTGACAAGACTGACTGCTTTGTCGAATGTCATATCTGATAGAATCAGTATGAGCATTCTCAGTGGCTGATAGGACGTCGGTAGAGATTTCATGAAGTACATCAACTGCTCTGGTGTTGGGACTTGGTGCTCCTGTCCTGATGCATCGAGTTGAGCGAAGATCATTCTGATCTTCTCAACGTGCTGATCCAACTGGTTGTCATCCCACTGTATCGATTGCAACTGATTATGAAGGTGCATGACTGAAGCTGCAGTCCTCACTTCATACTTCCACTTTAATCTTTCCTACGCTGCATGGCTGCTTTCGCAGTCTTCAATCTGCATGAGTAGATTTTCATTTATGGACAAAATAATGATCACCATTGCGCGCTCATCCTTTATGATCCATTCAACTCTCCTCGGGTCTCCCGCCGTTCCACTTAATATCTGGCCACCACAAAGCTACATCAGAACATCACATTGCTTAGACGGCCAAATCCGGGGAATCCAAGTCCAAAATGGCCAATTGCACAGCAAGAACCAGAACCTATAATGATAAAGCCTTGTCCTAAATCTATGATACTGACTGCTGAGGAAAGTCGTCAGGCTGATGCATACTTCGAATACCTGGACAGACAAGAGATCTATCTGATGTTGATGAAGATCCTTTGTTTGCTGGATTCTTTGCATTTGAAGTGAAGATGAACAAAGAATCCATTATAGCAGCATGCTTACCAAATCCACGATAAGATCTCTTTGATAGAAATCTTTTCCAAATACCTTTGAAAAAATTTCCACCAACTTGCCACTATGTTGACATGCCTCCTCCATGCCTGATGTAGATCCTGGTTTGCAAAGTTCCTTTGCGTGAAGAGGGCTGCATAAGAATCTGAAAAAACTGAGGCTTCCATGCCTCATCATGATCACAAAGATCATATAGATCAAGATTATACCATAAGCAATATTCAAGATTAAGCACACTAGCTTTATTAGTCCAAATTCTATGAACACTATCCATAATGGATCTAATCTTGAAACTATATTCTAACTTGATCAAATTGAGGCTAAGTACTTTCTCAAGGATGTGAGTGTCCTCAATGGATGTTTCACTTACTCTCAAAAGAAGTTTACTACATGCCTCATGAAATGAAGGAACATATTCTTCAATATGTTTGAGCTTGTTTTTATTTCTGCTCTTACACAATTTAAGAGCATACAATTGATGATACAATATCTTGCTTTCTAGATGTTTTGGAAACATAATCAAGTCACCAATGACAAGAATTAATTCCAAACTAAAGACTTCATTCAAAACTAGAATAGTCTTACTTGATCTTTGAAATAAGCAAATCTCAACTAAGCAGGATACATCATCAATCAAAGAAAGATAACCATAGGTGAGTAGAATACAATTAATATCACCTTCACTTATCCTTTCTTTTCCATGAAATAAGAACCACATGGACTCAACCTTGTTCACTAAAGATTTTCTTGGATATGCATGTTGAGGATACTCCTCCTCAAACCTCGACCCCATCATAAGTTGGATTTTCTCCATAGAATGAACTTTTGATGCAATAAGAGTCATTGTGCTCTCGGCCCCTTCCAAGATAGTAAATAGACTTCATGAAAAACAATAACATCTCCATGCTCAAACACCTTCGAGACAGAGAGTGTAAAGGCTATGTAGCCTTCCTTGGTGGATAAGCATCCAACCATGATCCATAGACTTGGCATCCTTCTTTCCTTCCAAAAAAACACATGGAAAGCAATAACCTTCAAGAACACTAAGGTACATAACCTTAGGCGTATAGTTGAACAAGACTCCATATAGGGCAATCCTTCCAATAGCTCCATAACTCCAAAAAACTTTGCATAATGGAAAATACACATGCCCCATGAAACTTGAAGAGACAAGACATAGCCATTGGTTACTTGTAAAACCATCAATAAGAGTAGAAAATCAAGAGGCAACTTCCTTGCTTATAGATGAAGAAAGGTCAATATCCGAGTGTTCCAACTCCATGGGATGTTTTGTCTTGGTAGAAGACATCAAATATGGTTCCATAAGTGATTTTGCCATAGAATAAGCCACTTTTGGCTTGATCTCCTTGACTATTGAAGACATAGATCTGAAATTGGAAACATGCAACCTCCTATGCCATACTTTCTCTTTGGAAACACAAGTCATCAACACAACATCACATGCACTTGCATTTTCATGCACATCTAACTTGAAAATGCCTCCATATCTAGATCCATTTGCTAGGATCTCATCACCTTTCTTTATGAAACAATTATTGACATGAATTCCACTTCAAATCCATCATCAAAAAACTTTCCAACACTAATCACATTCTTGTGAGATTAGGAACATAAAGTACATTGGAAAGTGATAAACTCGTAGAAGATGCAAGATTCAAGGAACAAATTCCAACTCCTTCAATTGAACATGCATCACCAATAGTTGTGTATATTGAATCTTTAAGTTCTTGAAAAATTTCTAGAGAAACAAAAGAACTTTTAGTGCAACTCATATGTGATGATGCACCACTATCAATATACCAAGATACATCATTGAAGGGTAAAGAGGAGACATCATCAGAGATGACTCTCCACAACTTGCATGTGAATCTTCTATGATAAAATTGGCTTGATCTTCTTGAGTCTTCTTCTTGAAGATAGAAGAATAAGTTGAATCATCTTCTACTCCTCCTTGGTCTTTGTCCTTTGATTTGTTCTTGGTGAAGGCTTGAGAAAACTTGTTTTTGCTCCTTCCTCTTGACTTGATCTTGGAAAAGTGAGCTTTGCATAACCACCATCCTTCCTTGAAAGTGTGTTGATCTTCGACAGCTAGTTCTTTTGCCTGCATTCTTCAACAATAAGAATATCGTGTAGAGCCTCCATAGATGGTAACTCTTTCTTGATAGCATAAGTTTTTACAACATTTGCATATTGTTCTCTAAGTCCATTAAGGACTACTTGAACAAGTTGATGGTTCTCTAGAGTATCTCCTATGCATGTTATCTCTCTATGAAGATCTTTAACTCTCTTTACAAAGCTTGAAGCACTTTCATCAACTCTTTGGAAACTAGAAAAGATCTGATTTCTAAGAGTAAGTAGTCTTGATGTGATCTTTGCTTCAAAAATGTTCTTAAGAGTTTCCCAAGTTTGCTTGGCTGAGGTACATGAATTATTTCACTCAACATCTCATCAGAGATGTTCAATTTGATGATATGAAGAGCAATCCTTGATCTCTTTTTGAATCTCTAAGCCTCATCATAAGCTTCAGGTTCAACTTCAATTCCTAATACTATGTCCATTACACCATATAGAGCCAACAAAGATTCTATCCTATCCTTCTAAACCGACTAGTTGAAGGTATCTAGTCTCTGACTAGTTTCAAAGAGAAAATCTCCTATAGATGCCATGAATGTGAAGACTTTTTCTAAATTGGACAACAATATGTTGCTACACTTCTCACTATAGGAATTGAGTGTGCTGCTACTTTTTTACTATAGGAACCAAAACAATTGGGTGTACTACCAAATCCTATGCAAAATCTTGCAATAGGAATTTGAGATAGGTCTCAAATATTCCACCAAAACAAGACAAACTAGATCACCCTCTCAACTTGAATTGGAGTATAGACAAATTTTGGTACTTTCTTCTTTTGGCATGTGTGAACTACTTAAAGGCAACACTATTGACTCAAATACACTCAAATTGTATGAAACAATGTGTTACATAACTCAAATTTTGTCTAGATCTCAAGTTTGTTGAATTCGTATACACAAAAAATGGAATTGAATATGTTGCTTCTCTTTTACAATAGGAACAAAAAACAATTGGGTATTCTACCAAATCCTATGCAAAAACTTGCAACAATTATGTGAGTCCTTGCTCACAACAGAAAATCAATCACTTTGAATTTGGATCTAGCCTCTATCTTCTGATGAAGCACTTACAATTTTGATGTCAAATTTCCCACGAGTTTCAAATAAATGAAAAGCACTTTAGAAACACACATTCAATTCAAACACAACCCATTGTGTGAAATGATGTGACTATGACAACATAATCTTTACTTATCCAATTCTATCTCAGATTGAGTACCAAAAACTGTGAATGATGAATCATGCATGCAATATAATCAATTCAAAAAGTGTCCACTCGGGTTTTGGTTCTCTCCCTGCCCTTCTTAAAAGTCTAATTAGGGTCATCAAAATGAATTGAAACCAATTGCAATGGAAAGAGGGCTCTTATACTTTCCAACGAGCTATAATGTCAGTACTTTTGGATCTAGCACCAAGGAAATAGAGTCAAATGAAGTATTCTGGTTTTCACACGTGTGAAATGTCAGAATTCCGTACATCCTTTGTTTTGGACTAAAAATATCAGTTCTAACCTCATTCATCAAAAAACTGTTCAAGAATAGATAGCAAAACACTGCTAAACAGCTTTCTAATTGTCATAGAATTCTTCAAACACTTGATGTTAGTAGCATTCAAAGCATGGTATGGCTTTGATACCATGTGGAAAATCCAGCAAATTCACATGTGGGGAACCACAACAAATGTGTGAATGACCTTTACCATGCTTTATGGTGGCACATAGATCACCTATAGAGCAATCCTGCAATCTACCAACAAATTTGAGGCTAGAGCACAATCTAGAATGCTACAGATCAAAGCTACATAAATTCCTCACAAATAAGGAATGTGCACAAGCAAGATCATGTATGAAGAAGTCACAAAATCCAAGTTAGAGAGAGAATACAATTTCAAGCAACATAGAATGAGATCCAAATTTGACATTATGCATTACAAATGCTTGATTCTTCATTAGAAATGAATGAGAACCATATGTGCATATATAGGAGAGCCAAAATTCGTGGTGCTTCTTGCATTCAATGCATTTCCTACACCTATTCAAGTGCAAACTACTATTATCTTGACACCTAACTGCTTGCATGCACATATTGCACCTAACTTCTGCCTACTTTCTCCAAATGTCAAATTCTCAACTATGAACCTACAAAACTACATGCATGTGTCCATTAGAGTATTTGCATGTCTTGCATGTCTCAATGTAAACTTAGGACGCAATGGTTTTGATGTGGCTCGAGTTCCAACAAGTCCATATTTGTCCAATTCCATGTGAAATTCTACATGCATGTCAATCTAGACATTGTCAACATTATTGCATGTCATACTAGACCAACTATACTTTATGCATGTCATTGGAACTTGATCTACCTAACCCAAACTCGCCCTAGCGTAAACACTATTTGTGCGGTGGCTATTCTAGATCTATCCATGGTTCAGGTTGTAGTAAGTAGTAGACCAATCCGTCCACTTTTTAAGATCTACATAAAACTACATGAGGTGTGCGGATGAGGAATTGATGGAACATCATGGAGGATCTCGTTGTTGATTTGATAGATTGTTTCCTCCTCACATAGGTCCCATGGGTAATTGGGTCATTTGACACGACATACTTTGGTACCATATTTCTCAACCATAACCTTGGCGACTAGTTTCATCTTGGACGAATGTTGCGGGAATGCTTTGGTTGGAAGTGCCTCCATGTAGTTCAGTATCTGAATGTCAGAAATGTCCAAATCTTTGGGCATCTCTCAACTCGTAAGGCATTTTCGACATCTATGAATAAATCTGTTGATTCATCAGTAGGTAGCCATGCAAAGTTTAACAATTTATCATTGTGTGGTCTAATATATCAATAAAATTGATATATAGGTGCGTCTAGATCAAGAGGTTGTTCGTTAGCGTCCAAGGTAGTATGGGTAAATCATTCTGATTTTGAGCACAATAATCAGCATTCACACGATCAATTGTAGCCAAACTGTGGCTCTAGTTTATGATATCGGTAGATTTAACATAATGACCTTTCTCTTGGGTGGACTGGTATGGCTCAAACACAGAACTTGTAGTGGATGAATCATCGTCATGGTATCGTGCTGGTTTGAGCTTCCTAGAAGATCAATGGTAACGAACCTCTCCCCATTACCAAAAGTTACTCGCCCTTTGATCCACTTATGAACGACCTTTGCATTGGTGAGCCATGGTTGACCAAGCAGTAACTCATAAGAATAGGCATTACTAGAAATATCGAGTACAACTAGATCTATGGTGAATTTCAGGCCTCCCAGATTAACCAAAATTTGTGGGAGGAATCTTGAAGGTCGGACCACACTTTGATCGGCCATCCTGAACTAACAAGTGGGTTTGTCTTTTAGGTTCCATTCCAACATGAGAGATGTGGCGATGATATTGACACCTGAGCCACCATCTAACACAACTAATACTTCTCGGGATTGGCGATGAGTAGCTGGGATCTTGATATTGCCCTTTTCACTAAGCAAATTGGTTAAGTGCAATGGCATTTTAAGCAACTCGTGAGGGATAATGGTTTTGGTGGATTGGAGTTGTTCTTTTCATTTAACCGCATGCTTCCATAAAACATGGAAAGGAATTGTCACGTTGGCTAGTAATAGATCTCCCCAGACTTCAGTGTCTTCAAGGGTTTTATTCTCAAAAGACGTGTGAGGTACTTTATGGGAGTTGGAAATACAGCCTTGGCCTTCGATTTTGTGTGAGCTTGAGTCTCCAAATGTTGTTGTTGCGTTGAATATGTCTGCTCAACCTTTGTCCTTTTATCCTTGAAGTTCTTCTTCTTGGATTGTTGCTTATTGGAGTACAAGGCCATTTCTTGTTACTCGAGATAGATAAGCTTTTTCTCCTTACTTCTTCCTTTAATAAACTTGTTGTTAGTTTCTGGAGTGATAGCGCAGGAGTATTGCTCAAAAGCAATACCAGATTGTCATAGGAGGTAGGAATACTGGCAAGAAGAGACATAGTAGAATATTCTTCAGAAATAGGTGAACCTATTGTAGAATCTGTAAAGGATATGGTACTTTGATCAGCTCTGATACCACTATATTGGTGAGGCAGGAATTAACAACAGATTCTAGGTTGCAGCGGAATGAGAGGTTGTCGTCCCCAACAAACAGAGACAAAAATGATGACAAGAAACATGATCTTAGATTTGCTAGAGACCTGAATGATAGAGCTTTTCTTATTTGCATTCATAATGAATGTTAGTCTAGGTGTCGTAGACAACCATGAAGAAATGTGAAAGGATCAGACATCTAAGACAGTTGTGCAGTTCTTTGTTACTAATATTCATTATCGTACATAGGAGCAAAACCTCCCAACCAAACCTAGATCAATCCTGGATCTAGCCCCCGAGCCATGCCATGTGAATGATAGAGGAGTAGAGAGCAACTGGTAACAAAGTTGTTGATGATAGAATCTCTACCCCAATATATAGAGAGTAGAATCTTGTGCATGTACTCATGCAATCTAAAGAAACAAAGCTTTGCTAGCTTTCAGCCCTCGGTCCAACGAACACGAAGCGAAAATGTTTGCAAACATCAAGAAGACACGAGGCGAAAATGTCCGCGAACACCCTGACGAAGAGACACGAACACGAAAAGTTTGCAAAAGAAATTTTTTTGTGATACAGCAGGAGAAAGTTAGACAACACAAAAGTCAAACAGCTCGAAGCGACACGAAAATCTTCACGACACTTTTCGACCTTCACGCTCCAAAAGATCAGGAAGATCATGCAAGTACGATTAATTTTCTTTGGATTTATTCAAGCACTGCATGCGAATCCACGCAGTGCGTTGGCGTGAAAGAAACACAGTTCTCTCACGAGTAGTAGTCTCGCTTCACTAGCGGACATTTGGATCTTCTGATCCTAGACAGAACTGTCTTCGCGCGTAGGCGAACATGTATTCTGTATGTCGTCTTGATTGCTTACTAGCATCAGACTTCTTCACTCTGTTACACTCTATGTATTCTGTTTTGATCTATATGTCAAGTATAATCCAGTAAGTACGGTCTCTCTGTGTAAATCTAAGATTAGAGTGATTAAGCATCTACAACTAACCAGAGAATTTCAAGAGTGGCAGATTAGCCACGACCTAGGGAGTATCTGCTGGCGTCATGCCATCCGATCAGATTACTGTACTTCTGGATACTTGCATGATCTTTGGTGGTACTCCTTGGAGCGTGAGCGCTGAACGAGTTTCGTTTACCTCGTCTGCCTTCTTCCGTACTGGACCGCAAAGGAATCTCGTTCGTGAATCTTTCGTGTTTGTGAACCGTCCGTTTGCTGCTCTAGTACATGCTAATCGTTCACACGTCTCAGGATCATGAGATAGGCTGCTATGGGCGGCCGCCTTAGTGAGAGGCATTTAGACATTTAGCACGAATGCAACACGATAGAAAAATAATGAATATGTATAAAAATGAGGTAGTAACAACGATCAGATCACAAGACAGTTGCACTGAGCGCGTGATCCTACTTACAGACACAAGTAATTTCTATGATTTAGAATACTTTTACTCTCTCTATCATTAGGGAAAATATGGGCTTAAAATGGGCCCTTTAAGAAATTTCACTTTAGAGAGAGGTTATGTAGAGAGAGAATGAAAATCGATAACTTCTGGTCACCGTTTTTTGAGTTTTCGGCCTTGCCTGATGTTTAACTAGTATGGTTAACTTCAGATAATAGCTAGTTAAGCATGAGATGTATTAACTTCTCTTCATGCTCATTCCAAAATTCGGGACTAGAGCTTTAAGACCGAAAATCTTGGTGTGCTCAATGCAAAAACTGAAGCGGGAGAGGCAGAACTTTTGAAATCACTATATGCTTATAGTAAAATATGAGGCAGGACGATTTCTCAATGTGACATAAACATTACAAAAGTAAGGAATGCTAGATCTATTCATATTGATTTACTGTAGTTTGATTCATTTACATGAATGTAGCTTTAACAATGGCAATGTTCCATTTGCATGTTGCTCTTTTGATGAAATGCACTCCAATTATTAAGAAAAATGCAAAACTTGTAGAGAATGCTGCTGCAATAGTTAGAGAATTGAGAATAAATAATCATATGAATATAGATTTGTGGGTGGATGGATCAATTTATTCTAATGATCCAGCTACCAATTTGTGTTCAGATTAAGTTCGTAACTCACCGATGCAATCTTATGGATCCAATGATCATTTATGAAAATTTAAGATGAAGACCTTGCTAATCGCTACTGAGTTGTGGAATGTTGTTACAGGTATCAAAGTGAAGCCTGAAAACGACACAGTCGACTCAAAATGAGAATCAAAGGATGGTAAAGCTTTCGCACTTATTATCCTCAATATATCAGATACTCAAATTGGCCACATAGCTGAAGCCAAAACTTCGAAAGAAGTTTGGGACATCCTGAGCTCACTATATGATGTGAGAGACATAACTACCAAGTTACATCTTCGAAGGAAATTCTTCACACTCAAGATGTCGAACAATGATTCTCTTCATAATCATATTAGCCAATTTAAGAATCTCTTGTAATAGATGGTCGTTGTCGGATCAATCATAGATGATCAAGACGCAATTATGACATTGTTTTCAAGCCTGCCCTCTACATATGAGAACTGGGTGATGATCATCACGACACACTCAGATAACTCTTACCAGGACTATCACTATGTTGCTGCAAGAAGATAATTGAAGAAGTCAAGACAATTTGTCTACCTCTTCATCTCATGCTCTATATGTCAGCAAGGGCTCGAAACGACGGAAGCAGAAAAGCTCTAAGCAGTCTGCATCGAATAAAAAATAGACTCAAAGTCAAGAACAATCATCAAATCCAAATTCGAAGATGTTTTATAGGTATTGCAAGCACAATAACCATGAGATCTAGGATTGCCAAATTCTCAAAGCAAAGAATGTAGCCAACCAATTGGATCAACAAGCAAATAGAGTTACAACGTATCCTGAAGCCAAAATGGACGAAGGCGCTTTTATAGTCAAAGACAAATACACGAGTTCGGATGATTCGTGGTTTCTGGATTCTGGAGCTACACAACATATGACCAATCATCGTGAGATCATTATGGAAAATATGGGCTCAAAATGGGCCCTTTAAGAAATTTCACTTTAGAGAGAGGTTATGTAGAGAGAGAATGAAAACTGGTGACTTCTGGTCGCCGTTTTTCGAGTTTCTAGCCTTGTCCGACATTTTACTAGTATGGTTAACTTCAGACAATAGTTAGTTAAGCATGAGATGTATTAACTTATCTTCATGCTCGTTCCAAAATTTGGGACTAGAGCTTTAAGACTGGAAATTTGGGTGTGCTCAATGCAAAAACTGAAGCGGGAGAGACAGAACTTTTGAAATCACTGTATGCTTATAGTGAAATATGAGGCGGGACGATTTTTCAATGCCACATAAACATGACAAAATTAAGGAATGCTAGATCTATTCATATTGATTTATTGTAGTTTGATTCATTTACATGATTGTAGATTTAACAATGGCAATGTTCCATTTGCATGTTGCTCTTCCGATGGAATGCACTCCAATTATTAAGAAAAATGTGAAAGTTGTAGAGAATGTTGTCGCAATAGTTAGAGAATTGAGAATGAATAATCATATGAATATAGATTTGTGGGTGGATGGATCAATTTATCCTAATGATCCAGCTACCAATTTGTGTCCAGATTTTAAGTCCGTAACTCATCTTCTCAGATATATATGTGAAGGAAATAGCAGATTACTTGGATATTGTCAAAGGTTGCGTGATATTGGAATGCATAGCATATCTTATCTTAATCAACAATTATAGTTTGCTAATCAACAATTGCAAAGCGCAAATCAACAATTGCTTCATTATGTGCAACACACTAGTGCTGAAAACAATGCACTGCAATCTGAGAGTTTAAAATCTGTTGTTGATATAAAAACTATCAATAAGGCAATGATGAAGAGGAAAAGAAAGAGAGTATGATGAAGAATATTGATGACTTATCTACACATAGCGGCAAGAATTTGAGCATTCAAGTATGTTGTCATATAAACTGTTTATTTGATTTGTATATGTCATTTAAGTTTGATTTGCACTTGATAGTATGGACTATTTATTTATTAAACATAATTTGAGTTTCATATGTTTGTTGCAAATCATGTTTGGTGGCAACAGATTGTTCATGCATTGGATCATCTTTAATTCATGTTTTACCAAGAAAGTCGACAAAGGAAATGATAAAAAATGCTTGATTTGAAAAAATGTGTTCACAGATTCCACTCTATCTGTGAACACGGTTCTTTGGATTTCTTCTGTAGCTACGGTTCTTCTTGTTAGAACGGTTATCACACAGATGTGTTACTCATATTTCAATATGTATTTTCCAGCTTGTTAGTGGGAGTCATGGTTCTGATACTCAGCTACATGCATAAACCAGCCATGTAACCATCTACAACTCAAGAGGATCAACGTTCTGAAACAGGGAGCAATCCTACCACTATCTAGTAAATCAAGAAACAATCAAGAACAAGATTAACTACTCAAACAAGAAACAAGAAACAAGAAACTAGATTCCTAACAGCATATTAATAGCCCAAGAATCAAGAAACACTCATTTCTTGATGCTTAGATTGCCCAAGAACAATCAAGAACTGGAATGTAAGAAAGTATGCAAGATCTACACCACAAACCAGCCTATTTAGTTTACTTGCATGCTGATTCCTACCTTATTCCACAAACAAGAAATGAATCCTAATCCACAACTAAGTAAGAAACAAGAAAACAAGATCCTAGTTAATCCACAATACAAGGAAATCAAGCATGCTCATAGAAACTTCACTCAAGAACATTGCCATGAACAAGGAGCTTAGCAATTATCAAGAACTCGTGGATGGTCCTCTTTATTTGCTCAAGAGAACTTGACAATACATTCAAAGCTCCCTCACAAGAGAGAGGAGCCCTTAAATAAGCAAGAAGGCTGCCCATGTGGGGCCCAAGTGGCAATTCCACCAAATTAGAAATTACGTGTAGAATTTGCCCTTCCACTAATGGTCACCATCAAAAGGTGGCTCACTCTAACTAATTCAAGGGAGATCTACATTTATTTACAAAGCCTAAGAAATATGACTAGCTCCTACATGGTCGTTCCTTCTCTGGGAGAGACCATGTAGGCTCACATAGATATTTCACTATCATCCTAGCTAGTAATTTCTTGGCTCTCATGCTCGGCTCTCAGCTTCTTCTGCTCTCCTCCTTCTGAGACCTCCTCGGTCATGGGTGAGAGGTATTCTGTGTCTTCGGCTTGGCTCGGCATCTAGGGATTCTCTAAAATCTGCTAACATTATCCACCCCTAATCTGTTGCAAGACCCACTGCAACACCGGTGATGTCTTTCGCTTGGCACTTGGAAAAGCGTGGATCTTCGTTCACTTCTGTAAAACCAAGTGCTTATTATCCGCAAAACTTATTATTATTATTATTATTATTTTTCAAAATTGGAAGTCTCTCAATTGGCCGCTACATTCCAGTTTTTTAGAGAACTTCTTGCGAGTCATGCTCGCCTCGTCGTCGTGTCGTTTGCTTTCTCTCGCTCATCTTTCACCCCAAGGCTTCAAAAACTTGGAAGCGGAGCTTACTTCCAAAATTGGGGGGCCTCAGATATTCTCTTATCTTTTCCACGAAGCCCATTTCCTGCCAGTCTTCCACCATGGTCACATAGCGTGACAACATGAAGGCCACTATGTAGTATAGCCTGGCCATCATCTCATGGTCTTCTTCCGATTGGAGGGCTACGTTTGGGTTGATTTTGATGGGCTCCAAGCCTCGATCCCAGAAACAATCTTGTTGCATCAAAAAGGCCATGGATCTGCAATACTCGACACTTTCTTGCACGCAAAGATCGGCACTTGTTTTGTATTTATGTCCGAAGTCGAGTAATTGCAGCCTCAGATCATCCGAGGTGGTTCTCTCTGAAATCCCGGAATGACTGGCTAGTTTACCAACTCTACTTGTGGCTTTTCCATCGGCCATGGATTTCTGCGTTTGAGTGGCTTGTAGAAAGGATCCACCTGCTTCCATGCTGGTGCCTTCAGATACTCTTGGAGTCGCCTGCTATCTTTCAAGACTTTATTCTGCCATTCTGGTTGCGGTTGCAACGCGGCAATGATCTCGGCCCTGGTGGAGTATTGGCTTTGATTGATGTCTTCTTTGTCTCCCCTCATGTTGGGAGGGTATTTCCTCTCAAACTTTTCTGACTCTCTTGTGTCAGCCAATTTCCCTCTGGGCCTGGTAGGGGAAGTTGTCCTACGCGGTTGGAATGGCCTTGCCAGATAATCATCTAGGGCTTTGGTGCCCATGTCTTTTTCCTTGGCTTTCTCGCTTGTCGACGGCTCAGCTGCGCCCGTATCTTGTCTGGACGAGAACCTTTTTGTCTCTGGTTGATCTACCAGGAAGTCATCATCATCCCCCATGTCGGTGTTAGTTTCTGGAAGGTCAGGGGTGGAATGATCTGGAGAGAGGGGTGCAGGAATGACAGGTTTCGGAGGGGGTGGGTTTAACAAATTATATGCCGCACCGGGGGAGTGGAGTTGTTGGAGGAACTCGTCCTGTCGGGCCTTGTATGTGTTAGCTAGACCTTTTGATGGGCCCATTATCTTGCTAGGAGGTGATAGAGAGAGGGAAGATGAAAGAATCGGGTAAGTTGGAATAAATATTTCGGCAAAATTAAATGCAGACTAGGAGGAGGGGTTAAAGGTGGGAGGGGGTCGGGGAAAAGTTCTAGAAGCAGCATCGGCTCTCTGGCCACCCGATCCCGAGCTACCGTCTGAAGGGTGGGTTTGACCGTCTTGATTCCTGTTCCATCATTCCCATCATTGTCCCATGGCTTCGTTGATTGAGCGCCTGCTTGGGCCTTGCACGCTGTGTCCCATAATTGGTTCACCTTGTCCAAGACTTGCTACAGGGCCTTCGTGGTGTCTTCCAGCTGCCTCTGGGACTCAAGGATGATCTTCTCGTGCTTGGACACAATGTTTTGAAAAATTTTCTTTTCGGCTTCTCGTTCTTGGATTAGCCGCACGTATTTCTCCATCCGGATGGTTGAGGCCTGTGGGGCCTAGAATTGAATGTCCTCAGGTTGACTAGAGGAGCATCGACTATCATTGCACCTGATGATCCATCTCGTACTTAGTCGATTTGGACCATCTGGTGCTTCAGTTGTTGTTGGACCTCTTCTAGAGTGGATTTTTGCCCGGCCATCACGGATCTGGCTTCCACTGTCTCTTTTTTTTCCCTCCTTGGTCAGCCTCTGATATTGCACAATTTCTTGGTCTTGATGTTGGACCTTGCTCTCGAGCATTTGATACTGGCTCACCAACCAATGCATGTGGTAGCTTGTTTCGGATAGGCCTATCATTGAGCGCTTGGCTACTTTAGTGAGCTTTTCAGGATTAGTAAGGGTTGGGTACTGTTCTGGAGTGTGGGATGGTGAGGCTAGACCAAAAAATAATCATTGTGTTAGAGTTGAAAATGGAGGTGGATGTGGAGGGAGTGGAGGAATGATGTTAGTAATTATTGGTGGTTATGGGGGGGGTCAGACTTCTTCCTGGTTGCTTCACCCTTTTTGGTTCATCGTCGCTTATTTCCATCAGGTCCGTAGCATCAAAATATTGCGACGTGTCCAATGTATGGACTTGTCGGCCCTATGGTTGTTGGCCGTGTGGTTGCTGAGCCGCTTCCATGTCCTGGGGACTGGATATCCCCACTCCCCCCCAAAAAAAAAGTGTGCCGGTGGTGATGTTGGTGGCGTTGGCATAGTAATTAGTGTGGGTGGGGTGGTGACTTGATCTGGCAGACCTGTGACTTGAGATACTGTCGTGTCAGGTGCTAATGTAGAGGTAGTTGCTCCATCACCCCTGTCGATGACATGTGAGGGTGATGAGTGCGGTTGTGAGGCCGTGGATGAGCTTCCATCATCTAAGGTGGAACCATCTGAAACTGATCCCATTGGTGATGTGCTTCTAGCTTGAAGCTTCTTTTGCATCCTTTGTTGCCTTATGTCTGGCAACTGGGCCTTGGAGGTATGGGCCTCTTGAGCTCCGAAGGTTGTAGTTGTTTGTGAGTCCGGTTGTGGGCTTCTTTGCTTCTATACCAGAGGGAGAATACTGGTGTTTACTCGTTTAGACTGGGATCCCAATGATGAAGTTGCCCTTGATCGTGCACGCTTGGACTTTGTTGACTCAATGGGAATTTCCCATGCCTTGTCTACAAGCTGCAAGTGTTGTTGAAGCTTTGGCCCATTCTGGACTTGGTGGCAGGTGATATTTGTCAAGAGATATCCGAGTATTGTTATCGGTTGCTTGTTCTTAATACACTCATGAAGACAGTTCGAAACAAACTATGCCATGTCATAGAGATTTTGGGAATGCAGTCATGAATCTGGCATCATGTGAAACAGGGACACGTACCCTCTACAACTTTGTTCTTGGTCGTTGTGTGCACTTTGTCAAGTACGCACATGCCGCTTGTAGTTGTGGGTCATTGATTGCTTCGACTCGATACCCGTCCTTGTTTTTTCACTTGGCCACAGATGGGTCAATGAATTTGAAATATGCGGTCTGCTCGATTTTTTTAAGTGTCCTTGTGGCAACATTGGGTCCTCTTGGGAACCCAAAAGGTTGCAAGTCGGCAGGTGCAAATGATATGTTGTAAACATAGTTCTTCTGTTGTTGTTTTCCAGATTGTTGATCATTTGTTTCAAACTCATTCTTTTTAGACGACTCCCTCTTATATATGGTCCAATGAAAACTTCGTCATTGCTTGATGCAAAGTATTTTATTACCTTCATTGACGAATATTCGAGAAAAACAGCTGTTTATTTTATTCTTCTTAGAAGATTATTCTTTTGAGTAAATAGAGCATTTTCGGAATCACCATTGTCGTCATAGCGTTCACGAGCTTCTACTTCCTCTTTGACTCTGTCTATTGCCTTTTCATTGTCGCATCTTTCGCCAATAAGGTTCGAGTTGTGTGGAATGACCTGGGTAGGGCTCGAAGAAAATAACTAAACTGTTTTTTCTTTGAAATTGCATTTTCTACGCCAGAATTTTGCAAGGAAATGAACAGGTCTTTTATCTTGCGTACGAATGTGTTCAGGTCTTTGTCGTCCCACTGTAGGTAAGTTAATTGGTCTTCCAAAAACATGATTTGATTACGAGATCGAGTCTCATTCTTGGTTTGCAATTCTTCCCATAAATCTTTTGCATTCGAAATTGATGTAAGATCTAGCATTATATTGTCATGCACCGAAGACGCAATAATTGCTATAGCTTTGTCATTTCTTAAACTCCATTCTCGAAGTTCTTTGCCAGGAGTAGCTACTGGCTTCTCCTCTATTGGTTCTACCCATTGCCATAGACCTTCACCCTTCAAGATGAGTGAAGTCTTTAATTTTCAAATCAAGTAGTTTGAAGCTTCTGGATCCAAGATCGTAGTGATCTTAGCCTGAATATTGCTGATCGACGACATCTTCTATTTTCTGAATAGCTCCAGATGCGACTTGCTGATGGATGTATGAAGAATGCTGAGAGAGATGAGAAGATACCACTGTATCAACTCTGACTCGTTCTGATACCACTGTATCAGCACTAATCCTGTATGCTCTGATACCACTGTAGGAAAAATAGTAATTATTTTTCCACAGAGAACACGATGAAAGTTTGAATAAATCAAACTAATATCAGTGTCTTCAATCAGGTCTGCATCTGATCTATGTACTAATAGAACAGTATTTGCCTTGATTGAATATGCGTGCGAAAATAATATGCGGAATTAAGAGACAACATAAGACAATTTTAGACAAACATAAACTATTGATCAAAAATGAATTTATAATTTTGAATCTGAATCAGTATACATCTCTTGTTGTCTTATCTTGCTGTGGTTAACATGATTTGTTATCCTTCGACAAATCTTTGTCGGACCCCCTCGATAGTTGTCGTTGTTGATTCACCCACATGTTGGTGATTTTCGTGTATTTCTGCAAACTGTGCGATAACGCGAGTAGAAATGCAGAAACTGGATAGATGAATGGATGTTAAGTAAATATCGGACTATAAGGATAATAATGCAACATCTATGAGAAGCAGTATTATTATTGACATATGATACATGTTTGCATAGGCCCCAACTTAGTCTTAAATAGTTTTATTCACATGTCATGATCCTTGTCTACATGGCTCCGATTTAGTATAAAATAGTTTTGAGATGGTCATGTGAAGGGGCTAGGAATTTAGTAGACTTTTGCTTGCAAAAAGAGGTTATTTCGCTTGTACCATGGGACACATTATTACTTGGAAGCAAATTCACCTAATATAAAGCTTCCAAAGTGGTACGAAAGATTGATGGAAAGTTGTGATATGGATGACCATCTACAAAGAACAATGAGAGAGAAGATACAAGCTAAAAGGTATAAAGCAAATTACACACCTTTGTCAAATATCATTCGAAGCAATGAACCTTCAACTTTTGAAGATGCTAGGGATGAGGACATATGGATCAAAACTATGCAAAGTGAGATTGATTCGATTGCCATGAAATGTGAAATTTGGTGAAACCTCTACCTGATAAAAAGCCCATTGGCTGTAAATGAGTGTATAGAACGAAGTACCTTGCCGATGCAAATATTGCAGAGCACAAGACAAGGTTGGTGATCAAAGGTTATGCTCAGAGTAAAGGTATTGACTATGAGGAGACCTTTGCACCTATTTGTAAGTGGAATATCATACATCTTATTGTAGCTCTAGCTTTTCAATTTGGATGGCCTTTACATCCGATGGATATAAAATATGCTTTTTTTACTGTTGATTTAAAAGAGGAGGTGCATATGTATCAAATTGATGGATTTGTTGAGGAAGGACAAGATCATAAAGTTTGCCATCTAAAGAAGGTGCTTTATGACCTAAAGCAAACATCACATGCATGGTACACCAAGATTGATGCATATTTTTGATCTAAGTAGATGGTGGGAATCCACTTAGATTATGAATTCTATATATTATGATTGAAGATGTGGTTGCCTTGGTTGCTCTTTATCTGGATTTATACGAAGAAATAATCAGGATGTAGTAAAAATGACAATGACGAATCTTCAACATCAAATTGAGATCACTGATCTTAACCTAATACAATATTGTCTGGGAGTCAAAGTGCTCCAAAAAAGGACACGAGATAGGCTTAACACGTGCCAAATATGTTAAGGAGTTGCTGCACAGGTTCATGTTATAGGATTGTAAGCCAATGACTACACAAGTAGAGAGAGAGAGAGAGAGAGAGAGAGAGAGAGAGAGAGAGAGAGAGAGAGAGAGAGAGAGAGAGAGAGAGAGAGAGAGAGAGAGAGAGAGATGACAATGCACAAGTCGTTTGTGATTGGCTTATTGATGTGCAGTCACGAGGGATTGTTAGATCAATTTTGTATGCACATTTATTAGTAATCAAATGTCTATTATGTAGTTTCAACATGTGTTTTTATTACTTTCATTGAATGTGCTTTTGTCAAACATATGTTAATTTGAATTGTTTCATTGTTCGCTCAGTTGTTTTGGCCTATTTTGAATATCAAAATTCATCAGTTTTTGAAGACACATTTTGTTCGTTCTTCTGCATTTCATCTATGCACAAGATAGAGACATTTGTTTGATTCCACACTTATTTATCTTCTAGTAAAGTTTTTCCAACACAGATGAAATTCATCCACCTTGTTCATTCGTACATCATGACTCTCTCGTTACGATGGAGCACTGATAGTCGACATTCATCTTCCCCTTAGTATGAAAGAGAGTTGGCATGTGGCATGGATCACCTTGATGCAAGAAAACCAGAATATTTGCAAGTGTGCACTTATGAGGCACTCTAATCTCAAACCACCCTTAGTAGTTGAAAAAATATCTTCAGTAAAACCATCACCATTATGGACACCTTCACATGTCACCCCATGACGTGTCATAGGCTTGGTTTCCCTTTTTCCAATCCATGGGTGGAGAAGAAACCCAAACTTTTCAAGTGTACTTGAGGATTCTCAAACCCATTGCAAATCCACATTCCTTGGAAAGGGGATGTGATGTTATTATTGCTCTTCATTAATGCATCTCATACGAATTCCTCTGAGATGTTGGAGATCCATTTTGTCAAGGTGCTAATTTTTCAAATTCTGTTCCGTGCACGTTCACCCCCCAAGGATTTGAGAGGGTCCCATGTTACAAATAAAGGGAGACGGTGACCTCTCACCTTGATTTTTCAAATTTCGTTCCATACACATTCATCACATTTTACATCATCTTCAGAGTCCCCACATTTTGCACCATCTTCCGAGTTCAAAGGGGGAACACGTTACATCTAAATAGGGTTTTAGGTACATGGGCTTTCACTAGGAGTAGGTGAACATAGGCTGTGAACATAGGTTGTTCACACTAGTAGGTTAGATAGGTTGTTCTATACCCAATGCGAAGAACCTCTCCATGCGAGAGAACTTGGCTTGGTTTTGCGAGAGAACTTGGTTTGATGGCTGCCACCGTCGCCAGCAGCGTTGGTGCAACCCTATCATTATCGTTAGTTGCTGGAGGCTTCGGTGATGATCTCAAGCATGCTCGAACAATGGCGGCATGGCCTTGGCCTCGCTTTCCCTCTCGCTCCCGGATGGCGTCTAGTCATCTATTGAAGAAGAACAGAGGCTATGCCAAGCTGAAAAAACTAGACATTGCAAAGTTTAATATAGATCAAACAAACGAAAAAGGTATTAGATCATGGACGTCTTTTGCTCGTCTGAGATTTGTGAAGCTTCATACATATTCCATGACACTCTGATTACTGGACACCCTCAATTACATTGAATTTCGGATTACTTGATATCTGAATCAGAGTGCAGTCAGTATGCTTGAATTTGTGCTAATTGCAAGTGGTTTGTCAGTGGTTGCCGTTTGGAATCTTAAACATTTTTGTAAGGACATTATAAATTCAGTGCGACTGAAAAAACTGCAACTGCTCAGATTTGAATCGGAATACATGGCCTTGCATTTCGATATTCTTTGCTGCATATGTTGTAGCTACGCGTAGATTATAAGATCTCGCTTATTATGACTACTCAATCGGCTCTTACAATTCCACTTTTCTCCTTCTTATAGTTATTTTCTCTGGTCCGCTACATTGCTGCAGGCAACACAGAAAGAGAGAAACTTGAAGAAAGGGGAGTCTGGCTACCTTCAGCGCCACGTATTGAAAAGCTTAGAGCCTTCTATAATGCATCATCGCTGGCATACCTAGGGGATGCTGTGTTTGAGGTGCTACTATATCTTCCTTTTTCTTTGAGCAATTTGTGAGTAGAACGAGTACTTTGGAGCTTTGAATGGACACGTGTTTAAGAAACTAGACTGCCTCAGAATTCCTTAATGAATATGCACATGCCTTAAAAATGACATCTCATGTCAATGTCCTTGAACTGGAATAGCAGAGGCCTTGCGAATAAGTTTAGACTAGAAGTGAGGGAAAGCATTCCAGATGTGTGGCGTTGATGATGAGATTGAGATGATTGTTGAAGCCACATATTGTTTCAAGAGTTAGCACAAAGGTGGTGGAGGAAGGTGGAAAAAGATGACCTAGTTTTAACCACATGGGGGGCATTCTAACAAATGTTTACGTTAAGTTGGGTGCCTATGAATGAAAATTAGAGCCATGTACGAATGGACTTATTTAAAATAGGGTAACTTGAGTGTGTAGGAGACAAGTCACGGCTTTGCCACGCATTCCGACCTAGTTATTCCCCTTTTGCCTTTTGGATCATTCTTGTAAAGGAGGAGGATCGATCATGCCATATGTGTGTGGATTATCGAGGTTTGAACAAGATAACAATTAGACATCGATATCCTATGCCACGTGTAGATGATTCGCTAAATGCCTTGTTAGGTGTCATTGTGTTTAGTAAAATAGACCTAAAGTGTGGATACTATCAGGTTAGAGTTCTTAAAGAGGATGTAAACAAGATTGCCTTCGGAACTCGATTTGGTTAATATGAGTATTTTGTGATGCCATTTGGATTGACTAATGCCCCAACTACATTCATGATGATAATCAACAATGTGCTCAGACTGTATATAGGCAAATGTGTCGTAAATCTTGTTGATGACATTCCACCTTATAGTGCAAGTGAGTTCAAGCATATTACTCACCTTAGAACTGTGTTGTCTACTTTGAGGGAGAACAGTTTATTTGCCAATAATAAAAAGAGGGAATTTTATAAAAAGGAAATATAGTATCGTCATCTTTAGTATCTACTAATAGAGTGAGACCAGATTCTAAGAAAGTTGTTGTGATCATTGCGTGGCTTGCGCCAATTGATTTGATAGTGCTTTGTGCTCTTATTGGATTGGCAGTATTTAAAATATGGTAAAAAATACTCCTATATAGCAGCACCTTTGATTGACTCAAAAGAACATATTTGGTGAGTGGACTGAATTGCAGCAAGCAAGATTTGATTAGTTAAAGCAAAATATCATTGAGCGCATCACTCTCAAGATTGTAGACCCTCAAAAGCTCTATGTTCTAGATATGAATGCAAGTGACATTGGTGCGGGAGCGGTTTTGATGTAGGAGGGAAGGCCTATAGCCTTCGAGAGCAGGAAGCTCACCTCAGCACAACATAATTATCCAAATCATGAAAAGGAATTGTACCTTAGTGCATGCCTTAAAGGCATAGAGGCATTATCTGTATGGATCAGAATTTGAGGTATTCATTGATCATGATACCTTGAAATACTTTTGTAAGCAACTAGACCTTAGAGGCCGGCAAGGCAGATGGTCTGAGCTTTTGCAGAAATTCCTAATAGAGATTCAGTACAAGAAAGGTGTTGAGAATCGTGTGGCAGATGCTCTATCTCGTGTGGTGTATCAGATTTCATTTGTAGTCATTGAAAATGACTTACTGTTTGAGATCTAAAAGGCTTAGCAGGAAGATCCTCACTGAAAGAAAGTGTAACAGGAGGTGGCCATGCATAGTCTCAAGAGGAGATATCTTCTACCTTGGTTTGCACTTATCTTAAGTATTCCATAGAAGATGGAATAGTGATGAAAAATTGTAAGGCTCTTATTCCAGCTTGTGAGGTGTTGCGAAAGAGGATCTTACATCTATGTCACGATGGTGCTAGTGTTGGTCAGCTTGGTGTGGATAGGACCTTTGAGTTGATGCGATGTAACTTTTGGTGGTCTAATTTTAAGAAAGAAGTAAACCATTATGTGACATTATTTTAAGTGTCAGGTTAATAAGGCTAAAAGGATCAAAGTTTGTTACGCTCGTTACTCGTACCCGAGGGGAGATGGGAGAGCATTTTTATGGACTTTATGACATGTTTACTAGCTATGACAGACTCACTAAAATGGCTCATTTTTTTCCAACTGATAATAAGATTGATGCACTTGGTACGGCTGATTTGTTTACGCAACATGTATTGAAACTTCATGGATTACCTAGATCCATTGTGTCTGATAGAGACTCTCGTTTTACTGGTAGTTTTGGATTGTAGTATTTGAGAAGTTAGAGGTGTAGTTGGGAACGAGTAGTATTGATGATCCTAAACAAATGGACAAATGGAGAGATTCAATTGAAGTTTGGAAGACATGCTAGGGCGTATTTGAGTGAAAAACAAATGCAATGGGAGCGTTACCTACCATTGTTGGAGTTTTTGTTAAAAGAATGAGTTCTTTTGAGCTAAATTATGGTGTTAGACTAGCTTGTCTAGCCATAGGTATGCCTCATAAGACGCCTAGTGTTGTGGAATTTCTAACTCACATGCAGCAGATGTTGGAGTTTAGCAAAAGACAATGTGAAAGTGGAGATAGATCGGCGGACAAAGACTTATGCCGATTTGGATCATACACCAAGAGAGTTCGAGGATGGAGACATGGTGTTTCTTACAATTTCAAAGGACTTAAATAAGTTGTCACCTAGATACTGTGGACCTTGGAAAATTGTTAAGAAAATCAATAACATTGTTTATAAATTGGATTTGCCTGTTGATTGTAAAGTTCATCCTTTTTTTTCATGTTTTATGCTTAAATAGTATTCACATGACGATGATAATTTGTTGGCTGATGGCCTTGTATTGTTTCAGGAGCATGTGGAAGTGATGCATGGACCAGCTAGCGATGCTACTTGTGAGACCACGTATAAGTTGCATGCACAATATCTGGACTTTGCAATCGAGGACGATGCCAGCTGAGGAGGGAAGAGCCTCTTGTAAATTGTGAGTTGTAATTATTAATGGTAGATGGCTGAGTCACCAGCCTGTGGAGACAATTGTAAATTGCAAAGCAGATACAGTTGTAGTGACTAGTTCCGAGATGGCTAAGGGGATACTGGGTCTCATGAGAGTCTACTAGACTGACCTCCTAAAAATAAGAGGAATGATTGATCAAGAGGAGTCTGGAAGGCAGTCTTATGCACGTCCTCTTCTCGAACTCTCACTTGGTGGTAACCACTCTTCAGGTCAATTTTGCTAAACACTACAGCACCACGGAGGGAATCCAAAAGATCATCTATATGTGGCATAGGGATGCTTAACAGAAATTTTGTTCAAGCCTCAATAATCCACACACATTCTCCAAGACCCATCCTTCTTTTTCACCAAAATGATTAGAGAGGCAAAGGGGGAGAAGCTAGGTCTTTCTTGCCCTTTGGCAAGATAGTCCTCAATCATGGTTCTGACCTCTTCCTCTTTCAAAATTATTCTATAAGGTGGTCTATTGATAGGAGATGATCTAGGAATTAACTCAAGTCTATGCTCCACATTTCCTTTAGGGGGTAAAACAGATGGGAGTTCATTTACGATAAACTCCTCCGTAGTTTGGTGATCCATGCACTTACAATGAAACTTATGTAGCTACATCGCCGTGATCAAAGGTCCTGGAGGCATATCAGGCTCACCACGCAGGGAACGAATCTTGCCATTGTGCTGGAACTCATACACACGAGTATCCCCAAGCACCACATCAAAATGAGCCAAACTGGTAATCTCAAATTCTAACTCCTCAGTATAGCTCTGAATGGTTAGAGGCATACCCACAACCCTGGCATCCTACACTTCCACACCCTTTCCATCAGCCATTTCGACTAATCAAGTCCACCATTCGAATTACCGATACATTCATTAACCGTGGAGCACCTTGAGGTTCATACTCCAACTCTTCGATCTTCATAGGATCTGCCTCCTCAACTTGCAAACTGTAGGTGGTCCGTGAGGAATTGCGAGGACACTCCTTCCACCTATGCCGCCCTAGACAACCATAGCAAAGATTCTCTTTCTTTGGCCGCTCCAAGTCTTGTGGCGATAGCGTAGAAAAGCGTTGCCCCCCTTGGCACTGGACGTCCCATACCGATTGCATCGCCTGGTTTTTCTCGTCCGAAGGTACCCAACAATTCTTCCTTTTCTATCCTTTTCTGATATTTGAACTTGAGTAAGTGTAATGTCTATTTTTTGGTTTTCAATGATGCACAATAGCTAGATTGCTTGCCCTTACAACTTGAGCACACTCTTGGTGTCATGCCCGAGAGGAGGTCAACATTTATGCAAGTGTTTCATGATAGCAGCTTGACATACATCTTTGAGGCCCAAGAGCAAGCAAATGGCAATGCATGAGCCCCAGTAAAGGCATAGTAGTATCTAATATACTCTTTTTTACTGCATTTATGTCGATTGATTGTATTATTGAGGCTTTTGCTGTCAGTGATGCACAAGAGGTTGTCCATTTTAGTTACTGAATGCCTTTATTTGCCTATGCAGGTTGAGTGTAGTTATGGACTCGGCTCATTACATTCGCCACGTCCATTTACATTTACTTTACTTTATGCATAAGCAGGCCTTGGGCCCTTTTTTATTCATTATTGACACTTAGACTTTATATTTGGCCTTGGGCCTTATTATTCATTATTTGGACATTTGGACATGTTACTGGAGAGTGGGGGCCTTCTTGGAGGGTGCACTATTATCCCTCCCAGTTGGGCCCTTGCCACTGGAAGCTTCCTTTTTAGGGCTTCCTTTAGGCTATAAGTAGGGAATCTGTGTTAGGCAGCTGATGATATTGATCTCTCTCTTTAGTCTCCTTAATCTCTCTCTTTCCTGCTTTCTAGGGTTAAGTCTTGCTTATGTGATGCTTTCTCTAGATCAATTGTGGCTTCATTCGTAACTTGGTATCAGAGCACTTTCCTGATTGCTGAATTTCAGATCTGATTTTTTGATTGGGCGCTCATTTTCCTTGCTGATTTTTTTTTTCTCTCTTTGCTGAGGGCTTTCATCTCTTTGCTTCAGCAACATTCAGCAGAGTTTGGAGGACCAGCTCCCATCAGAGCATTTTCCTTGGCGGAGAGATAGTTAGCGGAAATACTTTCGCTATATTTGGCGGTAAAAAAAAAACGTTTTTTTTTTGGGCAGATTTTTTTTGGCGCCCAAGTTCCAACCCTCCATCGCCCTCCAATTTTTACTTCATTCCGCCTTCGTTTGCTACCCCAAATCCACATTTGATTGCAGGCTCATCACCACCCCCATACTTGCTGTTTTTCCAGCCTTTACAGTTGCTGTCCGGAGGCTATCCAGCGCATTTTTACAGCCTTCATATTCGTTGTTTTCCAGCCTTTTCGACGCGTTTTTTCCAGCATTACTTGGTGGCTGTCCAGCACCCCATTTGGCCCCAATACTTGGCAAAATTTCCAGCTCCAACTCTATTTGGTGGCTGCCCGATATCTCTTCATTTTAGTATCGTTTTCAGCATGCTCTCGTTTGCAGTTGCGAGGTACTACCTACACTATTTGTTACGTCTTTTCATTGGCGTACCTGTTGTGACGACTTATGTCCTCTCCTTCAATTCGTCCACTTGATTAGCGTTAGCGTCTTGCCTGGCTTAACTTTCTGCCCATGGCTGTTGTTTTGTTATTTCCATTCCATTTTGTAGTTTGTGTTGTCCATCGCATTTTTCATTTTGTCTTTCGTTATTTGTTATTAGTTTCCATTCCATTTGCGTTTCAATTCCATAATTCATTTTCATCATCGATTTCGTTTTTCACTTTTTCTTCGTTTTCTATGCTCCATTATAAAATATAAAAATAAAAACCACCCAAATTATTTGGATCATTGGGTTACATATTCTTTTCCATAACTTTTAATTTTATTTTTTATCATGACTTCTGATTTTCGGGCTCTATCCCCTTTAGATTATCTTTTTGTTTTTAATAGTGATATACCATTTGAACATATGTTCGACAAATGGCTCACATGTCCTCAGTATTACTTTGATACTTCTCGGCCAACTTGTCCAGGTCCTAATAAGATTCTTGATGCAATTTTTCTCTTAAAGGGTTCTGCTAGGTCGAAGTGGTTTGACTATGTCCATTCTCATCCGCCTATCTCTGAGTGGCATGACTTTCTATCAGTACTTCGCCTTCTTATATTTTTCGATGATAATTTTGTAATTGTTCCTCCTATCGCTCTTACGAGTGGTATTATAGGTTTTGAGGGTTCTACTCCTTCTGATTCCTCTCGTGAGCATTCTTCCATATGCGAGGTTCCATTTTCTTGTGCAGGACAACTAGAGATAGAGTCACACATTTCTAGTGATTCACATAAGGTTGATTCACACATTGCTAGCGATACACAGTGTGAGCGAGTTGCATGATTTACTTGAGATAGTCATTGTATCCCCCCATAGTGAGTCAGAGTCACATATACAGGTTCCTACTGATGCTAATTCACATATACAGGTTGCGGCTGATATGGTCCTTGATACTGATATAGCATGCTATGATACTATTGATGATGTCGTTGCATGCTTTGATGGTGCTACCGATGTTGAGTATATATTGTTCCATGCTTTGATACTGATATAGTATGCCTTGCTACTATTGCCGATGTTGCATGCTTTGATATTGTTGTTGAGTACTTTGATGCTCCTCATGATCCTGAGCGCCATGCTATAGATGTTGTCGCCTATGCTCCTTATTTTGATATTATTCATGGGTCTACGGTTGCTCTTTCAGATGCTTTGGCTACTCCAGTAGATCTCCATATGGCATATGGTTATACATTTCATGATGGTCCTATTGTATACTCACTAGTTTATTTTGCTGATACGCGTCCAGATGAGTATGCGGTTCTTCTAGATGCATATTTAGGCTAGAACTTATCAATTGATGCTTCTGTTATTATGCCTACATATGTTTTTCCATTTGTGGATCATATTATTCTAGATGCGGGGCGAGAGTATATTTCTTTAGTGGATACAAGCAGCAGTACACATTCATTTATTAGCAGTTACATTTCCACCAGGATTCGTGCTACACCTGTTCCTGCTTCCCAACCTCTCAGTGTTGAGGTTGCTCGTTCCCATTCTTTTCCGAGTTCTCAGATGTTTCAGGGCTTCGATTATCGCATTGGTGATTTTTCTGGTCAAGCAGATTTCTACATCATTCCTCTGGAGCACTATGAGCAGACACTTTCCTTTACTCATGTTGGTCAACATCATTCACATGTTGGTATTGATTCCCAGGGTGACTATCAGTTGGTCACCGGGAAGCAGTTTATGCGGAGCCTGCCAAAGGCTCACGATGCAGCTCTTCTTTCCATTCAGAGTACATCATTTGCTGCTTCACTTTCACCATCCGTGGGTCCTCTTCCTCAGGTTGATGCTGCTCCGGATTTACAGATTGTTGCTGCGTGCCTTGCGCCTATATGCCTTGATTCACAGATATCGTATTCAGTGGTCATTCTTGGTTTCAACGATATTGAGGCCGTATACCTTGGTGGTATTTCTACTATTGCTTTTGCGCATACCTCAGATAGCCCTCCTGGTTCGGCGGTTGGTGCAGTATCTTCTCCATTGGTCTCTATATCTCCATCTCTTGAGTTTGTTATGGCCGATGTTCCTGCTGATTTCTATGGGGTTCTTCACGGGTCCACGTTGTCAGGATGATCTCTTTATGCTCCATGTTTCAGCGTGCCTGTCATCCTGCTTATGTTCCTACTCCTTGGTGCTGGTCTTCCGATGCTGCTATCTTTTCTTGGGGCACCTTGCACATATGGTTGATGGTTACGTGTATGATGCGGCTATTCGCGATGAGTGTCCATCTCTTTCCAGTTTCCTTATTGGCTTCCCGTTGCTGATGCAGTTCTACCTTCTCGGGCTTTTTGGATACCTTGGTATGATGTCCCTATCTTTTGGGCTGATCCTCTAGTAGCTTGGGCATTACTCATACCTTGGCACTCCTGGTTGCTGCTTGATCTTCTTCTTGTTCCTTGGCATTCCTGGTTGTTCCATATGGCTTGGATTCTGATGACGCGGCCGAGATGTTCCCTTCGTTGCCACGATGTTGATCCTGAGCTGTTCCCTTTCTTACCAGCTGCCATTCACCAGGTTCGCCTTCACCATAGTCGACCCTGCCGGTAGATTCAGTTTTTGATCCAGTGGGATGGCTGTAATAGATCCTAACACCACAATAGGGCAAACACTCACTGATCCACCCAACCTTGCCTACTCCCTGATATAGAGTAAGCCCCTCCTAGCCCAGTGTGAGGACTGGTAGCATGCAACTGCCAAGTGTCGGCCACGTGGCACTGACGTGGCCGACTGCACATCGGGACCCAACTGGGGGCCCTATCCTGCTGATAGGGTCCGTGTGCGGACTCCCAAATGAACTCCTTTCCCTTCCCCTTAAGAAGATTTGTCATGGGAACTGCTATCTGAGCATATTCCTTGACAAATCGTCTATAATATCCCGCCAAACCAAGAAAGATCTGAAGTTCCAAAATATTCTGAGGTCTCAGCCAACTGAGTATGACTTTAACCTTATTCGGGTCCATTTTAATCCCTTCTGCCGAGATAATGTGACTTAAATATGCTACTTCTTCAATGAAGAATTCACACTTGGATTCTTTAGCATAAAGCTTATGCTTTCTAAGCAGTCGAAACACCTTTCTGAGGTGTTTTAGATGCTCCTTCCTCGTTTTACTGTAGATGAGGATGTCATCTAAAAATACGATTACAAACTTACCCAAGTATTGTCTGAGGACGTTGTTCATCAAGGTCATAAAGGTAGCTGGAGCATTTGTGAGCCAAATGGCATCACCTTAAACTCATAATGACTGTGAGGAGTCCTAAAAGCTGTTTTCGGGACATCTGACTTTATACGGACTTGATGATATCCCGATCTGAGGTCTATTTTACTGAAAAACTTAGCCCCGTCGAGTTGATCAAACAACTCGTCTGCCCGAGGCATAGGGTATTTATTCTTAATTGTGACTTTATTGAGGGCTCTGTAATCTACGCAAAGGCGCATAGACCCCTCCTCCTTTTTCACCAATAGGACTGGTGAGGCCCATGGTGAACTACTGGTCTGAATTTGGCCTTTCCCAAGATAGTCTGTTAACTGCCTAGTTATTTCTTCATCCTCTGTTTGGCTGACCCGATACGGAGGTTTAGAAACAGGTGTTGTACCTGGTACTAGGTTTATTACATGATCTACCTCTCTGCTAGGTGGCAAACCATGTGGCAAATCTTCAGGAAAAACATCTTTAAATTTAGACAATAAAGTTTCTAATTTATTGATTTTCTGCTGTAAAGAACTGGAAATAGAAACTTCAGGAATAAACTGAAAGTCACATAAGAATACCCGATGGTTGTCGTCTCCGATTAGCTGACAGAGCTCTGAACTACAGACCGTAGGACTGTTGGGAACATCATGCTCCCCATGCAACTGGATCTCTCGGCCTTTATGCTGAAAGCTGAGGGTGTTCTCCTGATAGTTTATGTGGAGGGAAGGTCCTAAACTGTAGAGCCAATCTCTCTCGAGAACAATGTCTGTGCGATGCAGGTGCATTATCTGAAAGTTTATTTCATCTTGGTACCCCTAAATACCAAGATTCAAGTTACTTACCATAGTTTCCCAGATTTTCTTATCTTCACCCTTAGCTAGTGAAACTATGTACCTATGCTGACTAGGTACTTCTGGAAGTTTAAGTTTTTTAACCAGGGTGTAGTTGATGAAAATATTGGTTGCCCCATCATCAACCATAACTCTAACTGACTGGTTACCAACTTTCCCATGCATACGTACTGTCATGTGGCCCAAAGCTGAAGGGTCTCACTAGCATTGCAGAGGTCAGTTGGCAACAATGTTCATGGTCTTCATGATACACTTTGATCTCGAAAGCTGCCGAGTCACTGGGGAAACTTACAGTTTGAACAAGATGAACTTGTTTCTTATCTTTTTTATCTTTCTTAGTGAAAGGCCCCTTGGGACACTGTTTGACTGTGTGTCCCTTGCCCATACACACAAAGCACAAACGTTCTTGTTTGGCTTTCTCAAAATCTTCTGGTTTTAAGGGCTGTATGAGTGAAGGGCGTTTCTGAGGAGCTTCACCTTTAATTTTATCTTCTTTCTTTCTTTTTAAAAATTTCTTTTTAAATTGAAAGTCTTTCTGAGGAGGCTGCTCAGAAAGAGGCTGCTGTCTCACCCTTTTCCTACCCACTGAATTATCATAGATTTGAGCATATCTGAGAGCTTGCTCAAGGGTAGTAGGCGAGTTTCTCTGGACCTCTACTTTATATTCATCTTTGAGGCCACGGACAAACCCTCTGATTTTCTGATAATCCTCCATATTTTTAATTTTTAAAATTGCTTCTCGGTATTGCGAGATATATTGGATGAGGGACTTGTCCATTACTGTTTTCTCCCAGGCTTCCCAGGCTCTATCAAGTTCATTTTCAGGTAGAAATTCTCTTAGGAAGGCTTCTTCAAAGGCCTTCCATGACCGGGGAGTCTGCCCAGTCTCCTGGAGATTCAACCACCACTTATAGGCCATGGGCCCTAAGGAAAGACTGGCCTCTATTGCTTGCAAATGGTCAGGGTTCTGTTTAAGAGCATGAATGTTCTTCCACTTGCTGAGGAAGGTTTGTAGAATGTCTACATTTCTATCCTTCTCTTCCCCAATAAAAGTAGTAGGCTTTAAGTCTTTAAAGACACTGGGGTGAGACCGCAGAGTCTCACCCGGAACTGATGGAAGTGGAGAAGGAGACAACTGAGAAGTGGAGGGGAGGCTTCCTTTCGCGGAACTCAAAATCAAGCCTTTGAGTTCAGCGAACGAGTCGTCCACACTGGACTTGTTATTGGCTAATGCCAACTTTAATTTATCCACTTCTGTTACCAAGCGGAGAAACTGCTCCTTGGTAACCAATTCATCGAGTTCTTCGGCGAACTGTTTCTGTTCTTCCATTTCCATTGGTTCTTTCCCTTTACTGAAAGCCAAGGCTTCTGTTTCAAGTTCGTTGATGCCTCTCTCTAGGGGTTGATCAGGTCTCTGAGGAGTGGTCATTTTCAGAACTGAAAGAGAGGTACCTTAACTTCTGAAAAAAAGAGTCAAAAAGACTAATTTACAACTGTACAAAGAGGGAAAGAAAACTTAGCTGTTTCTGAGGACTGTACTTCCAAAGAAATTACGAAGAGGAACCCTCTCAGCTCTTTTACCCAAATTTTCAGACCTGCTGTCCTGGAAAATCCCAGTTTGAAGCTTCGAAACGGTGCCAAACTTTCTGGTTTCTTGAGTAGAATAGTTCGTTGGCTTGCTAGCAAACCTGTGGCTCTGAAAAAATTGAATAGAAGGCCGAAAAAGTGCACATAAGTCTGAATTCTTTGTTGAAGAGTAATGCCTATTTTACCCCTTTTGGCTAAGCATTAGTTAAGTTGTACATAACTCATGGGGCATGTTTTAATTAAATGCATGACCCCCCCTTTTGTTAAGTTATGTAAATTAGTGCAAGTGGCCCACTTGGCCAAGTAGCTCACTCCCATGGTTGACACCTAGACTTTCCATGCATGTAAAGGAGGTGCTTGCCTCACAAGGGATTTGGAGGACCCACGCCCTCCTCTCTCTCTCTAGCAATTCATTTCTTCTTGAGACTTTTGAGTTTGTGAGATGCTCATGCAATTCTCCTTGTGTGTGATATTTCCATAGCCAAGTTTTCTCAAGCTTTCATAGTTGATCTAGCATCTGAGTTAAGATACTCCATAGCTAGGTCTTGTAATTTTTCATGGTATCAGAGCAGGTTGTCTAGCCTGTGAGTCTGAGAGTGAGAGAAACTTCAGTGCTTAGATTCTTGAGAAGATTCTTATCTTCTACAAGCACCTCAATCTTGAAAGAGGGAGCATTTGATCTACAGGTGTCAGATCAGGTGGAGTCTTGCACTGTTGGTGAGCTATTGGCAAGGGGAGTGGGATGATCCAAAAACTTTCTAAATCTGGCTAAGTTTTGGAGAGTTTTTCTGGAGGAGCTTACACAAAAGTAGGGCGCACTTTTTGTAGGGGCTTCTGGTTTCTGTTCCAGTGGAGCCTAGTGCTTGTGCTAGTGAGGCCACACCAAGTGGCAAAGACAAAAGCAGGAGCTGAAGGGTTGCCTTGAAGTGGCTACATACCCTAGTTTGGGGTTAAACCCTTGTTGCTGGAAGCTGTTCTTTTCTGATCTCTTTCAAGTTGAGCTTCTGTTTTAAGCACAGATTTTAGCATGGCAAGTCTTGGGGAGAGTTTGCTGGGTGAATCTAGCAAACTAGATGGCACAAACTACAGAGTGTGGAAGTTCAAGATAGCCAATATCTTGATGGATAAGAATTGCTGGGAGGTCATGACAGGTACAGAACCTGTACCAACATCTGATCCTGAATTGAAGGACTACATGAACAGGAGACATAAAGCTCATAGGATAATCAATCTTTCTGTCAAGGACAATATTATTCCTCACATTTGCAGTGCAAGGGATGCAGCTGATGCTTGGACAATTCTGAAGTCTATGTTTGAAACAGTGGATTCAGCCAAGCTGGTGTATTTGCAAAACAGGTTACATACTCTCAAGATGGAAGCAGGTGCAACAATTGGTGATCATATTACAAAGGTCAAGGACCTATTGGATCAGCTTGCTTCAGTTGGAGAGAAAGTAAGTGACAGGAGTATTGTTCCCATAGTCTTGAACAACTTGTCATTCAACTATCAAGACTATGTGATGTCCCTTTCTGCTAGGGAGAAACTCCCAACCTTTGGGGAGTTATGTGGTCTTCTTTCACAGGAGGAGATGAGAAGGAAGAATCTTTCTGAAAGGGAAGATAATCCAGAGCTTGCATTTGCTTCTAAGAAGAAGCAAAACTTTCAGAAGAAAGGCAAAGGCAAAAAGAAGAACTCAAAGCAAAGCTTGGAGCAGCAGGTGTCCAAGTTACAGGTTGGAGAGGAGTCAAGCACCAATTCCTCATCTACACCCAAGAGGAAGGGCAACTGCAACTATTGTGGTAAGTATGGGCATTTTGCTTTTGAATGCAGGAAGAAGCAAAGTGATCAGAAGAAGGGAAAGAACCAGCAGAGTCACTTTGTTGACAAAGTTGCAGAGGAGGAGCAATCTGGTGTGCTTGAGCTATTCACCGAAGCCCTATCATCTGAATCCACATTTGGTGGATGGTACATTGATTCTGGAGCCTCAAAGCACATGACACCTCATAGAGATTGGTTCAGCACCTATGAGGAGACAGAAGATAGCCAGCATGTTTGCCTTGGAGATAATTCTACACGTATGGTGAGGGGCAAAGGTACAGTTGCAATACAGCTATCATCAGGTGAGGTGAAGGAAATTAAAAGTGTGTTGCATGTACCAGGGTTGGCTAAGAACTTGTTATCTGTTGGTGCCATTACCAAACAGAACATGGTGGTAGAGTTTAATGATTCTAAATGTTTGGTAAAAGACAAAGAGAAGAACTTCAAAGTGGTAGCCAAGGGAATGCAAGAAGGAGGTCTTTACAAGCTTTTCACAACCATTCCTAGCCAAGAGGCCTTGTCTGCAAGAGATACTAATCGGGACAAGCTTTGGCATGAGAGATATGGTCATTTGAGTTACAAAAGTTTGCAAGTTTTGAACAGGCACAAAATGGTAGTAGATCTTCCTAGCATTAAGTCTTCTTCAGATACATGTGAGGCTTGTGCATTAGGGAAGCAACAGAGGAAAAAGTTTCCAAAGGAGAAAGCTACCAGGGCCAAGGGCATTCTTGAACTTGTGCATTCAGATTTATGTGGTCCCATGCAGGTCAAATCAGCAGGGGGGGCATACTATCTCATGACCTTCGTAGATGATTTCTCTCGGAAGGTATGGGTCTATTTTTTGAAACTGAAATCTGAAGCGTTCAAATACTTCAAACAGTGGAAAGCTATGGTGGAAAACCACACAGGAAAGAGGTTAAAGACTCTCAGGTCAGATAAGGGTGGTGAGTATATTTCTGATGAGTTCAAAGATCTTTGCAAAGCATGTGGGATAAAGAGACAGTTTACTGCTCCACATACACCGCAGCAAAACGGCGTGGCTGAGCGGAAAAACAGGTCTATAGTTGAGTGTGCGAGGAGCATGCTCAAGGCAAAGGGGTTGCCAAATTCCTTTTGGGCAGAAGCGGTAGCAACTGCTGTTTTTCTATTGAATAGAAGTCCAACCAAAGCAGTTGAAGGAATCACGCCAGAAGAGGCATATAGTGGCAAGAAGCCCAAAGTGGGCAGCCTTCGAGTATTTGGGTGTACAGCATATGCACATATACCAAAGGACTTGCGGAAGAAACTTGATGCAAAATCCGTAAAGTGTGTCTTTCTTGGGTATAGTGAAGGTGAGAAAGCTTATGTGCTATATGATCTCGAAAACAGGAGGAAGATCCTAAGTCGAGATGTCATCTTTGATGAAGAGCATGCACCCAAGATACAGGAGCAGGAGAAGGAAGGAATTACTGAGTTCATACCCTTGATTGATTCCACGGATGAGGATCCTAGTCAAGAGTCCTGTAAGCCTCAAGTGCAGGAGCAACAACAGGAAATCGAACCTACTAGTAGGAGACCTCTTTTTGGCCAAGTACCAGAAGCAGAAGTTGGGGACAAACGGAAGACTAAAACAGTACCATGGGATACGTGGTCACCATCCACATCACCTACTGCTAGGAAGAAGCTACCTAGGTGGTATTGGGAAACAATCAAAGAAGGTCAAATGATTGAAGAAGGAGAGAGCAGTGAACAGGGTGTCAGAAGATCTCTTAGGTCTCATGAGAGACAAGAGACTAACTTTGCTCTTATGTCCACTATTCTGAATGCAGATGAGCCACAATTCTTTCACGAAGCCGTGAGAGAAAATGTATGGCAACATGCCATGCAGGAGGAGTACGACTCCATTGTCAAGAATGACACATGGGAGCTCACTACATTGCCAGAAGGGAAGCAACCAATAGGTTGCAAGTGGGTCTATAAGACCAAGTTTCATGCCAATGGAACAGTGGACAAGTACAAGGCAAGGTTGGTGGCGAAAGGCTATGCTCAGCAAGAGGGGCTAGACTATGATGAGACATTCGCACCTGTTGCTAAAATGGCATCTATCAGGACCGTTTTGGCTATAGCCTCATATTTTGATTGGGATGTCCATCAAATGGATGTCAAGAGTGCCTTTCTTAATGGGCACCTACAGGAGGAGGTTTACATGGAACAACCGCAGGGATTTGAAATAACAGGCAAGGAGAATCTGGTTTGCAGGCTTAGGAAAGCCTTGTATGGGCTCAAACAGGCGCCAAGGGCTTGGTATAGCCGAATTGATGAGTACTTTGCAAGGCAAGGGTTTGAGAAGAGTAAGTCTGATTGCAATCTTTATGTCTTCAGGGAAGGAGAAGACTTTGTGGTTGTTGTGCTCTATGTGGATGATCTACTCATCACGGGAAGCAATAAGAAGCTTATTGCTTGTGTTAAGAAGAATCTCTCTAATGAGTTTGAAATGAAAGATTTGGGTTTGCAACACTATTGCCTAGGAGTTGAAGTTTGGAAAGGAAAGCGTTGTCTTTTTATCTCACAGGCAAAGTATGCACAGAAATTATTGAAGAAGTTTAACATGCAAGAAAGCAAACCAATCAGCACACCCATGGATGCAAGCAACAAGCCATCAAAAGATGATGGTCCAGCATTTGCAGATGAGACGCTCTATCGTCAGTTAGTGGGCAGCCTGATTTACCTTACTACCACCAGGCCAGATATTGCTTATGCGGTTGGAATCGCAAGTCAATACATGTGTAAGCCTACCGAAGCACATTGGAAGGCAGCCAAGCGGATCCTACGATATGTGAGAGGGACAGTGACTTATGGGATTGGATACACGGATGACGGGAACCTTCAGCTGGAAGGCTATTCAGATTCTGATTGGGCAGGTGATAGAGACGATCGGAGATCGACGACAGGCTATTGCTTCAGCCTAGGTTCAGGGGCTATATCGTGGTGCAGTAAGAAGCAGCCTACTATTGCTCTATCGTCTACCGAAGCTGAGTACATGGCGACTACGAGGTCCGCCTGTGAAGCCATTTGGTTACGCCGTCTACTTGAGGACATGCAGATTGCTCAAGTAAGACCTACATTGTTAAATTGTGATAACCAAAGCTGCATTCAGCTTGCAAGGAATCCAGTCTATCATGCACAGACAAAACATATAGAGGTGGACCAGCATTTTATACGAGAGAAAGTGCACAATGGGGAGATCGAGCTAGTTTATTGTGACACCAACGACCAGACAGCTGATATTTTTACTAAACCACTTAGTAAAGATAAGTTTGAAAAGTTCAGAACTTTGTTGGGTGTCAGTTTGAATAAAATTGCCATTAAGGGGGGGTGTTGAAGAGTAATGCCTATTTTACCCCTTTTGGCTAAGCATTAGTTAAGTTGTACATAACTCATGGGGCATGTTTTAATTAAATGCATGACCCCCCCTTTTGTTAAGTTATGTAAATTAGTGCAAGTGGCCCACTTGGCCAAGTAGCTCACTCCCATGGTTGACACCTAGACTTTCCATGCATGTAAAGGAGGTGCTTGCCTCACAAGGGATTTGGAGGACCCACGCCCTCCTCTCTCTCTCTAGCAATTCATTTCTTCTTGAGACTTTTGAGTTTGTGAGATGCTCATGCAATTCTCCTTGTGTGTGATATTTCCATAGCCAAGTTTTCTCAAGCTTTCATAGTTGATCTAGCATCTGAGTTAAGATACTCCATAGCTAGGTCTTGTAATTCTTCATTCTTTGACTATCTCCCCCTCGCTGATCTGACAGCATCCAAAAATTGGTCCACAAAAACCCAATTTGAAGCCCAAAGTGACTTGCAAATTCTGAAATTTTGATGGCACCCTGCTCGCTGATCTGTAGCAAGAGAATTTGATGCTCAGACTTCTGAAAAAAATCTCTGAGAACAAGGGCGAAACTTCACCCTTCCTCTTCTCTGTCCAGCACTGGCCCTGCTAGGAAATTTTAGCTTGAAATCCCCTCAAACTTCCTCGGATTTCTCTGGAAAATCAGAAGTAGGTTGTTGATTCTACAGCGATGGACCTGCTCGCTCGTTACTACTCTAATTCCGCTCAGAAATCAGGGAATAAGTCTCCGAAATCAGAGATAAACAGCTACCTTCTCAGCGATTTACCTACACAAGGAATTCTACTTCCTACTATCGTGAATTCTCATCAAGATTCAAGGATTTTTAAAGCTGCTCCTACAGCGAGTCTCCTCCTCTATGCTTTTCTGAGAATCTCTGAGATTTTTCCTATCTTCTGATAGCTTTCTCTACTACTGCTACTAAGCTCCCAAAGATGGAGATGACTGTGATACCAGTGTAATAGATCCTAACACCACAGTAGGGCAAACACTCACTGATCCACCCAACCTTGCCTACTCCCTGATATAGAGTAAGCCCCTCCTAGCCCAGTGTGAGGACTGGTAGCAGGCAATTGCCAAGTGTCGGCCATGTGGCACTTACGTGGCCGATTGCACGTCGAGACCCAACTGGGGGCCCTATCCTGCTGACAGGGTCCCTAGACTGTGTTAGGCCCGCCATGGCTATGAACCGTGCTGGGGCACACTACTCACATTGTCTTGCCCTGTTGGTCGTGTACGCTGGACACGACCCTGACTGTGGTATCTGACCTATCTGTGTTCTCTAGGTTCGGCACTGGTCACGTGCTCGTAACAGTGGCCGTCCTATTGAGGAGGCCACGTGGGAGCCTATTGATGTCTTTTATCATACGCCAACACTTGCGGATCATGATCGTGCTCTTGCTGCACTTGTTGATTCCTCTACATCAGATGTTGCTCTAGTTGTTGATGCACTAGGGCTTGCTGCTGTTTGATCCAGTTTCTTTTCGGCAGTTGGGTCTTTTTTGTTGTGTCGGGGAGAGTTATGAACTCGGCTCATTACCTTCGCCACGTCCATTTACATTTACTTTACTTTATGCATAAGCAAGCCTTGGGCCCTTTTTTATTCATTATTGACACTTAGACTTTATGGTTGGCCTTGGGCCTCATTATTCATTATTTGGACATTTGGACATATTACTGGAGAGTGGGGGACTTCCTGGAGGGCGCACTATGATCCCTCCCAGTTGGGCCCTTGCCACTGGAAGCTTCCTTTTTAGGGCTTCCTTTAGGCTATAAGTAGGGAATCTGTGTCATTTGTTAGCTAGCTGATGATATTGATCTCTCTCTTTAGTCTCCTTAATCTCTCTCTTTCCTGCTTTCTAGGGTTAAGTCTTGCTTATGTGATGCTTTCATAGCTTAGCTAGGGTTAAGTCTTGCTTATGTGATGCTTTCATAGCTTAGCTCTAGATCAACTGTGGCTTCACTCGTAACTAGTGTGCACTTGGTGAGTTAAAGGACCATGAGGCAAGAACACCAGTTGACGAGCCCTTTGATCTTGCGAACAAGCCTCTTTTGACTTCATACCCAGCTGTTATGTGGATTCCAACACTGGGACACCATGAATGACATGTAGACTTTCTTTGAGCAGGTCAGGGGGGCTCGAGGCAGGCCTAAGGGCAAGGAGAGCCTCATGGATCTACTTCGTGCGCCAGATAAGGAGGCATCACGAGCAACAAACGTTTCTTCTCAGGTACCTGGCTTGGTTGCTCCGGCATGCAGGCCCAGGGTTTTGGCTTAGGCTTAAGCAGAGGCAGAGGCCGAGGTGGACCACTGTTAGGATCAATAGCATATAGTACATGCAGGCACAATGATGTTAAATCTTTGATTTTATAAGGAGACTTGTTCGCTTGGGGCATTGTTTTTTTTAACGTATTGTAACTTCAATAATCTCAGATCAATATCTATGTAGTTTTTAGTATAAACTCTTTGTTTTGGATCAAATTCTTTATCATCTAGCTTAATGCACCTAAAATTGCCGGTTTTACTTGTGAAGAAATGCAGTTATATGCTCGGAGACACTTCTTTGTCCCTCCACAAATGGTGGAGACTTATAACAATCGTGTGATGGAGTTAGTATGCTGTGAAGCCCAGGTTGGACATATTTTGCCTCAATTTTATTTGGGTATTTATCCAACATTTGCTGATTAGTAGTATGTGTAAGTTTTTCAGCACATTATCAACTTTTGGATTGATTCAGAAAGCTAAATATAAACTAGGAAAACGTATACCACTATGTTACTTTCGATCAGGTGAAGCAATACATTTTTAACCATTAAAATCAGGTTACTCTGGTTTGCCAAAGATAACTGCAGTGTTTATCCTTCAGGTGGTCTTTATTCACTTCCATGATGCTTTGAGTGTGCTTCCCTCATCATTTCGCAGATATTATTAATAAAGAGTCTCTTAATAGTTCTGTGGTACATTAAGGTTATGCACCCTCAAGGCTTGCTTAGTCTGTACAATGTCACTAATCTTTGTTGCCTCAATCTAGCGCACATCTTTTGTAGCAGAAAGAATGCAACTTGTATATTCTTAATCTTCAAATCTAGAGCCCACTTTTTAGAGTAAAATCTGCCCAGATTTATGTTCTGGCCTTCCTTTTTATGCCTGCATGTCTGTATTGTTGTCTTTACGAAAAGGCACAGAGAGTTTAGAAACTAATAGATAAAGGTGGTGAAAGGCTATGGAGCACCAAAAAACTGCTGAAGGAAATACTGTTAACATCATCTCCACTCTTAACAGTCTACAGCTTTAAAAATTACATGATGAACTATTTTACTGGGCCTGTAGATTATCATAACTTGAGTAGATGTTCTAGTCTAATGGTCCAAGTCACGTAACTTTCAAGACGGATAAGAAAGTAGTTCTGAGGATAAATGGTGGAAGGAGGCAATTTTTTTTTAATTCCATGGTCCAAGTTTTTTTGACCTTTTTAGAATCAGGTTGAATCGAAGAATCTGCATTACTGCACTTCGAAGAGGAATCACAAGTCAACCTTATCTACAAGAGAGAAAGCAGAAGACATTTTTTACACACGTGGATGGGAAGCGAGCACACCACAAAGAAACCAAATTATAGTCATGTTAGGGCCCCAATGTTACGAGCTCGTGACCAGTGCCGAACCCTAAAGAACACAAATAGGTCAGATACCACAGTCAGGGTCGTGTCTAGCGTACACGACCAACAGGGCAAGATAGTGTGAGTAGTGTGCCCCAGCACGGTCCATAGCCATGGTGGGCCTAACACAGTCTAGGGACCCTGTCAGCAAGACAGGGCCCCCAGTTGGGTCCCGACGTGCAGTCGGCCACATCAGTGACACGTGGCCGACACTTGGCAGTTGCATGCTACCAGTCCTCACACTGGGCTAGGAGGGGCTGACTCTATATCAGGGAGTGGGCAAGGTTGGGTGGATCAGTTAGTGTTTGCCTTACTGTGGTGTTAGGATCTATTACACTGGTATCAGAGCCATCTCCATCTTTGGGAGCTTATTAGCAGCAATAGAGAAAGCTATCAGAGGATAAGAAAAATCTTTCAGATTCTCAGAGAGGAATAGAGGAGGAGAATCACTGTAGGTGCAGCCTTCAAACTCTTAAAATTCACTGAGAATTTACAGTTGTAGGAAGTAGAATTCCTTATGTAGGTAAATCGCTGGAAAGGCAGCAATCTATCTCTGATTTCAGAGATCTGATTGAAGATTTCAGAAAGGAACTAGAGTAGAAACCAGCGAGCAGGTCCATCGCTGTAGAATTAGCTATCTACCTCTGATTTTCCAGAGAAATCTGAGCAAATTTGAGGGGATTTAAAGCAAATTTCCCTAGCAGGGCCAGCGCTGGACAGGGTAGTGAAAAAGTGGAATTTCATCCTTGTTTTAAAGATTTCTTAGGAGTTTGAGCTTCAAACTTGTTTGCTACAGACTAGCGACCTACTAGCTGAGGTCAAATCAGATATTCAAGCGGATTTTTGAGTCTAACTTTGGACAAATCGGGCCAGACAGGTTGCTGTCCAATCAGCGAGGGCAGGGACATCAAAATTCCGGATTTCTTCCTATATTTTTCCGGTTTTTACTCAGTTTGTTGGAGCCCCACATCTGAAATCAGATCAGCGAGCTACTCTACTCAAAGAACCGGAAATTTTGACACTGTTTTGGAGCTTCAAACTGGAATTTTCCGGGACAGCAGGTCTAAAATCTTGGGTAAAAGAGTTGAGAGGGTTCCTCTTCGTATTTTCTTTGGAAGTACAGTCCTCAAAAATAGCTAAGTCATCTTTCCCTCTTTGTACAGTTGTAAATTAGTCTTTCTGATTTTTTTTTTCAGAAGTTAAGGTACCTCTCTTTCAATTCTGAAAATGACCACTCCTCTGGGACCTGATCAACCCCCGGAGAGAGGCATTGACGAGCTTGAAACAGAAGCCTTGGCTTACATTAAAGGGAAAGAACCTATGGAAATGGAAGAACAGGAACAGTTCGCCGAAGAACTCGACGAATTGGTTACCAAGGAGCAGTTTTTCCACTTGGTAACAGAAGTGGATGAACTGAACTTGGCATTAGCCAATTTCAAGTCCAGTGTGGATGACTCGTTCGCTGAACTCAAAGGCTTGATTTTGAGTTCCGCGAAAGGAAGCCTTCCCTCCACTTCTCAGTTATCCCCTTCTCCACTGCCATTAGTTTCGGGTGAGACTTTGCGGTCTCACCCCAGTGTCTTTAAAGATTTAACGCCTCCTACTTTTATTGGGGAATAGAAGGATAGAGATGAAGATATTCTACAAACCTTCCTCAGCAAATGGAAGAACATTCATGCTCTTAAACAGAACCCTGACCATTTGCAAGCAATTGAAGCCAGTCTTTCCTTAGGGCCCATGGCCTATAAGTGGTGGTTAAATCTCCAGGAGACTGGGCAGACTCCCCAGTCATGGAAAGCCTTTGAAGAAGCTTTCCTAAGAGAATTCCTACCAGAGAATGAACTTGATAGAGCCTGGGAAGCCTGGGAAAGAATAGTAATGGACAAGTCCCTAATCCAATATATCTCGCAGTATCGAGAAGCAATTTTAAAATTAAAAATATGGATGATTATCAGAAAATCACAGGGTTTGTCCGAGGCCTCAAAGATGAATATAAAGTAGAGATCCAGAGAAACTCGCCTACTACCCTTGAGCAAGCTCTCAGATATGCTCAAATCTATGATGATTCAGTGGGTAGGAAGAAGGCGAGACAACAGCCCCTTTCTGAGCAGCCTCCTCAGAAAGACTTTCAATTTAAAAAGAAATTTTTAAAGAGAAAGAAAGAAGATAAAATTAAAGGTGAAGCTCTTCAGAAACGCCCTTCACTCATACAGCCCTTAAAACCAGAAGATTTTGAGAAAGCCAAACAAGAACGTTTGTGCTTTGTGTGTATGGGCAAGGGACACACAGTCAGACAGTGTCCCAAGGGGCCTTTCACTAAGAAAGATAAAAAAGATAAGAAACAAGTTCATCTTGTTCAGACTGTAAGTTTCTCCAGTGACTCGGCAGCTTCCGAGATCAAAGTGTATCATAAAGACCATGAACACTGTTGCCAGCTAACCTCTGCAATGCTAGCGAGACCCTTCAGCTTTGGGCCACATGACCTAGTACGTATGCACGAGAAAGTTGGTAACCAGTCAGTAAGAGTTATGGTTGATGATGGGGCAACCCATAATTTCATCAACTACACCTAGTTAAAAAGCTTAAACTTCCAGAAGTACCTAGTCAGCATAGGTATATAGTTTCACTAGCTAAGGGTGAAGATAAGAAAATCTGGGAAACTATGGTAAGTAACTTAAATCTTGGTATTCAGGGGTACCAAGATGAAATAAACTTTCAGATAATGCACCTGGATCGCACAGACATTGTTCTCGGGAGAGATTGGCTCTACAGTTTAGGACCTTCCCTCCACATAAACTATCAGGAGAACACCCTCAACTTTCAGCATAAAGGCCGAGAGATCCAGTTGCATGGGGAGCATGATGTTCCCAACAGTCCTATGGTCTGCAGTTCAGAGCTTTGTTAGCTAATCGGAGACGACGACCATCAGGTATTCTTATGTGACTTTCAGTTTATTCCTGAAGTTTCTATTTCTAGTTCTATACAGCAGAAAATCAGTAAATTAGAAACTTTATTGTCTAAATTTAAATATGTTTTTCCTGAAGATTTGCCACATGGTTTGCCACCTAGCAGAGAGGTAGATCATGTAATAAACCTAGTACCAGGTACAACACCTGTTTCTAAACCTCCGTATCGGGTCAGCCGAACAGAGGATGAAGAAATAACTAGGCAGTTAACAGATTATCTTGGGAAAGGCCAAATTTAGACTAGTAGTTCACCATGGGCCTTACCAGTCCTTTTGGTGAAAAAGAAAGAGGGGTCTATGCGTCTTTGCGTAGATTACAGAGCCCTCAATAAAGTCACAATTAAGAATAAATATCCTATGCCTCGGGCAGACGAGTTGTTTGATCAACTCGACGGGGCTATATTTTTCAGTAAAATAGACCTCGGATCAGGATATCATCAAGTCCGTATAAAATCGGAAGATGTCCCGAAAACAGCCTTTAGGACTCGTCATGGTCATTATGAGTTTAAGGTGATGCCATTTGGGCTCACAAATGCTCTAGCTACCTTTATGACCTTGATGAACAGTGTCCTCAGACCATACTTGGGTAAGTTTGTAGTCGTATTTTTGGATGACATCCTCGTCTACAGCAAAACGAGGAAGGAGCATCTAAAACACCTCAGAAAGGTGTTTCGACTGCTCAGAAAGCATAAGCTTTATGCTAAACAATCCAAGTGTGAATTCTTCGCAGAAGTAGCATATTTGGGTCACATTATCTCGTCAGATGGGATTAGAATGGACCCGAATAAGGTTAAAGCCATACTCAGTTGGCTAAGACCTCAGAATATTTTGGAACTTCTCGGTTTGGCGGGATATTACAGATGATTTGTCAAGGAATATGCTCAGATAGCAGTTCCCATGACAAATCTTCTTAAGGGGAAGGGAAAGGAGTTCATTTGGGAGTCCGCATAGCAGGAGAGCTTTGATGCTCTCAAAACAGCCTTAGCTACAGCACCAGTTTTTAAAGTCGTCGACCCCAATCAGCCATTTGTGGTCGAAACAGATGCTAGCGACTTTGCAGTAGGTGCTGTGCTAACTCAAGGTGGACGACCAGTTGCGTTCGAGAGTAAAAAACTCGAGCCAGCTTAGACTAGGTATAGTGCCTATGAAAAGGAACTCTTTTCTATAGTCCATGCCCTTAAGACTTGGAGGCATTATTTGTATGGTGCCAACTTTGAGGTCCTGACAGACCATGAAAGTCTCAGATACCTTTGCAATCAACCTGAGCTTAGAGGTCGGAAAGCTCGTTGGGCAGAGTTGATGCAAGAGTTTGATATGTCTATCAGATATAGACGGGGGAAATTCAATACAGTAGCAGATGCCCTTAGCAAAATGCCTATGATAAACGAGCTGAGTTTTTCTCAGATTCGTAATGAGTTACTCGAGTCCTTGAGAGGGAAGTGCCAGCATGATGCATTCTTCTCTACTATCTGGAACTCAGTCCAGAGCAGACAGTTACAGACTCTTGAACCAGTTCCCGGGGCTGGTGCCAGTTCATCCAAGAATACGGTAGCTTCCGTTGAGGATGATGATGAGTCCGAGTATACATTAGATGACGTTGAGGATTCTGAGCCTGTATTACCCAAGCAAACCCCAGTGGTTGAGGGTCAGTTGACTCAAGGATTCAAATGGAAACAATATTCCATTCAGGATGAGTACTTGCTCTATAGAGATAGAGTATGTGTCCCCAATTCAGAGAATTATAGGCAGCAGGTCCTATATGAATGTCATGACAATCCTAGTGCGGGAAACCCAGGCATACAGAAGACCTATGAGCTTCTTCGTAAGCAATTTTTCTGGCCCAGTATGAAAAAGGACGTCCAACAATATGTAACCAGTTGCCAGAAATGTCAAGTAAACAAAGCAGAGCGTTTAAAGGCAGGAGGGTCGTTGCAGCCCTTAGAAATACCAGCTGGTAAATGGGAAAGTATCTCCATGGATTTTATAGTAGGCCTGCCTAAAACCCAAAAGGGTAATGACGCTATATGGGTCACAGTTGACCGTCTGACCAAAATGGCTCATTTCATTCCGACCAAAACAACCGTTAGAGCTCCAGAGTTAGCGAGGTTGTTTGTAGACGGGCTATTTAAATTGTACGGTCTACCTTCCTGCATAGTCAGCGACCGGGACAGTAAGTTTAATGGAAATTTTTTAAGGGCAGTGTTCCATCATCTCCATACAAAACTTAATATGAGTACCACTGACCTTCCACAGACGGATGGTGAAACAGAGAGGATAAATTAGGTGCTGGAGGATATGCTTCGTGCATACGTCAGCAAGAAGCAGACTAATTGGGAGGAGTATCTCTTGATATTAGAGTTTGCTTATAACAGTACCAAACATTCAGCTACGGGATACAGCCCATTTATGCTGATGTACGGTTTTCAGCCACGCTCACCCACAGCTGTAGGGTTTAAACAAGAAAAAGTTGAAGCAGCCAAAAACTTTTTAGAGGACCTAAACCAGATGATAGAAGATGCTAAGCGTAGCATTAGGCAGTCCCAGGATCGAGCCAGGCATTATGCAGATCCACACAGACGGGATGTGCAGTTCTCCGCTAGTGAGAAAGTCTACTTGATTGAGAGTCCCAGTTGACTCTAAAACCCTCAAATCAGGAGTGTGTGCTAAGTTGTCTCCTAGGTATTGTGGTCCCTTTACCATCTCTGCTGGGACACTCGTGCTTGATCTGGACTTAATGTTACATTATTGTGCACTGTGGACATACATTTGTGCATGCGATCTCCACCTATTCTAGGATGCTGATGACGTGAGTAGGGATGTTGTAGCATTTGGTCCATGACATGCATGACAAAGTGGGACTCCATAGAGTCTATGTACGCTACATTGTGCAAACCTACTGATTTTTCTCCATCTATCTGGATCTGCTGATATGTCCTGAGAATCCAGACTGTTGGAGTGCCTTCTTCTATAATCTGCAGTATATCTGTACGATCTTGACCTGTTGACCAGGTACAACTGCTCTAACTGGTATGGTGCGTTAGACTCTAGCTTTTTAGACTGAGGACTGCGTATTTTCATTATCAAGAACAATGTCAACTTAGATATTCTCCGGCTGACACAAGTTGTTCGCTAAATATCTGTGCTATTTACAGGCTGCCAATTTAGAGTTCTATATCTTTGTTATATCTTAAACCTGTGTTTCCATTGATATTCTGCATGTTTTGTCCTTCACAGTACAAAAAAGTTGTTGCTGAGAACATTCTTTGAACATATCATTGTCATTGATAGTTTCTACTTACATGCTTATTAGGTAGAACTAGGGTTTAATTTATGAATGTTTTTTCAGTTCTATCAGAGATAAGGTAAACTTTGAATGAAGGTGGGGGAAACTTCAGTTTCCACAAAATCTGATTCATTGTCCTAGTATCGATCTTTAATCAGCTTGGAGACACACATTTAATGATTGAATAATTTTTGTAAATGTCATCAATAAGCTTCTGTCCAGGACTTTGTTCGTCCAGAGTCTAGAACAAAAGATAGCGAGACGATTAATAGTGGTACGTTCAAGGTCCAGTATTTTAGTCTCAGTGCTGTCCTTATATAATTATGCCAATATAATGATCAACAGCAGTATGCAGGATGCTTTACTTCGACAACTACTCAAAGAAGAGTTCCTTTCAGATGAAGAAAGGTTAGCTGCAGGTCACTTTACGTACTCTGTACATCATAAATGCCTTCTAAAAAAAATAAATCATCTCATTTTACGTACTCTGTACATCATAAATGCCTTTTAGAAAAAACAAATCATGTCACCTAGGCATTCCGATCTCAAGCTTGTAGAATGAGCAATGACTCCATAGTTCCTTGTAAAAGATAATATTAAGACAGTTGCAAGCCATACTGTAGTGGAAATATGTCACTGAAAAAACCTGGAGGCCTTTGTTGTTACCATATTGAGTAGTTTGCACTCATCATGTCAGGGATGTGGTAAGGTGGGGAAGGAATGCTACAGTAGGTAAAGGACGGGCAATCAGACGAGCTGGTTCAGCTGTTTATAGCAATGCTTCATCCTTTGAAACCTTGGTAAGTCTCAACATGCCAAGCTGGGCATGTAGCTCATGTAATGTTTTCTACAGTTCTGTTAGAAAGTTTGACTTTTCTTGTAATGATTTTGAAAATACACATCACTATTTTGTGTTAAGCTCAGTCCATATCATGTGTAGGTCAAGTTAGTGAGCAGGAAAGGGAGTTCATAAGTAGTCTGAGTTCCAATTTATGAAGACTAAAAGCAAGAATGTTCGGGAGAAGATTATATCAAAATGCATGGGATTTTCTCTATGATTTTACTTTATGGTCTTCTATGTTTCATTGATATCAAAGTTCGTGGATTGGGTTGTGTTCATAACTTGGTATCAGACCTGAGAGCCCTTTCTTGGGCATGCTGATCATCATTTCTGCCTACCTACTTTGCCCCAATCTTGGTAATGTGCACTTTCGGCATGGATCTTGGCTGGTGCCCTCTCTTCTTCACACTACCTGTTTTTTTGAGGGTTAGCATCTTCTTGTTCCACTTTTTTGCAAGTTGGAGCTCATCTACTTGGTCATCCTATTTGGTGGAGGTTTTGATGGCTATTTGTTCATCTATTACTTGCTGGTTCTCTACTAGTATATTAGACATCGCCTCTTACTGTTTGGCACCCTATCTGAAAGCCGTTTGGGTGCCAATTTCTTCATCAGTAGGTTGCTGAGTTTTGGACAGCCTTTGTTGCTTCTTTGCACCATCTTTGCTTCGTTGCGGTTGAATTGAGGACTCTTTCAGCTCTTTTTTTGCTTGGTGATTTTTCCAGCAAGTTGTGGACAGCCTTCTTCCATTTCCAATGCCTACTTTGGGGGGTTATTTCATCGCCTTTCTCACCTCTTTCTTGCAGGTTTATTTTTCGCAGTTTTGGAGAGTCTTTTATTATCATCCATTATTCTTCATCAGCTTCTGCAACGATCTCTCTTCCCTCTATTCCTGTGATTTGTGTACTTTGTGTGTGCATAGTTGAGGTGATGACAAGAGTCTGCTCCTTCATGTATCAGCTCTTTGTACATACTCCCCATTTATAGTGGTTGAAGATGCCTCATGGCATGAGTTTATGTAGCAGTTCATGAAAAGAGCTTCATATGTGCTCCACCCTGTGGTCTAACGCCTTCCCAACCTGGGCCACTACGCTAGTAGTCCCTGCCCCAACTAAATCCCCTGATGGAAATGCCGGTGTAGATGATGGCCCTGCTGCTGATGAACTAGGCTGTGATGGCCCTACGGCTGATGGTGAAACAGGCCGTGATGGACCAACCCTGGTGCTAGAAGGTGCACCGCTGTTGTCAGTCCTTGATTTTGTGCCATAGAACTTTGCTGCCCACCAATCTGTAGCCTGGGCCCATGAGCCGGCCCAATTTCAACTGCTCCATGTGCACTCAGTAGGCTCCGGTTGAGGTGCAGGAACTACCATGCACGGGGCAATGCCCATGGATCTCCCATTTGGCCTCGTCAAACCAAGCAAATGAGACCTAATCCTTGTCGCTGTACTGCAAAAGATACCACCGCAATAGAGACAGCGCCATGGAAAAAAGCTTCGAAAAGGTGTTTTGCTTGCAAATCTCCACATACTCACTTTTTCCATCTCTGTTATGCTACAATCATAGAGTGTCACACATGCATTTTGGCCTCCTATCCGGCATTCTGGTCCTAGAACATGGTGTCGATGCTAGTTAGAGATCGTGCAAGATTCAGAGTAGTTCTGAAGGCTGTTCAAGATTTAGAGTATGTTCTGCAAATTGTTCAAAAGAGCTACCACCTTATATTTGTTCTTTATGGCTTTGAGCTAACACTTGTCTTTGAGAAACTCAACATTCGATCAGCTATTGCACCGATCGACAAATAATTCTTGGAACTAGGTATTGAATTCACCTGCATAACCTGCTTCTAGTTTGTAGAGAACTTGTCCCTCACGTAATCCACGAGTTACCACGTTATAGTTGTTCTTTATGTCTGAGCTGACAGTTGTCTTTGAGAAACTCAATAAATCTTGATCAGCTATTGCACCGATCGACAAAGATTTGTGTTCAAGCCTAGAATGCAAAGCACATTCTTAATTCACGTCACTATAGCATTTGGCTTTTTTATTCGAATAACACGAACTCCTGTTTTATAGGTGAAAATGATCGCCAAGCTGCGCCCCTCAATCATTCTTATCATCCTCAAATTCAGTAAACCACTCCTTTCTTACAGTCATGTATTTTGAGGCACAAGAGTAAAATACCATGCATCTTTTGTGCTTTGATTTGAAATAGAAAATGTAGTAATAGGCTCCTACCTTTTTGCTCTTCATTTATTTTTTCATCTACAATCTCAGCATAGTGACTAGCTAGCTTGAGTTTCCTTCCCTCTATCATCAAACTTATTCTTCCTCTTACTTTTATCAGCTAAATTACCAAATTACCACAATGGTAGCACTTCTTTGGAGTCTTCTTGAAGCTCCCATCTTCTTGTTCTTCTGGTGTTCTGAATGTTTTTTGCCGCACCTTACTTTATGGACAGTTCTATGAGTACCTGTGTACTTTTGGCAGTCGCACCTATTTTATTGCATTATCTAATTAAGTTTGTATCCTCCTTGTAATGGATGAGATTATTTGAGTAGATGAGACTATTCTGAATTGTAAAAACACACCCTATAGGTCACAGTTGGAAGTTGGAACCTCCCAGAATATTGACATTGCCATGGCAAGGCATGTTAACATTGTCATTGAGTATATAATAGTGTCCAGTAGTGGACTCTGTCCAGCTTACATATGCAATAATTTCAAGGCTCAGAAATAATAGATATAAATTCTAAGCATCTATATAACTTTCATAAATCATCATTCTTTGTTTTATTTATGAAGCATTTTTCTATTTGTTAGTGATTGAATTTTAATGAATTATTCCTTGCACCCTTCACTTAAGTGATTATGTGGTTATAGGTGTGGATCATCTGCCTCTATAAAATTTTGCAGATTTTGTTTTCATTATTATTCTTGCAGTTGTGAAGGTAAAATAAAGTGGGTGGTTCTCATAAGATGTTATGCTTAGGTTACAATGTTTGGGGTTTGAATAATGACAAAAGTTCCAGTCGCTATGTGTTTACATGAAAGTTCCAACGGAATGTTTGACTTTCTAGAAATTTCTATAACAAAAACAAAGTACCATATAGGACCATAGAAACCTTACATTCAGTTTAATATGTAGAGAAAGCCAACTAGTCTTTGGTATTTGTTGTCAATCAATATCAAATGAGATCTGAACATATTTTACATGCTGAAGTAACTCCTTTCCAAAAAATGTCTGCTTAATGCATGGGCCAAAGTAGAAGATTTGTGTTGAGAAGGTGCTTAGTTTTTGTGTATGCTGCTTAGGTCTTTACAATTGCATCTATACAGTGCAGAGCCCATAGAAGTTTGCCATATTAAGAGCCAAACTTTTGTCAATCATGTTTGTGCCGCTTTTGATTCTCGACTTTGCTTCCAGTATTGAGCTGGATTTATTTTCTTATTTACGAAGAGTTTCGTGTTGCAGATAGGTTATTTATACGTCATGAATGTGGATCGACTTGATGCTCTCATGAACAAACTAGGATTCAAACGGGACCAATAATCAGATGTGATAGAAACGTGGCAGATATTTGGCTCCCCTAACATCCTTCACCTTAAAAACAAGCATGCGGGGCTCATGCGGCGCCCGACAACCCTTTTTTTGAGTAATTACTGACAATGTAAGGATACAAAAAACATGATAAGATCTGGTCGGAGTCTGAGCTAATACTACACTATCAGCCGTCATCATGACAAGCAAATGTAAGATCGAAATGCTCTTTCAAACAAGTTACTTGTTAATCGCTTGAGTGCATCCGGAACATTGGAAGGCCTGTGGAATTTTTGCACAATGTACCATGTAATTTAGTAGTTTAAACTATTTCTAGAGTCGAACAAACATGAGACATGTCTTTTTGAAAATATTCAATTTGTGATAGAATGTATTGATTGGCCTATTATAATGATTTGAATGAAAGGAAAAGAAGGGACGAGAATTTGCTTGGCTAGTTTGTAATTGCTGCATACAAAGTAACCCATCAAGCATAATATAAGTTCGATTTACCCAAAAAGCTAATAAAAGTGAAAATTCTGAATTGGGATGATAGTTGCTTATAGAAAGGTCCATGGTAGCTACTGATGCATGCAATATGTTAATTAGTTTGCACTTGCTAGACATAATATAAATTGATGTTCTTATAGTTCATCTAGTGATAGCCTTACTTTTCAAGATTAGTTGGCTTAGCTTATCATTGAGAATGCCTAGTTAGTAGAGAATCTTAGGGTTCATTTCTTGAGTGAACTTGTGCAAACTTAGAATTGGGATTATATCATTGAATCAACATCTATATATATAAAGATATTTTAGAGAGAGAGTGTCAGGGTTGCCGTAAAAATATTAACCCTGTGCCGCCAAAAATGTCACACTCTCCCCGCCAAAAATGTCACGCATTTTACAACAAAGAAAAAGCTAAAATAGGTGTTTTTAAAATGAAAAAAAAAAACAACACACAAGTTTTTTTTTTTTTTTTGACACAGGCACATTTCAAACTTGCCCCCCCTTCCCCCGCTCTCTCTCTCTCTCTCTCTCTCTCTCTCTCTCTCTCTCTCTCTCTCTCTCTCTCTGTCTCTCTCTCTCTCGATTGAGCAGCATGTGTGAGGATTTTCTGTTGGATGATGTTGTGCGAGGGATGATCTTGATGATGTTGTGCGAGAGATGATCGTGATGATGTTGTCTAGAGAGAGATGTAATTGAGAGAAGATCCATCGAAAATAAGGTTTTGTAAGAAGCTGCGCATAGGTGTGTTGAAGTCATGGCTGCAGTAGTCGGTGCTCCTTCCCTTACAACTCAAAGAGCTCACACAATGCCCATCCTCATCTTGGGAGGTAGCACTCTGGCTAAATGCATTGAAAGTGGGCAATTTTGATAGAATATTGCTTACAATTCGAGTTCTTCGCCCTCTTCTCTTTTTCTTCTTTTCTCCGATCTATCAACGGCAGATCGAACTGTAGAGATAGAAGCAGGGGCATAAAAGGAGACCGTGACCACAATGGATACAGATCAACAATCAACGTCAGTACATGAGTTCTATGCCGTGACTTCAACCACACTGGAGCAAGCCCGCTTCTTTTTGGAGAGTTGCACCTGGCATCTGGATTTTGCTCTGCATGTCCACCCACCACGCTTTTGCAATAATTGTTTGCTAATGAGTTTGCCACTGCTTTTGAGTTGGCCATAGAAGGGCCACAGAAGCAACCCTTCAGAGGGTCATTCTGCCAGGAATGCTATGGCGACTAAAACGAGCTCTCCGTCTCGGAAAGGAGAGGCATTTTGAGCAATCTCTTAGGCTAATCAACAAATTCGCAAAAGACAAGAATCACGAAGGGAGCTATTTTCCAAATGCCATATTAGTGATAGAAAGTTGTTTGGGCATACACAATCAATGACAACAAGCATATTGTACACTTTGTCAGCGGCCATTGGTGGATGCATCATTGGCCTGTTTTGTGTGAAAAGAATCATCCAGCGAGGTATCCAGACGCATGTAGAAGAAGTGCTGCCAAGATGATCTAGAAAGTGTGTTCTAGCAGTGCCCCACCCTCCACACTCTGTCAGCGGCCATTGGTGGATGCTAAAAAGTTCCTCCGATAAAAGCAGGGGTATGTACCATTGGGAACTGCTTTGATTCTTTTAATGTTGATGATATTATTTTTATTCTTAATTAGAACAAACAAAGTTATGGCTTTGCTCTCTATCAGACAAAAGTAATCGCAAATGTCTGATCATCTGAATAGCTTGAAAGATTTGCTGATTTCTGGGAGTGTTTGTGATATACAATAGGAATTATGGCGCATTTATTCCAACACAATAAAGAAGGAGTAACGCCTCAGGAGGAGATGAAGCAGGACAAATGCCATGAGCAGGTGGGTGAGGGTG